>OU452294.1:5718750-6362500 GCA_911728535.1 Pammene fasciana
ATTCGCATTCGCATTCGCATTCGCGAATGTGAGAAAAACGACATTCGTGACATCCCTGAACATAATATCTAAACTAGGTACCAGGTGTATTCACTAAGGCGACTAAATATCACAAATTCTCAGGCAAACCAAACAGAAATATCCCGATGTTTTTAACCGCGTGGCAACAGTAGTATCGTGTGTGTATGTTAATAAGTCGTGTCGTGGACCTAATTACATGATTACATATTATTGCTTATCACAGTTTGATGCAGAATTATGTCATCTATATATACCTATTATTATTTTATGTATTTACCTATACATATATTATCTTAGAGCAGTAAGTAGTGACCATTCTGAATCAGAGTCGTGGACTCAAATGGAGAAATGACTATGCTATGAGTCTGCTTGGTAGGCTGTTGCCGTAGGCTATGGACGCCGGCAACTCAAGGAATGTTACATGCGCGTTGCCAACCTTCTGTATACTACTTTTTAAAGAACCCCATATGCTTTGAACGAAAAATATGAAGTTTTCAAAATGATTATTGATTAAAAGTTGATACCATATCAAATGCATAAATTAGGTACAGTCGCCAAAATATATCGGAGCGGTCAAGGGACTCAAAAATATCTGAACATGCACTTTATCGCCTTGACAATAAAGGCGTTGTTCAGATATTTGTGACCACCTTGGCCGCTCGATATATCTAATGACGACTGTACGATGGTAGAGAGTTGGCATTTAAATGAAAACCAGAATTCAAAATCGGAAATGATTTATGATTCTCAATAGAAACATGTCGCGTGGATTTTTCAGAGATTTACAAGTTACCCAATTGTTATTACGCTTCATAGTTAAAACAATATTTTGCTTATTTTTTACTATGATCATTAGTATTGACAGAAAATAATATAAAACTGTACGAATCCATAGAATTAGTTGGGTATTTAGTTATAAATCATACGAATAAAATCATAGACGACCACAAACTATCAATGAAGAAAACCTAAAATGTTCATCTAACGAATAAATTATAGAGATATTTTTATCAGACCCGATATAATAAACTATGCTCTATCGGGCATCTCCGATGGCTTTAATGACAGACTTTAGCCCGTTCCGATTCAAACCGGCCAATAAGATTATATCGGTTTATTCTGACTCATAGTGTAATGATAGGTTGTAACCACCATTATTAGACATATACTTTGTATTCTTTTTATTGCTCTCAAACGATTTCTCGAAAATGGTCTAATTTTTGCAGTGGAAACAAGCGATCACGTTTATGGGTTTAACGCGGCTGTAACGCCTTATTGTTTTGTGGGAATCGGTTTACAACTTATAATTTGCTTGTAATTTGGTAACCTTTTGGCGCCTGGTTTGATTTTTTGTAAAAAAAATACATATCTGGAATTTAAATTGCGCGCTTACATCTGTTTACGCCATCTGTTGTTGAATAGCGGAGTTAAAGCATAACTTATGAAAGCGCTTCTATTAGCGACCTCTATTGATGAGTAGCATAGTAATATGTAATACCCATGTAAGGGTCGCCACACACCTAGCGGTTTTCCTCGCGGAATTACCGGAAGTAGCGGAAATTTGTCTATGGTAGCGGAAATTTGTCTATGGTAGCAGATTTTTTGTATGGAAGCCATAGACAAATTACCGGAAGTAGCGGAAATTCATAGACAAAATGCTTAATTTGTCTATGAATTTCCGCTACTTCCGGTAATTCCGCGAGGAAAACCGCTAGGTATGTGGCGACCCTAACACGTAACAAAACAGAGATGGCACTTTCACACAAATAAATGAATATTGAAAGTTTAGGTTTTATTAATATTTTGGTAAAACTAAATCAAACATTATTAACTAATTTAATTTAATTTTGTTAGTAAATATGATTTCTTTCATTTAACTAAAATATCTTTTTAATAAAAAACTGAATCAACTGGCAAGTTTTGTTCTTACCTTAAAATTGCAACACTAACCTAAAGCTGTCAAACAAACTGACTTGACTTAACGCAAAAAAGCAAAGTTTTCGCTTGTCATCATCAATAGTTTACTTTATTACAATAAATTCACAATGGCCCTAGAAACATTATGCCGTTTGGATGACAAAATCAATCTGAAGCCCGCCAACTCGCTTGCTTCCTTCCAAAACGATGTCATTGGATATACCGGCAACTTCTTCGCTAGCACTCATCTCGCAGCCCCGCCGTTCCCAAACGTAAGGTTATCTTGCCGATATTTGTGTATTTCCGTTGTAATCATGTATTTTTAAACTTAAACTTGGCTTGTGATGTTTTCAGCCTGCACAGACGCTAGCCAGCTTCAACCGTAAAGATGAAACTGGTCGTGAAATCAAAATCAACTTTGACCACGGCACCACCACACTTGGTTTCCGCTACAAGGTATAGTTGTGCAGCGGTTGGGGTATAGCAAAGGGGGCGCAGGACATAGAAAATTTTTGATGGAGGTTGTGTCATTATGATACCAATTTTTTATGATGCTATCGTATAGAGGATGCTAAAATAAGCATGTTTTGTATGGGCAACTTTTTTCTATACTTGATAATTACCGAGATATTGGCGCCGAAATTCAGTCACAGAGCCAAGATAGGTGCGACGACGAGCGAAGCGAGGAGGAGTGTGTTAGGTGAACCGTGACCTAACAGCCAGAACCGACTTAATCTAATGTACAATATTAATTTTCAAGTCCCTAGCTCCGTAGTAATCCTATGGCGAAACTCGCAACTTTGGATCACTTTAGTTCTTAAATGGGCAAGTTAATCAAAAAATTGTAATCAATAAAAGATGCTTATCTAAATGTATTCTATAAAGTTTTAATCAAAAAGATAGCAAAAATGCGAAATAAATAAAAAAGTTACAAAAATATTCTAAGTCCTGAGATCGCGCCCCCTTTGCTATACCCTGACCTTGTGCAGCTTCTATTTACTTTTACCTAACCTGGTGAGTTTAAGGCTGTAATCAAATCCCATACGTCATATTTTCGCCACCTAATTCTCAATCTGAGCTCACAGTAGATGTGTAAGAAAAATTACAATTTATATTATTATTATTATATCATTTTAGACAGGCAGCTTGCGCTGATACGTCTAAATCATAGTTCACTAGGCACTAATTCACTGTTTTAGATAGTTTGTCGAGTCTATTTTTAAACTGATTAACACTGTTAGAATTCACAACTTGGGAGAGTAATTTGTTCCAAGTATTTACTATACGGTTTGCAATAAAGTTTTTTATGATATTTGTATTGTGTATTGTTGTTGTTAATTTAAAATTGTGTCCTCTTGTGCGCGTGTTTAGATGTCGAGTGAACAAGTCTGTCAGTTCTGGACAGTCGTAATAGCCGTTTAGGATTTTAAAAGTCTCAATCATGTCTCCACGTTGACGCCTCGTTTTCAATGTTGTTAAGCCTAGCTTTTTTAGTCTGTCTTCGTATGGTAGTGCTTTTAGCTGTGCAGGAATTTTGGTGAATTTGCGTTGTACTCGTTCAATCATCTCTATGTCTTTTTTGAAGTATGGATTCCATATTAGAAAGCCATATTCCAGGATAGGTCTTATATACGTTTTGTAGATCTTTAGCATTGTTTCAGGAGTAAGGATGCGAAACGCTCTTCTGATTATGTAGATAATGGAGTTTGCTTTTTTCACCATCTGCGAAATATGGGGTTCCCACTTGAGGTCACTGGATATAAGGACTCCCAAATCTTGTTGGGTGGTAACTCCTGCCATTTGAATACATATTATTCTCATAGCACTGTCCTAATGGTAAAATAAGACTTCAAAGGAAACCTCTTTCATACAGTACAATCTCATTATGTCTATGTTCATTTTTATAAAACTGACTTCATGACAAGCAAATTTCACATGCAGACAAACTCACTTATCGGCAGTGATCGGCGAAAAGGATTCCACACGGGGTGAATGACGTCAATCATTATGCTAGTATGGATATGCCGTGGCATTTGCGGGATAGAAAAATAAAATTACAGTAATTTTCACAAACATTTTTAATTAAGTATTTTAATGAAATTATTTATTTCGCATATTATTTCTTGTTTTTTTTTTTCATGTCTATAAAATTAAAATAACAAACCAC
This sequence comes from Pammene fasciana, assembly GCA_911728535.1. NCBI lineage: Eukaryota > Metazoa > Arthropoda > Insecta > Lepidoptera > Tortricidae > Pammene > Pammene fasciana. The sequence continues at coordinate 5,722,856 of OU452294.1, forward strand.
TATTTTACTGGTCAACGAGCGAGTTCTTAGTTCGTAGTTCGGGGCGGACTACTAGTTACCGACACTGATTCATTGTATTAAACATAATACAAACACGTATATTTTCGAGCAGTTTAATTGGTATCGCGAGCGAAACGGCGCATCCATAATACTATGTCTAGTTGAATTCCCGCGGTGTGGAATCCTTTTCGCCGATCACTGCTTATCGGGTTTGAGCTAATCACCACTGTGATCAGTAGTCCATGTGTGTGTTGTCTCAATTTTTTTTATTATTATTATTTATTTATTAATAACACAGGTTACAAATTTAATTATATACAGTGCTCCACAAAACTAAATTAAGTTTGACTGTGGAGTCAAGTAGTTTACCTATATTTATTACACCAAATAATTATATCACTGACTTAATTAAGAACACATAATAAAAACAAAAACAACAAATGAGATTTGTGTGGTAGGTATCTCCTAGGTCCATAGGTGAACGTTTCCCCTATAGAGCACCCAGGAGATACCTTTTAAGGCGGTTTTTAAACCAATAAGTGGGTCCGCACTGGCCAAGCTGCTTCGAGGGGCTATTTCTTCCCGAAGCTGCTCATTCAGTGTGGAACCGCCTATTAAATCACACTTTTATCATACCAACTCTCAGTCTACGATTTTGTTCATCTTAACAACTGACATCAAATGATTTAGGGTGGAGTACTTCTGGCCGTGGACTCCCGAGCCACCGGCGGACAGTTCATCGGCTCACAGACCATGAAGAAGATTGTGGAGATCAACGACTACTTGCTGGGTAAGCTATTTTAAACAGGTGTCACTTTACACACTCCTGTACAGTCGCCATCAAATATAGTCAGAGGGGTAGTCAAAAATATCTGAACCACTTTATCGCCTTTACAATAAAGGCGTTGTTCAGCAGTTGGCTGCTCGGATATATCTGATGGTGACTGTACTGTTCTGTTTTGTTTCTAGTAATGTGTTAAAGCGTAACCAATAAATCATTTTTCATTTTCAATCTCCACTCCATAAGGTTTTTGAAGTTTATTTAAAAAGTCCAATTGAGCTGTAATCAGGTATATTTGTATTATTTTGACATTGCATTATATAGTAAGATTTTTTTAAGATGTCCAAATTAAAGGAAGAAATCTCTAGTAAGATTCGGACATCTTAGAAAATTACTACCATACCAGTGGTTGGCAACAGGCGGCTAAGGGCTAATTAGGACTCAAAGAGCAATTGATAGACATAAAAAGGAGATATAATCAGCAATTAAAGTGTTCTACAAAACGATTATTGACACTTAACTCCTATAAGAAACAAAGAGAAAATTTTTGGCTTGATAATAACAAGTTTTTAAGCCAAGCAATATTATGATTATCTTGCTTATGCAATAGGTTTCAAGAGGTACTCTTATGGAAACTTACTGAATAAACATCTTGTTTAATTATGTATTCCCCAGGCACTCTTGCCGGAGGCGCCGCCGACTGCGTGTACTGGGACCGCGTGCTCGCAAAGCAATGTCGCCTCTACGAGCTCAGGAATAGGGAACGGATCTCCGTGGCCGCCGCCAGCAAGCTCATGGCCAACATGGTCTACAACTACAAGGGCATGGGGCTCAGCATGGGCATGATGTTGGCCGGCTATGACAAGAGGGTGAGATTAAAAAATAAAAATAAAAAATAAAATAAAATTTATTAAAGATTACATAGTATGGCTAACCAAAAGCAGTCACAGTGGAAGTAATAAAATAAGCTATTTCCATCCCTTTTTCAGTGGTGAGGGTACTAGCGCAAGATAAAGACAGTATGATTCTCTGTCGTTGCTTGAAATGAGACAGTCCCTGCTATAGGCTTTAGCAAAGGGAGAGGGCACTTAGCAGACTTAATCGGAATATTATTTTGGGAGGGTAAAATCACCTAACGAAATGTATGGACTAGACTTGCTGCACTTGTGACGCAATAGATGGCGCTAGTTGCCTGAATTATGGGAAAGCTATTTTGTAGAGTAGTTTTTTAAGTATGAAAAAACCCGCGTAATACTCTAAAACCCGGACTTTTTCATACTAAAAATATCCCGGGTTTCCTAGACTTTTGCTGTTTTACGAGTTGTTCCAGTTCCAGTAGTTGCATTCCCTAATTTAGAATAAAACATGATATTTCCGCAGGGTCCCCAACTGTACTACGTGGACAGCGAGGGTACCCGCACCGCCGGCAAGGTGTTCTCCGTGGGCTCGGGGTCCGTGTACGCGTTCGGTGTACTCGACTCCGGGTACCACTGGGACCTGAGCGACGTCGAGGCACAAGGTACCTTTACTTAGGGGTGAAGCATGGGAGGCATGTTTCCGCAGGGTCCGCAACTGTACTACGTGGACAGCGAGGGTACACGCACCGCCGGCAAGGTGTTCTCCGTGGGCTCGGGCTCCGTGTACGCGTTCGGTGTGATCGACTCCGGGTACCACTGGGACCTGAGCGACGTCGAGGCACAAGGTACCTTTAGTTTTTAGGGGGGAGTCAAGGCTGAATGAAGTTCTTATTGATATAACTTTAACCCTTTGACCGCCAAAGACGTCAAATCACGCGCACGGAAAGTCGTCGATATCACGTCCAAAATTTAAGCTAGTTGCCGCGCGCTGGCGCGTCCGATATGCTTGGCGGTAAAAGGGTTAATGGTTTTTAACAAAAACTATTTGATTTAAGCAAGAAAAATGTATGTTACCTTTCATTAAATTTTCAAAACCATTTGAATACCAATGGAAGAAACCATTTCGATAAAAAAAGAATTCCAAACTCTTTCAATGATATTTCATTACTACTATTATATTTTATGCCTTCTTTTTCCACTGGCTTGCATAATTTAACCAGTTGTGTATATTCTAACCAAAAAGTATAGAAATTAAAAAGTGGCAACATCGTAGTGTCGTCCCTTTCAAATCAATCTAAGAAAACGGGACGACACTACGATGTTGCCACTTTTTAATTTCTACACTTTTTGGTCGGAATATACCTGCTTTTACCACGCCTCATAAAATGAGAGAAAAATTTGAATTCATGTAATACAGAGAATTAGGCTCAAATCACACTTAGCGGAATGGAGGCACTAATGTATGGAGGCCATAGACAAATTTAAGCTACCATCGACAAAGCGCCATACATTACTGCCTCCATTCCGCTAGGTGTTTTGAGCCTTAGTCACCATTCAAACGGCTTCGAGAAAAGGGGTCGTATCAGGCCTTTTTTCTGTCCTACTTGGCGTACCGTTCATATTATATGAAAAGAAAGGTAAATAAGCTCCGATTTCCCTACAAATCGTTCTTGAGCACACTGCCATCAGCATCACAAACTTTAAAAAAAAACTTTCAGAGCTGGGGCGGCGCGCGATCTACCACGCGACGCACCGCGACGCGTACTCGGGCGGCATCATCCGCGTCTACCACATGAACCAGCGCGGCTGGGTCAACGTCTCCAACGAGGACTGCTCCGAACTACACTACAAGTACCAGGCCGAGAAGGGACGCGATGAATAAATGTTAAACGAAGTATTATAAGGCTTTTAATTATATTTGTAGTTTTATTTAATACGTAAAACCTCAAAAATGCTCGGTTTATGACTTCAAGAGCACAGAATTATAGTACTCCGCACAGAAGTCTCACTGTACCAAAACCGTTTGATACCCCAAGGCCGCGTCTCTTGCTGACACCGGCCACAAAGCAGTCTCTATAAATACAGAATTATAAGGCCTATAAATTACTTAGGCAGTTTTATTCTATACTAGTTGTCCGCCTCTAACTGAGAACTCGCGATTTACTTGCAAACGAGTTGACCAATATAACAAGACCCCAAGGAGGATTTTTTTTCTCCTTCTAGCTCCGTAACCACTTGATCGATCCTGCTCATATACGAACTTACAAATTGTATGTATCTCTGCTACAGCCCCAAGAAATTTCATAAAGATCAGAAAAACGTTACTAAAGTTATCGTCCAACAAACTATCGAAATCAAAAAGCCATCCAAATGCCGAGACGTCCCAGTAGCCAGGTGACAGTTCGGTCTGGAGTTGTTTGTAAGAACTCACTTCGCTTACGCTCCGCGAGTTCGACAAAATTCTCAATCTCAATGTCCACCAGCGACTGGTAACATTATCAGTTGCTGATGTCCACCTTTTTAACCGACTTCAAAAAAGGAGGAGGTTCTCAATTCGTCTGAATTTTTTTTTTTTTTTTTTATCATAATTTTTTTTTTTTTGTATGTATGTTACTCCATATCTCCGTGAATCGTGAACCGATTTTCAAAATTTATTTTTAACCGAACAGGTATAACCCCTAGATGGTCCCATTGTCACCAAGTCGGGATCTGATGATGGGATCCTGGAGAAATCGAGGGAACTCTTCAACTATTATAGGCACACCTATAGTGATTTCACTATTTTTTACTGCAACTCGGCCACTTCCTCTTGGAATAGCGGATCCTAAGTGAAGTCGGTTCTTTTTTTGTTTAAAATTATAGTTATTTAAGGTTGAGTTGAATGTATGGTTTGGTAGGTATTTACGGGTTAGGACGTGTAGTCCTCTCCGTTATGGGAGAGGGCCTAAGTGATAGTTCAGATCTGGATACGGTTTCCAACTTTTAGTATGTTGTTGGGCAAGACATTAGGACCCCAAAACTGCCGAGAGACGGGGACGTAGGTGAATGTCTCCCAAGTAATGACGTCATCAAAATGGCTGCCGCTTCGTTGCAAAAAGTGCAAATATCAACCAAACTGTGCACTGCACCTACACGTGTGTAGTATCAAACGAAAGAAGATTAAATGTGCTATATTGTTGTAATACATTATATACTACTGTATATTACAGGTTAACAGCTATAAACGAAAACCCAAAGTCAGGCTAAAAAATAATTCGGATATTTGCATTTTACAACAAAATTATAAGTCGAACTTTAAAGCAACGTACTACAATAACAAAACAGGCTAGTTAAGCTATACATTGCTATAAAATTTATTAAAATCTGGCTATAATTGTGGCAGTTATGGCAAAAAACATGTCGGCACATAGTGCTAGCGGTACACGCCGAAATTCAGTATAATTCTGCAAATGGTGTTAAAAGCATAAAAATCGGACCGATTGATCTTTAGGCCAAATGAATCGATTCGGCCCGTAGCAGTAAAAAAAAAAAAACAGTGCAGTTATGACGTCATCTTTTTTTTGTATGGAAAAAAAAAAATTTTTGTTCTGAAACCTATCGTGTGTGGTATCAAATGAAAGGGCTTTCTGAGCTAATTCCAAAAATATGTCACATCATTACATTTCAGTCACATGTTTGAAATAAACATAAAAAACATTTTCAAAACATACCAAGTTTGGGCTCCTCCAGATACGACACCAAGGAATATTTTTTTGTAAAATATATCTCAAATGATACCTAATATCCTCATATCTAACCCCAAGAATGCAATTTTGAAAATAATTACATTTAGTATTTTTTTCTGATTTTTAATGTTTACAAAGTGTGTCGTTTTACTCAATACGAGTACGAGTACCGTAATATCCTCCAATTTTGCCCCCAGGCGAAACTTTGCCCAACATTTTGAACAAATTCATTAATTTACGTAATTTTATAGTATTCTGGTGCGGGAAAGTGTTGATGTGAATCTCACAAAATGGGAAAGCATGGTGAGTAAAACCCATACTTATACTTATACCTGTATATAATAAGGCAATGGGGAAAGCCAGTGAAACCTTATTGTAGAGGGTGCTCTTTTAGATTCCATACAATGAGGAAAAGAAACAAAAGATGAATGGTCCTTAACAATGTACGGGAACTATGTACAGTTAAAAGGCTTTTCTTATGCAATTGTTTCCCTATAGCTTTTTGCTTCAGCATTTTCATTTTAGAGTATTGTGACAGTTGCCATTACTCTAGATTGTTTATATCGTAATTCGATTTCAAAAGGATAATGAATGAAGAAGTCTTGATGTGGGCAATGTTACGTTGTAATGTAACAACTAGTGATGGCCAACTTTGCCCAAGACAAAAAAAATCTTAGGGCTATCTTAGGGCTTTGTATTAACCACTCGGCACGAAAAAAGGTGATTAAGTATTGTTTTTGAAATATATATATGACGTTTTGGAACTGTTTCTTTATTTTTTTAATGTAATTGTTAATGTGAAACCATAGTATTCAATATATACATAATTTTCTTTGATCTGCCGATTTATTTGTAAACATTACTAAGATAGGTTCGTTATGATTTGTTTCTTTTATAAATAATGAAATATAACTCATTTAATTATGTTTTGTTTAATATACATACTAATGCATGACTAAATTAAAAAAATTAAGTCAAATGAGACAACCCTTGTACTTTGGAATGCTTGTATGCACCTTGTGCCGTAAATATCAAAAACGCGTACCTATCATTGCCCACCTAATTTGTACAAAAGTTTACGTACTTATCGCTGAACTATTTAAAGGGAATGATAGGATTACCCTAGAGACTTGCTGTAATTCTTGTTTAATACTAATAATACTATAATCGCATTATTTAAGCGCAAATCGACTTGAGCAATGTTGGGTAAAACTCGATATAACTTTACCCACCCTCAAGTTCGCAAAAAATGGGATAAACTTAATTCCCTTTAAGTAAGAATAAAATCTTGATATGTGCAACCCGGGTTCCTCGAGCTCACCTATCACGTTATATCAAAAGAACGTGTAAACAGAGTTTCATTACTCCGATAATTATCGGAGCGGGCAAGAAAGGGACGCGGGGAGGGAGCGGGGGCGGAATCCATGCTCAAGATAAAAAATCGAATCAAAAAGAAAACTAATAATTGCACAAACACCAGTGTTTTATGATTATTTTTTTATATTTAATTGATAGATTGATAGATCCCACATTCGTAATAATGAAAAATTAAAAAAAAATACTTAGTGAAATTATTTTCAAAATTGCTTTCTTGGGGTTTGAAATGAGGATATCAGGTATCATTTAAGGGATGAACCACCGACAGTCTTCGGAAGCGGACGTGCCGCTCTTTGTTTTAAATTTAATATTAAATTAGCGTTTTGCAAAATTAGACGCAATGTCAAAGAGTTAAAGATCCTTCTTCAAGAGCGCCGTGTGTGGTGCCGTGTGCAAAATAACGTGCAACAAAGTTGCATGGAATTATCGCTGTTGCCGGATGGAGTGCGGGGCCGTTCTTCACCTCCCCCGCGGTGAGAGATAGCAGCTTATTTTTTGCCTCGCTCAGTCAGCGCTGCTCACGGAACTTGCCGATTACCAGCCGAGGGACCCGAGCGCCGCGCTATACTGTGAAGGGAGTCAAGTACTTACTTACCACCAACACCACAGACATCACGTTCCGGGTACTAGCCGTACGCGTCGTGTCGTCGCATGCGCAGAAATGAAACAATGTTGCTTTGCGCGTAATAAATTTCGCTTGGAATACGTACGGGCTTACGCTTGCTGGCCGACCGAAGCTGTTGGGAGTTGGATGACATTTTGCTTTAGCATATATTAGGTTTTCTTGTGGATAATTTGGTTAATTTAATCTCGCTAATTTTATTGAAATGTAATTATTGACTTTTAAGATACTCAGTGCGATTTGGTTTTTTGACCAAAGTTTATTTGTTTTGCTTTTGACATTTTAATACTGAAATTTAATTATTATTATTTTTTTTACAATTATTGACAATTTTAGCTAATTTTTAATGGAATGTAATTATTGACTATTGAGATAATCGGAGCAACTTGATTTATTGTCCAATGTTTATTTAATTTATTTATGACAACTTACACTTTAAGCTTTGTTTTATATTTTAAGTTGTTCTACTAGTTTGAGTAAATATGAATGTTAACTCCTCTTCGTTACGGACGTGCCCCCATTGTCCTAGTTCATCGCGAACTTTTACACCGCATGGGCTTTGTGTGCACATAGGTCGCATGCACAAAGATGTGCATCGCAGCGCTCCCGCACGGGTTACACAATCTGGCCTCAGTACGAACAGTCAGTCACTAGTACAGTCGGTCACCCAAGGGGCCTTAAGCTTGGAAAGCCTAGCCAAACTTAAGCAGTCTGTGCGAGTGCTGCGGCATATCCCCAAGGGTGCACGAAACCTTGCGGCCGGCAAAATGTGCGATCTTATCGATAAGTGTACTGACACTAATGGTACTGCGGAGTGGGTTGATTTTTTAACTTTTGCATATTCTGCTCTTAGAACACCGGATGCAACTGGCTCGGGCAACCTTACGACAAAGGTGAAGCGGAACATCGACTCGGCTTTCGTTGAATGTCCTTTCAGTGACATCGGGGGTGGTGGGTCCTCAAGGTCGCCCTCGGTCCTTAAGACAGTTGAGTCGAAGGTATACGAAGGTGATCTGAGAGGGGCGGTCAGGGTGCTTATGTCGGATGACGCAGTAGCACAGTCCAGCCCTGAAGTGTTTGCCACTCTACAAGCAAAGCACCCAGCCCCGTCTCGGCCCCTTTCGTTCCCGCCTGAGCCGGATGAATCCACTCCCACGTATAAGGTAAATGAGGAAAGCGTCGCACAGGCCCTGGGCTCGTTCAACAGCGGGTCTGCCGCAGGCCTGGATGGTATCCGCCCGGTACATCTAAAAGAGCTCACATCTGGCTCGGCGGGAGATAATGGTCGTCGGTTACTGGGTTGCCTGACCAAACTCTGCAACTTTTTACTCGAAGGTCGATTGAGTGCTGAGGTTCGCCCGTACGTTTTTGGCGCTTCATTGTGTGCGCTCTCGAAGAAGGATGGGGGTTTGAGGCCCATTGCTGTGGGCAGCACGTTTCGCCGCCTGACCGCCAAACTTGGGTGTGCGGCGGTGAGGGAGGAAATGGCCGCTTACCTTCGCCCTTGCCAAATGGGGTTTGGCACAAGATTGGGGTGTGAGGCGGCGATCCATGCAGCACGCGCATTCGCTGTAGATCCGGGAAAGGCAGACTGCGTTATAATTAAGCTGGACATAAAGAATGCATTTAATTCCATTGAGCGTGATGTTTTGTTGAGTGAAGTCAAGGAGAGGGTGCCTTCCCTTTATCCCTTCCTTTTTCAAATTTACTCGTCCCCCTCTAATCTCTTTTTCAATGAATCCCTTATCCTTTCCCAAGTTGGTGCGCAGCAGGGGGATCCGCTTGGACCTCTAGTGTTCAGTCTGGCCATACATAAAATTATTTCAGGGCTTCTCTCCCCACTTAATGTATGGTACCTAGACGACGGGACTCTTGGGGGAATGCCTGAGATTGTGGAGCAGGACTTGCGTACTCTCCTTCCACGTTTAAAGGATCTGGGACTAGAGGTCAATACCAGTAAGTGCGAATTTTTCCCCTGCAGCGCCGAATCCCGTGCTTCCTTTCCCTCTTTCTGTAATCTGCTGCCTGATCTCAAAGAGATATCTCCCCATTCTTTTAATCTCTTGGGGTCTCCTATATTCCCAGCCGCTATTCCGGAGGCTTTTGAAATGAGAAGGCAGCTTCTCCTGGCTGCTAGGGACAGGCTTAGAAATCTTCCAGCTCAGGTTGCTCTGGTTTTACTGCGGATATGTTTTGCGGTCCCCAAGATAACATATTTCTTGCGCACCGTACCGACTTGGCTGTACCCCGATAGCGTCGACTCCTTTGACCTCGAGCTGAGGGAGTCCGTTGAGTCTTTGTTGAATGTCTCTCTTAGCTCGGATCAATGGAGTCTGGCTTCTTTACCCATTCGGAGCGGGGGCCTGGGTATACGGTGTGCGCGGGATGTGGGTCTGCCGGCCTTCTTGGCGTCGGCGGGGGGGGTCGGGAGCCTTGTTACTGACATTCTCTCTAGCAACGGTGACAGGGCAACTATCCCCTTCGCGTCTGATGCCTTAGCGGCATGGTTGGCCCTCAACCCGGGGGTGCAGTTGCCTGAGAGACCGGACCGACAGCGCGCGTGGGATGACGTGGGAATCAAGAGGGTGTTTGAGGGCCTGGTGGGGAGGGCAGTGGGTGTGGACAGGGCTAGGCTATTGGCGGTGTCGAGACCAGAAGCCGGAGCGTGGTTACGGGCGCTGCCCTCTCCGCACCTGGGCACTCTTCTCGACGATGATTCGATGCGGGTGGCTGTTGCTCTCCGCCTGGGTTGCGATGTTTGTGAACGTCATTTATGCATCTGCGGCTCCATGGTGGAGAGTAACGGTCATCACGCTTTGAGTTGTGGTCGATGTGCCGGCCGATTCCCGCGTCACCACGCTCTCAATGATATTGTCCGGAGAGCGCTAGTCTCGGCTAATGTTCCGTGCGTGTTGGAGCCATCGGGCCTTAGTCGCACGGACGGTAAAAGACCTGATGGTTTGACCCTGGTACCGTGGCATAGAGGGAAGTGCCTTCTCTGGGACGCTACGTGCGTCAGCACTTTTGCGGCTTCGCACCTCGGTCGCACCACGTGCACGGCTGGAGCAGCTGCTGAGACGGCGGCTCTTAGGAAGCGGGACAAATATTCTGCCCTGCAGAATTATTTATTTGTCCCGCTCGCGGTAGAAACGACCGGTTGTTGGGGTTCGGAGGCCATACAATTTATTAAGGAGATCGGGCGCCGTCTGACGGAGAGGGGTCATGACCCCCGTTCCGGGTCATTCCTGGTGCAACGTCTGTCCATCGCGATTCAGCGCGGCAACGCGGCGAGCGTGATGGGCACCTTTGCGCCGGGGATGTCGCGGGGCGGGCTTTTTGACTAAGTTAATAATTTATTATTAACCCATTTTGTAAAAATATAAGTTTTATATTGTAAGTGTAATAATTAAATAATGTATTTAAGGTATATTTTACAAAAAAATATTCAACCGTATCGTATTTGTAGGAGCCCAAACTTGGTATGTTTTGAAAATTATTTTTATTTTCATTTGAAACAAGTGACATAAATATAATGATGTGATATATTTTTAGAATTGTCTCAAAAAGCCCTTTCATTTGATACCACACACGATAGGTTTCAGAACAAAATTTATTTTTTTTTCATACAAAAAAAAGATGACGTCATAACTGCACTCTGTTTTTTTTTTTTTACTGCTACGGGCCAAATCGATTAATTTGGCCTAAAGATCAATCGTTCCAATTTTCATGCTTTTAACACCATTTGCAGCATGTTTAAGGCGTACCGCTAGGACTAACAGCCGAACTATTCCCTTAGAGTGAAGAAATAACAATTTTCTCAATTTACAGAATATCCACAGGAGCTTCGATTATATTATTTGTCAAATAATTTGGAGCCCCTAAATGTCAAAAAAACATCTCCATAGTGCCTGAGGTCCAAATAATGACGTCATGAACGTGACCATTACCGAAATTTGTAAAACGTAAATTAAAGCTATACCATGACACATCCACACATGTGCGTAGCATCGATCGAAAGCTTATTAAATTTGCTACAATACATACATACATTATTTGTGAAAATAATGTATAGTTTAGAAATTGTTGACAAATTAATATTTTTTTAGGAAAATGAAATGTATATGTTAATTCTGTAGCCAAAGGAAACACAATACACCAATGTTTTGTATACCATTAAAAACACCAACTATTCAGCTTTACAACATAGTTTGTATTTATAAATTTTGATAACAACTATAAAAGTTCTGCTTAAAACTCTAAAGCACACTAACTATTTTACCTACAATCCGCTCATACTATGAGAGGCATGAGCCTAATTATTGACTAGTTTTATATCAATTTTGTAAGGATTAAGGGTTCCTTGCCATTATAGTAAATATAAAAACCGGCCAAGTGTAAGTTTGACTCGCGCTCCGAGGGTTCCATATACATCCCACAATTTTGACAATTTGTATTTTTAAGACCGACTTATGCTTGACCACAGACTTTTTTGAGTTTTTTTCTGTAATGTACAGGTCAAGAACTATATTATGTATTTTTTTTCTAAAATGAAGGTTCATCGGTTTCCGAGAGACGGAGAGCAATGGAAAAATTTCGCCTTTTTACTTAAATTACTTACAAACTATACCTTGTTATATATCAAATGAAAGGGTTTGATGTGGAAACTAAAAATATATAACTTTTATAATTTTAAGATAAATAGTTTTGAAGTTATTCAAGAATCAAGGCGAAAATTGACCATTCCCTTCCGTCACTCGGAAACTGATGAACCTACATTTTAGAAAAAAATACATAATATAGTTCTTTACCTGTACATTACAGAAAAAAAACTCAAAAAAGTCTGTGGTCAAGCATAAGTCGGTCTTAAAATACAAATTGTCAAAATTGTGGGATGTATATGGAACCCTCGGAGCGCGAGTCAAACTTGCACTTGGCCGGTTTTTATATTTACTATAATGGCAAGGAACCCTTAATCCTTAAAAAATTGATAAAAAACTAGTCAATAATTAGGCTCATGCCTCTCATAGTATGAGCGGATTGTAGGTAAAATAGTTAGTGTGCTTTAGAGTTTTAAGCACAACTTTTATAGTTGTTATCAAAATTTATAAATTAAAACTATGTTGTAAATCTGAATAGTTGGTGTTTTTAATGCTATACAAAACATTAGTGTATTATGTTTCCTTTGGCTACAGAATTAACATATACATTTTATTTTACTAAAAAAAAATCTTATTTTGTCAACAATTCCTAAACTATACATTATTTTCACACATAATGCATCTATGTATTGTAGATAATTTAATAAGCTTTCGATCGATGCTACGCACATGTGTAGATGTGTCATGGTATAGCTTTAATTTACGTTTTACAAATTTCGGTAATGGTCACGTTCATGACGTCATTATTTGGACCTTAGGCACTATAGAGATGTTTTTTTGACATTTAGGGGCTCCAAATTATTTGACAAATAATATAATCGAAGCTCCTGTGGATATTCTGTAAATTGAGAAAATTGTTATTTCTTCACTCTAAGGGAATAGTTCGGCAGTGCCGACATGTTTTTTACCATAACTGCCACAATTATAGCCAGATTTTAATAAATTTTATAGCAATGTATAGCTTAACTAGCCTGTTTTGTTATTGTAGTACATTGCTTTAAAGTTCGACTTATAATTTTGTTTTAAAATGCAATTATCCGAATTATTTTTTAGCCTGACTTTGGGTTTTCGTTTATAGCTGTTAAACTGTAATATACAGTAGTATATAATGTATTACAACAATATAGCACATTTAATCTTCTTTCGTTTGATACCACAAACGTGTAGGTGCAGTGCACAGTTTGGTTGATATTTGCACTTTTTGCAACGAAGCGGCAGCCATTTTGATGACGTCATTACTCGGGAGACATTCACCTACGTCCCCGTCTCTTGGCAGTTTTGGGGTCCTAGTGTCTTGCCCAACAACATACTAAAAGTTGGTAACCGTATCCAGATCTGAACTATATTCCCATAAGGGAGAGGACTAGTGGCTTCCGCATGATATTAAAATAAATTTAGTACAGTTACATGTCAAACATTTATTGAATACTCTAGAACGAGAATACAATATTTCCTTACAACTCTCATTTTAAAATTAACTTCTGGTAACAAAGAAAACTAAATCTTATTTTAAAGTAGTTAATACAACACGTGAAATAAAAACATTAATGTTATGTAATAGTTGTTAGTAATAAAAATAGTTGCGTCAACTCCGTTTGCAAAAAGAGATATTTATGCAACAGTAATATCAGAGATATAGATAATATAAGAACTTTTTTAAGCTCAAGTCTGAAAGCGCCATCTACACGAGAGCAACATAAAAGTACAAAAAATATTAGAAAAAAATTATAGCGTTACTTCAGTACGCTACTCCTCACTAGATGTCACTGCGACGTCTGCGACACAATATAATTTTTTCCTACTATTTTTAAATTGCGTCGCAGCGACAGCCAGTGACGATGAGCGTACCGTAGTAACGTTAGATTTTTTCTTAATATATGTTTATACCTTTAGGTTGCTCTCGAGTAGATGGCGTTATCAGACTTGAGCTTTAAAAAGTTCTTAGCTGTTTAAGTGTCTATATTATCTTTAGTCTCTGGTAATATTTAGGCAAATCTCAGTAACAATATACGAACATGACGAACTCAAAACCGCTAACTTTAATTAAAAAATTACATAAATTGCTTGTGCATACTATTTTTTCCACTAGATTAACTTTTCACTAACCAAAATGCATATTTGTTAAACAGGACTAGAGTTAATACTTTTGTGATAATCCAAATCAAAAAGCCCACACTTCGGCAGGCGCTTACGTTGTACAGATCCAATATAATTTTTAAGTACTAAAGGCATAACCGCCATAAGGGCCCTTTTGACTTGGATTATCACATTTAACAAAAACTTACAATTAAATGCTGTTGATCCGTTTCAAGGTAAAAAATTGGTATCCATTGTAACACTGGTTTAAGATTAAATTTTGAAATAATATGACCTAAAGCATATCTACAAAGGTGTTACAAAAATGCTCGTAATCCGTTTAAGGGGATAAATGGGATATTTTACTATTTGGTATCGTATTATGATTTAGAAAAAGAAAAAACATTTTTTTATGAGAAATATAATGGTTTTGGACAGTTGACCGTCCGGGACGACGTGCCCTATACAAATATATTTTTTTGCGTCCAGAAAATGTTTCTTACTCACAATACGATACCAATTATGCCCTTAAAAGGATCACCAGTATTTTTGTTACATCCTATATAATATATATGATGTAACATATTATGTTTTTTGGTTCAATATAAAGTAAATAATTCCATAGTGTATTTCAGAAATACAGCCTAAACCCCAAAAATAAGATTTCCCTATGTCATCTAGATAATAAAATAATCAACCAACAACCGGATCGCATAACAGACCTTAAAGCTAGCAATATAATGTTCATTTCTTCTTGTCATCATCGTGTGTAACTACTGTTTCTTCGGCAGTATTTTCTAGCTCCCAATCTTCCAACGGCACTTCTGTCAGTTTGTAGAATTTCCCGTGCTTACCGACTCCTGCAAAAAAATTAAAAAAGCTTAAGAATGAGCAAAGAGGTATATACAGGGTTTTTTTTCAATAACTAGCCATTATTCTACGGGACCAACCCCAAAATTGTTGGCCTCCATCAACGTCTGATCGGCCAAAATGTATGAAACAGCCAGAATTTTTTGTTTAGTATGGCCTTTCAAATTACCTCGCACAATATGGCTAGTTATTGAAAAAAGAGAGATTGCTCTCGTCACAGAATAATATAATAGTATTTCGCACAGAAGGTTACCTTTGTCGCCCAATTTAATTATTATTTTAGTTCAAAACGACTACTATAAACTATTTGAATATTTTATCTTGTCTGTGGTTATACCGTAAATAAACGAAAGGGATTTTGACAACCCCGAAAACGTATCCGCTACGTTCCAAAGCCGTAGCTCATTCAGATGACGCTTCAAACATGAGAGCCTCAAATAGTTCTTAGACTGTGCGTATTTATAAAATGGCCTCTCTTCTTTAGTCCTCAAGCATATGGTTCCAGAATGGCAGTAAATGGAACCATTTCTTCCGCATTACTTACCGTATTGGAACTTCTTCATGCCCTCCTTGAGGTCCTCGAGTGCAGCGCTCAGTAGACTCTGCATGATGGCCTCGTCCCGCATAGACTCCTCACTGTTGGTGTTCAACTGAGAGTTGACGGCGGCCAGCTTGATATAAATACTCTCTGCCATTACTTACCGTCTTGGAACTTCTTAATGCCGTCCTTCAGATCCTCAAGCGCAGAGCCCAGTAGACTCTGCATGATGGCCTCGTCTCGCATAGACTCCTCACTGTTGGGGTTCAACTGAGAGTTGACGGCGGCCAGCTTGATATAAATACTCTCTGCCATTACTTACCGTCTTGGAACTTCTTAATGCCGTCCTTCAGATCCTCAAGCGCAGAGCCCAGTAGACTCTGCATGATGGCCTCGTCCCGCATAGACTCCTCACTGTTGGTGTTCAACTGAGAGTTGACGGCGGCCAGCTTGATATAAATACTCTCTGCCATTACTTACCGTCTTGGAACTTCTTAATGCCGTCCTTCTGATCCTCAAGCGCAGAGCCCAGTAGACTCTGCATGATGGCCTCGTCCCGCATAGAGTCCTCACTGTTGGGGTTCAACTGAGAGTTGACGGCGGCCAGCTTGATATAAATACTCTCTGCCATTACTTACCGTCTTGGAACTTCTTAATGCCGTCCTTCAGATCCTCAAGCGCAGAGCCCAGTAGACTCTGCATGATGGCCTCGTCCCGCATAGACTCCTCACTGTTGGTCTTCAACTGAGAGTTGACGGCGGCCAGCTTGATATAAATACTCTCTGCCATTACTTACCGTCTTGGAACTTCTTAATGCCGTCCTTCAGATCCTCAAGCGCAGAGCCCAGTAGACTCTGCATGATGGCCTCGTCCCGCATAGAGTCCTCACTGTTGGGGTTCAACTGAGAGTTGACGGCGGCCAGCTTGATATAAATACTCTCTGCCATTACTTACCGTCTTGGAACTTCTTAATGCCGTCCTTCAGATCCTCAAGCGCAGAGCCCAGTAGACTCTGCATGATGGCCTCGTCCCGCATAGACTCCTCACTGTTGGGGTTCAACTGAGAGTTGACGGCGGCCAGCTTGATATAAATACTCTCTGCCATTACTTACCGTCTTGGAACTTCTTAATGCCGTCCTTCAGATCCTCAAGCGCAGAGCCCAGTAGACTCTGCATGATGGCCTCGTCCCGCATAGACTCCTCACTGTTGGTGTTCTACTGAGAGTTGACGGCGGCCAGCTTGATATAAATACTCTCTGCCATTACTTACCGTCTTGGAACTTCTTAATGCCGTCCTTCAGATCCTCAAGCGCAGAGCCCAGTAGACTCTGCATGATGGCCTCGTCCCGCATAGAGTCCTCACTGTTGGGGTTCAACTGAGAGTTGACGGCGGCCAGCTTGATATAAATACTCTCTGCCATTACTTACCGTCTTGGAACTTCTTAATGCCGTCCTTCAGATCCTCAAGCGCAGAGCCCAGTAGACTCTGCATGATGGCCTCGTCCCGCATAGACTCCTCACTGTTGGGGTTCAACTGAGAGTTGACGGCGGCCAGCTTGATATAAATACTCTCTGCCATTACTTACCGTCTTGGAACTTCTTAATGCCGTCCTTCAGATCCTCAAGCGCAGAGCCCAGTAGACTCTGCATGATGGCCTCGTCCCGCATAGAGTCCTCACTGTTGGGGTTCAACTGAGAGTTGACGGCGGCCAGCTTGATATAAATACTCTCTGCCATTACTTACCGTCTTGGAACTTCTTAATGCCGTCCTTCAGATCCTCAAGCGCAGAGCCCAGTAGACTCTGCATGATGGCCTCGTCCCGCATAGACTCCTCACTGTTGGGGTTCAACTGAGAGTTGACAGCGGCTAACTTGTCCATGATCAGCGCGTTCTGAGGGAACTTCGCTATGGACTTGGCCAGCTTTATTGATTCGCCTAGAGCTGAAACAAGAGAAAGTTAAATTAATTTTGAGAATATAAAGATTGTTTGTGTCTTTGACAAATGTACTTTTTTACACTCGTCGACTGTAATACGTGAATTGAGATTGTGTACATGGAACTACTAGCGCATACTTTTCGATAGAGCTTTTATGGTCGCGTATTGTAGCATTGCCAGCGATGGTACATACAAAGGATTTTCATGCAATATTGTAGCACTGTTGAAAAAGTATTGTATACAATAGTGACATAGTCAAAGTTTTTAATCTCATACCTCTTTTCATTACTTAGGCCACTCGGCACGGTACTCGAATGAAAAGCTCTTAATTATGTCACGATTGTATAAAATACTATTAACCAATTTCACTATCGGTATGATATCGTTGACCGCCAAGTATCGGACGGAAAAATAGTGCCCTGACTCCCGTTTAAAAAATATATATTGAGTAAAATCGTGTCAGTTTATATATGCCTATGTGGATTTAACAGAAAGCTAAGGATACCCACTCGCTGGGTCAATGCCATTGAAGATGTAATACGCGTTCGGACTCCCAATACTACTGTAACTAAGCTCAACTACTAAACGTGCCTTAACATAACGACAATAACGATTCAATTTGTCGCCAGATGGCGCTGTACCGTCGGCAAACTAACGAACGGAGAGTGTGTATAGAATACAGTAGTCGTTTTGATAACAGTTTGTACGTTGACAGACTTACGTCTGTCTACATCATCAGATCTATTTTTGTTAGGCTTCGCGCGTTGCTTGTCTTTGCGAGAGAAGCCTTGTAAATCTTATTAAAATATTAGTACATTACTACAGAGGCCGGGAAGTAGGGGGTTGCCGGCTGAGTTATATAGACGGCCGAGCGTAGCGAGGCTGGCAACCCCTTTCACGCCGAGGTATGTATAGTGCTTTTCTCAAACATGCAATGAAATAAATATGAAAATTATCAAATTTTTTTCCGATATACGTAAGGCAAAAGTCTACTCGTAAACTTGTATTAATAATGTATATGGTGACTGAATAAATTCGGAACGTTACAAACAATTTTTCAGGTTCTCTGCCTTTTCGCCGAAAATCATATTGCCAAATTTCACTTGCCAACCAACTTTTCGCAGAAGTTTCATTTGGCCGAATTTCATTTCCCAACTTTACATAATCCAACCTAACCTAACCCAACCTAGTAGGCAATTTTCATTTCCCAACTATCGGGTTGGGAAATGAAATGGTTGCGAAATAATTATTTGGTAAAAGTTATTCGGCCAAATGAAACTTCTGCGAAAAGTTGGTTGGCAAATGAAATTCGGCAATACAATTTTCGGCGAAAAGGCAGGATACCAATTTGTCAAAAAAAAACAACAACAAAAACAAAAAAAAAGATAATGATGAATATTGTTTTTTTTTAATATGCATAAATAGTGGCAGAATGTCAAATGAACCAAAAAGTAAATATCGCTTATAACCTTAAATGGCTGAATGCCATGATCCTGTGCCACAAACATATGTGGAATGGAAATTTTAAAAAAATTACTTCCCGGCCTAGGCCTTAAATTTTATATGAAAATCGGTACCTGTTCTCTGGAGTTGATCCGCCCTAAACGTGATACTTTGAAGCCTATTATGACGCACATAACGAAGACATTTCATTGCATGTTCGAGAAAAATATATTGAGTATGAGTATGTGTGTACTATATTTATACTTTCCCTACTTTACTTTCTCTATATATTTTAGTATCTCTCCACGTCGACTATGATGCCTGGAATTGAGACTTTTTATACTAGCACATACTTTTCGATGGAGCTTTTATAGTCGCAAATTTTAGCATCGTCGCGGATACTGAAATGGATTTTCATACAATATTATACAATTCTCCTCCCCGACCGCCGGTACTATGTACTGATTGAAACTCACACGATTTTCACTCATTATTTTGACAAACACGGGACTTACTAACCGGTACTATAATTACAGTGGGAAATCGAAGTTACTAAATTGTATAGAGAGAACAGGTTGTGTAAGGCATTTATCGAACTTCATTCTTCCCGGCTTGCCTATTTTGAGCACTCGTAGAAAAAGTATTGTATACAATAGTGACATCATTAAGCTTTTCAATCTCGTACACTCAGCAGCAGAAGTAGTAAGCGGGTTGGGTGTTCAAAATGACCTACACACACTCTTATTCTCTTTACAATAAAATCGTGTAAAGCTCATTTTGAATACCCCATCCGCTTAGCTACTTCTGCTGCTGAATGTACACTGTACGTACTTGACTAAAAAGCTCTTTATTATGTCACGATTGTATAAAATACTAATTTATTATGCATTAGAGATAAAATACCGGTCGTTTCAATACAAGACGTATACTGTATTCATCGTTACTTGTCTTATCATGTAAACAAACGTCTGTCAATCGAGAAGTCGCACTGTCATTTATTTTTGTGGTTATTCGTCGAAGTAATGTACTCCGATTATTGAGGAAAATCTTATTAGAAATTATATTTTTCATGTGTTACTTCGTTGAATCAGAGACTATAGAGATATAGACGGCCACAGCCTAAGAAATTTTTGAAGCTCAAGTCAATTGCGCCCTCTGTCCGAAAGCCTCCTAAAGATACCCAAAATGTAAGAGGAAATGTCACCTGCACTGCTACTCCACCTAGTAGCTACTACTACTACGTGGACATACACATTTCCTCTTACATTTTAGGTATCTTTAGGAGATGTTTGTTTACATAATAAGACAAGTACCTAAGGATGAATACGGTATAATGTTTCTTCTCAACTTATTCGTATTCTCTTCATTACATTTGCCCCTACTTTATATTATATGACCTTCATGTCATATCACATTAAAATTTTTTCGTAGTTGAAATGAAATATGTTAGGTACATGTGAATGAAATTTAAAAAGGTTATAATTTAAAGACGACATCGCGCTCATGAATGAGAACGCGAGGCCATGCACAAAAATAAGTGAAACTAATGATGAAGTTTATATGTTTCGATATCCCTATAGGGAACTCCTCAATTTAGACCAGACATGTTAGCAAAATCTAGAAGTAAATCTAACGGAAATATGTCGTCCGCTAGTTCACGGGTAGAACAGCGCCATCTAGCAGGAAATTGTGTCAACGCTTTCCATACAACGACGCCGGAAGAGAAGTCAAAGAGACCGCATCTCGTTTTAACTAAAGGAGAAATCAGACAATATTGCCAACGTGCCAATAAGTCAAAATGTCAATGTCTGTCATTTTTGCACCTAGTGCAAGGGTCACTACTAACTAGGCCTCCAGGCCGTTTATAGTAAATTACCAACCCAGGGCGGTAAAATAAAGAACGGCTCTGACCGCGGGCACATGTGGCCCGAACCGAAGGTGAGAGTCATACGCAAGTGATCTGAGGCCTTTATTATCGCCCGTAGTGCGTACACAATTGAATTCTCTCGTGTGTGAAGTGAGGTTCGCCACTGCGCGCGGGCGGTAAATCTCACTTACCGCCCGGGGTGGCGTAAAATATGTAATAATAGGTTTGGTTTACCAGTGCCAGTGGCTGTGACCTTAGCGGCTAAGCCTTTCTGGTGAGCCTCCGTGCCGGAGATGAGTCTTCCTGTCATAACGAGGTCCAGGGCTGGTGAGAGGCCGATGAGGGATGTAAGTCTCCGGCCACCATATAACGTTGAGGGTATTCCTGAAAACAATTAAAAACAATATTGACTCGGTAAGCTTTGAGATGAACAAGGTTTGCTAATCGAACGAGCGGAGCGTAAGCGAACTGAAGTTCTTACAAACAACTGCGGACACATCTGTCACCTGGCTACTGGGACGTCTCGGAATTTCGATGGCTTTTTGATTTTAGGAGTTTGTTCCATGATAACTTTAGTATGATCTTTATGGAATTTGTTGAGGTTGTAGCAGAGATAGATATATGTAATTTAAGACTTCATATATGAGCAGGAGCGGTTACGTTGTGGCGAAAAAAAATCTTCAAAAGGGTCTTTCTACATTGGTCAATTCGAGGCCGACTACTAGTTTAACTAAGTTTTGATCCGACCGACCGAAGACCCGAAATCGCAACAAACGCGCCGTAAATTACGCGCCGTCAACGTGCGTTTATATCGTTACAATCCAGCCGTAAAGAAACGCGCCGGCAACGCGTTTATATCGTTACAAAACTGCCGTTAATAAACGCGCTGTCAACGCGTTTATATCGTTGCAAAACTGCCGTAAAGAAACGCGCCTTCAACGCGTTTATATCGTTACAAACCTGCCGTAAAAACACGCGCCGGTAATGCAAACTGCTCCGTGGAATAAAAAACGCAGTGTGCAGTCTTGTTTGTGTACTCACCGAACCTACGTCCGAGGAAGCCCATGACGGCCGTGTCTTCGACGACGCGGAGGTCGCACGCCAGCGCCAGCTCGAAACCCTCCGCCACCGCGAACCCGGTGACGGCGGCTATGGTGGGCTTGTCGCAGAGAGGCCTCCGGAGCAGGCGAGACTGAAATCAGTTAAATAGAAATAGAAAACATTTATTCCTGACAACAACAACATACAAACATACAAGATAAATAATGGGATTGGCCGGTCGAAAGTCTTTACAGATGACGCCAGCATAGCTTGTACCTGTCAGTCCTACAGTGTCAAATTGTTGTTTTTTTTTAATTTTCTGGCCTGGATGGGCTAGCCTTTAAGCCAAATCCCATACAACAATACTAGTGACAGGTACAAGCTATGCTGGCGCCATCTGGCCAAACCGTTGACAGTTGCCAACCCCATTAAGGTTTGAACATACATAGTTGCCACCATAAAGTAAAGAATATATCTAGAGAATTTATCCCATGTAAAAAAATGCGACCGCCTAAAATACATTCAGCACTAGACGGCGCTACTGAAAATTCACTGATTACATCGACCGACCAGAGATAGCGTTACACGTCTCAGCGAAGTTGTAGTACTCCTAACGACATCTGTTAGTCCTGATTTAAAAGTTTTGTAGCGACGTATATATGTCAACTAACATTACGATTAACTAGTCAATAGATGTCGTCTTACAGTAGGAATATTTTAGTATTTTTTTATAATATGAAATAAACTTACTTTTTTGAATTTGTGTCTTGTATTATTTTTTAAATTAGTTTTTTAATTATTCGTAAATCGATATATTTAAACCATGATAATAAGTTATCGTCATAAAGCTCTATACCTGGAGGAGCCATCGCCTCATCTTTCCAAACAAAAAGGTCTGCCAAAATCTGAGGGAGGCGAGGTAGCATACGTATGGCGTTTTCAATTTAAAGGTACATCATTGTCTGTTGTTAATAAAGTTTATTTCTAAATGAATTTTTATAGTAGCATCGCCTTATTGATAACGGACAATGGTGTACCTTTCACTTGAAAATATCACGCATATTTGACAGTAAGTCACGACACTAAATGGAGCAACAAATAGTTGATTTTACATATGTTGAAATATGGTTCATTATCGGATGCAGTCCTTGCAAAAGTCAAACAAAAAAGCCAAGGATCATTTTTGCTTGTATTTTCAAACAAAATATAGAAGGCAGCAATCCTTAGGGGCGTTAAATATGCATAAGTGTCAAACGTCAAAATTCAAAATGGTTATTGCCCGTCAGAAAATAAACGATTATCTTTGAATCGATTCAGTAAACGACGCTGGATTTTCGATATGGAATAATTTTTTAATCATAATAGTAATGATAAAAAAAGTAAAACTATAATTACATATGAAATTATATTTCATATTTTTGTAAACTAGACACAATCCATCCATAATCATGTTGTCCCTTCTTAACGCATGACAAGTTCTCTTTCGCACTTATGCAAACGTATCGGATACGTCGTGTCAAACTCAAATTTTTTGACAGATTTACTTGTACCCCCCTGACCATAACTAGCTGCAGAGAAAAAGACCCCCCTACCCCCTGCAAAGTTTGTATGCAGCGGGGGCCTTTTCGTTGCAGCTGACCGTACCGCCGGCTGTACATTCTCGGGCGAGAGCATTCGGGCAGGTACAACTCAAAGTAAATCTGTCAAAAAATTTGAGTTTGACACGACGTATCCGATATGTTTGCATAAGTGCGAAAGAGAACTTGTCATGCGTTAATAAGGGACAACATGATTCGTGACGTTACGTGACATTACAGAGGTCTCTCTGTATTATACTATTATTTACTCTGTGACTCGGGGTAGATTTTTCTTTTGGAAGCCAAGCGAGTGCACCCCTGTACACTCTCGCGCTCGGCCTGTCTCGGTTTGTCTCGGCGAGAGTGTACAGCCCGCATACTATTTACGCTCGCTCACTCGGATGGTTAAACATTTCGTGTAAAATGGTGGGTTTTATGTACTTGTTGTACAATCTACTATTATTTACTAGGTACTTAATTTTAGGGAGCGTACTTAGTTTCGAAGACAGTCGCTATGCTGC
The DNA here is from genome assembly GCA_911728535.1 of Pammene fasciana. Classification (NCBI taxonomy): domain Eukaryota; kingdom Metazoa; phylum Arthropoda; class Insecta; order Lepidoptera; family Tortricidae; genus Pammene; species Pammene fasciana. Next base: position 5,746,746 of record OU452294.1, read on the forward strand.
CAATAAAGCCCGTCACAGACGGAGCCATTGACTTAGTATGTATTCTACTAGACAAGCTATCTAGAACAAAGTTTGTGCGCCACATTTGGCGGTTGACAGCTGTCATTGAATCAGAGATTAGCTTTAGCGAAGCAGACGTGACACTATTATGACAATATTCATATTCTGCCTAAACACATTTTGTAATGAAACGTGATTAAATAATTTTAAGAGAAACTGATTGTTTTTTATTTGTAATATTTATTTTCAATCTTATATCATGTGGTACTTTAGAAAAACACGACCGAGCGCTGTGTTTCATTTTGAATGTAATTATTATTTGAGTATACTTATAATATAATTACTTAACCTTTTATATTTACTTAAATTCATATAAATATTTAGTAGCTATAATGTGAGCGATATTTTGATTTTTAAGTTTTAAATTGAAATCATAAATTAGTTACCATTTTTATGTAATTAACTCTCGCTTCAAATTTCAGCAAAATCGCCCTTGTTATACAATAGGTAATCATAATATGTGTTACGAAATAAACATTAAAATGTACCTATCTGGATTTTTTTTTGTATACCACGTTAATATTTGTATGCAATATAAGAATCTAATAAATAATATAGGTACATCATAAGTGTAGGCATATGTGTTACTTCTGCGGCATTAATCTATGCGCCGAGGAACATTGGCAACATGGCGTCGCACCGCGAACAACAATTATTTTAATTTAGTGTTACATCTAACTTTGTGCTTATTTACCGATGGAATGTAATTCCGTGGCTTCTATTACTTTTATTAGAATTATTAGTGCAGTTTTATACTACGCCCGAAGCCATTATTTTTAATATTATTATTTTTTAATTTTTGACGCTTGCGTGGCATCAAGTCTGTGGTCCAAGACAGAATGTCAGGCTGATCACTTAAAGTCGAGTAAATCACTTAAACTCATGGCTGAAAAAAATTGTATGGGATGTCATCTCCTGTTACTCAATGGACGGAGCTATAATATATATTATAGCTCGATATATTTTGAGTATATTGCCTTCTTTGTCTGGCGTGACGTACAACCGATATATCTGTCTCTCTTTTGATAGCTTTACCGTGTAGGGTGCCGAGCTATACGATTATATATATCTCGGTATCTTACGGTATATCTATATTAATAATCTCGCGGGCCTCTACGGAAAAATGGAACGAGACTATGCTCAAACGAAAGAGCGTAAAGAATGAAGAGTTTTTGAATTGGACACTTATATCGGCAAAATTCGGATTGTCGCGTATTTTACGTTCAAAAGTGTTAATTTCGCGATTTGACGGCGGCCATATTGGTTCTTTGTCAGTGACTTCAGTGACGGGTGCGTTCGGAAATTGTGAACCATGTTTGCGTTCGGCGCATATAGGATAGGTCCGACGTGCATTGCGTGTCGGACAGGTTATGTGGTCAAACAAAGGGAGGTAAAAAGTAAATAAATGCTGAGAATAAATGTAATAGAACACGGCTGATTTACATTTTTTTTAAGAAAGTAGATTTACTTTTCACTAAAATATAATAATTATGGACATGTATACAAAAAAATTATATAAATTAACATGTTTAAGTATATAAATTGACGACAGTACAGTCAACGCCTAAAATATGTGATTGCTATTTCGTGTTTTGTTAAAACGGCTATTAGACATTGCAACCTGTAGGGCCCAATCTGTTGTGTACCCTGCCTCTCCCTCCCCTCCTTCAGCTCCCTACGGTCCCTACCTTTAATTACACCTTCCAATCTGACAGATTGGGCCCTGCAGGTTGCAATGTCTAATACCCCTTTAAAGGAATAATGTAAAGATGTTTGCAAGTATTCGAACACGTTTTGTCATTGTCATGTTAATTTTAAACGTCATGGGAAAGAAAGTTGCCAAAGGAAAGTTGCCGGATTGATGAATGATATACGCGGGTTTTGTTTAATTACGTATTTTTCCTAAATATGTCTCGAATACTATTGTAAACATTTTCAGCGTTGGTTCGTTCTGTGAGTGAGGTGTAGATACTGATGCATTCTCTAAAATGTTCAGGCCAGATATGGCCAGGAGTGCCGCGCGCAACAAATGTTTGTATACAAAATGTAAAGGCTAATCTTTTATTAATATTACTGCAAGTATGACAACATTATGTGTTATATTGAATTTACTAAAACGTAAAGTCAAATTTGATCGCAGAAAAATCAAACACATGCACATTTGGTTATATCTTTGAGTAAATAATACATTCATGTTCTAAAGGATATCACGTTGTACGAGGCATGTAAAACATTATTTCTAAAATGAATGCAAATTAATCATAGTTTAATGAAATAGGCTGTGGTCAAAGTTAGGGGTGCTCATTTTTTATCTTAGGTATTCACATATATGCTTATAAACATGAATTGTATGACCAAATGCTGTCATAAGTATAGTAAATAGTGTGTGCAATTGGAATTCTGAAGGCTAAAGCTGCGAATGGCTAAAATGCGCGGATATGTATGTGAAGTTGATCTGCATGGTTTTCACTGATGTCTGATCCAGGACGAAAGCCGCGTGTGCAGTGTCCTGTTTTTGTGGTTTTTAAGCTTTTATTCAACTATTAATTAATCACAACAACCTCCTTCAATTCAAAGTGAATAAATTCAATGGCTACTGTCTCTGTCTGCTGTAATTAACTTTAACTACATTGAGCCGGATTAATTATTGGATGTTAATTGGATCACCCGACTGTAAAAAATTAAAATTAAAATGCATTATTTGTCGCACAAAAATAGACACAAAAAAAAGACTGGTAACATACACTAGAAGTAGTGCTAGCGGTACACGCCGAAATTCAGTATAATGCTGCAAATGGTGTTAAAAGCATAAAAATCGGACCGATTGATCTTTAGGCCAAATGAATCGATTCGGCCCGTAGCAGTAAAAAAAAAAAAAAAAACAGAGTGCAGTTATGACGTCATCTTTTTTTTGTATGGAAAAAAAAAATTTTTTGTTCTGAAACCTATCGTGTGTGGTATCAAATGAAAGGGCTTTCTGAGCTAATTCCAAAAATATGTCACATCATTACATTTCAGTCACATGTTTGAAATAAACATAAAAAACATTTTCAAAACATACCAAGTTTGGGCTCCTCGAGATACGACACCAAGCAATATTTTTTTGTAAAATATATCTCAAATGATACCTAATATCCTCATATCTAACCCCAAGAATGCAATTTCGAAAATAATTACATTTAGTATTTTTTTCTGATTTTTAATGTTTACAAAGTGCGTCGTATTACTCAATACGAGTACGAGTACCGTAATATCCTCCAACTTTGCCCCCAGGCGAAACTTTGCCCAACATTTTGTACAAATTCATTAATTTACGTAATTTTATAGTATGTATGTATGTATGTACTTTATTGCACATAAACAAGTTTAACAATATTACAACAGTAAAATAAAAAATAAAAAAGATATGCACAAAGGCGAGCTTATCCCTAAAAGGGATCTCTTCCAGCCAACCCATAGTATAGTATTCTGGTGCGGGCAAGTGTTGATGTGAATCTCACAAAATGGGAAAGCATGGTGAGTAAAACCCATACTTATACTTTATACCTGTATATAATAAGGCAATGGGGAAAGCCAGTGAAACCTTATTGTAGAGGGTGCTCTTTTAGATTCCATACAATGAGGAAAAGAAACAAAAGATGAATGGTCCTTAACAATGTACGGGAACTATGTACAGTTAAAAGGCTTTTCTTATGCAATTGTTTCCCTATACCTTTTTGCTTCAGCATTTTCATTTTAGAGTATTGTGACAGTTGCCATTACTCTAGATTGTTTATATCGTAATTCGATTTCAAAAGGATAATGAATGAAGAAGTCTTGATGTGGGCAATGTTACGTTGTAATGTAACAACTAGTGATGGCCAACTTTGCCCAAGACAAAAAAAAATCTTAGGGCTATCGGCTTTTTGTATTAACCACTCGGCACAAAAAAAGGTGATTATTGTTTTTGAAATATATATATGACGTTTTTCAATATATACATAATTTTCTTTGGTCTGCCGATTTATTTGTAAACATTACTAAGATAGGTTCGTTATGATTTGTTTCTATTATAAATAATGAAATATAACTCATTTAATTATGTTTTGTTTAATATACATACTAATGCCTGAAAAATAAAAACATGACTAAATTAAAAAAATTAAGTCAAATGAGACAACCCTTGTACTTTGGAATGCTTGTATGCACCTTGTACCGTAAAGATCAAAAACGCGTACCTATCATTGCCCACCTAATTTGTACAAAAGTTCACGTACTTATCGCTGAACTATTTAAAGGGAATGATAGGATTACCCTAGAGATTTGCTGTAATTCTTGTTTCAATACTATAATCGCATTATTTAAGCGCAAATCGACTTGAGCAATGTTGGGTAAAACTCGATATTACTTTACCCACCCTCAAGTTCGCAAAAAATGGGATAAACTTAATTCGCTTTAAGTAAGAAAAATCCTGATATGTGCAACCCGGGTTCCTCGAGCTCACCTATCACGTTATATCAAAAGAACGTGTAAACAGAGTTTCATTACTCCGAGAATTATTAGATCCCACATTCGTAATAATTAAAAATTAAAAAAAAAATACTTAGTGAAATTATTTTCAAAATTGCTTTTTTGGGGTTTGAAATGAGGATATCAGGTATCATTTAAGGTATGTTTTACAAAAAAATATTCAACCGTATCGTATTTGTAGGAGCCCAAACTTGGTATGTTTTGAAAATTATTTTTATTTTCATTTGAAACAAGTGACATAAATATAATGATATGATATATTTTTAGAATAGGCTCAAAAAGCCCTTTCATTTGATACCACACACGATAGGTTTCAGAACAAAATTTATTTTTTTTCCATACAAAAAAAAGATGACGTCATAACTGCACTCTGTTTTTTTTTTTTTTTTACTGCTTCGGGCCAAATCGATTAATTTGGCCTAAAGATCAATCGTTCCAATTTTCATGCTTTTAACACCGTTTGCAGCATGTTTAAGGCGTACCGCTAGTACTAAAGTAAACAGAAAACAATACAACATGACGTGATGTCGTGTCCGCAAAGCACATAAGTCATTTTTTGGCCAGGGTATTCATATTTATAACAAGTTACCCGTCGATGTTTTGAATCTATCATTTCACGCTCTTAAGAAATACTTGAAAAAAACTTTAATGTCAAAGGGTTATTACAGGGTCGAGGACTATATGACAGACATATATATGCATGGCCCAAACCAGAATCTATAAAATCATCTAACATTTAGAGGACACAGTAAGCAAGTAAGAATGAATATCAAACATATTGCGAAGCCGTCAGATTTGGATTTTATTTTTATTTTTCATTTTAATTACACAATAGGCAGGTACATGTCTGTCTCTCAAGCTGTTTTGATATGCCTTCTTGAAGAACTACGCATTATTGTATATAGTGTCTTTAATGTATTAGTAGTACTGTTTTGAAAAAATAAGTCCCGCCGAGTTTCTTGCCGGTAAATACTTCTCGGGTCAGAGGTGTAGGGTTAGAACCAGTGGTAGTTTCTTTTCTCTCTGACGTTCATAAGTGCATTGTAATGTGCCTAAATTGAAGAATAAATATCTTTTATCTTTTTATCTTTAACAAATAATCAACTTAAGAACTAAACTACTTAAACTAAATTCGCGACAATAGGCTCGGAGCTCAGTTCAGCTCAATTCAATAGCTGGCTATAGGGGAAACATCGCATTTACAGCTTGCACTTTGTTTTTATTAGTAGTTTCTTTTTGTCTCTCTGACTTCATAAGTGCATTGTAATGTGCCTACATTGAATAATAAATATCTTTTATTTTTTTATTACATGCTACCTAATACCTAAAAGGAGGGCCACGTTTTTTCGAAAGTATATAGAGGTATTACCCGAGCGAGGTAGGACGGACTGAATCCCGGGACTTTCAAAAGCCGGTATTTCAGGATCCAGGGATATTCGGGACTTTAAAAATCCAGGATTCCGGAAATGCTTCAACGGGCTTCCGGGATTTTAGACAGCTGGGGTCTTGAAATGCGGGACAACCGAATTTTAGGGTCCTGGGAGTCCGTAACTTAAGAATACCGGGATACTGGAACTTTCAAAAACCGGGATTTTTGAACTGCACGAAGCCGAAAAACCAGGGATTCCGAGAATGCGAGAAACCGAGATATAAGGATCCTGGGACTCCGGGACTTTAGGCAACGGGTGGGTTTCCTGGATGAAAAAGCCGAGTTCCCGATATACCAGGAGTGCGACGTTCTGGGGTTTTAGGATTTCGGCATTCGGAGTTTTAGAAACCCATGCGGGAAACCAAGATATTTGAATTCCGAGATTAAAAAGCCAGTGTTACGAGTCGTTAGAAAGCCGGGATTCAAGAAATGCGGGCCGACGGGATTTAAAAGTCAAGGGAGTCCGGAGTTTTGATATCCTTTTTTAGGAGACTTAAAATACGGGATTTCGGGGGGTGCGCCAAAGTTCACATAAAATTTGTACTTCGATTATTGGAAGTCCGAAATTGTTGTTCATAATTTTTTGAATCATAATGATCATTTCTTATAAGTATTTTTTGTTCATAACTATCGTTACTCCGAATTATTTAAGTTTATAATGTAAATCAATATAAATATCTATTATACTAATATTACTTTCCAGAGTCACCGTTAGGTACGACGACGAGCGAAGCGAGGAGGAGTGTTAGGTATCTTGCGATCACAACACAACACAATTTCGGTTAGGTTAGGTTAGGTTAGTGTGTCATCCTGCCCGAAGGGCATAACTACCCAGAATAGTCGACCCTGTCACAGAAATGACTACTATCAACAAAAAACGTAGGAAATTATATTATGTCTCAAAAAATTCGGACAGCAAACAATTATTAACACTGTCGTTATATGAAAAAATATTATAACCATACAAATTATGACAATTTTTTTTTATGACGAATGATAATTCTGATCACAAAACGGTATTACTGAAAAAATTATGCTAAGTAATTTTATGTGAGCCAATATGGACCCGATTTCGGGAATGTGGGAAACCGGGATTTTAGGGTGCTGGGAGTCCCGGTATAAGGGATTCCGAGATTTTGAGACATAAGGAATTCTGAATTCCAAAAAAATCTAGATGGGGTCCGTGACATTATAAAGCCGTATAATGCCGGACGCCGGAATTTTAGGGTTTTAGGAATCTGGAACTTTAATGATGCAGGATTCCGAGATTTTTAAAAGCCTAGATTCCGAAAATGTGTCTCTCAGAAATTTTAGAGTTCCTGTCCCAGGAGTCCAGGATTTTATAAATCTGGGAATCACTAAACCCCGAATTATGGAAATAGTGAAACCGTGTGCACCCGAACCCGGACATAAGGGCATGCGGAATTCCGGAACTTTAGGAGGTCGGGATTCTGAAAATGCGGCTTGCTGGAGTGGTCCCAGCGGTCCAGGATTCCGAAACTTAAAAACATCGTAATTTCGGAACTGCGCGAGGCCGGGATTTTAAGATATTATAAACCAGGGATTCCGGGAATTGAAACAATCGGGATTTTAGGGTCCCGGGTGTGCCAGGACTTAGAAGTACAGGCTTACGGGACTTTAGACATCCTAGGAATCCTGGATTGCGGGAAAACAGGTTGTTTTTACATATAATATTTTCATTTTTTTTACATACATAATATTTATTTTACCCGAGCGAAGCCGGGTTTTCATCTAGTTAATATATATTATAGCTCCGTCTGTGCAACAAGAAAATGAAAGGCAATCTATGACTATGAAGGCAATAGACAATACAATCAAAAACATCCATTTCTTTATGTCAATTCCACGTTTTGAAATGTTGCCAGTTCAATTTATATGAACCCCAATAAGGTACACCACACACCTGAGCTGAATTAAGAAAATTCATAAACAAAATGCTTAAATTTGTCTATAGTAGCGGAAATTTGTCTATGGCTTCCATACAAAAAATCTGCTACCATAGACAAATTTAAGCATTTTGTCTATAAATTGGCTTAATTCCGCTGTGATTCCGCTAGGTGTGTTTTGACCCTTAAGCACTTTGTCGTTCCTTTTTATGTAGTTTTTATGCGATGTAGAATCTTATTATTTAGGTGAATGATTAAGGCAGAAAATCAACATACATGAAAAAAAAGCATTCTAATTCAGTAAAAAATATTTATCAATAATTATAATAATGATATAGTACCGTTATACTATTAAGTTTATTCATGTTTATTTGACAATGTTGGACGAAAACAAAGAAACGAAACGTTATGTAAGGGCAGGGGGGTACAACTCAAAGTAAATCTGTCAAAAAATTTGAGTTTGACACGACGTATCCGATACGTTTGCATAAGTGCGAAAAAGAACTTGTCATGCGTTAAGAAGGGACAACATGATTCGTGACGTTACAGAGGTTTCTCTGTATTATACTATTATTTACTCTGTGGTAAGGGCCCAGGCAAACGTTCGGTTTGCATGTCAGGTCGCCGTATACGGTCGCCGCGTCAGGTCGCCTGAAGGCGCATTTCTCATACTAAATGCCAGTTCCCCGCACACGTACGGTTCGCCACCGTACGGCATAAAAACCTAATGTCATGTCAAAATGTCACAACCGGACGTGTGCGTGTGTGATTCGGTCAGGTTACCGAACCAGGCAGCCGTGCCGTCCACCGTACGTTTGCTTTCACCCTAAACCGAACCAAAATCACAGAGTAAATAATAGTATAATACAGAGAGACCTCGGTAATGTCACGTAACGTCACGAATCATGTTGTCCCTTCTTAACGCATGACAAGTTCTCTTTCGCACTTATGCAAACGTATCGGATACGTCGTGTCAAACTCAAATTTTTTGACAGATTTACTTTGAGTTGTACCCCCCTGCCAAAATGTGCCAAAATCACAGCCAAAATTGCTACAAAATTGTGAAGATAGTTTGTATAGTTTGACTGGTGTTGTTGCCAGCTCGGTAAAAAGCTGGCAACGTCGCAACGTAAAACTGTGGTAAAACTTGTATTGTGTCATAAATAATTGTATTTTTATACTCGGCGACTGTAATACTCGAATTGAGATTGTGGTGGCGGAACTACGAGCGCATACTTTTTGATAGAGCTTCTATGGTCGCATATTGTAGCATCCATAACAATGACAGAAAGGATTTCCATACAATATTGTGAAACTGTTGTCGAGCCCCGCACTGCGTGTCGGGCGGGCGCCGCCGGCACAATCCACCGGGAGATCGAACGTTACGAGATCACATAGAAGCAATAGGTTGTGCACGGCTTTCGTCGAACTCAATTCTTACCGGCTTGCTTAAGCACTCGTAGAAAAACTATTGTGTGCAACGGTACATAATAAGGGTTCTTAAAATTCTCGGGTCATTTGGCTCCGCCTCATTTTGTAAATTCGACCCTCGAATCTTAAGAACGCTTATTATGTAACTGTTGCACAAAATACTATTACGGCCTTCTAGCCTTGGTAGTGACTCTGCATATGTAGCAGGAGGTCCCGGGTTCGAATCCTGGTCAGAGCATTTATTTGTGTGCTAATCACAGATGTTTGTTCCTGAGTTCTGGATGTTTTCTAAGTATTTAAGTATTTATCTATAAGTACCTATCTATTATATAGATCGTCGCTTACAGTCGCCATCAAATATATCGGAACGGCCACAGTACTCAAAAATATCTGAACATGCACTGTATCGCCTTGACAATAGAGGCGTTGTTCAGATATTTGTGACCACCTTGGCCGCTCCGATATATCTGATGGCAACTGTACCCACAACACTAGCCTTATTGAGCTTACCGTGGGACTAGGTTGATTTGTGTTGGTGTAAGATTGTCGCATGATATTTATAATATTTTAATTATTTTATTTAACTCACAAGTTGCAATTTGATCACAAGTAGTGATAGATGAGTGATAGGATACCTTCATTCAATTATTTGAAGAAAGGTATCCTCCCAATTGGCGTTTACAGATTTTGGAAGAAATAAAAGGTTGCGAGAAAAAGGTCCATTTTTAACCGACTTCAAAAAAGGAGGAGGTTCTCAATTCGACTGAATTTTTTTAATCATTATTTTTTTTACTTTTTTTTGTATGTATGTTACTCGACATCTCCGGGAATCATGAACCGATTTTCAATTTTTTTTTAATCGAACAGGGATAACCCCTAACGGGTGATAACAAAAAAATGAGAATACTTTTTTGCAGCTCTAAAAAAAATACTGTCGGCATTAAAGAAAAAGTTTGTTCTAGAAGTTGTTGGAACCTCTTTTGTCTATCATGTGTGTAATTTGTTTTTTTTTTACAAATCGTTTTGTTTGTCAAAAATGGCGTCAAAACAAGAAGCTTTGAGACAACGCGTTGTAAATGTTTATAATTCTAACGTTTGTTTTGGTAAAAAGTTCACCGTGGACCATTTTGCCAAGGAAAACGTGCCAATTTCTGCAATTTATAGAATTTTAGCATCCTTGACACTAGCTCGAAAAGGTGGCAGTGGTCGACCAGCGAAAATTATGACGAAGAGGGCGTTGAAGTCACTGCCAGGGGGGTACAACTCAGTGTAAATCTGTCAAAAAATTCGAGTTTGACACGACGTATCCGATACGTGTGCATAAGTGCGAAAGAGAACTTGTCATGTGTTAAGAAGGGACAACATGATTCGTGACGTTACAGAGGTTTCTCTGTATTATACTATTATTTACTCTGTGGTTTAACGACAACGATGCCATAAGCCAAAGAGATGCCGCAAAAAAGTTTAAACGTAGTCAACCATACATTTGTAAATCATTAAAAAAGGTTGGCCTTAAATGCAGAAAGAAAGTGAGGGCACCGGAATACACCGACGAGCAAAAATCGACAGTTATGTCTCAATGTCGTTGGATGACGCGAAATTACAAAGGAAAATCGTTTATTTTGGACGATTAAAGTTATTTTCCTTTGAGTAAAACTCATATTCCTGGAAATGACCGGTACTATACCAGCGACGTTGCTACTACACCAGAGGACATAAAGCATAAGTACAAGCATAAATTGGAACCAAAAGTTATGCTGTATGTCGCCATATCTGAAAAGGGTATTTCAAAACTGTGGTTCAAGCCAAGCGGTTTAGCGGTCAACCAAAATGTGTACGAAAATGAGTGTCTGAAAAAAATACTGGTGCCGTTTATTCGTAAACATCATGCTGATGGGGAATATGTTTTCTGGCCAGATAAGGCACCATCGCACTATGCAAAAAAAACTATACAATTTCTAGAGGCAAATAACATCCCATTTGTACCTAAGACGCGTAACCCTACGAATCTTCCGCAATGTCGTCCGATAGAAGATTTCTTCGGTAATTTGAGCAGTCTGGTATATAAAAACAACTGGAGAGCTGCGAACTGTGCTCAATTAATAAAAAAAATAAGAGCATGTGTGCGAAAGATGGACAAAAATGGCGTCCAACGGTCTTGTACCAACATCATGTCCAGGCTCCGACGTACAGCTGACCACGGACCCTATGCCAATGTCCATTAACATTTTTGTACATTTATTCTTGTATATATTTTACACTTATAACTACTTTTTTATATAACCGCAAGGGTTTTCTTTAAATCCGTATAAAATTTATTCTCAATTTTTTGTTATCACCCGTTAGATGGTCCCATTATCACTTATCACCAAGTCGGGGTCTTTTCGACATTTATTTTAGTGACATCTATGAGCTATTATCATTAAACAAACGAGCTACACAAATGGTTACTCCGAGATTGAGCTAAACCGTAAAATTATGAGAAACTACAATAGATGGCGCTTAAATTAATAATGCGATATTTCCTGGATTTATTTTTTTCTTAGGTTTAATCAGATATTTTTGATTACTCTTGTTGTAATCAGTTTTGGTAATATAATGACGCAGGTTTAGATAAGTAGCGACTAGATTTCAAGTAACATGAAAAATTATTACGAGCCATTGGTACTTTGAGCGACATCTATTGAAGACCATTGGAACAAAACGAAAGAAGTTCCTAACAATCTCTCTAGGTACTTAATTCTCTTTGTTGCCACATAACAGTAGGGAGACTCAGCATGGTGGCAACCTGGGAGGCCAGCGCTGGTCTTCGCTGGGGCCACACATGGGGAGCAAACCACTTTATGATAAAAATAAATTAGTAGAACAGAGAGAGAACACAACAGTATCAATTATAATTAATCATAGGAAACCAGCCAAGGAGATTACGTAGAATATTGTGCAATAAAATTGGGCACAATTGTACATGTTCCTGATAAATCATAATAGTATTTGGTACGGCTAATCCCATGAATTGGCGTAGGCTCTGGTTTTTATAAAATAACTGCCATCAGACCTACCCACGAAAAAACAAATTAGGCCTTATTCATATTAAGTTTCATTTTTTTATGCATTGCATTTCTACCTATACTGGCATTCAAATTCAAAGTGTAATTTTAGCTTATTTGAAAGAGCTTAAGTACCATCATATTTTTTTTTTTATAAGAATAAGAATAAGAATAAGAATAAGAAACATTTATTGTCACACAAAATTATCAAGTAAGTTACAAAAGTAGGTACTTATATAATAACTAATCTGTGACAAAAGGAGCGGCCTCAGCATATGTTGCGTTAGTCATTGAAAACAACCGCGCAACGCTGATTTTCAGTCAGCCCCCTTTTCACTTGACTACAATTACCATATTTGCGGGTAGAAACACTCAGGCAAGATACGTGGGAAAAAAGAAATTAAATAAAACTATACAATATTAAAGAGAGGAAAGCAGAGTATTTATATGTTTGTATTTCCTACAACATTTAATTAATAACAATATGTAAAAAAAAATTATTTTCCTTTGTCTAAATCAGCCATTCTCAAAGTGTGCTCCGCGGAGCTAGGGCTCTGCAAAGCCTCTGTAAGAGCACCGCGAAAACACTTTTAATATAGAGAATTTTTTTTAAACAATTTTTCATCTACAGTACATATAATTTATTTTATAACTTTGGGGCTCCATGAAAACATTTCTTTTTCCAACAGGGTGCCATCACCAAAAAAAGAGAGAACCGCTGGTCTAAATTTATAAAAGTATTCATATTAGCCAAAACAAATAAAAAAATAAAATAAAAATAAAATAAGTTCTGGAGAGTAAGAGGGTTCTGGTGTAATTTTATTACTATCATAAATTAGGATTACATCCTAGATTTGCAAATAACTTTATATTTATACTTTTTCTATCCAGAAATAAACGGCTTTTTAGTAGGAAACAAAAATACTTACCGCAGCATCTTTAAGCGAGTTATACCCTTTCTCCCCCATTTCATCCATGTCGAACCCTGAGCAGAATGATCCCCCCTCTCCGTTGAACACCAGGACCTTAGCGTCTGCATCTTTGTCAAAGGCATTAATGGCTGCGGCCATCTCTCGCAGTGTTGGCTCATCGAGGCTGTTACGAGTTGTCTGCCGGTCTATGTTCAGTGTGGTTATACCGCCATACTTTTCAATGACAATATCTAGAAGCAAAACATTACAGAAATAACTAGCTTTTGCGACTTTATCTGTGTGGAATTAGTAATGAAGGGGTCAGCAAACTTTTTAGCCTTTTAATGGATGATTTTGAAACAAAAAATCTATTCTATATCCTTCCCCAGATGTATCTATCTCTGTACCAAATTTTATTAAAATTGTTTCAGCGGTTATCAATTCCCTGTACAAATTGCCACCCCTCTTTTCAGCCCCTTAAGGGATGCTTCCTGGGATAGTAACTATTCTATTTCCTTTTGCAGGACTCAAACTGTCTTCATACCAAATTTCATCTTAATCGGTTCAGCATTTTAAGTGTGAAGAGATAACAGAGAGACACACTTTCGCATTTATAATATTAGTATGAATAAATAATGGAGATAATCATGCAAAGCAAGAGATTGAATATAATTTAAACATTATTGCAGATTGCAGTACTCTTTGGATATTTAAAATTTGAATTTGGTATTTGTTGCATAGGCATAATATTACATAAAAAGGTAGGTGAATAGAATTTAAAGTGTAAGAAAGGGTTGAAAATTCGTTGAAAAAACCTAACTGAGTTAGAAATCCAGCAATATTATTAGGAAATGCAAAAGATAACCTTACTTTTTTTGACTACTGTCTCCTCTAACGCTGGCTGAGCCTCCGGCTTCTCCTCAGACTTAGCTTTTGCATCACTGGAGCTGAGTCTTATTGTGCTTAGCCGAATAAACGAGAGATTTGAGGCTGAGGCTAATTTCTTTATTAACATTCTCATATTTACGCCTTAAATAACTTGCTAGCCCGGCCCGAGTCAAGAAATTTTGTTTTGCCGATTGTCCTGTCAAACTCGTATCTGTCAGTGTCAATGTGAATTCATCAACGAGCGTTCGAAAACATAAAATAGATTGGTGTTTGGGTTCGGTTCATAAGAATATAACTTTCAGATTTTCGTAATATTTTGACACCATTTCCATTATACAGCGCGAATTTTTGACAAATAATTAAAATTGTGAAGTCAAACAAGCGCTATTTAATTTACCAAAAAATCTGCACGCCTCAAAGTCAAAGCCTCACTCAACATGACGGCATAGGAATGTAAATTAATTAAATTATAAACGTGATTCATGTCAACAAAACGTAACGTCATACAATACAACAATTCCTTCGAAAAATTCTGGACAAATTCGATAAGGACACGTATACTAAGCTATTTTACATTGAATTGCATCAGGAATATTTATTTATCAAACGACAATTCCTAAAACACCGAGTCATTGCAGTGTATATCGTGTAACCTTATTGCGTCTTGCTATCTTGCACCGGTCAAGATAAGCCCTATATTTTTGTGTGTCCCTTGCACAGTAACATAAATAATTAGCTCAAAATAAATACACAATGACCGAATTCAGAGACTGGTATTATGGAATACCATTCTTCACCCGTTACTGGTTAACTTTAACAGTTGGACTCAGTATTATTGCAAAATTTAATTTCATTGACTTCAGGTATTTAATTTTGGATATTGGAGCCTTCGTCAACGGATTTCAAGTAAGTGCACATAATTATTTGGTAAACTGTTTATTTATAACTATAAATAAGTGGTGAATATTACGTTTTTAATATTAGAGAACCCAGAAATCGTACACTAAGCCTGAAATTCTACAAATCTTAGCTTCAGTTGGAAATTTTAGAAATTAAATTGCAGAACATAATCAATCTGCTTACCATCAGACAGCCGTACGCTTGTTTGCCACCGTTGTGGTATAAAAAAATTTTAGGTCACCTTAAACCCTACATGCAATTTTTTTTCAGTTATGGAGACCAGCGACAGCTCTATTCTACTACCCGATTACTCCACAAACCGGGTTCCACTTCCTCATGAACTGCTACTTCCTGTACAGTTACTCCGAGCGTCTGGAGAGCGGGATCTTTGCTGGAAAGCCGGCTGATTATTTCACTATACTAATCTTTAATTGGCTTGTGTGCCTTGGTATTGGCGTTTTGGTTGGATTAAGTGTAAGTACGCACTACATATCAGCGGCAGCAGGTCAAAACTTTTCTTAGGCAAGTCGGAGCAAAATCGGCTTAAAATTTCTTCAAGAGCTATAGGAAAACTACTCATGTGCCTGAAAATTAGGCAAGCCTACATGAATGGTGTTCAATAGATGCGCCGCCACTGCTACATATCTGCTATACTAGTTTGTGTTTTTAAAAAAAGCTAGCAACTCGCATGTGACACCTTTGGAGTTGCAGGCGTCCATAGACTAAGATAGTATTCAGAACAGTTCAAATTTTTATCTGTTCCTAATTTAGAACGAGGGTGTCGCGCCTAATGTCTGATTTACGATTTAAAAAATACACTGGAGGCCGATGTGAAACAAAATGAGCTCCTTTGTCTTGGCCATGAAACCAATTTTTTTTAATACCTTTTAGTTGCATGTCTTGTCTGATACCAAGTGACATAGTCACCTGGTGACTAAACTCCCTCTTTTTTTATACCTAATAATTTTAAACAAAAAAAGAACCGATTTCACATCGATCAGATTTTCCAAGTGGAAATGCCCGAGTTGCTATTGTAAAAAAAAAATACTGAAATCACTATAGGTGTGCTTATAATAATTGAAGAGTTCCCTCGATTTCTCCAGGATCCCATCACCAGATCCGGACCTGGTGACAATGGGACCAACTGTGAAGTATACTCCTTCAAACAAAAAAAGAATTTTTCGAATCTGTCAAGCCGTCTTCGAATAATCAGTGAACATACATAAAAAAAAGAAAAAAAAACAAGCAAAGATCCCGACGAATTGAGAACCTCCCCCTTCGAAATCTTAAAGTCGGTTGAAAATATAATAAAAAGAATGATACAATTGTTTTTCTGCAGTATGTAATGGACCCTATGGTGATCTCAGTGCTGTACGTGTGGTGCCAGCTGAACAAGGATGTGGTAGTGGCCTTTTGGTTCGGGACGCGGTTCCGCGCCATGTTCCTACCCTGGGTACTACTAGCCTTCAACGTCATTGTCAATGGAGGGTGAGTTTTGAGATATTAAGACCACTTACAGTCACCGGCAATAGTCTCTTCCTACCTGAAGGCCGCTAAAATATGTGACACACTCTTATTTGTAGGGCCATAAGAGCGTGTCACATACATTTGCGGCCTTCGTGTAGGAAGATACTATTGCCGGCGACTGTACTACTTATGAAAATTAAGGTACAGCGCCATCTAGTGGCAGTGTAGACACGCTCAGCCGGCAAAATGCCAGCGGCCTCGACACATACTTGGCTGATTGTTCTAATAGGCATTTCGTTTTCAGTGGCGTTGAGGAGTTTCTGGGCATCCTGGTGGGCCACTTGGCCTTCTTCCTGAGCTTCAAGTATCCGCAGGAGTTTGGTGGACCAGCTCTACTGACACCACCTGCTATTATGTAAGTATATCCATTGGCTACGCTACAATCTTAAGGCCTTTGCACACCGCGTTTTTTAAACGCGCCGTCGAAGCCCTTATCTTACGGCGCGTTTGTATCGACACAAATCCCATCACCAATCATGCATTATTGTCTATGACGTCATTACTTCCTTAGTTAAAACGAGACGCAGCCCCCTATATTACCCTCTCTTTCGACCTCACTTTGTGGCCGAAGAAGATCCTCCGTGCTTATTGTAACTTCATGGTTAACAAAGAACATTTTTTTTCTATTTTCAGAAAGAAGTACTTCCCCGACTACCGTCGAGCTAACAACTTCGCTCCTGCCGCTCAGGCCAGGGCACCCGCCGCCGAGGGCCACCAGTGGGGCCGCGGACACGCTTTAGGAGGCCTGTGATTCGTTAGTTTAATATGAACCCTCGTGCATTAAGATAAGGTTCACAATAATTCGTAATAATTCAAACATCGGCCGCCTGCACCAATGTGGATGTGTACACACTTGGAGGCCTGTGAATTGTTAGTTTAAAATGAACCCTCGTGCATTAAGATAAGGTTCACAATAATTCGTAATAAGTCAAACATCGGCCGCCGGCACCAATGTGAATATGTACACATTTGGAGGCCTGTGAATTGTTAGTTTAAAATGAACCCTCGTGCATTAAGATAAGGTTCACAATAATTCGTAATAAGTCAAACATCGGCCGACGGCACCTACATATGTGGGTGTGTACACATTTGGAGGCCTGTGGGTTGTTAAAGTTTGAAATTAGACCTTATAGCAACACTTATATGTATAAGGGGGACTGTGAATTACTCCTACGGTTACAAATTAACCCCCTTTCATTATATTAAGTTGCATATATAACTTAAGATGTCAAAACGACAGTGTGTGCATCAATGGAGCCACTTAGAAAGCCTCCATACATTAGAGCTGAGCGTTTTTTTCAATAAGCGTTTCGAAAAACACTTTTTCGTACAGTAACGGAAAAACTGTTTTGTTGGGAGAACAAAAACAGTTTTTAACCGACTTCAAAAAAGGAGGAGGTTCTCAATTCGACTGAATTTTTTTTTTTTTTTTTTTTTTTATCATAATTTTTTTTTTTTTTTGGTATGTATGTTACTCCATATCTCCGTGAATCGTGAACCGATTTTCAAAATTTTTTTTTGAATCAAACAGGTATAACCCCTAGATGGTCCCATTGTCACCAAGTCGGGATCTGATGATGGGATCCTGGAGAAATCGAGGGAACTCTTCAAGTATTATAGGCACACCTATAGTGATTTCACTAGTTTTTACAGCAACTCGGCCACTTCCTCTTGGAATAGCGGATCCTAAGTGAAGTCGGTTCTTTTTTTGTTTAAAATTATTATAAAAACGATCCTACAGTTGCACGTAATTCACACGCAACGACGTAACGGCCGCAATGCAAAACTACACTACACTCAAAACTCAAAAACTATAACCTATAATTGTTTTATTCGTTTTGGCGAAAACGGGATAGACGTCTCGTTCGGTGACGACGGTGACGCACTGGGAAACTAGTTATTTTTGAAACTGTTTTTCAAAACAGTTTTGAGGTAGAGAAAAACAGTTACGTTTCGTTTCGCCTAAAACTCGTAACGACCCAGCTCTACCATACATAGAAAAAAATAACTGCCTCGGACGAGGCTTAAACTCGCAACTAGTCCTAGAATTATCGAAATTGAGGCTACTTCCTTGAAATGTTACACTGTTGTGTTGAGGTAAGGCCGAATCGCTTCATCTATGGACACCCGATGGGGGGGGCAACTGTCAAAGTGACGTCTCCAACATAGGTCCTTAGAAAAGCTAAATTTGTATGACGCGAAGGAGTTTTTATTTATTTTCTCGAAAATCACTCGATATGTCTCGAATTGTTCCGAAAGTAAAATCCACCGGTTTCTGAAATACCACTACAATTAAAATGCTGTAGATTAACGTCATAGGGAAGGTTTTTTCCTAAGAAAATATTTTTGACTGCATACTAGTTAAGGACCATTCATCATTGTTTCTTTCATTGTATGTGTCTCTTTCTCTTATTGTATGGAATCTGGAACAGCGCCCTCTATAATAGATTTTCACCGGCCTTCCCCGTATATGGGTCTGAATAGCAGTTATTCTGTTTAAATAATAAATTAAATAAGTTGTACTGTAAAACACAAGAACTTAAATAACAAAGAAATAATACCTACAAATTAAAAACTAACTAAAAATAAATTAAAACTAATCCATAATAAGTTGTTGTACTGTTGTGTGATTAAAACAATCTAATATATTTCTTATATGTTTAAATCCGCAGAGCGGAGCACGAGCCGAACACAATTTGTCTAGCGTGGACCGACTCGCGACTTACAAGCCTCGAACGAGCGCGCTGCGCGCATTTCGTTCGTGCTCGGCGGTGATCCGACAATTGTCGATTTTTTGGCGAACACAAAGGGATCGGCGCCGCGCTCGCTTCCATACTTGACGCCGTTCATACTTGACGCCGCGAACGACGAGCCGAGAACGGCTCCGCTCGTGCACCGCTCGTGCTCGGCTCGTCTAGCGAAGACGCTCCTTAGGAAATTATGTTTTTGTCTGCTGCTGCTACACAATAGATTCCCTTTAACCGCCTTACGTCAAAATTTTAACTTTCAATGGGATTGGCCGGTCGAAAGTTTTTACAGATGGCGCTAGCATAGCTGGTACCTGTCAGTCCTACAAATAGTGTCAAAATCTTGTTTTTTTTTTTTTATTTATCTGGATGGGCTAGCCTTTAAGCCAAATCCCATACAACAATACTAGTGAAAGGGACCTAGCTATGCTGGCGCCATCTGGCCAAACCGTTGACAGTTGCCAAGCCCATTTTGAACTCTGTTATAATGTATAAAGATATCATTCACGTTGTCACTTTGTCTCATATATCAGACCACGGCGGTCAAAAGGTTAAAGGCACGATTGAGCGCACCACATACTTAGCAAATTCATGACAAAAGTTTATTGTCTACTATAGTGACCGAGATTTTAAATTCAGTGAAGCTGGATTTAGCAACTACCGATTTTTGTCTATGGTTGCCGGAATTCCGATCTGGATTCCGCTCAAGTGTGTTGTGCACCTTAAGGTGAATCTATCACCAGTAGATTTTATATTGTTGCTAAGTTTTCGAATAGCTAGTATATAAACTGAGTTGAAGCGTGTACGGATACAGATGCAAATTAATGTCAGAATTACATACTTACCCGCTTATTCATAAACGTATTGCAAACCTCATTTAACTAAATCATCTTTTGTCCTTATCTGTCACATTGACAGTTGTGTTTGTTAGAAACAGACAAAATACATTTTAACTAAATGAGGTTTGCAACACGTTTATGAATAAGCGGGTATATATATTTTTATCTTTAGGTATATTTTGTACATAGTATTGTAAAATCTACTTATGTGTATGTACCAACGGGTTCAAAATTGCATGGCCAATTTATGAATTCATTCATAAATTGCCCATGCATTTTTGAAAACGTTAGTTTCTACATACATTAAATTAATTTTAAATAAAAATATTATGATGAGCAGGTTGTACTTATTATATTGCTATTTACTACTTAGGGTCGGTTGCACCACGCACAATTAACAGACTCATCAACGTTAAATATGGCGACGGAGCTGTCATCCCATAGAAAACTGTCAAACTTTTCATACAAGTTTTTTTTTACGATTACGTTTACGTTCACAGACAGTTTGGTGCAACCGGCCCTTAGACTTTGCTATAACGATCAAAGCAAACGTACGGTGACCCAACCGATTCACACGGAAACGTTTTTAGGTTTTTACCCCATACGGTGGCGAACCGTGTGTGCGGGGTGTTTTGTATGAGAAATACGCCTTAGCGGAATCAGCCGACCATAGACAATATTTATCCGGCAAATAAATGTGTATGGATTCTGATTTTTTATGGAGCTCATAGAAAACTTTCCACCTTCCGACAAAATAATAGTCCATGGTTGCCTGCATTTTCGCGTCAAAACAGACCTAGCGGAATTCCTCGCGGAATTAAGCCAATACATAGACAAAATGCATAAATTTGTTTATGGTAGCGGAAATATGTCTATGGCTTCCATGCAAAAAATCAGCTACCATAGACAAATTTAAGCATTTTGTCTATGAATTGGCTTAATTCCGCTGTGATTCCGCTAGGTGTGTTTTGACCCTTAGGCTCAAAACACACCTAGCGGAATGGAGGCTTGATGGAGGCAGTAATGTATGGAGGCCATAGACAAATTTAAGGTACCATCGACAAAGCTCCATTCATTACTGCCAAAATTCCGCTAGGTGTGTTTTGAGCCTTAGTGTGAGTCCATATTCCTTATCGCATGAATGCATGAAAGCAGGAGCCAAAGCGTTAATAACATTAGCTTAAATAGTTTCTCAACGAAATGTCAATGTCAAAAAAGTAAACAAACCACCAAACCATAGATATACCACCCATAGATCTGACACGGAACTAATAATACCAAGATAGAACGGGATGGTCTTATTACACTTTCAATAGATACGGCAGAGAGGTGCTATTATCGTTGGTCCTTGTCATAGTTTCTATTACCCTCCACGCGTTACTTCTAGCAGTGGAGGGTAACAAACAGATATAATGCGCGATATCTTCAAGAATTTCTGTGATTGCTACGAGAAAAGCTGTTAGTTTTCCTAGAAAGTTGTGTCGGCTAAGGAAAAGATTGGTAAATTGTTCTGTTTTATGCTGTAGAAGTGATTATGGGCATCTATATATCTATCCCATACGGGGGTACACGTGTGCGGTCTCTAGTTAATGCTTGCTTTGAGCACCAAACAGGGTGACACTTGACAGCGTGTCGACAGCAAGCTCCAGAAAAAAGACTATCCTTGAACTTTCGTACAGTATTCATATCTTATTTAATTCTAGTACTGCTTACAATCATACCCAAATTATTATGCAAATCGCATATCATATATTTCATATGTGGCGGTTCAGTTCTACTCGCACACCTTGCGTTTAAACGTATTCGGCCGGGCCGGTGTTTTTGTTAATGTTATTCAAAAATAAATAAATACAGAATAGTTCCTTGTTTCTTAAATTAGTTAAATATGGCTGAAGTACGAGACTTTTATTACGGGTTACCGTTATTCACACGTTATTGGTTGGGTTTAACGCTGATAACTACGTTTTTAACAAAGTTGTGGTGGGTTGACTACAACTCGTTGTTACTTTTGAATTTCGATGCAGTCTTCAGTCAGGGACAAGTGAGTAACTTTATTTTCATAAGATGCTGCTTAACTCTATCCCAAGAGTAAAACACATGCGTCACACCGTATGAGTACCTATATTTCAGGGCTCAGAGGGCCTACCGCGAAGTTCGAAAATCGACAAAACGATGGTCCCGTCTCTATCTCTCTTACATATACGAAAGAGAGTGATGGAAATATTCGATTCGATGAACGAAGTGCTTCGCGGTTATAGGCCAGAAGCCTCAGAACCAATACCTCAGGCCTATAACCGTGAAGCACTTCGTTCATCGAATCGTCTATTGGCATCACTCTCTTTCGTATATGCGAGAGCGATAGAGACGGGACCATCGTTTTGTCTATTTTCGAACTTGGCGGTAGGCCCTCTGGGGCGGATTTTGACTTACGAACACTCGAAATCATGTTTTAAATAAGCGCACACAAAAGTGTGTAACTTTGTTATTTTTAACTCACCATTTCATTGTTTTAATCAGAGTTTTAAGTGTACACGTTATTGGTTCGCACACACTAAAGTGTGTAAGTTTGTTATTTTTAATTTTAACACACCATTTCATCGTTTTGATTAGAGCTTGAATACTATAAACTATAAAATCACTCTCTTGATCTGATAGTGTCGGCAGAGACATTTTGAGATCATCTGAAACAAATCACGGACATAAAGCTCCATGAGATAGACTTATTGTAACTTGTTTATTTAATACTTCAAAATATATATTTGTTAAATGATAGGGGGCTATTCATAAATTACGTCATTTCAAAATAGGGGGGGGGGGGGGGTTGGACATCGGATGATGGTAGCTTAACATAGGAGGAAACGGGGCCATCTTAAGCTTATTATTTGGATGATTTTAGGGGGGGGGGGGTCAAAAATCGTAAAAAAATAGATGACGTAATTTATGGACAGCCCCTAGTAAGTATACTAGTAAAAATATTTATAGTCAAGTTTTCAACAGAGGTTGTTCTGCATACAACATAAAAATGTAAATGTGTTTGATGATACATTGTTGCATGTTTTTGTAACCTATGTATGTAATTAATTTTAGTTAAAATACTAGTTGTAACTTCAGTGTAAACGCCTCAAAACCGCTAGTGTGTTGCTGCACACCCTTTATTGGTGCATAAATATTTTATGTGTCAGCTTGCTTATTGTAATTGTCTCTTATAATTCACTTTGAGGGACCGAAATAAGTAGATCGTCATTTATACAAAACTTTACTTTCCCAGATATGGCGCCCGATCACAGCACTGTTCTACTACCCGTTCACTCGAGACTCCTGGTTCCACTTCATCACCAACTGCTGGGTCATGTACTGCTACTCTGAGACGCTGGAGAACATTGAGTTCCGAGGCAGACCGGCAGATTACCTCACTTTACTAGTGTTCAACTGGGTGTGCTGTGTGCTTATAGGATTCATTATTAATGTTAGGGTGAGTTTCTAGATTTATAATTGTTATATTTTCAGGCAAAAGATCGCACATTTTCGATATGAAGTGAATATTTAGAAAAAGGGAAATAAACTTTATTTTGGCCACCGACTATCCGTCCGCCTACAGTCCGTACGAATTGAGAACGAACGAAATCTTCGAAAAATCAGTTGGTTGAAAACAATGAATCATCTTGTTAAGCAGTAAATGACTTTTGCTAGAAAAATACAGTTGGCATTAAAAGCTTGTATTAAAAAAAAGATTGAAGAACCTTTTTTTACCTTATTTCTGCCCCTTTTGATTAAAACCAATGATCCTTTTAAATATTTAACAACGCTAAAAAGTAGTCAACTAAATATTCGACCTCTCCCGTCCATAGCCTTATAATCTGATGTGTTACAGTACCTCTTGGACGCGATGGCCATGTCCGTCCTCAATGTGTGGTGCCAGCACAACCGACACAAAGCGGTCGTCTTCAGGATCGGCTTCGAGTTTAAAGCCCAGCGCTTCCCGTGGTGGTTGCTGCTCTTCAATATTATTATTAATCAAGGGTGAGTAGAGGAGCGAGAAACGAAGAAAGAAAGGAGACCAATATCGTAGATGGGAGAACGACATAAAGAACATAGCAGGACCAACATGGATGAGAACGGCAAGAGACAGATTGGCATGGCAAAAGCTTGCGGAGGCCTATGCTGCAAAGCAAGACAGTCTCTGACTGTAAAAAAAGGCTTATATTATACATACATATTATTAATAGACCGAGTGAGTGAAAAGAGCGAAGCGAGAAGCGATGTTTCAGGTCAGCTATGCCAAAAAACTTTTAGAGTATGCCTGCCCGGCTGGTCTCGTCTATAGTTCCTGTGGCCTATGGCTCACAGAGTCAACAGATTAATAATTTTAATTAAAAAAGAACCAATTTCATTTAGTCTCCACATTTCGAAGCAAATGCCCGAGCTAGCGTAAAAAGTACTTAAATAGCTATAGGAGTGCCTATAATATTTGAAGAGTTCCCTCGATTTCTCCTTGCATTCTTTGACCTCCACCACTTTACAGCTGCCAGATGCCCAGATCTATAAATAAGCATTGTATAGCAAACCGACTAGAGAGGTTTCGTTTCTCTTTCGAGCTGCAGAGGTGATAATAATTGTGGTTAAATTACTTGATGTTAATTTTTTTCCACCCCTACTATTCGAAAAAGGGTAATTTGTTGCCCATTTACAGGGAGCAAAAGTGACTTTTGATCCCTCTGCGATTTGTTGCCTATTTACAGGGAGCAAAAGTGACTTTTGATCCCTCTGCGTTTTTTTTTTTAATTTTCGTTGTCTTTGCAGCCGATTAAAATGAGACAACATTATATGACTTCTCTTTCTAGCAGATAGCTAGTTTAGTACCTTTGTTTTCGTTTTTCTCATAGAAGGAGTGAAAAGTAGAGTGTACTACGCGGTAGCAAAATTATTTCAATATTGGGTCACTTGAATCCTTCGCTTCGTTCGGGATTCAACACGCTATCCTCGACCGAAATAAGTCATTTTGCTCCCTTGTAATACAATGTACTATTTAACCTTTGATAATGTTCTCATTCTCACTACTGAGGTGAAAAGTTGTATGTGTCACACGAGAGCAAAGTTATTTTACATCTCGTGTTTTTGAGTCCCTAGTAAGCGAAAGACTCTATAATTGAATCACGAGCGAAGCGAGTGATTCTAAGTTAGAATCTTGAGCGTAGCAAATTCAATACTCGCAAGAAAAACCAACTTTCCTCTCTTGTTGCACAAATAACTATTAAGAGACTCATCTGGGTTCAGAATTAATTCCTATTTTTTTTATAGCGGCGTGATGGAGTTGATCGGTATAATAGTGGGTCACGTGGCTTACTTTCTCGCTTTCCAATACCCAGAGAAAGGCGGGCCGGCTCTCCTCAAGGCACCAACTATACTGTAAGTATACAAGGTGGCCAAAGAAGAACTGAATTCCCGTTGGCTGTAAGGATTGGTAGCGATCAATCCTCCCTAGATGGTTTTGGAACTTCTCAGATCAATTTGATTTTTAGACTTTTGTATGGCCATTGAGCGGCGGCTGTGAGGACAGCCAACGGGAATTCAGTTCTTTTTTGGCCACCTTGTATAAGATTATCAGCCCTATGGCTTGACCAGAAGATCTGAAATGTATTGCATTTAGAAGGTGTACCCTTGTACTCGTTCGTAGTTCGTTTTCTTGGGGATCACAGTTCTAACCTAACCTAACCCACTTCTAGCAACAGTTCGTTTTCTTGCACGGGACGCAGGGACATATAAAATTGTATTTAAGTAATACGTCGAAGAAATGAATTGCAATGTTTTGTAGTTGTGCCAATTAAGATAATTTGAAACAAATCAGCAATTAAGTAATATTCGTTGAATAGTATTTCTACGTAGTAAGATAAATTTAAATAAATATTAGTTGAAATAAAATAATGCTAAACAATATTACTAGTACTAAAGTTTCGATGAATCGTTGTCTTTGAAATAATATTCGATTAAATGTCTGTCGACAATTCAATGGTAAACCCATTTAGAAACAAAGATTACCGAGAAAAGCATCCCAAATTCAAGGACAGGTGCACAAAACTTAGAGCATTCAACCAACCGGAGTCGCCATTGACAGGCGTTCCCCTCTGCATAAAACATAATATGATTGACGTTTATCTAACGTGGCTATTTGTTTGTTACGTTATTACGTACGAATAGCCATACATTTGACGTTCCCCTCCCCCGCAAAAATCGGCAGACTTTTTGTATAGAAAATGACAGTCATGGCCGGTCCGGGTTGAATGCTATAAGGCGATTATCACACTGGCGACGGATCCGCATGCGGCGCCGGTGCGCGAGTGAGATAGCGCTATACACATGCAGAGCGCTATCTCGCTCGCGCACCTGCGCCGCATGCGAATCCGTCGCCAGTGTGATAATCGCCAGCCAAAAAAGGTCGTTGAGTCATAACGAGCCAAGCATTCCTTGATATGAATCAATTATTTTTTTTGTATAATCTACTGAGAAATACGGAAATTTGTCTGTGGTAGCCGACAACACAATTGTATTGTATTGTATTGTATTGTAGAACGGGCAAGTTTCCGCAACTCGACGTCTAGCGCCTATTTTGCGTGATGGGTGAGTGGCTAGTCCAGCCAACCCAACTCCTCAAGGAATCCTATCAAACCTTTTATGTTGAGTAGGACCTCGGGGATATTACTCGGGGAACCGAGATGTTTAGCCCTGTATGGGGCCACTCCGTCGCAATCCAGTACCACGTGAGAGGCTGTTTCTTCCGTCTCCATGCACCCACGGCACAGAGGACTGTCTGTAACACCTATGTTGAAAAGATGTTTATTAAATGGTCCATGACCTGTTATTACACTGGTTACCATCTTTAGACGAATTTTGTCGAGATGGAGAAGTGTCTTAGTGAGTCTGCAGTTGATGTTAGGCATGGCCTGTTTGGCCTGTCTGCATCCTACCTGACGTTGCCAGTATGTTGAGTGCAGTCTCCCGGTACGTTCGAGCAGCAACGAGCGTACCTTACTAAAAGGGACCGGAAGGATTGGTTCCGGGCCGATTGGCCCCGCACTTGACCCTTGCCTAGCCAGCTCGTCTGCAGCGTCGTTGCCCCGGGACCCGCTGTGACCCTTGATCCATTGGAGGGTAATATTGTTGTGATGACATACCTCCGTTAGTCGTTCGTGGCATTCGTGTATTAGTTTTGATGTAGTTATATGACTTTTTAGAGCCATTAGAACTGCCTTGCTGTCAGAGAGTATGCGGATGGAGGTACCTGCTACTTTCCTTGCAGTGATGGCAGCTGCCGCATTGATGATTCCCATGCACTCGGCTTGGAAAACTGAGTTATGGGCGCCTAGCGGAGTGATTATTGACATGTTCAGGTCTTCTGAGAACGTGCCCGAGCCTGACCCTGTGTCTGTCTTTGATCCATCAGTGAAGATTCTCAGCTCTCGTGGATTGAGACCTTCCTGATTGTCATCTTCGAATAATTGTATTTTGTACCTTTTGTCGAAGACAGCACGTTTTTGAATCCGATCTGTGCCTGCCCTGAGCACTGGGAATTCTTCGTACACCTTCTCCAGGCATAGTGTGTGTAGGGTCCTCTGGTTGGACCATATGTTAAGGGTTTGCAGCCTTACCGCTGAGAGGGCAGCCTCCTGTTGTATGTGGAGGAGCCGACAACACAATACAAAACGTCAGCTACCATAGACAAATTTCCGCAAATCAATAGACGGAAGTCTATGATTTGATGGACTCAGTACAGGGGGCCGATTTTTGACAGCCGGACGCTCGAATTCAAAAAATTCAAGCTCGAAAATAATCGCACACAAAAGTTTGTCGCCAATTTTTTCGCATGGAATTAATAGTTTAAATAATCATTATTTTAAATTTCTATCGCTTTTATTTTTAACACATAATTTCATCGTTTTATTCAGAGTTTTAAATGTCACTTTCGAGTGCTCGAATCTCAAAAATCACCCCCCTGAATTTAGATGATGTGTGTGATGTGACTTACCTTGAATCTCTCACTATGCCCAAGAATATATTAGAATTCTTCTACGGGTTCAATATTACGCCCTCGCCGTAAATATGTAATTTTGCTCCCTTGTGACACAATCAATTTTTTGCAGGAAGAAATGCCTCCCTGAAACACCGGTTATAAAACAAGACTGGTGACTGCCAAGTGCTAAGGAATATAACTTCAGAAATCTTAACTGTGGTCAGAAGGTTTGTTTCCTATTTCAATTTTCATTTTTAATAAGGCAATCTAGTAACACTAAGGCAATATCTAAATACAATATTAAATTGAGTTCTACATGAAGCCCATAAAATAATTAAATATATCACATTTTTGTTTTTATTGGAAATACCGGTTAAGATCCCTGTATAAAACACATTTTAGGAACACGCATTTTCTTTGAAGTATCTAAAACTAGTAGTCCGCCTCGAACTGAGAACTCGCGATTTACTTGCAAACGAGTTGACCAATATAACATGACCCCAAGAAGGATTTTTTTTCTCCTAGCTCCATAACCACTTGATCGATCCTGCTCATATACGAACTTACAAATTTTATGCATTTCTGCTACAGCCCCAAGAAATTTCATAAAGTTCAGAAAAACGTTACTAAAGTTATCGTCGGACAAACTATCGAAATCAAAAAGCCATCCAAATGCCGAGACGTCCGACGTCCCAGTAGCCAGGTGACAGTTCGGTTCGGTCTGGAGTTGTTTGTAAGAACTCACTCGCGAGTTCGATAAGGTGTTTTAATTTGGTAGTAGTTTAACTTTTTATTTTACAAACATAAGTTAAATACATACACATACCTAACATAGACTACTTACCTACTACCTAACCTCTATAACTTAAGGACAACTGTAAAAAGTAATGAAATAAACACATTTGTATTTTGTAAATTTATACTAGGAATATTAAAATAAAAAGGATTAACTAAGCTCCTAATTGTCTAAATATCTAGTCTAGATAGACATGCTCTTATTTGACTGAGGAGCAGGGATCGGAAACTCGGGAGCTATTATACCTAAATTTCGCGCTCAGTGCCTACGCCGCGTCGCGTCGATGTTGACCAGTATGGAGGCGGACTCAATTTAATTTTACCAATAAATTTCCCGGGATTTCCCGAAATACCGAAAATTTGAATAACAGCTATACAAATGTATTAAAGTATTTAAATAGACTATTTTAGTTGTTCATATAATCAAAATTTTATGTAATTCATGTGTTTTCATTTAACTGACAGTACATTATTAGTTGACATCAAACTAAAGTTGTATTGTTACTTTTAGTAAAAATAATGGTACAAAGGTATGTATCTTCGTTAAATCAGTAAATCAAAACAAAATGTACATACCTATGCAAAAGTAAACAGGTAATCAACGTGGTATATTTGTATTTCCGTCATTGTTTCATGTTTAGCAGGTAAAACGGACGGCAAGACCGCAATTATTTGACATCGGCATACGTATAAACCATTTTCTGATGTTGCATACAATCCCGGGATCCCGGGATTTAATTAATAAAAAATATTATTTTACGAAGCCGACTCCATACTTGCTTAGCTTTTTCCGGAATTTTGCTAGTTGTAGGTATAATAGCTACCGAGTTTCCGATCCCTGCTGAGGAGCCGAGCGTAGCGAGGCGACGAACGTCTCCGTTTTCACTGGTACGACAATTTGGCAGATTGATCTGTGTGTATTGGTTGGTTGGTTGGTCAGTGTCAGTCTAGAGGTCGCATTTTTCATCCGATTTCGATGACGTGATGTACGTTCCTTGATTTATTTGCCAAAAATTGTCGAGCCATTTTTTTGATTGGGGGTGAAATGAAATGAGGGATGAAAGGGGGAAAGTTTGCTGTCGCGTTATTTATGGTCTCCGAAGTCTACGGTTCACAGAACCACTAGTATTAGTCATATTTGTTAATATGGCTGTACTTAGATGTAAGTTAGCTTTAAATATGTACTGTGACATGCCAGTATTTTTAAAATACTACCTACCTTAATGGGTGCTAATAAAATATTAATTTATTATTCGATTTTTATTTTATTTTTCCTCTAGGCAACAAAATTTGTTTATCAATAGATATTCGAAATGAGCCGTCGCGTTTTATTAAATTAGTATGAAAACGCCAAAACATGTCAAAGTGTGGTCAACGGCTTCACCGAGTCGTCTTGTACAGTCAGCAGCAAAAGTTGTTCAAAGACAGAATGACCTCCACGCGCTTTTATTCTCTTAACAATAAAGTCGTGTCCAGCTCACTTTGAACACCCTACCTGCTTAGCTACTTTTGTTGACTGTATGCTTCATCTATTAGGTAAGCGATACGTGCAATGTTGACAATGACATCGACTGTTGAAAAAGAGCGAGTTGTTTACAACGCAACGTCTTGTTGCATACCAGAATTACCCGGGATTTTAGGCGAAGAATGTTCGTAAACAACTTAGACTTTGTTTGTAAACAGACACTTTCTAGTGGGGATTTACGCTTAAGGTCATCGCAGTTCACTTCCCGTGGCACATTACAAACCAAGCGCGGTCTTGTATGCTCTATTTGGTAAGCGATACGTGGAATGTTGACATCGACTGTTCAAAAAGAGCGAGTTGTTTACGTCTTGTTGCATACCGGAATTACCTGGGATTTTAGGCGAAGAATGTTAGTAAACAACTTAAGACTTTGTTTGTAAACAGACACTTTCTAGTGGGGATTTACGCTTAAGGTCATCGTAGTTCACTTCCCGTGGCACATTACAAACCAAGCGCGGTCTTGTATGCTCTATTAGGTAAGCGATAGGTGGAATATTGACATCGACTGTTCAAAAAGAGCGAGTTGTTTACGACTTGTTGCATACCGGAATTACCCGGGATTTTTGGCGAAGAATGTTTGTAAACAACTTAAATACTTTGTTTGTAAACAACTAAACAGACACTTTCTCGTTGGGATTTACGCTTAAGGTCATCGCAGTTCGCTTCCCGTGGCACAATACAAAAACTAACGAGTAATGAATTTTTTTCGAGGCGTTTTCGAATTATGATCTATTCTATTTACCTTATTTTATCTAAGTATGTCAAGTTTAAGCAAAAGTAATATAATCTCCACCATTATTTAAGCTTTATTTTTAAAGTTATGGGGTTCAAATTACAATAATTTCTGCCCCTTCGACCGTTGAAGAGTTAAGTTTACGATTTAGGAGATAAGTTTGCAGACCCTCCAACGCATATAAAACTTTGTATAATTTTGAATATTATCTTGCACATGTACTTACTATCAAATATATTGTTTTCATTTACTTTTTAATCTCTTATGATAACGCTTCTCGCGTGCTATAACAATTCTAGGAATTATGGTGCACTTTTTCCTCATAGCTTGCGCAATAAGTCGAAAATATACCTACTCTTATTATTAACTTAAGGCCGAGTGTGAGTCAGACTCGCATGTATACAAACATTCGTCGCTAAAAATCCCGGATAAATCTTGAACTTAAGCGCGTGCCAGACGGCATACAACAAGCTCCTCCGACAGTGCTAGTGCTACCTTGGTCGGGACTCGGGACGGACCGTGTAGATGGTTGTTGCCAACAAAATTGTATCAACCACCAACCAAGGTCAGGGTGGTCTTGGACCGTCGGCAGCCTTGTTGGCAACCATCTAGATGAGGTTTTACGGTTGTAAGACTTGTAAGTTAAGAGGTTCCGTTAAATCTTAAATGTTTGCAATCTGAATGCGCTTAGTAGTGAGACTAGTGAGTCATCTGTTTATAACTCTCTTTATACAAACAAGCCACAGTGAAAATCCCGGGCAAACCCAGTACACTCGTAACTTTGTTAACGCGTAAATACCGTTAAATCTGAAATATTTTCAATTTTCTTTGTGAATGCGCTTTATTGAGTCATCAGTTTACAAACATGCAAAGGGTGCGTTTCCACCAGAGATGAGCGAGGTTGCGTTGCGAATAGGGCTTGCAATTCGAATATTCGAATATTCGAATTATTCGAATATTCGCCCTATTTTGGTATTTGAATAATTCCATGTTATTATTCGAATATTCGAATATTTTTTTTCTATTTGTTGCAATTAAAATTGTAATAAATAAATTATTTTTAAACATTTTGAATCGCGTATCATAATGAAATAGCTATATCCGTAATGTTTAGAGCACTTTACAGCGCCCATTAGCACAGGTTTTACATCCTGTAATCCTTAATATACGCGATTTAATCCTTGTTTCATTTGATTGGAATATTTTTCAGTATTTAATATCCCTCTCTAGTCACTCCTTCACACCTGAAGACAGTTATCACCTGCCGTCTTTCCGGATAGTATGACTTGTTTGTAATGAATCCTTTTTTCCTGGCTATTTCACACAACTTGTTTTCTTCTTGAACTGATCACTCCACCGCGTCGGAGGTTTACGTTCGCTGTTGCCTTCCCACCTTCACCACTATGACTACTTTCTCAAGGTTGTTATCCTCGCGTCTAGTAATGTGGCCGAAGTATGACAGTATGCGGCAATGTCAGATAGTGGATAGGCAGTCTTTAACGTGGAATCTAGTAAGCATCGATGCACTAGTTCGTCTAGCTGTCCGCGTTATACGTAACATTCGCCTCAAGCACCAATTTCTGAATGCATTGATTTTAATTCATTATTTTGCCAGGATAGTAGCCCACGTCTCTACACTATACCATTTACGGGGAATACGAGCACTCGAACCAGTCTCATCCTCGTCTTAATCGTAATTCCCCACCTTTTTCATATTTATTGACGTGCTTTGCGTCTCTCCCCATGGCGATCAGACTTTTTTTTCTGGGCACAGCTACCGTTGTTAGAGATGTAAAAATCGAGGATATGTGAAGTTGTTTACTACGTCGATACCCCTGCAATCCCTGCATACCGATGGTCCACCTAGATTTTCAGTTCGGTCTACTATCAAAAGGTTAATAAGTTTAGTTTTTTTAAATTGAGTTTTGACTCTTGACGGATTTTGTGCCCGAGATAGCTTTTAATACTAAACAAATCATATAATGAGTGTATGTAATGAGTGTGAGTATGTGTAATGAGAATCAAGTCACAAAACACGAATACTCTGAGGCTT
The DNA here is from genome assembly GCA_911728535.1 of Pammene fasciana. NCBI lineage: Eukaryota > Metazoa > Arthropoda > Insecta > Lepidoptera > Tortricidae > Pammene > Pammene fasciana. The sequence continues at coordinate 5,780,052 of OU452294.1, forward strand.
CATGGTAATTGTCTTGAAAATATTCTGTCCTTTGCGTATCTTGGAAGCACAGTAACTATGCAGGGCGGAGCAGATGCAGATATTGCCGCTAGAATAAACAAAGCGAAGGCTGAGTTTGCTCAGCTCAAACCAGTGTGGGAGTCAAACGTATTTACCCGCCGCATAAAACTGGGCCTTTTTGAATCAATCGTGAAGTCGATCTAACTTTTTGGTTGCGGGACTTGGAGACTAACTCAAGGCTAACAAAACAAGCTTCAAGTTTTTGTTAACAAGTGCCTAAGATCGATCCTCCGTATCTTCTGGCAAAATAGGATTCGCAACGAGGAACTGTGGGCCCAGTGTAGACAAATCCCGATGGGGCAAGAAATCGCAAAGCGAAAGTGGAGACGGTTCGGGCATACGATCGGCCGCGGCGATGATAATATCGCATGCACTGCCCTGAACTGGAAACCCCGAAATCATATAACCTGTGCATTAAAAGATGATTGTTTTGTTCTTTTGATTTGCTTGCGCATCCATGCAATAATTTGTCGAGGTTTTTTTACATATATTATGAGTAAATTGTCGATTTTGTTAATTATAGAAGATTTTATTTGATTAAAAAGACTTAAAATACACAAATACAATCGTTATATGTTTTTTTTTGAAAAACCCCAACTATTCGAATAGTATTCGAATAATTCGAATATCTCCAAAAAAAATGTCGAATATTCGAATATCTGAAGTCGTCGAATATTTGCAAGCCCTAGTTGCGAATAACGTGTTTGTAAAGAACCAATCCTAGAGCTGCTTTGTGCGAGGATAAACAAATGATGCGATTCTATTGGTTTTCAAAAACACATTACTTTCAAAACATCCTCGTTCATCTCTGGTGGAAACGCAGACTTAATGCCTTCAAGGTTGCAAACATGTAACCTTGTTTAGGCACTGGTCGTCCCCCCCCCCCCCCCCCCCCGCGAGCTAGTAAGCTATGAGCTATCGGCTATAAACACGAACAAAAGATAAGCATTCCCGTGTAAATAAAAGAAACGCGGCGATATTTATAGTTACTCGCCCAGCGGTGAGCTATTAATATCGCCGTGTCTCTTTAATTTACACGGGAGTGCTATTTTTTGTTCGTGTTTATAGCCGATAGCTCATAGCTTACTAGCTCGCGGTGGGACCAGTGCCTTACGCGTAAATCCCGTTAACTTTGAAATGGTTGCCAACTGAATGCATTTGTTTATCTGTTTACAAACATTCGATATTAAAATCCCAGGTAAATCCAGTTTTAGTAAACCGTTGCGCTCATGTTGTACCTACTTGTCGTGCTTGTTTCATGACCTTGTTCGCGCAGGAGGCACGCCGCCAGAACGGCCCCTTCCAAACCGAAGTTCGGCGATGGAAAGGACAGAGGGGTTGTCGATCCTGTCATGAATCAGGGAATAGTAATGCACTACTAAGACCAGTTTCCGTCTAAAGTCCAGGGTGTCCAAGCCAACCATACCCAAGACAAAGCGGGAGGAGAAGCGATATGGATAGTATCCATATGTCCGTTTGTAAATATGTCGGGCAAATTTTCGCTGAACTCGTTCTAGCATGAGCAAGTATTTCGCCTCGAGCGGGTCCCATACGACGGAAGCATACTCAGCTTTGTATATTCAACCGCCACACTGATACAACAAAAAAAATCATTAAACGTCAAAAATTCTAATTCTTATTGTTTTTTTTTTCATTTAACAGGGTTCCGTTGGTCACTCTTCGGGCACGGTGGAAAAAAACTAAAAAAAGCAAAGCTCTAACTTGTCGTATTACTCGTTTATAGGTATACATAAGGGTCCGTCCTTTGGTCCTACCGTTTCTTAACGTTATTTAATATGGTGTAACCGTGGTGTAACCAGAGTTAAATTTCTATGCAACACTATCTTGTTATAATATAAACAGGCAGGACTGTAGTTCGGCAGTAGACAGACATAAGAAATGGAAAACACACTGAATTGCACAATTTAGGCTATGTGTTGAATAATCAAATGAAAATCTTTTTGGAAATGACAATGGGTTTCCCATAACTTTCCAAAAACACATTTGGGGTTTCCAAAACAACTAGAAAAAACGTTTGGACTTTCCATATTCATACTGCGCCTACGTTACATGCTACGTATCGCTACAAAGTTGTACCTTTATAGCACTCTTAGCTAACATACGCCTTCTCTCTTTTTAAATGAGTAGATATTATATCATCGATATAACATCCTACAAATTGTAGACCGTAACTCTTTTACGATAAAGCCGAAAAACCAGTTGTTTTGCTATCTAGACACTGCGAATTCCCCAAGGCCAAACACCGAGTTTAATTGTGCATCGGCGTGCTAGACAGACTAGTCTGACTCTGAAAGCCTGACAGTATATACGTGAGCGCCAGCAGAGCGCTCGCTAACGATTTCTTTGTGTTTTTTTAATAGTATTTTATTTATTTATAACGAGCTTTACTTCCAAGTACATACTTAATTAATTTTTAACGATATTACAAATTTAATCGCGTATAATTTACTAGTGTCGAGTTAATTTATTGGTTTAAATAAATATTTGTGCATTTTTGCCGGTTCTCTGATCTCAGTGATATAATTTTGTAAATAGTATATTCGCATCGAGAAAATGGAGTTCAGTGATTTCTACAACAGAATACCGTTTTTTACACGTTATTGGTTGACTATTACTGTGGGACTGAGTCTTTTGGCGACGGTACGTTTCATTGAAGCAGACAAGTTACCACTGTACTGGGATCCTGTCGTTAATCACCGTGAAGTAAGTACCTACCTAAAACAATAATATTATATCTAATATATTCTGTTTTCATACAAAAAGAGAGCAAGAGGTATTTGTAAGAGTTACCGGTCATTATAAGTGAAATACTTCATAGGGCCCAGCTCATAAGTCTAAGGGCAGGTTGCACCAAATCGTCTGTTAACGTCAACGTCATCGTTAAAAAAAACGTGTAAGAAAAGTTTGACAGTTTTTATGGGATGACAGCTCCGTCGCCATATTTAACGATGTTGAGTCCGTTAATTGTATACGTGGTGCAACCCACCCTAAGTAATTTTAAAATACTAACTAATACGACAAAAATAAGGAGTTATGGTTTTTTGACGAAAATAATCGAAGAAGTTTACGAAACTAATTGGGTACATTGATTCATCAATGCGAGATATTTATTTTGTTCCTGCTGTATTTTCATCGTAACTTAATTTTTTCAGATATGGCGTCCGCTGACAGCCTTATTTTACTGCCCACCGCAGCATTTCTTCTTCATAGTCAACAATTACTTCCTGTACCGCTACTCAGAGAAGCTGGAGTCGCGCGAGTTTGCTGGAAGGCAACATGATTACCTCATGATGCTGGTTTTCAACTGGATCTGCTGCGTCGTGTGTGCTTATTGGTTTGGTTTTCATGTGAGTATGACTTGCGTAATCCAACCAGCTATATATCGCCCGTGAACTGTGAACTCTTTTTCATGAAAACTTTTTGGGGTTATTGTCATTGTGTATCAATGCCACCATATCCACTTAAAATATTTGTTCCTACAAATCTCTAACGACGCCATATTTTAACTATTCGATTATCAAGAGCTGTCAAAGTTTTGAACAACTTCATTTTTTTACACAGTTGCTGATGTCCACAATGGTGATGTCGGTGGTGACCGTCTGGTGCCAGTTCAACCCTCACGCCGTGATCTCCACGGAGTACTGGAACGGGATGCGATTCAAAGCCGCGTACCTGCCGTGGGCTATACTAGGAGCTAACCTTGCATATTACCACCGCTATGGCTATTATTATGGCTTTAGCCATGGTGCAACGTTGACTCCTCAGTAAGTATTTTCTCGTATTTAGCTCAAAAGCATTTACAGCGAAATGTCTAACGCTCATTTTATTTACCGCGTACTTTCTGTTTTTAACATCCCGATCTCATGAGTGTCTCTGTTTACTGGTTTGCTTATTGATATAGCATATTGAATTTGAGTAGGTATACTCAATTATTCGCCTGTGAACGTTAAGATTCTGACATCTCTGAATGTTACAAGCTGACTACCTCCATAACTTGAGCCACACAAAAAAGAAAACTTTTTTCTGACTAAGGCGTGAATCCGTGAATTGTTGTTAATGCCATATTGATTGATAAAAGTGGCTATTCCGAGTCTCTTTAATCAGATTTATAACAGAAGATCTAGAAGGTTTAAGAAGTATAAGAGGAATTGAAGAATACGAAGGACGTTATAAGTTATAAAATAAAACTCTTATTTTACAGAGGCACGGAGGAATTTGCCGGGATCATAGCTGGATACTTGACATACCACTTGCTGACGCAGTACCCCACGCTTCTTCAAGCACCCGATTTAGTGTAAGTTCCTACAAAATATGACAGAAAAGTTAAGATCCATAACAAAGCATAACTGAAGAGCGCAATCAATTAATATAGTGTTTCGCCTGAGCGCTGTATTACTATGTTTTTCTAAAAGAATTGTCCTATGATTTAGATTCTAGATTATTTTTATTTTTAGGCCAATGTAAACAAAACAAATACCTATCATTCTAATGCCAAAGGCCTTTGTAAAAAACATGTGTGCCTCTTTTATTTCATTTTGAATTACTACATTAACGTTTTACCCAGACACGATGAACTATTGTTTACTGTTATTTCCACAGGAAGCAATGGTTCGCGGACGCTCGGAGGTTCTTCAACGCGGCTGGATCCTCCGGAGCGCGTCCCGGCCCCAGGCAAGCGAGATACTCGGCCTATACTGGAGCGGAAGACTATCACCCCTGGGGCCGAGGGTATACATGTAGGCCCAATCCCCCACGCTGCGCAACTGAAGCCAGAACGAACTAAATGTCATATCCTGAAGTTGTGGTAACTTTGAACGCTGTGAAAGTGAAGACTGATTGTATTATTTTAAGTTTTGAGGCTGAGTGATTAACTTTTCTTTTACCCAGTTGTTTATATTATATCTAGTAGGTGGTTAGTACTTAATAAAAGAGTGGATGTCGAATCTACTGAGTATTTTGTATATGCGATATTTTTGTTTTACTGTAAATAGTAAATAGTTATTTATTGTATATGATAGAGTTGATAGACAAATTATTGATAATAATGATAATCATTAAATGTGATATAAATGTATACCTACTGTGAGTTCTTTTTTTATGGTTTCCATATATCCTATTATTTAAATTCCTTTCCTGTTATATCCCATTATATTTTGGACGTGAAATGTATACTTATTGTCAGGTGACTGTGAAAATCAACCTTGTTTTGTTAGTAGTAGGTACGGTTCATTATTAGTAGGAAGTGTACGAGGGGTGGGTGATCCAGTGATAATTACTATATCTCGTGAAGTTATTAGTATCATATATTTTTTTTCTACTCCTGCATTCTAATTGGTCAATAAAATGACTGACATGTATATTCAAAGCATATAGTTTATGAACGTTGTCATAATATGACTCAAAAGTCGATTCTTAGGGATATAATGGGTCTGTTGCCGGGGCGGGCCCCGCGCCACCGCCACCCGCCGCTGTAGGCAAGGGAGGCGCTGGCACAACCCGCCGGGAGATTGAAGACAATTGTATAGAGGCAGCAGGTCATTCGTCGAACTCAATCCTTACCGGCTTACCTAGCACTCGTAGAAAAACTATTGTGTGCAACAACGGTACATAATTAGGTCTTAAAATTCTCGGGTTTGTTTTTACAAAATTCGGCTTCCCTTCATTTTGTAACTTCGACCCTCGAATCTTAAGAACCCTTATTATGTAACTGTTGCACAAAATACAATTTAACTATTACATAATCTCTTTATTAGTTTATGCGTTTACGCGTAAATCCCGTTAAATTTGAAATGGCAGACATTTATAAAATAAAATAATTTTATTTACCAAAAAACTAATATTGGTTATCATACAAAAAAGTCAAAAAAGGAAAAAAATATAAAACAGAAACTTTTTTTATGTGGTTGTAAAGTAGTGACAACTCTATTAATTACTTGCCTAAATATCAAAATTTCCAGGTGGTACTTCCTATCAAAAGTCAGCAATTTTTGTCGACTATTCTGAGAAAAAAATCTAGTGCCCGAAATAAATAAATACTTTAAAGAAACTGCTTCAATATAACAGGTATTCTCAAAAAAAAAATCCAGAGTCCATTGAATGTAGGTAAGGGTCGACTTACTATTAGTGCTGGAGCCGCGCATACAAGAAATTTATCAAAAAAATTACCGTTTTTCTTCCATATAGCGTTGTAGAGCCCGCCTCGGAGATCACGAAAACATAAGTCTTAAAGGTCTTAAATGGCCACAAGTAGGTATGGCGTCAAGTTGAAAATACAATTTTTTGGCCTAAATTTATCAACGAGCCGGACGCTCCAAATTTTGACACATGATTTAGCCCGCATCAAGTAGCCTACATACCAATTTTAAGACCATTCTGGTGGGCGCATAAGATTTTAAGACCAGTTGAAGTTACAATTTTTTGGCCTAAATTTATCAACAAGCCGGACGCTTCAAATTTTGACAGTAGTTAAAGGACCCAGTCAACAAACCAAATCCCAATTTTAAGACCATTCTGGTGGGCGCATAAGATTTTAAGACCATTTTAAGAAATAGTCGATTTCATAGAAAAGATATCAAATTATTGTAAATTCGCTTTAAAAATCAATTAACTGTCACAAACACAACTGCATATTCATATTTAAGTGTCTCGTAACTAAAAATGCCGTAAAAGTATACCGCAATAACTCAAAAACTGGAGAAATTCGTCTTAGCAGTACTTTAGTCACGGAGGTCTTAAATCACGAAAAATATTGTTCATTTTAAACTTAATGGCACAAAATATGATTTAAAAAGCCAGACGTAATGCCTATAGGCATTTTCTACCAGTCGCTCATACCTTTAAACTGATAAGCGTCAAGTTAGATGCATTGACAATATATTACTGACAATACTGACAGTAAAAAATACATAAATTTATTTTAAATTCTACCGTTCCAAATGTTCATTAACGGTTTAGCCCATTTCAAATAACCTACATACCCATTTTAAGACCAATCCGGTAGGCGCATAAGATTTTAAGACCTATTGAAATTGCAATTTTTCGGCCTAAATTTATCAACGAGCCGGACGCTTCAAATTTTGACAGTAGTTAAAGGACCCAGTTAATAAACCAAATCCCAATTTTAAGACCATTCTGGTGGGCGCATAAGATTTTAAGACCATTTTATGAAATAGTCGATTTCATAGAAAAGATATCAAATTATAGTAAATTCGCTTTAAAAATCAATTAATGTCACAAACACAACTGTATATTCATATTTAAGTGTCTCGTAACTAAAAATGCCGTAAAAGTATACCGCAATAACTCAAAAACTGGAGAAATTCGTCTTAGCAGTACTTTAGTCACGGAGGTCTTAAATCACGAAAAATATTGTTCATTTTAAACTTAATGGCACAAAATATGATTTAAAAAGCCAGACCTAATGCCTATAGGCATTTTCTACCAGTCGCTCATAACTTTAAACTCATAAGCGTCAAGTTAGATGCATTGACAATATATTACTGACAGTAAAAAATACATAAATTTATTTTAAATTCTACCGTTCCAAATGTTGATTAACGGTTTAGCCCATTTCAAATAACCTACATACCCATTTTAAGACCAATCCGGTAGGCGCATAAGATTTTAAGACCAGTTGAAATTGCAATTTTTCGGCCTAAGTTTATCAACGAGCCGGACGTTCCTTTTTACAGTTGTTAAAGAACCCATTCAACAAACCGAATCCCAATTTTAAGACTATTCTGGTGGGCGCATAAGATTTTAAGACCATTTTAAGAAATAGACGATTTCATAGAAAAATATTGTAAATTCGCTTTAAACATTATTAGGGTTATGAGTGACTGTTAGAAAACGCTTATAAGCATTACGTCCGATTTTCTGAATCGAGATTTGTACCATTAAGTTAAAAATGAAAAATGAATTTTGTGATTCAAAACACCCTGACTTAAGTACGAAATACCCTGACTTAAGTACTGCTATGACGAATTTTCCAATTTTTAGACTTATGTAGTATACTTTTACGGCATAGGGCTTGTGCACAAATCACGCGAGGTTCGAAAGGGGGGGGAGGGGGTCCCGAAAAAATCACGATAGATCACGTGGGGGGTGGGGGGGTAGATGGAGACCTCACGTGTATTTTCTATAATGAACGAAGCCGTGAAAAATATAAAAAACTAAGGGATCGTAATGACAAAATAGGCCGACCAACGCGCATTCTAACGCGGCGAACTATAGCGAGATCCCAAAGGGAAGTTCTTTGTGTAATGCGGGAAAACGACGACGTCGTGTCGTGTGGCAAGACGAAGACGATGTCGAAGGATGTATGCCCGCTACCTGCCTGCCTGAAGATGTGTGCCCTGTTGTAACGTTTAGAGACGAACCAGAACAATCCCTGGACCGACGAATGATTTAATTTCAAAACAGGTTTAATTATATTAATAAATATGTCTATTTTACTGCGCTATAAGCCAAACGGTAAAAAACGGAACCCTTATAGATTCGTCATGTCTGTCCGTCCGTATGTCACAGCCATTTTACTCGGAAACTATAAGACGTATCATTATCAAATTTTTACATAAAGTGTATTCTGTGTGCTGCTACTTAGATATGTAGTTAAATTTCTGAAAAAAAAATCATTTTAGAGGGGGCACTCCATACATGCAAGTAATTGTCAAAAAATATTTTTTTACCAAATATCAACATGATGCACATCAATCGATCATCATTTCAGTCGAAAGACGTCCACTGCTGGACATAGGCCTATTCATCAATCGATAGGTCTTTAGAAATAACATTGAGGTTTTTTAAAAAAAAATTTGATTAAGTGGATATATTCAGAAATAATGACTCCGAAAGTCAAAAAAATTGAACCTTATTTAAGTCCAAATATTATGGAAAAATTCAAGAAGATACACTTTTGAATATTTTTTCAACGAACATTTTTGAGTTATCTCCAAAAAACTACCTACTTAGGCAGATACGACCTTGCGATATTAATTTATTCGATAGTAGCTACGGCCGGTTTTTATAGATAATGGTACGGAACCCTTCATGCGCGAGTCCGACTCGCACTTGGCCGGTTTTTTTTCTTGTACCCGTCAGTAGCACCTGTAATATAAATGTAATAAAAGCTAAAATTAAATCGGCGAATGTAGAACTTTGAAAAACCATACCTATTACCTCAAAATAAGAGTCAACTTTTCAGAAATAGTAGTAAAAATTACACAAATACATTTGTGCATCAACGGATACTAAATATATGGCAAATATAACATCACATTAATTGCGAAAATAGAAAAATAAACAAGATTTTCGAATATTTAATTTCAAAATTAGGTCGAGTAAAAAAAATTCAATAAATATACGCGAGGTTAGGTGGGGGAGGGGGGGGGGGGAGCTTAGAACCTCACCAAAGATCACCAGGGGGGAGGGGGGGGGGGGTCAAAAAGTAGCCAAAAAAACCTCGCGTGATTTGTGCACAAGCCCATATCTAACTATAAGACCCTTGAATATGAATATGCCGTTATGTTAAACCATTTAAATGAATTTTTGAACCGAATTTAAAGCTATTTGTTATTTTTCGTATGGAATCGATCACTTCTTAAAATGGTCTTAAAATCTAGTGCGCCTAGTAATAATGTTATGTGCCATTAAGTTTAAAATGAATAATAATTTTAGTGATTCAAGACCCCCGTGACTAAAGTACTGCTATGACGAATTTCTCCAGTTTTCGACTTATTGCGGTATACTTTTACGGCATTTTAGTTACGAGACACTTAAATATTAATATGCAGTTGTTTTTGTGCCAGTTGAATAATGTTTAAAGCGAATTTACAATATTTGCTACTTTTTTCTATGAAATCGTATATTTCTTAAAATGGTCCTTTAACAACTGTAAAAATTTGGAGCGACCGGCTCGTTGATAAATTTAGGCCGAAAAATTGCAATTTCAACTGGTCTTAAAATATTATGCGCCTACCGGATTGGTCTTAAAATGGGTATGTAGGTTATTTGAAATGGGCTAAACCGTTAATCAACATTTGGAACGGTAGAATTTAAAATAAATTTATGTATTTTTTACTGTCAGTAATATATTGTCAATGCATCTAACTTGACGCTTATCAGTTTAAAGTTATGAGCGACTGGTAGAAAATGCCTATAGGCATTAGGTCTGGCTTTTTAAATCATATTTTGTGCCATTAAGTTTAAAATGAACAATATTTTTCGTGATTTAAGACCTCCGTGACTAAAGTACTGCTAAGACGAATTTCTCCAGTTTTTGAGTTATTGCGGTATACTTTTACGGCATTTTAGTAAAAAGACACTTAAATATGAATATACAGTTGTGTTTGTGACATTAATTGATTTTTAAAGCGAATTTACTATAATTTGATATATTTTCCATGAAATCGACTATTTCTTAAAATGGTCTTAAAATCTTATGCGCCCACCAGAATGGTCTTAAAATTGGGATTTGGTTTGTTGACTGGGTCCTTTAACTACTGTCAAAATTTGAAGCGTCCGGCTTGTTGATAAATTTAGGCCAAAAAATTGTAACTTCAACTGGTCTTAAAATCTTATGCGCCCACCAGAATGGTCTTAAAATTGGTATGTAGGCTACTTGATGCGGGCTAAATTATGTGTCAAAATTTGGAGCGTCCGGCTCGTTGATAAATTTAGGCCAAAAAATTGTATTTTCAACTTGACTCCATACCTACTTGTGGCCATTTAAGACCTTTAAGACTTATGTTTTCGTGATCTCCGAGACGGGCTCTACAACGCTATATGGAAGAAAAACGGTAATTTTTTTGATAAATTTCTTGTATGCGCGGCTCCAGCACTATAATGATGTACATAGATATTCAAATAATAAGAAAAATATTAATAACTTTACGGGACAAAAGAATTTATCTATATAGTGCTGGAGCCGCGCATACAAGAAATTTATCAAAAAAATTACCGTTTTTCTTCCATATAGCGTTGTAGAGCCCGTCTCGGAGATCACGAAAACATAAGTCTTAAAGGTCTTAAATGGCCACAAGTAGGTATGGCGTCAAGTTGAAAATACAATTTTTTGGCCTAAATTTATCAACGAGCTGGACGCTCCAAATTTTGACACATAATTTAGCCCGCATCAAGTAGCCTACATACCAATTTTAAGACCATTCTGGTGGGCGCATAAGATTTTAAGACCAGTTGAAGTTACAATTTTTTGGCCTAAATTTATCAACAAGCCGGACGCTTCAAATTTTGACAGTAGTTAAAGGACCCAGTCAATAAACCAAATCCCAATTTTAAGACCATTCTGGTGGGCGCATAAGATTTTAAGACCATTTTAAGAAATAGTCGATTTCATGGAAAAGATATCAAATTATTGTAAATTCGCTTTAAAAATCAATTAACTGTCACAAACACAACTGCATATTCATATTTAAGTGTCTCGTAACTAAAAATGCCGTAAAAATATACCGCAATAACTCAAAAACTGGAGAAATTCGTCTTAGCAGTACTTTAGTCACGGAGGTCTTAAATCACGAAAAATATTGTTCATTTTAAACTTAATGGCACAAAATATGATTTCAAAAGCCAGAGCTAATGCCTATAGGCATTTTCTACCAGTCGCTCATAACTTTAAACTGATAAGCGTCAAGTTAGATGCATTGACAATATATTACTGACAGTAAAAAATACATAAATTTATTTTAAATTCTACCGTTCCAAATGTTGATTAACGGTTAAGCCCATTTCAAATAACCTACATACCCATTTTAAGACCAATCCGGTAGGCGCATAAGATTTTAAGACCAGTTGAAATTGCAATTTTTCGGCCTAAATTTATCAACGAGCCGGACGTTTCAAATTTTTACAGTAGTTAAAGGACCCAGTTAACAAACCAAATCCCAATTTTAAGACTATTCTGGTGGGCGCATAAGATTTTAAGACCATTTTAAGAAATAGTCGATTTCATAGAAAATATATCAAATTATTGTAAATTCGCTATAAAAATCAATTAATGTCACAAACACAACTGTATATTCATATTTAAGTGTCTTTTTACTAAAATGCCGTAAAAGTATACCGCAATAACTCAAAAACTGGAGAAATTCGTCTTAGCAGTACTTTAGTCACGGAGGTCTTAAATCACGAAAAATATTGTTCATTTTAAACTTAATGGCACAAAATATGATTTAAAAAGCCAGACCTAATGCCTATAGGCATTTTCTACCAGTCGCTCATAACTTTAAACTGATAAGCGTCAAGTTAGATGCATTGACAATATATTACTGACAGTAAAAAATACATAAATTTATTTTAAATTCTACCGTTCCAAATGTTGATTAACGGTTTAGCCCATTTCAAATAACCTACATACCCATTTTAAGACCAATCCGGTAGGCGCATAAGATTTTAAGACCAGTTGAAATTGCAATTTTTCGGCCTAAATTTATCAACGAGCCGGTCGCTCCTAATTTTTACAGTTGTTAAAGGACCATTTTAAGAAATATACGATTTCATAGAAAAAAGTAGCAAATATTGTAAATTCGCTTTAAACATTATTCAACTGGCACAAAAACAACTGCATATTAATATTTAAGTGTCTCGTAACTAAAATGCCGTAAAAGTATACCGCAATAAGTCGAAAACTGGAGAAATTCGTCATAGCAGTACTTTAGTCACGGGGGTCTTGAATCACTAAAATTATTATTCATTTTAAACTTAATGGCACATAACATTATTACTAGGCGCACTAGATTTTAAGACCATTTTAAGAAGTGATCGATTCCATACGAAAAATAACAAATAGCTTTAAATTCGGTTCAAAAATTCATTTAAATGGTTTAACATAACGGCATATTCATATTCAAGGGTCTTATAGTTAGATATGCCGTAAAAGTATACTACATAAGTCTAAAAATTGGAAAATTCGTCATATACTTAAGTCAGGGTATTTCGTACTTAAGTCAGGGTGTTTTGAATCACAAAATTCATTTTTCATTTTTAACTTAATGGTACAAATCTCAATTCAGAAAATCGGACGTAATGCTTATAAGCGTTTTCTAACAGTCACTCATAACCCTAATAATGTTTAAAGCGAATTTACAATATTTTTCTATGAAATCGTCTATTTCTTAAAATGGTCTTAAAATCTTATGCGCCCACCAGAATAGTCTTAAAATTGGGATTCGGTTTGTTGAATGGGTTCTTTAACAACTGTAAAAAGGAACGTCCGGCTCGTTGATAAACTTAGGCCGAAAAATTGCAATTTCAACTGGTCTTAAAATCTTATGCGCCTACCGGATTGGTCTTAAAATGGGTATGTAGGTTATTTGAAATGGGCTAAACCGTTAATCAACATTTGGAACGGTAGAATTTAAAATAAATTTATGTATTTTTTACTGTCAGTAATATATTGTCAATGCATCTAACTTGACGCTTATGAGTTTAAAGTTATGAGCGACTGGTAGAAAATGCCTATAGGCATTAGGTCTGGCTTTTTAAATCATATTTTGTGCCATTAAGTTTAAAATGAACAATATTTTTCGTGATTTAAGACCTCCGTGACTAAAGTACTGCTAAGACGAATTTCTCCAGTTTTTGAGTTATTGCGGTATACTTTTACGGCATTTTTAGTTACGAGACACTTAAATATGAATATACAGTTGTGTTTGTGACATTAATTGATTTTTAAAGCGAATTTACTATAATTTGATATCTTTTCTATGAAATCGACTATTTCATAAAATGGTCTTAAAATCTTATGCGCCCACCAGAATGGTCTTAAAATTGGGATTTGGTTTATTAACTGGGTCCTTTAACTACTGTCAAAATTGGAAGCGTCCGGCTCGTTGATAAATTTAGGCCGAAAAATTGCAATTTCAATAGGTCTTAAAATCTTATGCGCCTACCGGATTTGTCTTAAAATGGGTATGTAGGTTATTTGAAATGGGCTAAACCGTTAATGAACATTTGGAACGGTAGAATTTAAAATAAATTTATGTATTTTTTACTGTCAGTATTGTCAGTAATATATTGTCAATGCATCTAACTTGACGCTTATCAGTTTAAAGGTATGAGCGACTGGTAGAAAATGCCTATAGGCATTACGTCTGGCTTTTTAAATCATATTTTGTGCCATTAAGTTTAAAATGAACAATATTTTTCGTGATTTAAGACCTCCGTGACTAAAGTACTGCTAAGACGAATTTCTCCAGTTTTTGAGTTATTGCGGTATACTTTTACGGCATTTTTAGTTACGAGACACTTAAATATGAATATGCAGTTGTGTTTGTGACAGTTAATTGATTTTTAAAGCGAATTTACAATAATTTGATATCTTTTCTATGAAATCGACTATTTCTTGAAATGGTCTTAAAATCTTATGCGCCCACCAGAATGGTCTTAAAATTGGGATTTGGTTTGTTGACTGGGTCCTTTAACTACTGTCAAAATTTGAAGCGTCCGGCTTGTTGATAAATTTAGGCCAAAAAATTGTAACTTCAACTGGTCTTAAAATCTTATGCGCCCACCAGAATGGTCTTAAAATTGGTATGTAGGCTACTTTTTTTTTTTATTTTTTTTTTTTTTATTTTTTTTTTTATTGATGGCTTTTACTCCTCGCCGGTTTTAGCGAGGTGAATTCTGCCAATGTCGGGGTGTAGACTTTTGACATTGTATAGGAGAATGTTCGGTTTAAATTTTGATTTTTGGAAGGATAGGCTGGGAACCTACAACAAATAAAAATTATTGACGACACAGACATACACACGACGTATACAAACATAGTTAGAGAGAGCGGAAAGCGGAAGGTAGGCAGTTATGCAAGAAAGAGTTATGGAAGTTGGTATGTAGGCTACTTGATGCGGGCTAAATCATGTGTCAAAATTTGGAGCGTCCGGCTCGTTGATAAATTTAGGCCAAAAAATTGTATTTTCAACTTGACGCCATACCTACTTGTGGCCATTTAAGACCTTTAAGACTTATGTTTTCGTGATCTCCGAGGCGGGCTCTACAACGCTATATGGAAGAAAAACGGTAATTTTTTTGATAAATTTCTTGTATGCGCGGCTCCAGCACTGGAACGCCGGCTATATAAGTAAGCCTTTTGGACGTGTAGTGTACCTATATTTTCAGGTGACAACCACTCCCTTATTGCAAAAAAAACTAAAATCTAACTTGTTTTGCTACCAGTACGGTCAATCGAACTCACGGAGCGTAAGCGAAGTTTTTTTACTATTCAAATAACGTTTTTTAAAAAATAACGTTATTTTAATAGGGTTCCGTACGGAAAAATCTCGTTACGTCACTGCCACATCACTGTACGTAACTTTTTTGGCATCTAGAAACTTCAAATCTGACAACTAACCTCTCCTCTCATCTTCATCAACTTCATTCATTATCTTCATGTTCATAGTTGGGTCAGTGTTTGTGATATTGTCTTGCAGTGTAGTGGCTTAAAATAAATCAAGATTTAACCATTTAATTAAGCACAAAATTTTGGCATACGATAACATAATTTTAACCTATCGTAAACTATATTTTTTGACCCAATAAGCTGTGTAACCAGCTACCGATTGAGAGTACGAAATCGGTAGACCCTTTTGTTTATTTTATCCAAAAAAACTGCAAAATACTTCCCGAAAATGACTGAATTTAGTGAATTCTACTACGGAATACCGTTCTTTACTCGGTATTGGTTGACGGCTACCGTGGTGATCAGTATTTTGGCCAAATTCGGTTTCTTCAATCCATTTAACTTAATTTTGCTGTGGAACCCGTTTTACTCAGAATTCCAAGTAAGTAGTAATTTTGAGTTCATGTACTAATAGTTCTGCAAGTTTATGAGATATTTATACCATATAAAACTTTAATTCAATAATAAACCTATATCAAATGTTCAAATTTTATGAAATGTTCCGCGTTGTACTTTTTTTGTGACCATGACGTTTTTACTTGGCGTCATAAATTATCTAAATGTTCACCCATTCCCATACACCGTAACTTTCATAGCCGTGTTTACACCTGGCGCACGGCCTCGCGAGGAAATTGCCGCGCGCGGCAGCTCGGCTAGTGGGGACGTAACCAATAGTCCATCCATTAAAATCAAGATGTTGTTTTTTTTGGGCAAAGCATTATTGCACTTTATTACCTTGACAATAGAGTTGTTCAGATATTTGTGACCGCCTTGGCTGCTCCGATATACCTTATGGCGACTGTACCTACCAGGGCTTGTAACCGGCTAAAGCAAAAAACCCCGAAATAACCCAATTTATTTCATAATTTTATGTTTTTATGTAAAACCTGATATTATATTTAGGTTTTCACTTCATATTATAGGATTTTTCGATTAAATATGAAACAGCAACGAAAGAACGAAATAAAAAATCAGTTTTTACTATTGAGCAAATTCCGGTTTCCGAGCCCTGGTACCTACTAAGTTTCCTATAATTCATTTTCATTGATTTCCAGATATGGCGCCCAATCACAGCCCTATTCTACTTCCCGCCAAGCTTCGCGTTCCTGGTGAACTGCTACTTCCTGTACAGCTACTCGGAGCGCCTGGAGACGGGCATGTTTGCCGGCAAGCCAGCCGACTACTTCACCATGCTAGTGTTTAACTGGCTGGTTTGTGTGGTCATCGGCTTTTTGATTAATATGCCGGTGTGTACAGTTTTTTGTCGTATTATTTATTTATTGTATAGCTACATGTCACTGGACCACCTGTACACAAGGAGATCCAAGTACAGAAATGGTAATGGATTGGGCATATCCTCAGGAAACCTGACACTCACTTATCCAAGATGGCCCTGACCTGGAAGATGCCTGGCAAACGGAATAGGGGCCGCCCCAAATTTACTTGGCGCCGTACTGTGGAGCAAGAGATGGGTGTATTGGGGATGGGATGGGAGGAGGTGTCCTAGACCGCACTGGACCGAAGCCAGTGGAAGAATTTAATTCGAGCCCTACACCCCAGCAGTGGGTAATAGGATGAAAAGAAGAAGAAGAGACATGTCCCCAATGTCTTGAACTTTATATAATCACTTGTACCTACTAAAATAACAGGGGATCCTATATACTTGGCTATTTTATATAGCCAATTTTCTCAAAAACTTCGGTACAGATTGTCTTGATGTTTGTAAGTTGAAACACAATGTAAACCTGGGTTTTTATACTACGAACGTTTACTGGTGATGCCCGGGTTGTCCCATACAAAAAAACACAAGTTGCATTTCCTAGTGAGTCAGTGTCCCAAAGATAAGCGAGTGTATGTCCTATATAAATTATTCTAGACATGGAGGCCATCCTGAAGAAAAAAAAGAGGAAAACAAATCTTCTATTCCGATTTTTTTGTTTCCATACAATTAAAATGATCCTCTCATGAAACTGAGTAGATCTGCCCCAAAAAAAAAAATTCATTTTTAGGGACAACTCACACTTTAGCTATACCAAAATTTAGACTATACCAAATTTTTTTCCCAAAAAAATACCTAATGTTTCCTAAGGCAGTTTCCCTGTAAATATCTTCTATTCTATACATTAGGATTTCCCCATACTGTCCCACTTAAAAAAAACACACTGTATAATGTGTAGAGATGGGCCGACTAGGGTTTTTGCCGACTACACAATCGGCCGACTAATCGGTTTTCAAATTGCCGATTAATCGGCCGACTAGTCGGCAATGCCGATCGTAGGTTTTAGCTAAGTTCGGGTGCAATCGGAAGCGCTCGTTTCGCTTCGTCCACCGTGCCATTGTCTATCACGCGTTCATGACCAGCGCTGGCGTGTTTGAAGGCAAAAAGAAAACAAATACTATAATAAGATTTAGATATTCATAACTAAGAAAAGGGTTAAACTTCTGCCAAGTTCTTATTTTCCTAGTAGGTATTAAAGTGCCGAATATTCGGCATTTTTTGCCGACTAATCGCCGACTACAAATGATGCCGAATAGTCGGCTTTCCCGACTAGTCGGCGACTAGTCGGCCCATCTCTAATAATGTGGCATATTAAATAAAAGGGCTCATTGTATTAACTTAATTATAAGTTCAAAACTTTTATTCAAGAATCATCATTCTCCTAGCGTTTGTCCCGGTCTTGGCACGGCTCAATTGAGCCTGGGGTCGGCTGGGCAACCTAATCCCAGAGATTGACTTAAGCACTAGTTTTTACGAAAGCCACTGCCTGCCATCTGACCTTCCAACCCAGAGAAGAAACTAGGCCTTGTTAGAATAGGAGATATTACTGCAATGTTCTGCCACCAGAGTGCAGCACTAGCACACCGGTAAACCATAGAGTTCTTAATACATACTAGGCCTTAAACAGTTTTTTACAAGTTTTCATGGATAATTTATAACTACTCCGTACATAAGTTTCGAAAAACTCACGTACGAGCCGGGGTTTGAACCCGAAATCTCCGGTTTGAAACCCTAATGTTCTACCGCTAGACCACCAGCGCAGCGCTCCTTAAAACTTTTATTCAAGAGTGAAAGACGAAAATTGACCACTAACTTGTATGTTTTCAGCTCCTAATGATTCCGATGGTGATCTCAGTGTTGTACGTGTGGTGCCAGCTCAACAAGGACGTCATAGTCACCTTCTGGTTCGGAACGCGGTTCCGCGCCATGTTCCTGCCGTGGGTGCTGTTTGCGTTCAACCTTATTGCCAGTGGAGGGTGAGTTCAGTTTCCTTACTATGTGTAGTTTAACTAACTAGTAGTCCGCCTCGAACTGAGAACTCGCGATTTACTTGCAATTGAGTTGACCAATATAACAAGACCCATAAAAAGATTTTTTCGCCTTCTAAGTTCACAACCCCTTGATCGATCCAGCTCATAAACGAACTCTCAAATTATATGTATTTCTGCTACCACCCCTACAAATTTCATAAAGATCACAAAAACGTTAGGTACTACACAACTTGAACAAACTCTCAAAATCAAAAAGCCATCGAAATGCCGAGACGTCCCAGTAGCCAAAAGTTGTATTGATGAACAATTGTGTTCTGTCTTCACAGCGGTATCGCCGAGTTCATCGGTATCCTGGTGGGGCACCTGGCCTTCTTCCTGCTCTTCAAGTACCCTCAGGAGTTTGGTGGCCCCACGCTGCTCTCGCCTCCTGCTATTGTGTAAGTTTTGCCATACAGTTTTAGCCGAGACAGTCGAAAATAGCGAGGTTCTTAGAAAAATCCGTTCGATAATCGACTCGACTCAAATTCATTCCATTAATAGCAACTCAAATTTCAGTATCTTTGTAGACTCTCGCTAAGAGTGTCAGGAACTCGGGAACCGATCCATGCTAAACAGTAAATTTTGGTAGTGGTCTAGTGTTAGTATGTCTAACGAAAGCTTCAATTTTTCTTTTTGTTTGAATGGGTCTGTTTTTATACTTCACACTTAGTCTCATTGTAGTCATTGTCATCTGGTCAAGATCTGATGATGGGATCCTGGAAAAACGAGGGAACTCTTCAAATATTTATGATAGGCACTTTTTTTGTTCATTATGTTTTTTTCTACTGTGTTGTAATTTTTGTAGTGTGCAATAAGTAGGTTCTTTTTTTGTTTAAAATTGTATTCAACTCAATATTATATGTTGTCTTTTCACTAGGGTCACAGAATTAAATATGAACTTATGAACTACATTATTCTCTTGCAGAAGGAAATGGTTCCCCAGCTCGCGAACGACGGTGACCGGGTTCGGGCGCACGGCGGCGGCGCGCGCGCCCGCGCAGGGGCAGGGGGCGCAGGGGGGGCACAACTGGGGCGCGGGGCACACGCTCGGGGGCAACTGAGACAGTTTACCCTTATTTTGCCCTACAAAGTAATCTGTCGAATTTTTTTAACCCATTGACAGCCAAGCATCGGACGGAGAATCGTGTCCTCAGCGAAGCGAAGTACCTCGCTTATATTTTGGACGTGATTACACGCGCTGGCGCTGAGTGCACGACTCCGTGCGCGTGATTTGACGTCTTTGGTGGTTAATATGACCCAAAGAACCATATCACGTGACAATCCCCCTTATTTATAGAAGTCTGTATGCACGTATGCACAAGCTTCATTTAGTTTATTGTGTCGATATTGAGTTGAGTTTTTAATACTTTGTTCAATGGCCATTGTACATATAAGAGTGGCCAAGGTCATCACAAATATCTGAACATCGCCTCCATTGTCAAGGCGATAATGTGCATATAGAGTTCCATAACTTTTGTACTCAAATTCCATTCACCAGATGGCGTTGAATTTTGAAAACTTGATTTTATATAGACCCTAGTTTTTGCCCGCAAATTCGTCTGCGTGTAAATAGTAATGTACCCCTCTTTTTACCCCCTTAAGATATGTTTTCGGGGATAAAACTATCATTCCCCAATTTCCCCAGATATTTAAATCGGTTCATTGGATTCCCCATTATTTATTTCCACCCCTTTAAGGGACCAAATTTCATCTTAATCGGTTTAACGGTTTAAGCCTGAAGAGGTAACAGACAGACACACTTTCGCATTTATAATATTAATTTGGATTGTTATGATAATTATGGTCCTAGTTGTGTGCAAATGTTTAAACGAATACGAGTATATTTTCAATTGCTTTTTATAACGAGCCTGATACTGTGCTGTGAGCAAAGAGTTAACTTGATATTTAAGTTTCATATATGCATTTTAAGAGTCGCCAGGACGCTCGCGTAGATCAGCCTCAGATCAGATTTGGCATGGGCATTCTAGTAGCACCGATCTAGGTCGGACATTCGTTTTCGTTGCTAAAAATTGTAATTCAAAGAAAATACAGCGAGTTACGGATTTACATACAAAACTTATTTTTGCTATATTTTCTTTGTATAGGTATTCCAATTTTTAGCAACGAAAACGCATGTCCGACATAGATTTGTGCTACTAGAATGCCCATGCCAAATTTCGTGGTTCTACAGCATGGCGTTTTAAAATGAGAGCTGAACTACGTTTGTATGGGGACGCGAGTTCACGCGAGCGTCCTGGCGACTCTTAAGTGATTACAAATATTACAGTTCGTAACGATGTTATTTAGGTTTGGGTGTTTCGTAATGCTATATATTGTATAACAACTTGTAACTAATAAAATAATATTAGACTTCTCTATCTATTTCCTATAAGATAGTTCCACTAATATTGTTATGCAATTGGCCCTGGGTATTTTAAGGTCTTGACTTAAAAACAAAATATATTTTTTTATGATTTTGTACATACATAAAATAATTTATGTAATGAGATACATCAAGTACAAGTGTACATATGCGTTTTATTTATACAGATTGTATTAAAGATTTTAAACATAATGTTTGATTTTGATTTTTGTCGCGTCTGCAATGAGGTGTGGAAATAAAACCCATACATAACTAGTTCCACTTTCTACTGTCCTTCTAAGACAGCATTGTCTTAATTGTTTTTTGGAATCTTTAGTAAGAGACTTTTTACCATTATGTATCGATTTGTCGTATCAGACATTTATTTATACGACTGAGGTTGTTATTGTTGAACTTTGTTGAAAGCAATGAAATTATACAGTATACGGTCTTGCAAACTAGTGACCCAATATGCCGACAGATGGCTCTGTACCCTCGGATGGTCGTTTCTATTTCGTGTTGGCATTTTACCCGATGTTTAGTCTTTTGGCCGGAGAGTTGGTTTGACTTGACTGACATTTTGTATCATTTTGAAAATTTTCACGAGTATATAAAACCTGTCTGATTATAAAAATGAAAATGTATGAATTAAACTGTTTTCCGAAGTAAATAAAAAAGCGTCATTACAATAACGAATATATTTAATTTACTAATGAACTATACACACTCCTCAATGATGCGGTTTCTCCTCCTGCTTGCCATACTGTTTCTCCCACATGGCTATGAACTCCTTCTTTCGCTGCTCGCGCCGCTTGAAGTACTCGGGGTACTGCGCCTTCTCGAGAGGGTGCCAGTAGTCCAGCACCCAGTCCGGGGGCTCAACCTCACGTTCGTAGGCTACACCACCGGGACTCTCAGCAACTGGAAGAGAAATCATGCTTTGAAAGAGAGTTGTTTTTTGTAGCGAGTTCCCAGTTATGCTAAAGGAGCCTGAGATATTGCTTTGGGTGACCAAATGGGTCGACAGAGGCTGATTAGCGTCGCGAGTAAAGAGAGGCGAAGCAGCGTAGACGTGCTTCTGCTGACAAAAATGCGAACGGCCTTGGTTACACTGCCCAAGCTGCTTTGCGAGACTTTTTCTGAGGCTGCTTGGCCTGTGTGGACACTATGATACATCTCATATATGTACAAATAAAGTTACACGAAAAATAACCGTATGTGTTGGGTTTGAAAGGGTCCAAATGTCCCCCTGGAGCCCAAGACTGGGTCATCACAGTCCGGGCTAGTGACAAGGATAGGCTGGGGTCTGACTGGCAAATGCTACCTCAACTAAATGGCCAGGCCATTGCTGCTGCCAGGCTATGAGTGCTTGATTCATTAATATTAACTGTGATCATCATCCTACTAGCGTTAGTCCTGGCTTTTGCCACAACCTAATTCAATGAAATTCGGTGTAAGCACTAGTTTTTTCGAAAGCGACCGCGATCTGACCTTCCAACCCAGAGGAGATACTAGGCCTGATTAGGATTAGATCCAGTTTCCTCCCGATGTTTTCCTTCACCGAAAAGCAACTGGTAAGGTAAATATAAAACGATATTTCGTACAAGCCAATTGAAAATCGGATGTCTTACCACCAGGCTATCAGCATTTTATTTATCTTTGTCAACAATACATACACTTCTTAGGGATGGGATGCTGCTGCAGGAACAGCTCCTCCTCGCCTTCCTTCAGGAGCTGTGCTGCTTGACGCATATCATGGATCTTGGCATTTTTGTCAAAGCGCTCGCGCAGCAGCACGGCTTGGTACCGGTATACATTGCTGCAACAACATAGTATCAATATTAGGATTGTTTTTAATCTCGGAAAATTGTTTTATATTTACTTCAGAATATATAGATAAAAAATACCGCGAGCCATCCGCTTGCCTCGCGGACACTGAAACTACGCGTCATTGCTCTGAATAAAATAGTTCAAGTAGAACGCAAGATAAGGCAACCTATGCGCCCCTAGTAAATTGCTCGGAATATCAACAACATAATTCATTTTACATGTTTGGCTTGTGATGCGTTTTTGTTTTCGTGACAGTGTCGGTGACGCGAATCCATCAGATTTTCCCCTACCAAGAAATGCCCAATGCGGCTAAAGAACTTTTCATTTCAAAAAATCCATACCAAAAATAGATACATTTTATAAATCTGAATCATGCTGAAATTTTAATCTGTATTTCTGTTTGACCTAACGCAAAAAGATGGTTGTTATAGTTGACCAGTATGTATGAATGTATATGGCATTGTAGCACTGAAACAGTAGAATTGATTAAAATGCGTTTTTTTTATTTGAAAGTCAGGTTTCTAGCGATAGATCTCAGACATTTTTTATCGAAATCGGCTCAAAAGGTTCTTCACTTATGATAATAATAGTAGGTAGGTTTTCACGCAAAATAGGCGCAATATATAGACGTCGAGTTGCGGAAAACAGCCCGCGTTAACCTTAACCTTAGTAGGTAGGTATGTTAGCCTATATGCGTTCCACGGCTAGGCACAGGTAGGCCTGCCATCCGTCCGGGTTTCCCCGGATTTGTCCTAGTTTGGAGGCCGTCTAGGGTGCGTCCGGGGGGGTTTTCAATAAGTGTCCGGGGAAAACCCGGACACTTTTTATGTGAGGAAACCATTGGATTTAATTATTTAGTGCCATTATTGATTTGGACACGTCCGGGGAAAAAATGCGATTTACGCCAAATGTCCGGGTTTTTGAAATTATTGTCCGGGTTCGGCGAATTTAGAGATGGCAGCCCTAGGCACAGGCCTCCTCTTTACACAAGAAGACTATCTAAAATATCAGTGAAAGATGATTAAGTTATTCATGTCTCATTATTAAATTGTACTCATATAGTTTTTACAACAGTAAAATAATGTTTATTACTACTCAATGTATGGTCAATTGTCTTTTTTGGTTAACTAATCTACATACTTACTACCAAACCGAAAACTATTGCTAATCCTTTTCTAAATGTAGTCTACAAATATGTGAAACCAAAATAAATAAAACCTACAAAAATTAATAAAGAACACCTCGTATCACTCAAGAGCTTGAAAAAAATTATATTTGAAATCTTGCAAAAGCGGATTTTCGAATATCTTGTAAAATAAACCTGTAAATTAATACAAAAAAAATTGGTTATAGTGTTGACAACAAATTACGTAACCCTATGGACATAAAGTTACGAAAGTATTTATTTTATTTGTTACTACTTACCGTCTATCGTAAAACGCTTCAATATTGCGTAGAGCCCTTTTATAAAGGCTACAAACCCTTTGAGAGTGGGTTCTAATCCCAAGAGGCAGTGAGCCTGCCATTTTTGTTTTCGCTCTGTGTTCTCGTACTACTTTGACGTATGTTTGACATTGACAATATAATGTCCCGGTGTGCGTAGCCCTTTAAAGCGGTATTACACATTGCAACCTGCAGGGCCCAATCTGTTGTGTACCCTGCCTCTTCCTGCCCCTCCTTCAGCTCCCTACGGGCCCTACCTTCAATTACACCTTCCAACCTGACAGATTGGGCCCTGCAGGTTGCAATGTGTAATACCGCTATTACTCGGTCGTAACAGACGAGCGTACCGTACCACGGATCGATAAAGAGGACCACACTCACTGCGATATGGCACCAACACGATGGCAGGGGGGTACAACTCAAAGTAAATCTGTCAAAAAATTTGAGTTTGACACGACGTATATTCCGCGAAGCACTTCGTTCATCGAATCGAATATTTCCATTACTCTCTTTCTTTTATATGCAAGTGCGATAGAGACGGGACCATCGTTTTGTCGATTTTCGAACTTCGCGGTAGGCCCTCTGGTCATGCGTTAAGAAGGGACAACATGATTCGTGACGTTATGTGACATTACAGAGGTCTCTCTGTATTATACTATTATTTACTCTGTGACGATGGTGAGGTCACAGTTGCCATTCCCGCTCCCAGCTTGACGTTTAATTTCACGCACATTTTCAACTAATATTAACACATTACCTAATAGAAGCAAAAACATACAAATTTATATATATAGTTAATTACCTCGGCCGGACCACGGACCGATAAGGACGCTGCTATTAGTTAGAGTAAGATAACTATATTTAGGCCATTTACCTCTCTCTAACTCTAATCTAACATAAAGCAGCGTGCATATCGGTCCGTGTCCGGCCCGAACCTAATCTCACCGTCTGTTAGTACTTTAAAACGGCTATTAGACATTGCAACCTGCAGGGCTCAATCTGTTGTGTACCCTGCCTCTCCCTACCCCTCCTTCAGCTCCCTACGTGCCCTACCTTTAATTACACCTTCCAACCTGACAGATTGGGCCCTGCAGGTTGCAATGTCTAATACCACTTTTAGTACTTTTAAGGGTCACAACACACCTAGTGGAATTCCTCGCGGAATTAGCGGAAGTAGCGGAAATTTGGCTATGGTAGCGGAAATTTGTCTATGGTAGCGGAAATTTGTCTATGGCTTCCATACAAAAAATCTGCTACCATAGACAAATTTCCGCTACTTCCGCTAATTCCGCGAGGAATTCCGCTAGGTGTGTTGTGACCCTAATAGCAGCAAGTAGTGGTAGTTTTTAAAGCGGTATTACACATTGCAACCTGCAGGGCCCAATCTGTTGTGTACCCTGCCTCTTCCTACCCCTCCTTCAGCTCCCTACGGGCCCTACCTTCAATTACACCTTCCAACCTGATAGATTGGGCCCTGCAGATTGCAATGTGTAATACCGCTTTTAAATGGGGTTGGCATTGGCAACTGCCAAAGTGGTCTTTTCAAAATTGGTCCCTAGAAAAGCTAAACTTGTATGGCGCGAAGTAGTTTTTATTTATTTTCGCGAAAATGACTCAATGTTTTGTCTCGAATTGCTCCGAAATTGAAATCCATCCGTTTTTGGAATACACTAAAATTAAAATGATGTAGATTAACGCCATAGGGAAGGTTTTTGCCTAAGAAAAGCTTTATGATACAAGTTAGGGACCATTCATCGTCTGTTTCTTTCTACATAAAGTAAGATATATTATTAATGTATGCTTTCTATCATTGTTTGTATCTCTTTCTCTTATTGTAATCTGGAACAGCGCCCTCTGCAAAAGTTTTCACCGGCCAACCCCATTGCTGGGTGTGGATTCGTCAATCTAGCCAAAGATTTTACAATAACATGCATTTTCCAATACGCAATGGCCAGTACGTTTAAATGACACAAGCCATCTTAAGTCTTAGTCCCATGAAGAATTGTATACCGTAGTATACAATTCGTCAGTCAATGTTGCTAGTACAGCCAACGCCAAAAATATGTACCTATACACGTTTACACCTTACCATAGTATTAGGGTTCAAAATTGTCTACACAGTTCTGGCGTGAAGATCACGAATCCGCACATCTGTGACAAGGCCGGAGGTTGCATGCGAATATCGTTAGCATAGATGCAGACACATATTAAGTACAGTCAGCATCAATAGTACCTATCTTCCTACACGAAGGCCGCAAAATTATGTGACACGCTCCTATGGCTCTACAAATAAGAGCGTGTCACATATTTTTGCGGCCTTCGTGTAGGAAGATACTTTTGATGCTGACTGTACGTTAATCGCCTCAAACATACTGTTTATATGCGCGGCATTGTTTTAAAATACTACCACAGAGTAAGGGAACGTACCCAAACTACGTGACCCATTTTTTTCGGTTTTTGACCCCCCTCCCCCCTCGGTGACCACCCGTAGAAATTGCCAAGACCCCCCCCCCCCCTTCCCTCCTATTTGTCACGTAGTAAAACTCACACATATGGTTTAGAGTGATGTTTTGGAGATAGAAAGCAAAAAAACATATTTTGGCATACTTATTGCCTTTTATTAACATGACACTGGCCGCGTGACGCCAAAAGTGCGTGTAAACCTATAATTAGAAGCGCGAGATTTGAGCATAATTATTGACTACGTGACAGAACCTAAGACTCCCCCCCCCCCCACCCCTGTGACCTAGAGTAGTATTTTGACGACCCCCCTCCCCCCCTAAACGGGTCACGTAGTTTGGGTATGTTCCCTAAATAATAGTACCTACTATCTATCTGTTGAGCCCGTATCCACCCACCGTTGAGTATAGGAGGTAATCAGGGATGTCACGAATGTCGTTTTTCTCACATTCGCGAATGCGAATATTCAGGATGCGAATGTCCGAATGCGAATGCGAATACGAATGTTACGGAGTAGATTAAAAAAGTTAATATTGCTTATCATTTTTATGCTTCCATAGTTCATAAATACAGAACATGATATATGATGGAGTCCTATATTATTGATCAAACGGGAACAAGTGATACCGTCGTTTTCACTTCCTGTGTATGAGCAAGCATATGACCATCGGCCGGGTTGGCGCGGTCAAAACAGGATGCGTTCTGTCCACATTCGCATTCGGAAAATATTCGCATCATTTCAAGCGAATGCGAACATCAACATTGATACGAATGTCAAAAATGATGCGAATATTCGTGACATCCCTAGAGTATAGTATAGGCCTCTTCTTTATTACGCCACTCTTCCTCGGTCCTGTGCCAGTCCCATCCACTGCACACCTGCCGTTCGGCAGACATATCATCTGACCATCTAGTAGTCGGTCTCGACTCGACCTACGTTGACGGTACCTACTATACAGAGGTACTGTGACAAACCCAATTTTTACACGACTGCCCAAAAAAAGGAGTGTATTGTGTTCAGGGTTCTTGTATGTATTTTTGACAAAGATACACACCCTTGATACTGCCACTATTAAGAGCTGGCTACGTCAGATATGAAACAATAATGAGAGCATCAAAACCGGTCTAGTTAGATTGCTATACTATTCTTATTGCTAGATCCGGGCATCTGGCAGCTTTTAATGAGTGGCAGAGTGACATACAAGCAAAGTTTTTCAGTTGAAAAATAATAATACCAAAAATAGATAAAAACCCGAAGTTGGCTTACTTTTAGATGACAGGGAGGATAAAATGAGATTTCCTGAAGTTGAGGTTTACGAAGTATTCTCTTCTCAGTCACCCTAAGTTGGATTTATCCTTAGTAATATTCTACCACTAAAAACATAAATGTAAAAAACAAGCCAAGTATCAAAAGTATTCTGACAGAATGTACGACATTTCGGCACCTAAATATGATACGACGCGACGCTCTTATAATATTTATTTTCTCCTCGGGAACAAGATAATGATAAGCAATTAATTTAATGATATACCTACAGAATGTAAAATAAAAATCAAAAGCCCATAAAGGAGGTCGGAGAAAGTTACTGACGCGATGCTACTGCCTCAAGATGAGTGTTGACCAATCAGAACCGGTATGACCAACCGCGCCATTTTAAAATTGAAATTGGAACACCCGATTTGACAGCTGAAAAGGTTTTTTAGGGTCGCCACACACCTAGCGGTTTTCCTCGCGGAATTACCGGAAGTAGCGGAAATTTGTCTATGGTAGCGGAAATTTGTCTATGGTAGCAGATTTTTTGTATGGAAGCCATAGACAAATTACCGGAAGTAGCGGAAATTCATAGACAAAATGCTTAATTTGTCTATGAATTTCCGCTACTTCCGGTAATTCCGCGAGGAAAACCGCTAGGTGTGTGGCGACCCTTATTGGGAAGTGATCATGTGAAATGTGCATAGTAAGTGCTGAAATTCGTTTGAATTCGCGCTCACTCGAGATCGTAGCTAAGCTAGTTGGATATCTACGTCAGTGTTCCACTGACACTCGGTGCGGTAGGTTTTCTACCACTCTACCACACTATCACTTTTTATTTATTTATATTGTTTTTATTTTGTGCCAGATTTTGTGATAATTTTATTTGTTAATATTTAGAATTATTTGCCAGTGCAGCAAGTTGGAAGTGTGATAACTTTTTGTGGAAAACCATTGGAATTTGTCAAGTAAGTTTCACATTTTCTTACTTATGTTAGATTTTTGTTCCTTTTAGGAAGAGATTTCACCCTAAAATACCATAGCATAGTAGTGATAAGTTTTTAAGTAAGTATTAAGTTTCTTATATATCTTTCATCTCTCTATCTTTAGGTACTAAATTGAACTGACAAATCTAGGGAGGGAGACTTGATTGTCAAAAATAAGTAGCTCTCCTAGAAAAAAATCGGTCAAGTGCAAGTCATACTCGCTCCCTGAGGGTTCCACACATCACACAATTTTAACAATCACCGAAGATTGCTGTAACGAAAAGAAAAATGGTATTAAGCGACAAACTATGACGTTGCCGTTGAAAAACTGTTGTTTCAAAACATCGATATAGGTTCCTAGGTCCGATATCGATATTCGTTTAGTAAATGCAAAAAAAACGCAAAATAATATTCGTTAATGTCAACTTATATACGGGACGTGGACTGCTGGACACAGGCCTCTTCTCATGCATAGGGCTGCCATCTCTAAATTCGCCGAACCCGGACAATAATTTAAAAAACCCCGTCATTTGTGGTAAATTGCATTTTTTCCCCGGACGTGTCCAAGTCAGCACTAAATAATTAAATTCAATGGGTTGTTTCCTCACATAAAAAGTGTCCGGGTTTTCCCCGGACACTTATTGAAAACCCCCCCGGACGGCCTCCAACCTAGGACAAATCCGAGGAAACCCGGACGGATGGCAGCCCTACTCATGCACAATATGCGAAGAAGCTGCAACGAAATATTCCACATTATTCACACGTAGGTGTACTTAACGTACTTAGGTTTTTCTCCTTTTCTTAGCAACTTAGTGATATTTTGATAAATAATACCTATCACGTAGATTTTGTGCCGGAAAAGAACTGGTCGTGGTGGGATGGGAATTAATGAATTCTTCGACACTTCTCTTGCCGCAAATTTTAGAAAATAAACACGAGCCCAGCATCCGAGACTATTTGGAGCCCGAGACAATAAAATTTATCGTGTTACTGTAATATAAATCACAAAAAAAGTACCTAACGAATAATTTATTCATAAAAACTTCACGTTCTATTTCTGAACAACTTAACCCACAGAAAGCTTTCACTTTTTGACTGACCACTTTTTAATGTGAATCATGTTGCATTCTGCGAACTCTCGACACCACCTATTGTTACCAGTGCTATTAAGGAGAAATTCGTATTGAAATCGGACCCTGTGAATTGAATTTGGAAACTCATGTGTTTAAAAAAACAATAAGAACATTCGCACATAGCATTTTACGTCTTCTCCAATAGTGGACAGTCTGTTTGGTCCACCCGAATTAAGATTAAGGCGGTTTCCACAGAACTGAAGATCTGAAGCTGACAAATATGCGCGTGCGTTAGGTCTTAACTTGTATGGGATTTTAAACACAGAACATCAAGCGGAACGTATCGAAAACTAAACCACCGAGTAGGTATACACTCGGTGATTTCGTTTTCTATACATTCCGCTTGATCTGCTGTGTTAAAAATCCCTCCTCCTCCTCCTCCTCCTTGCATCGGTTTCCTCATCACTGAGGGTCGTGGTCATTTAACAGCTTCTCTCTGATGATCTGGCGCCATCTTCCCATTCATCATTTTCGTTAAAAATCCCATACAAAGTTAAGACCGCAAACGCAATCGTTATGTTAGTGAAACGAATACATTAAGGGTTCTGTGTCATCAAGGACTGGGAAACAGTATAAGGAAAACAACTAGTGAATGCTCCGAATTTACAAAATAATTCGACTTTGTAATCAATAAACCTGAGTTTCTACTTGATTTTGGAAATCTCCGGCTCAAGGCCAATGTAACAGTTGCTTAAATGGTAACGCAACGCCATGTTGTGACATTTTCGTTAGCACATGGGCTGCTGTTCGCAACCCTCGACTAATATAACAGCCAGTTTAAGAAAGGTTTTTGATTACCGATTATTTTATAGATTTTGAGGTCTAGTAATGCTGGGAATAGGACACTACACAGGCTTTTAAGGACACGAGCTATTGTGCCAATTACCATGGTTTAGTAGTTAGTAGGTATATGATATGTTATGTATGATACATTTATTACTGAAACAGGTGAAATTTGGTCCTTAAATAATTTATGGTTACTATTTATTCTCTGTCGCATATCGATGTAAATGATATTAAAACTTTTTACCTTAATTTTCACCCTCATTTTTGGCACATGACATCATATACTAATGCAATGCCATGTTTTAACCAATCAAGTATTTTGTAAAAACGTTTAACTACTTACAAAAATAAACTCAAGGGCCTCAAAATTTTGACATTCTACTTAATTTATACAATAAAAAATCTGTTTTATGTCACCATTAACATTAATAACATTATCCATTTATCTTACTAAGTTAATTATCCACGGAACTTGGCAGTGGCACTATTTTATATAATTGATTGTCCCTAAATTAAATTCGAACTTGTGTACTTTCTTCTATTTATGTTTTTATGGTACCTATTTAGATATTACCTACTGTTAATTTAATGTGCTACTTTTACTTTTCCCAGACTTGTAATAATTATCTAATTGAAAAATAAGTAATGGGGATTTTTTAAAGAGTAAATTTACTTATTACGTTAACGCACTCATACTTAAGCAATTTCTGACTAATATTTATTATGCAATGTTAATGATATTATGTACTTCAGGTACCTATTACAACATTATATTAGGTATTATAATATTATTATTTACTAGACACGATCGCTCTATTCACATTATCAGTAATTTGAAAGTCATTAAAGAAAACCAATGCCTCAGTGACAACATCACCATTAAAGATGCAATTAATGGTCTATGGGTTGAGTTCATCATGGTCGCAGTCCATCGGGAACAATTTTTTGTTTTTTGTTAATTTTCGTGGTTCAGTGTGTAATATTGATAGCTTATTGTGGTATGCTAACGAACAAGGGAACAGCTAATGAAGAATTAGTCTTAAAAGGCGTGTAACCATTGATTGGTTGAACAACCTGTAGCCTCCTTTTGCCTTTTATAGGGAGTAGCTATCACTTTACAAATAGCAACTAGCAAGGCTTATGCCACTTCTACCGAACAACGTTGGCTGCAACTTATTTGATTAAACAAAATAAGTACTGATTGAAGACATTGTACCATGCATTGAACCTAAAGATTGAATCTTAGAAGCTCTTATTTCCCGCCTTTTTATTATACTTGACATTGGCTACAGGCAATACCGCCTAAAGTCCATAAGAAAGTAAAAAAAAGATGCAATTAATGGTCTAGCTGTTACCAATGCCGCAACGCTCGCAATGATTGGACCATAAATAGTTATTTGTTATACAAGGGTGCAAAGTTGTATTTTAACCGCGAGTGTGGACTTGAAGCACGAGCTAGCGAATGGATTCTAGGGTTGAACTACGAGCTAGCGAATGGATTCTAGGGTTGAACCACGAGCGAAGGTTCGAAAATAGAATCCTGAGCGAAGCGAGTAGTTCAAAAATAGAATCCTGAGCGTAGTGAGTGTTGCAACACACGAGACGTAAAAATAACTTTGCAGCCGTGTGTAACACAAATCTTTTCACCTCACTAAAGCGAGGAAATTACTACATGTTTGTCCTTTTTTGA
The DNA here is from genome assembly GCA_911728535.1 of Pammene fasciana. NCBI lineage: Eukaryota > Metazoa > Arthropoda > Insecta > Lepidoptera > Tortricidae > Pammene > Pammene fasciana. The sequence goes on from OU452294.1 coordinate 5,812,793, forward strand.
GTTTTTTTAAAACTTTTTTGACTTTTTTGACTTTTTATTTTTATGACTTTTTTGACGTTTTTGACTTTTTTTGACTTTTTTCATTTTTTACTTTTTTGTTTTTTGACTTTTTTTACTTCTCCGCCAACCGTCCGATAAGGAACTTCGTTCCAAAAAACCTAACTAATAACACTGTAGTAGATAGATAGAGTAAAGGTTACCTACCAGCAGTTGGACGGCAGGTTGTTAATTGAAGTTGAAGTAATAAATGCGCAGGCGGAGTATTTACAGTATATTTACACAAGATGGTTATATACAACACTAATAATTAGATTGGGAAAATCAGCAGAGTAATTCATATATAACGGTTAGGTATCGTAGTGTTGTGTGTCTCGTTGCTAGGCAACCGCGCGCTGCAACACGCAGGCGCGGGGACTTAGGTAGTGGCGGGCGAGCAGGCCGCCACAACACGTTCGAATTTCAAATATTCTTTGCTCCCTTGTGAATAAAATGCAGTTTTGCTATCTGTTTTTAAAGAATAAAAAAGGCCTTTCCGAGCTAGGGAGGTGAAAAAACCTTTTTTTGCCGCGAAAGTAGGTACAAAGAAACAATAGTTATTTGTGCAACAAGAGAGCAAAGTTAGTTTTTGCTTCGAGTGCTTATTTTGAGTCCTGAGCAAGCGAAAGATTCTATAATAATTTAGAATCTTGAGCGTAGTGAGGGACTCAAAGGCACGAGGTGCAAATAACTTTGGTCTCATGTTGCACATACAACTTTTCACCTCAGCAGTGAGAACATACCGATAATAATACAGATACGAATACCGATTTAAAAAAAATACTCGGTTAGAACAGATAAGTGAGAAAAGGTAATCTGTATGTCTTATCTTGGCGGGTGCAACTGCCGTGCCCTCAATTCTCAAATCTGTGGTTTGCCAATGTTTCACGACGAGAACAAAGAAAGGGAACCTGATGTTTAGTCAGGAGCAGATGTAATGTAGTGTAGCTAAAAGGGCGAGGTGTCCATATCACACACAAAGTGATAATCCAAATTAAAAGGGATCTTATCACGGCAGGCGCTTACGTTGTAGTTATTGTATAGTCGAAGTCAAAGATACCTAAGATATAAAGACCTACCTATATGTTTACACTTTTGCACCTTATTATAGAGGAAAAAGTGAAAATATAGTATGTAGTATAGATTCAATAAAATAATCTTCCGGCAATAAAGGCGTAGGTAAGCGTCCGCCGCCATAAAGGTCCGTTTGATATGGATTATCATTATCACATATATTTTAAGCTAAAACAGCGCATTTTTACAATGCAATTTTCTTTCTAGAACTGTATTAAAACAGTAGTCTGATCGGGAAAATTAGAATTAAGTGTGCCACTCGGTTAGTCGGTAGTGGGTACTGTTACGTAATGGTGCGTTCACATGATGGCTTGGCTACCAAACTGGAAAACTTCTCGAAGTCGATCGAATCGAAGAAGATCTTCTGGAGTTCGATTTTTGAATCTCACCGGTGCCTTTTTTTGTATGCAGCCGATGACTATTTAGTACGAAATAAGTCACCCGGTGAGATTCAAAAATCGAACTCCTGGAAGTTCTACATCAGCTGATTCATAGAGACCATTGATTTTCTTTCTTTTGGGGAATTTGCTAAGGTAAATGTACCAGTAATTGACACTCGACTGAGTACAGTCTCGAACCCGGATTGTTGAGCCACTTGCGATTGTTCGTAATTTAGTCGTGTTATGAATGACCGATATTATCGACTAGCTGTTTAAAATATTACTGCAGTTTTTTTCACTTCAGCTGTGGCTGGTAAATACTATAAATAATATATAAGTTAAGATATATTTCTGGTACGATATTGCCTTGGGCAAGACTCGATTTCGCGTCTGATAGAGTCTGCCTGGAATCAGAAGGATCATAGAATGTTTGAGCTCCCATATAAACCAGGCAGTTGGCAATTATTCGCATCCAGCAAAACTTTGCATCTTTCAAGCGGTCTGCATTAGGTATCTGATTTCCACCGGTGAACGGCTGCCAGATGCTCGGGTCTAAATAGTAATCTCGTAATCGTAAAACCGTCTACGATTTTCCTAGCGTCTCCATTTATAATCGTCAATTGTTTAACGACGTGTCTACGTTTTTGCGTCGGCGCCGGCGCACGCTACAGTTAACGCGATCTCGTTCGGCTCGGCTACTTTCACTGTACACTGTGCTGACAGTCTGACACAACATGAGCCTTATTGTAAACATCATAAAGTCCAACTATAATCACTAAAAATGTTTCTGATTGCTTGGATTTAGGTCTAATTTCGGGCAATTTCGCTTAGCAACTAAATTATGGCGGTTGTAGAAAGTCGTTGAAAAGTTAGCTCGAGAAAATGAGGATAAAATTATATTATATTAAACTCGAGATTTTTATACCACGATGGTGGCAAACAAGAATACGGCCCGCCTGATGCTGTCACTGTCATGGCTCCCCATCATAGGGACGCAGCTCACGCAGCTATGCGTTAAGGCTCCTCCACATGATGGGCCATCATAAGGACGCAGCTATGCGTTAGAGAGAGCTAACGATATAGCGATCTCGTTCCGACGTATAGCTGCATCCCTATGATGGCCCATCATGTAGAGCCATGCAGCCTTAGCTAACGATATTGCGATCGCGTTTCGTCGTATAGCTGCGTCCCTATGATGGCCCATCATGTAGAGCCATCGAAGTTACCGTGGTGATAGCGTTTATGGCGCCTCTACTTGATGGGCCATCATAGGGACGCAGCTATGCGTTAGAGAGAGCTAACGATATTGCCATCTCGTTCCGTCGTATAGCTGCGTCCCTATGATGGCCCATCATGTAGAGCCAGCCTGATATATGGTCTTTGACTTATAGTTATATTTAGATTCAAAGACTATACATTTGTGTGGGTGTACAGTCAACGCCAAAAATATGTATACACGTTTTCACCTTACTCCATCGTAATAAGGTTCAAAAATGTATACATACTTTAGGCGTTGTCTGTACAATCTGTACTAGGTGTCGTTGTGAATATAAAACCGACGAGTTCTGGTCAGACGAGTTTTTATGGAATTCCCTTGGTAAATAACGCACCTGTGTATGACTATTATATAATTATGCAAATTTTCAATTGGTCAGTCTGTTGGAAAACGTGACAGATCACAGAATACGATCCCTAGTTACCTACAGTCAGCAGCAGAAGTAGCTAAGCGGGTAGAGTGTTCAAAATGAGCTGGACACGACTTTACTGTTAAGAGAAAAAGAACGTGTGTAGGTCATTTTGAACACCCTACCCGCTTAGCTATACTTCTGCTGCTGACTGTACAGTCAACGCCAGTAATATGTATACAAATTTGAATCTTATTACAATGTAGCAAGGTGCAAATGTGGATACATATTTTAAGCGTTGACTGTAGATAGTTTGTATAAACTTAGCCGCGAAGTAATTAAAATTAAGAATGTATTTTCGCAGTTCATTGAGGTATATCGCATTTTTTCGGCATTACCTTATTTTGAATTGCAGTCACGATTACCTTATACAGGGTGGAAAAATCTATCCTGGAAACTACCTTTAAAATAATTTTACATTTCGCCCCCGGAACAATTTATTGCACTTAGCTCCAACATTTTCCGTATACCGTGTAGGGTAAGTGCACATTGTATAGGTCATAATTGATCCTTACATGGCTGATGGTACTCTAGTAACAAAGGACTGACACGGGTAAGACGGTTTTAATGATGAATTATGTACGTGAGTCTATTTCTAATGTGTTTCGTTGTGTGAAATAGTTATTGGAAATTTACTGAGTGACTGGTCAAGATTACAGATGGAGTTTAAGAGTCGCCAGGACGCTCGCGTGAACTCGCGTCCCCATACAAATGTACTTCAGCTCTCATTTTAAAACGACATGCTTTAGAACCACGAAATTTGGCATGGGCATTCTAGCAGTACAGATCTATGTCGGTAATTCGTTTTCGTTGCTAAAATTGTAATACAAAGAAAATATAGCAAAAATAAGTTTTGTATGTAAATCTGTATCTGGCTGTATTTTCTTTGTATTACAATTTTTGGCAACCAAGACGAATTACCGACATAGATCTGTACTACTAGAATGCCCATGCCAAATTTCGTGGTTCTAAAGCATGTCGTTTTAAAATGAGAGCTAAACTACGTTTGTATGGGAACGCGAGCGTCCTGGCGACTCTTAAGTTTTATTGGTGTAAATTGGTATTGAAATGAATATTTTATACCGTCTAGAGGTCATCTTCTGTTTTGCATTCAAATTAGGACACTGCAAGCATGTGATGAAATAAATGGTGAACATTTAGTTAATAATAATAATCAGTGATCGGCACGACCCGTGCCACAGAGCTGAATTTTGGTTATATTTTTTTATATTGGACGTGATTATTAACATTTTATTCCGCAAACCTGTCCCAAAAAAATATTCAATTGAAATGTAAAAGACTGTTCATGTCTACAGTGTGTTTCTGTAATAGGAGCAATAAATTAAAACGTAGATTCTACTCCTCAAACCAGGAAACATTTGTTCAGCGACTTTTAAAAATAACGTATGGTTTGATTTTTAGGACACTTTAAAGTTTTTTCGAACACGCAATGTATTCCGAAATTGACTATGTCTGTAGGGTGACAAGCAATGTCAATTAGACGGATTTTAACGTTCATTGAAAATACTATTTAGTTTGTATGAAAAAGAGACAATCTACAAAATACATATTTTTTTTAAGTTGTTGAACAAAAGTTTTGTAGTTTGAGGAGTAGAATCTATGTTTTAATTTATTGCTCCTATTACGGAAACACACTGTATAATATAATAAACTTTAAAAAATAAATCTCTTTGAAGTCCCACGGTGTGGCACGGGTCGTGCCGATCACTGATAATAATGCAGATATTCAAAAAAAGGCGAGGTTTGTTAATTGAGCGGGTTTGGGTATTTAGCACGTCACAATTTAGTAAAAAAAAATGTTTTTTTTCCTCTTGAAGGATAAGGATCTAATCTCAATAAAGCTTGGTTTGGAAGGGTTAGATGGTAATCGCTTTAGTTAAAACTAGTGCCTACGCCAATTCATGGGATTATGTAGCCCAGCGGACTCCCGGCTCAATGGAGCTAACGCTAAGAGAATAATTTTCTCTTGTAATAGTACAGGTTTTTAATGAGGAACCCCGAACCGTCTGCAATAAAAGGAACTGTACACCGGTTCGAACCGAACCTAAAGACGCCTTGTGTGGCTCGCGGAAGAACCCAGTCCAGTCCCGTTTGACAAGAAAAAAGTATACCTAACTCTACCTACGTTTTTAAAAGTCAAGGGCCCGTCCGTTCTCTTTCACGTTGGTTTAATTATTGTATAAAACGTGATATGTAAATAATTATGGAATGATTTTAAATCGGAATATAAATATAGGTTATAGGTATTTAAGTATTTATGTGAGCTCAGTGACAATTTTTGTACAAATGTGTAACAGTGACAAATTAGTAATAGGTAGATCGGATTAGTGTCCATTGGCCATCAATGCCATCATATTTCAGTATTTTATGTCTGTTTCCTATGACACCCTGTATACTTTTAATACACTATACTTTAATTATATTTCAATGTTGAAAACAGATTAAACATATAAAAATAGATTATTTAACCTCATAGCATTTATACAGTGTGTTTCTGTAATGGGAGCAATAAATTAAAACGTAGATTCTACTCCTCAAACCAGGAAACGTTTGTTCAGCGACTTTTAAAAATAACGTATGGTTTGATTTTTAGGACACTTTAAAGTTTTTTCGAACACGCAATGTATTCCGAAATTGACTTATGTCTGTAGGGTGACAAGCAATGTTAATTAGACGGATTTTAACGTTCATTGAAAATACGATTTATTTTGTATGAAAAAGAGACAATCTACAAAATACATATTTTTTTTAAGTTGTTCAACAAAAGTTTTGTAGTTTGAGGAGTAGAATCTATGTTTTAATTTATTGCTCCTATTACAGAAACACACTGTATATTGAGATTACCTATACAGCGTCAATCATTAAGTAGTTTACAACAAGCATATGCCATTATCCAGACAGTAAGCGGTCACCATAGCCTATAAACACAAAATCACGGAACCCAGATGCATTGTCGGCTGCGGACTACTTGCAATTCGGGTGTAACGGTGCACCTGAGTGCATCGACCGCACCGCTCTGTCGGCCATTTTTTGACCACGTGCTAACTGTGCCTTTTTAACTTTATCAGCTCTTTTGCACATTTTGGACATTATTATGTTTTCTGAAAATGATAAATAAGTAATTAAGGGTGACCACCAGAGGGCCTGGCGCTTTCCTTGCCCAGTGCATAGGAATGTGGCAATGGCAACTCCGCCAGCCTTCTGGGCAACCTTCCATTGGGCTCAGAACTTGAGCCTGTTTTCTACTAGTAAATATGTATATATTTTATGATTAATTTATTAAGTTTGGCGGCGATGCGGTTCGCCACCCATCACGTCTCTTTCTTCACGGGGGCGAGAAGTGGCTCACGGAGAGTCGTTTTGCTGCATTGATCGATTTGATCGTAGCCATATGGTAGCAAATGGAAATCCGTGATCTCTGCCTACCCCTTTTGGGATATAGGCGTCATTGTATGTATGTTGTATGTATGTAATTTATTAAGTTATACATATATGTGTTATTACTCGTATGTACTTCTTTATTTCTAAACAAATTATTCAGTAATTTGATGAATAATATTTTTGTGTAACTTTTAGTATTAAATATGAGATGTAAATTGAATAACTTATCTCTACATAATATAAGTACTTTTTGTCAAGGTAAAAAATACAATCATTCCCACAACCCACAACCTTAAATAACGCCCAATTTACATGTAATAAACCAGTCATTTTATTCAACCTTAGTCTTTTCGGGGTCACCAATGGTTTCCGGTAACTTAAAAAGTTTATTTATATTCTTTGAGTCGTTTGGCAACTTTCGAAGGGTGCTAACTGAAAAGTCAGTCATCCCTTCGAATCTCTGCCATACCAGGGTACAGTCACAGGCAATAGTATCTTCCTACACGAAGGCCGCAAAAATATATGACACTCTCTTATAGCCCTACAAATAAGAGCGTGTCACATATTTTTGCGGCCTTCGTGTAGGAAGATACTATTGCCGGTGACTGTACACCTTGGTATACCCTTGCTAACTTGGGTAGTACTCTTGCTAACTTGCCTGGATACTTATAGATAGTCTTGAAAAACAAATATCTCATTTACATTTGAAAAAAATGTCATATTTTGACTCTGACTACGCTCTAAAAAAACTCCCTGGCTAACCTATCATGAATCTGATTATACAATTCATACATGATTGTTTCACAGGGCACCCATCTCTTCGGCTTGCATAACATTTTTTATATCAACTATCGGGTTACATTATGCCGATAGCGTGACTATGTTATTCACGAGTTACATAAGTGTTACAAGTCCCTAATGATCTACTAGACTGAGGAGCTGTTGACCTCAACGATAATTCATGGTTATGATGCTTATTATTAATAATTAACGTGTAGTAAGTAGTCCTCGTTTACTGGGTTACAGTCAGCATCAATAGTATCTTCCTACACGAAGGCCACAAAAATATGTGACACGCTCTTATTTGTAGAGCCATAGGAGTGTGTCACATATTTTTGCGGCCTTCACTGTAAGTCACTTTGTAGGGATAGGGAAAGAATTGTCAGATTACTGTCTTGAATTAAAAATACGTTATTAGAGTCTAGACTCCGAGTCCAAAGTCTAGATGCTGACGATTCGTAGTAATCATTCATAATCATCCTCCTAGCGTTTTTCCCGGCTCTTTACCACGGCTCTATTGAGCCTGGGACATTTCGTAATAATAATTGTTTTTTAACCGACTTCAATTCCATTGAGGAAGGAGGTTCTGCATTCGGTTTGGTGTTTTTTTTTATGTATGTTCACCGATTACTCCGAGACCCGTGGTCCGATTTGAGTAATTCTTTTTTTGTTTGAAAGGATCTACATCCAAGGTGGTCCCATATTAATATGGTGCTGTTCTGATGATGGGATCTATGAGGAATTGAGGGAACTCCTCAATTTTTAAAGGCACGGGTATGGTGATTTGGGTGTTTTCTTAAGCAACTCAAGCATTTTCTCACGAAAACCACCATTTTGATGCAGTGGACCTGATGATGATGATTGTTTTGATGATAACGATGAAGATTTTTTAATGTAGGATGTTCAGCGATTACTCCGAGACCCGTGATCCAATTTGAATAATTCTTCTTTTGTTTGAAAGGAACTACCTCGAAGATGGTCCCACATTTACCTGGTGCTGTTCTGATGATGGGTCCATGAGCAATTGAGGGAACTCCTCAATTTTTAAAGGCACGTGTATAGTGATTTGGGTGTTTTCTTAAGCTACTCAAGCATTTTCTCACGAAAACCATCAATTTGATGGAGTGGACCTGATGATGATGATTGTTTTGATGATAATGTTGAAGTTTTTTTTAATGTAGGATGTTCAGCGATTGCTCCGAGACCCGTGGTCCGATTTGAATAATTCTTTTTTTGTTTGAAAGGAACTACGTCAAAAATGGTCTCACATTAATCTGGTCCTGTTCTGATGATGGAATCTATGAGCAACTGAGGGAACTCCTCAATTTTTAAAGGCACGTGTATGGTGATTTGGGTGTTTTCTTAAGCCACTCAAGCATTTTCTCATGAAAACCGCCAATTTGATGGAGTGGTCCTGATGATGATGATTGGTTTCATGATAATGATGAAGATTTTTTTATGTAGGATGTTCAGCGATTACTCCGAGACCCGTGGTCCGATTTGGACAATTCCTTTTTTTTTGTTTGATAGGAACTACCTCGAAGATGGTCCCACATTAATCTGGTGCTGTTCTGATGATGAGATCTGTGAGGAATTGAAAGAACTCCTCAATGTTTAAAGGCACATTTATGTTGATTTGGGTGTTTTCTTAAGCAACTCGATCATTCCCTCTTGAAAACCACAAATTTGATAGAGAGGACCTAATGATGAATCCACATATGATACGTGGACCTTTCCTTGGATAGAATGGGTGTATTATGAACTTTTTTATTTTTCTTTACCGATTATTCCGAGACTTGTTGTCCGATTTTGATAAATATATAATCACTAAAAATGGAAAAATAAAAACTTTTTACAAAAAAAAGATTAACCGACTTCAAAAAGGATAAAATGAATCATTATATTATTTATATGCGTTACCAACTGATATGTTTGAAGTCGGTGCCAAGCCAAATTTGGAAGAGTTAATGTGTGTGTAAATAAGTGCCAAGCCACAAATTACAAAACCGGTCAAATCAGCTTCAAGTGTGAACATCACAAAACATCGATTCTAATAATACAAAGGTCAATGCGATTTCATGTGTTACATTTTCATGTCTAAACTACTAATTATATTTTGATGAAATGCGACAACGATATATATATTCTGATACACGTCTGCTTTGTCAGTAATCAGAAAAAGGCGGCAAATAGAAAAAAAATGTAGACGCGTAAGTATGACCTTCCATAAAATGTTAGAATATCGTGCCTTTTTTACTGACACGGCGTGTGTACTGGGTATATGTGAGTATAGAAAAATTAATCTAGCAATTGAATTCCTTTATACTTTGGATTAAACCTTAGATGAAGAAGGATAAATAATTCAAACCGAACTACGGCCTTCGTTCGACACACGGATAGTCCCAACAATGTGCTAACAAACAAACATAGGACGCATGATTATACTTTCTGTACCTACTTTTGCCTAACAGTTAACGCATGGTAAAAATAACAATTCACTGAACACATCGCCTCGTTCGTATTAACTCTCCCAAATTTGGCTTGGCACCGACTTCAAACATATCAGTTGGTAACGCATATAAATAATATAATGATTCATTTTATCCTTTTTGAAGTCGGTTAATCTTTTTTTAGTAAAAAGTTTTTATTTACTATTAATCTTAATTTACTTTGAATTATCGTTTAGCTATAGCAATAATCAGTTTATTATAGATTTTCCCACGTACACAGCGCCCAAAATTCACAACCCAAAGGTCATCAAACTCCAAAAAACTCGTACAAATACCTGCTAAGGGCAATACTCTACTTATAAAGTCGGAGGCATGTCGCAATATTTCGGGAACGACCGTTACCCGCAGTTGCGGCCGGCCGCCGGGCTCTGTTGACGTGCTAGGCGCGTTTACCCTACAAAATGGCCGGGTTTTGTAGGGGTGTGCGATTTTTTGCATAGACAAAATAGAGTTGCAAGTGTAATGTAATGTTGCTAGAATAAAATTACTTAGTTTTTTTTCTATAATTCTTGAACCTGAATATTAGATAAATTTTTAACATATTTATTTATTTTGTAATTGCAATCTCGATGGTATTGTAATCATTTAAATCTGTTCAAATTCAATCGTTTATTAAACACAAAAGACTGATAAAAAATCAGCATCCGTCTCAGAAAACCAACTATAAATTAAGTGTATGTTAACACTTAAATGCCAGGAAACTCGTATCTTAAGCTAAATCTTTACAGCATTTTCATATTCTTAATGCACCTTTAAGATAATTTCTGACTAGTAAAATAGTCTCTATATGTGGTTAAATAAAGTGTAAAATGCTTCGGCTAGTGAAACAATGACGTCAAACGTAAGGTAAGGAGCGCGTTGGGTGAATCCAAATCGCTTTATTGAGAGTGAGTCAATGGAATAACAATTAGTCGCCTTGTTTTTTTTTATATAACAACACTGAGTTAGAATATTAGTAATCAACTCTAATAAGACCGAAAATATGGCTCTTGAAAATTTGTAACCGGTATACAAAACTGGACGAACAAAGCGAAAAATAGGGATAGTTGGAATTCTTTGGAGGAGGCTTTTACCCGAAGGGGGTCCATACATTAAACGAATAATACAAAATGAAATTGCTGCATGACATTAATATAATGAGGACACATTGATATTTAATTTATTTTATGGAATTGACTGTTTTTGATGTCGAAATTGATTGCTCTGTCTATTGTTACCTAGTGAAATTTCTTGAATTATGTATGGAATTAATAAAGCTATTTATTTTATTATTTATTATTTTATTATATCAATATCACTAAATCAAGTCTAATAAAACTGATCGACAAACTGCTGTACGAGTCGTTTTTACAGCACTTGTGTTGTAGGAGCATTTTTTGGGCTGATTGTGTATCCCGTTCTATATTACATATACTTACAATACTACTAGGTATATTATGCATTGTACAGTCGACGTCAAACATATGTTTTTACACATAACATAAATATTCTTTATTGCACACCTCAAACTAAAGAAACAAAGTATACACTTACACAAGTTACAAACGGAAAAGTAGAGGTAAAACAATTGGCGGTCTTATTGCTAAAAAGCGATCTCTTCCAGACAACCTTTGGGAAGCGGAAACCTTTGTAACAAATAAGTAAATGCAAATCAACATTAATATACACCTTACAAAGGAGTTACAGTGCAAAAGTGTAAACATATTTTTGACGTTGACTGTACCATCGCCATTATTTATAATAGCTATTAGCTAGGGATACACGCACTGCCCTCAACTGGAAACCCCTATGAGGTGAACGTAGATCGGGTCGTCCCGTGCAATCCTGGAAGCGTTCTGTTGAGAAGGAGCTACGTGACATCGGGATGAGCTGGAGTGACGTTAGGAGCGCTGCTGGGAATCGAGAGACGTGGCGTGACCTCGTGAAGGCCCTTTGTACCTCTAGGGTACCATAGGAACAACAACAACAACACGCACAGATGTGCCCGCCGGTCATCTGTGGACACATCTGTGCGTGTATCCCTACCTACTATCCCTATTGCAACGGTATAAGGTCTATCGATCAGTGTATTTATTGGTCATGGTCAGGGAGTGAATATGAGGCATAGGTAAATATTAAGGTACACTCGGCTAAGATCGGATCTAATGTAAGATCGGATGACCGTAATAACTACTAAAATAGTAGTATTTTTTAAACACTGTCAATACTATGCATGACGCCATTTCACTCCGCCCCTCTCGCCACTATGCAGCAACGGCTCAGCCGCACCAGTCGTGTGCTACGAAAGTTTAAAAAAAAAGTGAATTTTTTCGAGAATTTTAGGAGATCCGATCTTTAACATAAAAAATAAAATCAGTTTTTGGGGGAGTAAATGGTTTTATATTATTATTGCAATAAAATAGTGGGTAGTTTAGGTGTAAGGCGGCTTGGTTTCTGTATTTGAGTTTAGCGTACGAAGGCTATAAACGGAGATCCGGTGTTTAACCTGTCAGCTAAAGATCGGACTATAACCTATAGCGCCACTGGTTCTCAAACTTTTTTATGCGGCACATTGTTGACCGAACATTAGCGTAGCTCTCCATTTCAGCTTAGACAAAAATGCGTCCGTTTTATTTAGCAGTCTGCTCGCTTGTTCTCAAGTTTCTTATAGTTCGTAGATTATTTATGTTGTTTTGTTTTTCCTTACAATATTATGGACAATACAATATTTTTTATACGTAATATACACCGTGTTTTATTTATTTGTATTTTTTATGTTTGACTTGATTATTGAAATTGGTTATTGTAAAGTAGAGTATTCTTCACTTTAATAACTAACCCTCTTATTCATAAACGTCTAGTAAAGTTAGGAGACCTCTGATAATCGTTTGACCCATTCCGTCCAACCTATATGAGAATATTTTTTTTGTTTATTTTTCCTTTTTAAATTTTTCGTTTCATTTGTGTATTTTAAATGAATAACTGAGTTCAGTCTGTGATGTGAGCCGTTATTTTTTATTATTATAAGCCATTTATTCCCACAAAAACATAAAAGATACAGCTAATTGGTTTCAATTTATAAGCATGTAGGTTCAAAATAAGTATATCACATATCAGTTAATTAAAAAAACATGCAAAACATTAATGTCAAATTGTCATTAGTGATACAAAATTAAAATACTATATAACAGATTTCAGAAAATAAATTAAATTGCCGTGAGCCGTTAGAAGGGGTTATTTAATTGATATTTATGGTTTTTTAGTTATTCATGTTGTAATATTCGGCTGTGAGTAGTAAGTATAAGTACTGATGATTAGTAAGTACAACTAGCCTGTCGATTACTTTAATTTTGTAATACGTGGAAAAATTCTTGATGATTCCTGACTGCTTTAATTAATATATAAATTATAATAAAAGTTGATTACTGAAAGACTTATTCATTGATACACATATTTCTGCATTCCTATAGCCACATCTATTCTATACATCCCATATATCTGCACTGTAGGATCCGGACTTACATCATTTACCAGAAACACTTTGAGAACCACAAAATGTCCATTTTCTGTAGTCAAGTATAAGATCGGACTAAAAAACGACAAAAAAAATTTAAAACTTGGTTCCCGCCAAAATGTTACGAAAATAAATGTATTTCTATAGTATATTTTTTAATAACTAAAGATCGGATTTTTTCCATGTATGCACCTTATTCTCCTTGCATTAGAATTTAAATTAGATACTAGTCCGATCTTAAGCCAAGAAGGTTTTTCGGTTGGGTGTCTTGAAAATTTTTTAGTGCAAGTTTGAGTGTCGATTACTCCTAAGCTACTTTGTTGAGCAGCATCAAGTAAATTTATATTGAAAGCTTGATTTCTTTTTTATCACGCACATCACACATTTGCAGGTAAAAGTAAGTGAGAATTAATTTATGATTTTTTTCGTGACGTCCTTCCAACTTACCGAAAAATAGTCCGGTCTTACCCGGGTGTACCTTATATGGCTAAGACTTCTTTGTCTACTTAACACTTCATACACTGCCACAGATAACCTCAACACTAGACAGATCATAAGTACAACTCGGGGTCACCACGCATCAGTGCTCCCGTACTAATTTTGTATGAGAGCGCGACCGCGTATTTCAATGGAGGTAACATTTTTGATCATTACTCATGTGGATTAAAAATATCCACAAAAATCAAGTTACAGGGTTGAACCTGGATTGTTATACTACAAATTGGTGTATAATACTATTGAGATTTGCTGTTTGGATCGTAGAGATTTACGAATAAAATTGCACTGATGTGTGGTGAGTGACCTCGTGCTCCCTGTAAAAGTTTAATGATGAGGTGTCTGTGTAGTCTGTGTACACTGCACACGATCATAGTCACTTGCAATAATATTTGGCAAAAATATCTGAAACAATCATATTTGTACACACTGCCAAGTGTCTTCCTACGCGAAGGCCGCAAAAATATGTGACGAGCTCTTATTTGTGGGGCCAAGCGTGTCACATATTTTTGCAGCCGTCGTGTAGGAAGATACTTTTGCCGGTGACTGTATTTAAAGCCATATGAGCGTGTCACATTTAACTAAATGGTGAAAACAATACAAAATCGGCCTTTCGACCTTCGACCGAGTATTTCAGTCATTTTAGATGTAGACATAACTATGTATTTTACATACGCAACTTTCACTTTCAGATTTCAAAATCATCCAATGAGTCATGATTTCATTAGCTTGTCCCGGCTTTTTCCCACTGCTTGCTAAGGTAGAAATCCACTCGGGAACCTAATCCTAAGAATTGGCGTAGGCACTACATTTTACGAAAGCGATTGCCTGAGTTTAACCCCGAGGGAATCCTTTACCGAAAATACGTGCAAAAGTATACAACGAAACTGATTGGTATGAGCCGAGATTCGATGTAAAAAATATATGCAAATAGATGCACTAAAACAATAAAGCTTCACTTCTTGTATCCGGATATTCCAATTACGTTAAATTATTCTTCAATTAGATAATCTGTGATTAGATACTGTTTGTTAGTCTAAATACCGGCAAAGAAATCTTAACGGCTTCCTTGAATAAGATCAGCACGAATCATGAATATATTGTCTAATGTAGCTCACTACTAACTACTGAACTGAGAACCAGTCGTCACGTTTGATACTGTGGTTAAACAGACGTTTTTAAAAATAAACTTTTAGAAATAAATAATTACACCCACGTAGCTAGAATATGCGACCTAGGCGACACGTTTCAGCAGCCAATCAAATATTGCAAATATGTTTATGAAATAAAACGTGCTACTTGAACTTAACCCAGTTAGTTGTTCCATGGCTGTACCTTAAGGCCTCTACAAACGTAAGCGACTAGTCACCTGTGATTTATAATACATTGCGGTTTTTGTACTACCGATTGATTTCGTTGCACCTACCTACGGCAACGTTTCAAAATCGCGCGCGAGTTTTGTGTCAAAATTGCGCCGATATTGTTGAGGCCATTAAACGGCTATTAGACATTGCAACCTGCAGGGCCCAATCTGTCAGGTTGGTAGGTGTAATTAAAGGTAGGGCCTGTAGGGAGCTGAAGGAGGGTTAGGGAGAGGCAGGGTACACAACAGATTGGGCCACTGCAGGTTGCAATATCTAATAGCCGTTTTGACTGTTTTGAGCTCTCTTGGTATGCCTCGTTTTTTTTCAGATTAGAAAAATAACGGTCGATTTCGACACTTTAGCTGTATTTTTTTCAGCCATATCTGGGCAAAATATAAATGAAACTACTTTTTTCCACTATTAGTGATACGCTTAAGCCAATACGATGCAAAATAACAAATTTTAAAATCGTTTTCCCAAAAATCGCATGACGACAATCGCACGATTTTTCTAATCTGAAAAAAAACGAAGTATAGTCTCCTCTTACTACTCACGTCGTCTTACTATCTCCTTCGGAATGATCTCAGCAAACATTTTAAATTGGTGGTTTAATAAGGACTCGAGTATTTGCGTAACGCGTTGCATTAAATTAACAGAGATAGGTGTAGCTAGAGTCAAACACAAATAAGTAATATAGTGTGGTCTCCGATCGCTCGCAGTAGTTAGTGATCTAGAGATCAGTTTATGTTGGTTGTCACACAACTGTAAATACTATGGTTACTATAGTCAGCTGAATAATTGTAACCCTTATTACAACTACATAAGGTATATTAGTGACCAGTGCGTTGGTATTGCAATCGGGTCAGCTGGTTGCATGGCGCAATGTGGTTGGAGTGGAGTTGTTGTGTGTCAGTAGGCCGGAATAACCATAGTATAATAAACGTCACAGACGGAGCTATAATATATCAAAACATATATTATAGCTGGTAACTTACGATATATTTTAGTTGCCCAAAGTACCTATCAGAGGGCCTACCGCGAAGTTCGAAAATCGACAAAACGATGGTCCCGTCTCTATCGCTCCTGCATATACGAAAGAGAGTGATGGAAATAGACGATTCGATGAACGAAGTGCTTCGCGGTTATAGGCCAGGGGTCACTCGACACGTGCTCGACACTAATGAAATGACGGTTTTCTGAAATTCAGTTGGCGGCACTGTGACGAGGTCTTTTTGACAGCAGCTGTCAAAATCCACCAAATCCACCAATCAAAAAATGTGATTAAACATGATTGGTGGATTATGACAGCTGGTCCTCTTGCCATGGTGCTGCCATCTGGTAACAAAAATCGATTCAGAAAACCCTCATTACACCTGACGTAATTACTCCTATAATTAAAACGAGATGCAATTCTTTACTGTATCTGCCTTCCTCGTTTGGTTTCGCTTTTAACCGACTTCAAAAAAGGAGGAGGTTCTCAATTCGACTGATTTTTTTTATTTGTTTTTTATCATCTTTTTTTTTTTTTGTATGTATGTTACTCCATATCTCCGTGAATCGTGAACCGATTTTCAAAATTTTTTTTTAATCGAACAGGTATAACCCCTAGATGGTCCCATTGTCACCAAGTCAGGGTCTGATGATGGGATCCTGGAGAAATCGAGGGAAATCTTCAACTATTATAGGCACACCTATAGTGATTTCACTATTTTTTACAGCAACTCGGCCACTTCCTCTTGGAATAGCGGATCCTAAGTGAAGTCGGTTCTTTTTTTGTTTTAAATTATTGGTCGAAAACCTAAGCCAGTTAGATTCATGGTTAACTTAACACTTATATAACAGACTAGTGAAGCACATTCAAATTCCAATTGAACACTTTTCTCTTGTTTCAGAAACAAAATGGCTACGTCAGTCCTCCAACCAGAATCACGACGCGAACACGAGCCGAAGGCGGAAATAGCCGAGTCTCCCCGATTGACCGACGACGAGCGCATGCAGATTCTCGAAGCGAAAGAGAGGGAGACAGGCGAGCTGCCTCCAGAACTGAGGGAGAGAGCTAGATTAGAGTTGAGAGAAGAACCGGCGATTAGAGAACATGCGCTGGCGCAGATGAGGCATTTCATTGAAAAACATCCGGCTATTAAGAAGTCTAGGACAGGTAGGAGAGTTCTAAGAATGTGTCTAGTCATTACGTTTTTTTTTCTGATCTTTGACTGAGTATAGGGCTGCCATCTCTAAATTTGCCGAACCCGGACAATAATTTAAAAAACCGGCCAAGAGCATGTCGGGCCATGCTCAGTGTAGGGTTCCGTAAACTGAGACCATTAATTCAAAAGGTCGTTTCTTACGGGAAATTTGGCGGCGCTTAAGTCATTTTTACTTACATCCTTTCACTATAGGTTTTTGAATGATAACCCAAAAACGGCTCAACCGATTTATTTCAATATAGTTTTCATTGAAGGTACTCATTAGGCCTCAGTTTCATGATTTTTTCCAAAATTTTAGGACCCACGATTCAAGTTAGATTGGGGGGGGGGACGCCCTGTTTTAAACTTTCGGAGCTATTATTTCCGAAAGTATTAGTTTTATCCAAAAACTGTTTTAAAAGAAGTCAGATTACCAAAAACTGTTTTAGAAGAATTATTTTTAAAAGACCTATCCAACGATACCCCACACAAGTTGGTTGGAACGAAAAAAAATTCGCCCCCCCACGTCACGTGTATGGGAGGTACCCTAACAAAATATATTTTCGCATTTTTATTCTACCGTTTTGTCGGCTTGGTTAATGCACATATTCAAACCAAATTTCAGCTTTCTAGTGCTAACGGTCACTGAGCTAGACCGCGGACGGACGGACGGACATGGCGAAACTATAAGGGTTCCGTTTTTGCCATTTTGGCTACGGAACCCTAAATACCCGGAGATTTGGCGTAAATCGCATTTTTCCCCCGGACGTGTCCAAATCAATAATGGCAATAAATCATTAAATTCAATGGGTTGTTTCCTCACATAAAAAGTGTCCACTTATTGAAAACCCCCCCGGACGTACCCCGGATGGCCTCCAAACTAGGACAAATCCGGGGAAACCCGGACGGATGGCAGCCCTAACTGAGTACCTACAGTCGACGTCAAAGATATCTTTACACTTTTACACCTTATTACAAAGTAATTTAATACCAAACTAAAAAGAATACAAAAGAATATAATATGCTAAGTAGGCCTAAACACCTCGAGGTGTCCTAATAAGGTGTTTATGGCGACCAAAACTGACTTAACCAAGTTACCAACTTTTACAAACAAAAGCATCACTCACAATCCATCTGTCATTTTCAGACACCCCATTTCTCCTCCGGTTTCTCCGCACCAAGAAGTACTCCGTCCCCCAAGCCTGCGCCATGCTGGAGCGCTACCTGACGCTGCGCCAGGTCCACCCTCACTGGTTCCAGAAGTTAGACCCCTTGGACCCTAAAATAGCGGCTGTGATAGACGCTGGGTACCTGGTCCCGCTGCCGAAGAGAGACGCAGAGGGCAGAAGAGTTGTGTTATCTTGCATGGGTAAGATTTACATGGTCTTTCAGTTATATCCACCGATACTGGTTCTAGAACTTAGACCCCTTGGATTCTCAAATAGCGGCTGTGATAGACGCTGGGTACCTCGTCCCACTGCCAAAGAGAGAAGCAGAGGGCCGAAGAGTTGTATTATCTTACATGGGTAAGATTTTGGGTCGTAGTTTTTGCCAAAATAGTGTAAAGGTGACGCAAAATATTCTACTTGTCGGTCGCGCAGAGTGACGCAAAATAGTTAAGGTGTGTATACATTGTGTTGTGTGATTTTGACATACTTAATATATTTTGAATGAATGGATCAAAGCAGATTACTAACTGAAGAATAAAAAGAACCCTCCACAGCCGATATGTTGGCGCTCACAGTTAAGTAAAAAATTAAACACGATTTGGTATGGTAACGTAACATTTTTAATCATGGCAGACAAAAGGCTGAAAATTATTCTATTTTCTTAATTTTTTGAATGAAAAAATAAATCTTCTGTTTTTTGAATTTTTATAATCCAAAATAACAAAAATAAACTAAAAATGCCTTCTCAGGTTTCAAATATAACTCTCACTTCGCTTAATATTACTCTTTTTCTTATTAATCAGTTTTCCGATCTCTTAAACGGAGTGTTTTCTCGTTCTTGTTCAATTTCAGTTTTAGCTTCTATCTCCTCAACTCCTCTTCGCTAATTCTCGGTAGTCACTCTTTAATTTACGCATTTCTCTTTTAAGAGAATTATAGCCTCTCATTAACGTTTGAACGTCTTCACGAAGTTGATTATTTTCACGTCGCAGTTTTTCCTCAACATTTCTCTGAATGTTTCTTATCGCAGTTTTATTTAAATACATATATCCTATACTTTCCGTCTCATTGTATTCAAGTCTATCTGAAACTCGCCCAGCCAAAATGTTTTGAGTTTCCAAATTGTTTTCATTTGTACGATTTTCTGTATCATCCTGCGTATTGGCAGATTCTTCACATTTGATCGTGAGGACAGGTGGCTGAATACTGTTTGTTAACCTGTCTTCTTTTAGTGGATCAATCAAAGATTGTTTTTTATTTTGGTAAGCTTTGATGGCTCTTGATAAATTTTTCTTTTTCATGTCCAAATATTTTTCAGGATTCGTTCTCTTCAATTTTTCCCTATATCTCCTCGATTTTTCTGACTGAGTCATAGGCATCTGTAAGGAAATATCGAATTTATAGCTTACAGTAACGTATTTCAAAGATAAAAATATGCAAAACATAGTCAAGTAAATCAACTATTTAATTTTAACAAAACGGGACTTGCGCCCAAAATATGTAGGTAAATGCCAGTCTTCATTAATTATAAATCGAGGGAAAGTCTTCTAGGATAATTTTCGCGTAGCAGCACGGGATCTGGTAGTTACCCTCACTGATCAAAAAAGAACTATTAATCTTACATAGTATAATGAGGACTATCGCGTATGAAATTTCCGCTAGAGGAGCTAGTGTAGACGCCGGTCCTTGAAATGTCGATTAATAATTAATATTAGTTACGAGTCATTGAATGGGAATGTTTAAAGCGGAACTAAAAAAATGCTCCTTTTTAGGGTTCCGTAGCCAAAATGGCATAAACGGAACCCTTATAGTTTCGCCATGTCCGTCCGTCCGTCCGTCCGCGGTCTAGCTCAGTGACCGTTAGCACTAGAAAGCTGAAATTTGGTATGAATATGTGCATTAACCAAGCCGACAAAACGGTAGAATAAAAATGCGAAAAATATATTTTGTTAGGGTACCTCCCGTACAAGTGAAGTGGGGGGCGAATTTTTTTTTCGTTTCAACCAAGTTGTGTGGGGTATCGTTGGATAGGTATTTTAAAAAGAATTAGGGTCTTCTACAACAGTTTTTGGATAAAACTAATACTTTCGGAAATAATAGCTCCGAAAGTTTAAAATAGGGCGTCCCCCCCCCCCATCTAACTTTTGAATCGTGGGTCCTAAAATTTCGAAAAAAATCATGAGACTGAGGCCTAATGAGTACCTTCAATGAAAACTATATTGAAATAAATCGGTTGAGCCGTTTTTGAGTTATCATTCAAAAACCCATAGTGAAAGGACGTAAGTAAAAAAGACATAAGCGCCGCCAAATTTCCCGTAAGAAACGACCTTTTGAATTAATGGTCTCAGTTTACGGAACCCTACACTGAGCATGGTCCGACATGCTCTTGGCCGGTTTTTTCCAAATAAAGCGGAACTGCGCAACACTGCGGCGTCATCGATATTTTTACAGTACGGTCTATTGTATTAAATATTATTTACCTAAGCGTAAATTTGGTTTTAACAAACGTAATTTAAAAAAAATACAGCTGTATTTCCGGACCACTTTCTACAGTGGTGCCAACTGGTGAGTAAAATAAAAAGACGGTAGCCCTCATTACACCCGGAAACCGCAAACCTATGTGTGCATGGACCTTTTTGCGGTAGCGCAATACCACTGATATCGCCGTCATTTTTACGCGACCGTGGCGCAAAGAAAATCTATGATAATTCTATAAATACTTAAGCTCTTTTTTTAAATAACCTAGAAAGATTACATACGCTTTATTTAATAGCGCACAATAACAATAACAGACATAAATTTAAAACTTACCTTGAAATCTGAAAAAATGCACGCAGCGAAAATGTGACACCCTCCTCAACTCCAAACAACGTTGACATCGCACTGACAAAACAAAAATGGCCGCTGCAGCTGCAGCCTTATTGACCATAGACAAAGTTACTTTGGTGTTGCCACTACTCAGAATACCAATCTACCAATGCTTCGCCACAAAATGGACAGATGATGGTTGCGCAATAAAAATAGCGCAAAGAAATGGCTTTGTTCGTTTTTTTTGTACGAAAGTTAATGTACTTTCTTAAAATTCTTAGGAAACATGAAACAATATTGAAAAGGGGGCTAGGTAACTACATATAGGTATATGCTCTAAGGGTAACTATTATTTCATAACGTCAAATCAAACAGATCATGAAAATTTTTACGTGGCAAAAACTACGGCCTGAGGCCAGTTTTATAAAGCTATTTACGGGTCGCCACACACCTAGCGGTTTTCCTCGCGGAATTACCGGAAGTAGCGGAAATTCATAGATAAATTAAGCATTTTGTCTATGAATTTCCTCTACTTCCGGTAATTTGTCTATGGCTTCCATACAAAAAATCTGCTACCATAGACAAATTTCCGCTACCATAGACAAATTTCCGCTACTTCCGGTAATTCCGCGAGGAAAACCGCTAGGTGTGTGGCGACCCTACAATGGGGTTGGCCGGTGGAAAGTATTTACAGATGGCGCCAGCATAGCTGGGTCCCTGTCAGTCGTACAAAAGTGTCAAAATCACGTTTTTTTTTTAATTTTTTTTGACCTGGATGGGCTAGCCTTTAAGCCAAATCCCATACAACAATACTAGTGAAAGGGACCTAGCTATGCTGGCGCCATCTGGCCAAACCGTTGACAGTTGCCAACCCCATTTACAAGTGGAACTTGGAAGTCTCTTTGTAACACATAGGGTTAGAAAGAGAGTTCCGCTTGTAAATCGTAACTTGTAGCTTTATAAAACTGGCCTCTGGTCGTTAAATATTTTTTTATTATTTTGATTATCTCTTATCGAACGAGCGGAGCGTAAGCGAAGCGACAAACAACTTCTGGCTACTGGAACGTCTCGGCATTTCGATGGCTTTTTGATTTAGATATAACTTTAGTAACGTTTTTCTGATATTTATGAAATTTGTTGGGATTGTAGCATATATATACGTAAAATTTGAGAGTTCGTTTATGAGCTGGATCGATCAAGGGGTTGTGGACTTAAAAGACGAAAAACAATCTTCATATGGGTCTTGTTAATGGTCAACTCGTTTGCAAGTAAATCACGAGTTCTCAGTTCAAGGCGTACTACTAGTTAATAAATAAGCTCAAAAGCCTTTGTTTTGTTCCAAAGACAGCCTTTGCCGGCAAAGTTCTTGAGCAACCTTGAACAATTGCCATCCCTTTCTTGCACGTAGGAGTTAAACGGCTATTAGACATTGCAACCTGCAGGGCCCAATCTGTTGTGTACCCTGCCTCTCTCTTCCCCTCCTTCAGCTACCTACGGGCCGGGCCCTACCTTTAATTACACCTTCCAACCTGACAAATTGGGCCCTGCAGGTTGCTATGTCTAATAGTAATAGCCGTTTTAGATACGCAATGTTATATTCCCCCACCACCTCGCGTAATGTTCATGAAGTTTGCCGGCACGTGTACTTACTCTCGGTCAATATTCTCATACTTATTTCCACAGGCCGCTTCGACCCCCACGTGTACGACAGTTGCGTCATGGCGCGCGTCCACTCCATGATAGTGGAGCTGCTCCTGGACGAGCCGCGCAGTCAACTGCTGGGCTACACGCACGTCAACGACGAGGCCGGCATGCAGATGCCGCACGTCAGTCTGTGGTCCTTCAACGACGTTAGGACCATGCTCAACTGCATACAGGTACCTATCCTTTATAACAGTTACGTCATGGCGCGCGTCCACTCCATGGTAGTGGAGCTGCTCCTGGACGAGCCGCGCAGTCAACTGCTGGGCTACACGCACGTCAACGACGAGGCCGGCATGCAGATGCCGCACGTCAGTCTGTGGTCCTTCAACGACGTTAGGACCATGCTCAACTGCATACAGGTACCTATCCTTATATAACAGTTACGTCA
This sequence comes from Pammene fasciana, assembly GCA_911728535.1. Lineage (NCBI taxonomy): Eukaryota > Metazoa > Arthropoda > Insecta > Lepidoptera > Tortricidae > Pammene > Pammene fasciana. The sequence continues at coordinate 5,836,267 of OU452294.1, forward strand.
TGGCGCGCGTCCACTCCATGATAGTGGAGCTGCTCCTGGACGAGCCGCGCAGTCAACTGCTGGGCTACACGCACGTCAACGACGAGGCCGGCATGCAGATGCCGCACGTCAGTCTGTGGTCCTTCAACGACGTCAGACAGCAACTCGGGAAACTAGATTGCCCGAAAAATCGCCCGTGTAAGAGCACCTGAATGGAGCATTTCGAGAAATCATTGCCGCAATTTCTATAAATTGCTCCACAAATTTAGCAGCGGCGTGTCGCCGGGCGGCGGACACTAATTACTCGAAAAATCGCCCGTGTATGAGCACCTTTAGATCACTCTAGAGGTAGAAAGCTAATAAACGAACGAACTACATTACTACACCCGATCCTCTTTCTATCTTGCCCCTATGCATTCTAACCTAAGGTTTAAGCGGCCATTGGGTACTGAGTCAGATTACCATCCGTAGTTTACGTTTGGATAGCGCCATCTATTGATTATTTTAACAATTAAAATATTTCTACTAACTTTGAACCTCACCTGACGAACTAGTCGATATGGTAGGCAATTTAGTATTACAGTTGCCATCACTGCCATCAGCGATATCAGAGTGGCCAAGGTGGTCATAAATATCTGTACAACGTCTCTATTATCAGAGCGATAAAGTGCATGTTCAGATATTTTTGAATACCCTGGCCGCTCCGATATATTTGATGACATCTTCAAAACTGGATGATAACTAAGTAATACACATACACTTTTTATTTTATTTTGTTCATAAACTATGTGTTCTTTTCAGAATTCAACACCGATGCGGCACAAGTGTACTCATTTCGTGAACGTTCCTCACTACGGAGCCAAATTCTTTGAATTCGCCGTGTCCCTGCTCAGTGATAAATTAAAGGATCGAGTCATGGTAATATTTCTTTATCTTTCATACATCTTTGTGAAACATTTAATGTTATTTAATTATAACACGTATATTTTGAATATTCCTCCTAGCTTTTTTTTACCCCAAAAAAAGTAGCTGCCAACATTACAACTTGCAGCTAATTTCATAATGTAGAGTTTAGCAACCATAGAATGTAAAGTTTCGATGCAATGGATTGGTTCTGCAACTGATGAAAATAGAAGCGTTATGATACTTATGTTTTCATTGTTTTTTTTTAGTGTTTCGTGTAAAACTTTCAATAAGTTTAGACGCTTAAATTAATATTCTAATAACTTAACTTTAATACATTTATTTGTCTCTTGTTTCAGTTTCATCGTACCACACAAGACTTGAATAAGCACGTAGACCCTGCTATTTTACCTAAAGAATATGGTGGCACGGTTCCTCTACGTGACATGATTGAAGAGCTGAAACGTAACCTCCTAAAGCACAGAGAAGAATTACTTGCACTGGACGAAATGTGTGTCGATGTAAACGCTCTCGAGAAAAATGATATAACTCAAGATATTCATTCCACAGCCGGATCATTCAGAAAACTTGAACTGGATTAAGATCTTACTATATTTCGAAATTTGGCTTAGTTTTTAAATCATGATTTTTATAATTTGGGAATTTTTTTTCTACTCTGTTGTTATGGATTTTTTTATTTTAAGTATGTTATTGTAGAATTGCCGGCGAATAATTCTAAGCTTTCCAATAGTTTTACAGACTTCATTATTATACCTAGATCTCAATGGCTTCCCCTTCTAATTAAGAAACTGGTTTTTACGCAATTATTTCAAATTTCATACATTATTTCTGCATAAACTGAACCTTTTTACGTTTACATAATCCAACTTATTTAAAATGTGTGGATATTTTTTTTGGAATTTGAAATAATTGTGTTAACCCAGTACTAATTAAGTAACTAGTGACCTAGTGGCAGCCGTCGGTGGTGTCACGTTACCATTCTTAACTTACTGGGTTTGTAAATCTCTCTAAACTGATTGATTATGTGACCGATGGAGTGCCTTATTGTGATGTAAATCAATGAATTGAATTTTTTTTTCATGGCTATCTACTGAGCTTAATATTCGGCTGATTATATTTTAGGATTCAGATGAAGATATAAAGGACTTGAAAGCACAACGACATTTTATTCTTACGTAACTTTTGTTGAAATCTTAGTTAAGTATGCAAAATAAGTAAAATAATGTTATTAATGCTTAAGAATTAAAATTACTTCTAGTTTATTACAGTTTTATTATTTCTCTCTTCTTACTCCGCATGTCTGGATGTACAGTGCGCTACAAAATTGCATACCCACGTTATGAATTAATTCATTCGTAAACTGGGTAGGCAATTCTGCAGCTGATCTGATAGTACGAGTGGAACAAAAATACTAGTGATCCCTTTAAGGGCAACATTCGTGTTCTATTGCGATTGCGTCATCAACGATGTCTCTCAAGAGCAGCTGCACGAGCTTACTAGGTACAGTCGCCATGAGATATATCGGAGAGAATTTTTTGAAGGGTTGCCTTGATTTCCCCAGGATCCAATCAGGGAGACCATGACAACCACTATGAACAGGGAAGTGTATGAGTGATTGTAGAAATAGAGAAAATATCATCTAAAAAATATAAAAAACCCTAATTTTGAATTCGGTTCAAAATAATTAGTATTACATGTGCATATAGCCAACATAAGAAATATTTTTGTCAAAAAGCGTAAAGGACGTTTTACGTCTCAAAGCAAGCATTAACTAGAGACCGCACACGTGTACCCCCGTATGGGATAGATATATAGATGCCCATAATCACTTCTACAGCATAAAACAGAACAATTTACCAATCTTTTCCTTAGCCGACACAACTTTCTAGGAAAACTAACAGCTTTTCTCGTAGCAATCACAGAAATTCTTGAAGAAATCGCGCATTATATCTGTTTGTTACCCTCCACTGCTAGAAGTAACGCGTGGAGGGTAATAGAAACTATGACAAGGACCAACGATAATAGCACCTCTCTGCCGTATCTATTGAAAGTGTAATAAGACCATCCCGTTCTATCTTGGTATTATTAGTTCTGTGTCAGATCTATGGGTGGTATATCTATGTTTTACGTGCTACGTCCATTATCATAGACAAGGAGTTAATCATAGACACGTCATTTGTACATAGACAGTAGAACGACCTTGAAAATGCGAACACGATCGTAGCTAACTTCGCTGTAGTTTTTCCCGCAGTTTGGCGTCCACACGGACTAATAAAAAAATTATTATACAAATTTTCTATGAATTTAGATCAATAGGACATTTCAATCCTCGTGTGTGATGTTCTAATGGACAGAATATGTTTGTTCTGTGATTGTTTTGTTCGATAGCTAGTGCCCTGGTGGTTTTGTAAACACGGGAAACGGGACCCACGTCTATGACTTATCGTACGTATTTTAGCCATTATTGGTATCAAATCATTGTTTCATTACAAGCTTTCCTCCAAATCAAGTATATTTTGATTATATTTTGTCTACTTCACAGAGATTAACCTAGAAATAGTAGCGATGTTTGCTTAGTATGAAAAAAAAATGTTGATATGCCATAAGTTGATTGTGGTGTTCGTAACAACACGAATCATGTACAAACGTTTATGCTTGACAAAACAGTGATTTGCTTGAAAATATACTGTTATTCAAATGTTATTATGTGTTTTTGGATTGTTTCTCATTACTACGTATTTCATGTTTTACGTGGTTTGAGATGTAAGCGTGCATAGTAAGCGTTCTGGGGATATGTGTCTGTTTGGCAATAGGTAAGTCGTGCATATTGCACAGGATGTTTTGAGTTAGGTTAACTGTATTTAATAAATCAACATACTTGTTATTAATTTAATTTCGAAACTTACGTATGGCAGCTGTAAGCTAAAGGGATTAGCTAAAGTTAAAATGCTGGAAATACTCTGCTTAGTAAATATATTTCTATGTAATTAACTTACGAAAATCGGCAATGAAATATCATATTAATCAAGTAACAGACATGGCATTATAAAGTTCATAAAATTTTGATTTGAGGATAGCCCTTCAAGCAGAATTCATATTGAAGAAACATTCTAAAATATGCATTTATTAAACCAGTTTTTCAAGTGATATTTCATGCATTAAGAATACAATTTGTAGTTATTTTTTAATGTAAGATGAGCATTTGCTTTGATGATGTTCTCTTGACATCATTTAAGCATTAGTAGCCAACATTAGTGTACAAAGAAAGTGCATACAACAGCATATCAATCATTTATTTTTTTATTTATCATATTGCTATACATCACTGGATATAGATATGCATTTCTTCTCTCAGGTAGTAATAGTAGTAGGAAAGTAGATGGTGAAGAAAAACCAGTGAATGCTGCGAGGTCCAGATGGGACAGTGCAGCTGCCAAGTTTGTTACTCTTCTAGCACCACCCAGGGATCATGTGTAGGGTTGTCTAAGGTGTTTCCTACCGATGCAGAGTAACATTAATCCTCCTGATGTAGACTAATATCAATCATGTGTCACATACACAAACAATTTTAGAGATTAGATATAGGAGTACCATTCTCTATGTAAAGGGCTCAAAATATCATTAATTCACTCCTTATAGTTGTTGTCAGTGATGTTTATTCAAATATTGTGAGTTTGTGAGTTGAAAGCCCTTTACAGTGTCTGATTGAGCTACATCAACAGGTACACTAGGTACAGTCATGTCTGAAAATATGAATGTACCTACATTAAATGTGACAAAAATATTTAAGTCTTTGATACATGTTTTTGTCACATATTGACATTGAAAAAAAGTGTCCGTGGAAATCGACAAAGGACCACTTTGTCGATTTCCACGGACACTTTTTTTCTTTCACTAGTAGATAGTGCATATTGCGTAAGTAGTTATACTCAAAGTAGTCCCTTTTTACTCTAGTAAAATGTGTCACTGTACGGACAAAGGGACTACTTTGTCGATATGGAATGACTAGTACCTACTTTCTAAAACTACTTACGCAATATGCACTATCTATTAGTGAAAGAAAAGAAGTGTACAAAATTAGTTACCTACTAGCAATACCTCGTAGTATAAATACTACAAGGTATTGCTTGTAGGTAGGGCTGCCATTTCTAAATTCGCCGAACCCCGACAATAATTTAAAAAACCCGGACATTAGTGGTAAATTGCATTTTTTCCCCGGACATGTCCAAATCAGCACTAAATAATTAAATTCAACAGGTTGTTTCCTCACATAAAAAGTGGACACTTATTGAAAACCATTCCGGACGGCCTCCAAACTAGGACAAATCCGGGGAAATCCAGACGAATGGCAGCCCTACTTGTAGCTAACTAATTTTGTACTTTGATATCACGAAACATAGTTTGTATAAAAGAGTTAAGTGCATTAGTTATCATTATCAATCTCATTAAGAGTTGTTTACAAATAAAACAAAACGGGATTACATTGAAATAGGTTCTTTTACAACATTGATAATTAAGAAGGATAATAAAGAAAGAAGAACATAATAATTTATATTTGTGGCTAAGCAAGCATGGACTGTTGTAAACAGTGAATGGATTCTAGGGTGCAACACGGTTTTTTAGGGTTCCGTAGCCAAAATGGCAAAAACGGAACCCTTATAGTTTCGCCATGTCCGTCCGTCCGTCCGTCCGCGGGCTAGCTCAGTGACCGTTAGCACTAGAAAGCTGAAATTTAGTATGAATATGTGCATTAACCAAGCCGACAAAACGGTAGAATAAAAACGCGAAAAATATATTTTGTTAGGGTACCTCCCGTACACGTGAAGTGGGGGGCGAAATTTTTTTTCGTTCCATCCAAGTTGTGTGGGGTATCGTTGGATAGGTATTTTAAAAAGAATTAGGGTCTTCTAAAACAGTTTTTGGATTAAACTAATACTCTAGGAAATAAAAGCTCCGAAAGTTTAAAACAGGGCGTCCCCCCCATCTAACTTTTGAATCGTGGGTCCCAAAATTTTGAAAAAATTCATGAAACTGAGGCCTAATGAGTACCTTCAATGAAAACTATATTGAAATAAATCGGTTGAGCCGTTTTTGAGTTATCATTCAAAAACCCATAGTGAAAGGACGTAAGTAAAAATGACATAAGCGCCGCCAAATTTCCCGTAAGAAACGACCTTTTGAATTAATGGTCTCAGTTTACGGAATCCTACACTGAGCATGGCCCGACATGCTCTTGGCCGGTTTTTAACACTCTCAGCGCCATAGAACAAACGAATTTTCTGTTGTGGCAGGCCAAGTGGGTTACCAGCCGTCCACCTAAATTTGAGCTCAGAGGGCCTCCAAGATTTTTAAAAGCTTTACCTGCAGGCCAAGTGGACTGCCGGCAGACCACATGAGGACACAAGTTGTTTATTTTAGTTACTACAAATACATTTCAAGCTTGTGTTTCTGCATTAAAAGCTTGTACTAAATAAAAACATGTCATTTTTGACAAAATCTTTAGTGTAATGTCATGACCATGACTAAGCACACTATCTTCTGAAGTGTAACATTGTTACTAATTGTCATGTTTATTTCTTGCATTATTGTTTAAATATGTTATGTTGCAAGACACATAACATAGCTAACTACACATTTATACAACATGGTCAGGGTCGAATGTGACAATAAGGTATACAGTAATGTGTATATATTAACATGTATTTATTTTATTGAGGTTATTTAAGCCAGTCAGAAATTATTCTAATACATACATAATGTATATAAATATGTAATTAAATATGTTCTTTAGTTTTATTTCTGCAAAATGAAGCAATTACTGGAGAAGTACGATTTTTATAAATCGGTTATTTATGGTTATAATAAAATTATACATTACACACACGTGTGACAAATTGATATGTTTTATGATTTATGTGAAAAAATTACAAATAAACAGTTTTTTTTGCAAGAATTATGAAATACATTAATTAAATACTCAAGTCCTAAAACAACCTCACAAGTTTTAATATAAGGTATGAAGGTTGTAGACTTTAGTAGTAACCTTCTGAGGTTCAAAGTGCTAATACTAGTACAAAATATCTTCAATGAAAATTCGATTATATTTTAATTGGTACAGAGTTGCTTTTGTTTTGTTTCGTTCGATTTCGAAACATAAGAAATTCAATTCTATTTTCTAACTCTTTTGGTTCAAATTTCACTTCCAATCTTTCTTTTATGGTGGGTCACTACTGTCACTAGAGGGTAAATAACTATTAAGTTTTTGTGTGCATCAAAAAAAAATAAGTTTTAGAACGTAATCATTACCTCACCAAATTTCTAATAAAATATTCTATGAAATATTAATATTTGTATAATATACATCTATTTTGCGGTAAAACGAGTATTCCTGTAGTTTGTACCGACTTAGAAACTGATCAATCTTATTTTGTAGTTTCGATGAGCAATTGAAAATCCTGGATGTTATAGTGTGTCAAATATCACCTTACCTTGCGCCAACAGTAGTATGTTTCCGGTATCGTGCGTTGTTTTTTGCGCGCCGGCTGCATCGTCTTTGTTTGAAGATAAACTACTTTTTATAACACAGCTCTGGTGAAAGATTGTCTCACATTATGGCTCCTCTACATGATGGGCCATCATAGGGACGCAGCTATGCGTTAGAGGGGGCTAACGATATTGCGATCTCGTTCCGTCGTATAGCTGCGTCCCTATGATGGCCCATCATGTAGAGCCAGCCTTAAACAAAATGTTTGTCCACAGATTGGCAGTATGGCGGAAATAGTGTACCCGCAAGGCTGCAGGCCTATCACCGATGACCTTGGACCCGATGAGCTGGTGCGGCGCCTTAAGGTGGGTTTATGAAACGAGCGGTGGCGAGGCGGACGTATAACTAGTTTCCCACCAGCACCACTAATCGCAGGAAGTTGAACACTTTTCCTACAGGCAATTTGTTTATACTACGCTGGTGGTTTATTGACCGAGCGATATAGGGTCTGCGTCTGACTGGCTGTTCTGCATTACAAGTCGCATTTATATTCCGATAGTAGTGTTATTATGACAGCAGTTTCTATAGTTACGCTACATACATGTACAAGTGTCGCTGGAGAAATTCACCAGAATGCGATTATGGAGCACCCGTTCAATCCATACACCACATCATGTACGATTGCCCAAAGAGGAAATATGCTGGAGACAAACTGGACTTGTTCTTCCCTGATGTGAACGCTGCCCGCTGGGTGAAGGACCTAGATTTAAAATTATAGTACTTGTTAAGTTAATTTCACTAATAAATATTGTAAGCGACCATAAACTCTGTAGCCATACCTACGATTAAATAAATATAGTTACGCTGATTTTTTTGTCGTTTCGTTTTTAGAAAAATATTCATAATTGTGGAAATTGGCTCAAAGGACTTAAGCGCGATAATGGTCTATGGCGCTTTAGACCATTGTGAACTAGCTATTGTCGCGAAGTCTACGTCCACAGCGCACAGAGCCACTACTTTACGAAATATCTTTAATATTAAAACCAAACATAGTCTAAATACATACACTTGTTTATACCCTCTGGGTTAGATCAGATTCGTAAAAACTAGTACCCGCGCCATTTCTTGGTATAAGATTTTCAAGGGTACCTGGTTCCCTTAGTGCCAACGTTAAAATTATAGTTTGTAAATAGTTTGTAAACAAGAATACTATTATTATTGAAACGAGAGTGAAATTAAAGAATGCTTAACCTGAACTATTTTTGACGCGTGACCCACATACTGCGTAATATCTTCATAACGATCGCTCAGTCTCACCTTTCTTTGACTTGAGTGTTTTTATTTTTTATTAAACGACTTCAAAAAAGGGGGAGGTTCTCAATTCGACTGATTTTTTTGTACTTTTTTTTTGTATGCATGTTACTCGATATCTCCGTGAATCGTGAACCGATTTTCAAAAAAATGTTTTTTAATCAAACGGGTATAACCCCTGGATGGTCCCATTGTCACCAAGTCGGGGTTTGATGATGGGATCCTGGAGAAATCGAGGGAACTCTTCAACTAGTATAGGCACACCTATAGTGATTTCACAATTTTTTACAGCAACTCGGTCACTTCCTCTTGGAATAGCGGATCCTAAGTGAAGTCGGTTCTTTTTTGTTTAAAATTATGATTATGACGTTTCGTAGTTGCATTATGGTGTTTTGTAGCGGTTACATAAAACTATTAGAAAACTAGTTTCATGAAGAAGACTATCCGAAATATGAAACCTTGGCGAAATAGTAATATTAACTCACTTTGCTTGCCACTACTTAATTTCAATTGTTTGGCCACCGTTCAGTAACTGGCCACCTCATACTAATTATGAACTCTGTGCACCTCTAAACATAATTCATTTTAGCAGAGACTATAGAGATATAGACGACCATAGCCTAAGAACTTTTTGAAGCTCATGTCGATTGCGCCATCTATGTCAAAGCCACCTAAAGATACCGAATATGTAAGAGAAATGTCAGGTGCACTTTTTTACTCCACCTAGTAACAAAAAACCTACTACTAGTGTACTACTAGTACGCTTTTTGTTACTAGGTGGAGTAAAAAAGTGCACCTGACATTTCTCTTACATATTCGGTATCTTTAGGTGGCTTTGACATAGATGGCGCAATCGACATGAGCTTCAAAAAGTTCTTAGGCTGTGGTCGTCTATATCTCTATAGTCTCTGATTTTAGTATAAGGTTTTAATTACTTGTCATCTTTCAACAACATGCCAAGTTATACTAAAATGAATACTGTCTGTAGGTAAATAGAGTTCATTTTTAGTATGCGTGGCCAGTTACTGAACGGTGGCCAGTTACTGGTGATTTACCCTAAGAGTCGTCATTTTTCTTATTAATAAAAAAATAGCGAGCGATAGTGAAAGGGTACGTTTCAGTTTGGGCGAAAATGCTTTTGTATATCCATCCGGCGTCCGTCCGCTCGCATTTCTCAAGGGATTCTCGTGAAATTTTGTAAGCAGGTTCTATCTATATTTACGTATATTTTTTGCAGTTTCGGATTTTCGAAAATGTTCAAAATGGTGGAAATTGGCGCAAAGTACTGAAGTGCCATAATGGTCTATGGCGCTAATATGAGTTCGCTATGTATTTAAAATCTTGAGTCGCCAGGACGCTCGCGTGAACTCGCGTTCCCATACAAACGTAGTTCAGCTCTCATTTTGAAACTAGTAGTACAGATATAGGTCGGACATTCGTTTTCGTTGCTAAAAATTGTAATACAAAGAAAATCTAGCAAAAATAAGTTTTGTATGTAAATCTGTAACTGGCTGTATTTTCTTTGTACTCGTAATTACAATTTTTAGCAACGAAAACGCATGTCCGACTTAGATCTGTACTACTAGAATGCCCATGACAAATTTCATGGTTCTAAAGCATGCCGTTTTAAAATGAGAGCTGAACTACGTTTGTATGGGACCGTGAGCGTCCTGGCGACTCTTAATCGACAACAAGTAGCTTAATTTCTATTCAGTTTTAGTTGTCCTAGCGACGTCTACAGCGCACAGAACCTCTAGTAAAGTTAACAGCTGAAAAGTAAATATCCGTAACGGTACCTACCATATTCAACTTGGATAATTCTCTTTTACCTAGCAAACTGATTACTTGATTATCATCGATACCATACGACATATTAATTATGCATGAACATTGCACAACCATAATCAAAACCATTGTGACTACAAATTTCACTTATCGTTCTGTGTAGATAAGTTTAATAACTAGGTTTCTTTTATTTATCTTTTTTCTTAGGTTAGGCCTTTTTACAATATGAATATAAAAGTAAAATAAAATACAGCATACAAAAAACAATATAAAACATAAACACATTATAAAAAACCGGCCAAGAGCATGTCGGGCCATGCTAAGTGTAGGGTTCCGTAAACTGAGACCATTAATTCAAAAGGTCGTTTCTTACGGGAAATTTGGCGGCGCTTAAGTCATTTTTACTTACGTCCTTTCACTATGGGTTTTTGAATGATAACTCAAAAACGGCTCAACCGATTTATTTCAATATAGTTTTTATTGAAGGTACTCATTAGGTCTCAGTTTCATGAATTTTTCCAAAATTTTAGGACCCACGATTCAAAAGTTAGATGGGGGGGGACGTCCTGTTTTAAACTTTCGGAGCTATTATTTCCGAAAGTATTAGTTTTACCCAAAAACTGTTGTAGAAGACCCTAATTCTTTTTAAAAGACCTATCCAACGATACCCCACACAACTTGGATGGAACGAAAAAAAAATTCACCCCCCACTTCACGTGTACGGGAGGTACCCTAACAAAATATATTTTTCGCGTTTTTATTCTACCGTTTTGTCGGCTTGAATAAGACACATATTAAAACCAAATTTCAGCTTTCTAGTGCTCACAGTCGCTGAGCTAGACCGCGGACGGACGGACGGACGGACGGACATGGCAAAACTATAAGGGTTCCGTTTTTGCCATTTTGGCTACGGAACCCTAAAAACCTAACCTAGGGTGCCGCCGGCAACGGAGCAAGGCCCAGGCTGCCGGTGGTTAGGGCCGCAGAGAGAGGAACCTTCGGACTATGCGCGCCGTGTCCAGGATTACCGCCTTCTGAATCTGACCCTTGATCCAACCACAACCCCGTAGTGAAAGTCTCTCAAGATGTTGGTCTAGACTCTTCGCTATGAGACCATTATAACTATAACTAGGTTTCTTATTATTATATACTTTGAGGAATTTTAATTTAGTTATGGCATCCAGCAGCCTCGTGATAATTTGAAGGATCGTAAAAATAAGCTGGATGCACAAGGAATAATACATACATCTGTATGGAGATCTCTGAATTTTCACGCGGACGCGTTGGTAGCCTATTGGTTAGGTGTGCGACCTTCTCTTCGACGGCTTTAAGCCGAGACAAACCCTAGGAAGTAGGAAGATGATAATTACGGAGACGTCCGATAGTGAAGGATGTGTGGATGAGTTTAGTGTGAAGGTCCCATTTTTATCGGTACAGTCATGACTGAAAATAAGAATTACCAAGGCGTAAAGTTTTGGACACATGTTTTTGTCACATTAAATGTATCCATATTTTCAGACGTGGCCGTAAACGAAAATACTTCATTCTTTCACTAATAGATAACGTATATTGTGTAGTTTTAGGTAGTACTAGTACAGTCAGCATCAATAGTATCTTCCTATTTTTCGTTTTTTTTTGAGATTAGAAATTCAGTAAAAATAGAAACAGAAGTTGCCAACCTGTTCTAACCTGTTCTGTTTGAATGTTCAATTTAAACACACTGCAAGCACACCAACAAACGATTGGTGAACATGATGAAGAGTTCACATTTGTAAATAAATAATTACAATTTGCAGATTATAATCCATAACAACAATAAAAACACAATTTCGTTTTGATTATCACGTTAGAGACACATGACAATTGAAAAACTGACAGTGACACACGCATACGTTATAAATCGAAAACCATATGTTTCGAACCTCTTTTCTCCAGGTTTTTTATTGTGCAACATTCACTAAAACATTAACAATGATAAGAATAAATTATTTCGTAATAATGACTGTTACTATTACAATACTGTAAAATAATTAATATTATTCAATTTAACATTTACAAATACCTACGCATGGCTTTATTATAAATACAAATATATTTAAATATTTTTTATTGGCCGCATTGGCACTTTGACACTTGTGACATGTATCATGCCGTATCGTGCCTGATAAAGAACCCTGTACATGCGCCTTTCAACTTTTTTCTAATCTAAATAAACGAACTATACAAGAACGCCGCAAAAATATGTGACACGCTCTTAATTTGTAGAGCCATAGGAGCGTGTCATATATTTTTGCGGCCTTCGTGTAGGATGATACTATTGATGCTGAATGTACCTGGTACTAAAAATTTCATATTGACAGTGGCACCTTTTGCACTGCATTCGTGTGCTCACCTATTTTTTTTCGCTCAGGCGTTGGCGCACACCCTCCAAGGTCTCGGCCAGGATGAGGGCATGTACCAGCAGTACATCCCTCTTGCCCTACATCTCGCCGACGATTTCTTCTTGACCAATCCCTCGCGCGACGTCCAGCTGCTCATAGCATGCTGCATCGCCGATGTGCTGCGCGTGTACGCGCCTGAAGCGCCTTATAAAGACCAGGAGCAGGTATGAACAGTCAACTACAAAGAGATGTATCCGCCTTTTCACCTTGTTGCGTTGTAATAAGGTCTAAAAGTGGATTGTGGTTGTGGTGTGGAAGTGGTCTCTTTGTTGGCGCCTGTACCAGTATTCCTTGACTAGTTGACTAATCAATCGGAAGTCTAGCTGCTAACAGCATGCTGCATCGCCGATGTGCTGCGCGTGTACGCGCCTGAAGCGCCTTATAAAGATCAGGAGCAGGTATGTGTATTCCTTGACTAGTTGACCAATCCGTCGGAAGTCTAGCTGCTAATAGCATGCTGCATCGTCGATGTTTTGACGCGCCTGAAGCGCCTTAAAGATCAGGAGTAGGGTTGCCAACCGTACTATAATATATAGTACCGTACTATATTTTGGCTTGGCGTACTGTTGAAAATATGCAAAAAAGACGAAAATACTATATTTTTGGAACGTTTCATGAGGTAACAACGAGGTGTACTATATTTTTTTGATGTAGGTTTGGAAAATACTATATTTCTCTCAAAAAAAGTTGGCAACCCTAATCAGGAGCATTGAGTTGATTAGACTGCAGACACGACGCACGCTTGTGGAAATTGAAGGCGGCTGGCGGCTCAAACCGGCGGGTTTACCGGCGATTAACTCTTGGCATCCCGGGAAAAGATGCCTGCATTGGGTTTTGAATTCCAATTGTTACGCCCTAATTTAAAATCGCGCCTGTGGGACCCAAATCGCCGTTCGCGCACGCAATAATGGGGCCAAAGTGAATAATTATAGGCCATAGGTGGATGAACGATCTAAGGAAGGATACATTACTTTGTTCTTTGAAATAACGATAATTATTACATTTACAGGTCAAGACAATATTCCTGTTCCTGATCAACCAGCTGCAAGGCCTCCGGGACCCGAAGGACCCGGCCTTCAAGCGCTACTTCTACCTACTTGAGAACCTGGCTTATGTGAAGTCGTTCAACATGTGCTTCGAGCTAGAAGACTGCCAGGAGATCTTCTGCGCTCTTTTCTCGCTCATGTTCAAGATTGTCAAGTGAGTAGACCGTTGTTCTTGCAGCTCTTGTTCAATAGGGGATATTACTGCAATGTTCTGCCGCCAGAGTGCAGCACTAGCACATCGGTAAATCATAGGCATTACAAGTTTTCATAGATAATTTGTAACAAATAAATATGTAATTTGTGCACCAAGGCGGTTTGTTTACAGGGGGCATTTATCGTGAAACAAGAGAATCGAAATTTTGACATCTTCCTCTCTGTCGCTCGAATATGTAAGAGTGACAGAGAACCAGGTAACGAAATTTTTATTTTCGTGTTTCGTGGTAGGCCCTCTGTTTGTGCTAGTGCCGCCCCCTGCGCAGAGTTTTGTGTAACATTCCCTATTCTCGCTTGAGGCAGTAACAATAGGGTAGGCAGCCTGCAGCTGAGACTGTCCTTTTGTCACGCATTTTTGGTTATAGTTTTGTATACACAATAATAGTTATAAATATCTAGGTTAAGTTTACATTGTGATCTGGTGTAAAAGACCCTAATTGTGATGTGTTTTTTACGTGGCAATAAATGATTTACTTACTTACTTTAGAAAAAATAGCGGTTTGAGTCCTTTTGTGTTGTAATATTTTTTTTCAATGTCAGAATTTACTACAGTCACGTAAACTTTCTTTGTGTGGAAATCGCTTTCCTAATTTATCTTTCACGCCAACAGCACGGAGCACTCGTCCAAAGTGAAGTCCTTCATGCTGGACGTCCTCTGCCCGCTCATCACGGAGTCCGACGTGGTCTCCAACGAGCTGCTGAACGTGATCCTCATGAACCTGGTGGAGCCGAACAAGCGCGAGCGCAAGCACGCGTACGCGCTCGCCAAGGAGCTTATCAGCAAGACTAGCGAGACGCTGGAACCTTACATACAGGCGGTGAGTCGCGTGTGTCACAAATATCTGAACAACGCCTCTATTGTCAAGGCAATAAAGTGCATGTTCAGATATTTTCGAGTACTCTGGCCGCTCCGATATATTTGATGGCGGCTGTATATCGTAAATTGGGCGGCACGGGAGTGACGTAAAACAGACATCAACCATTTAAGGCCATTCCTCGATTCGGACAAGCCACTCCCATCCGTTAGAGACACGTTTATGGCTCCCGTGCACGAAAGAAAGAGATGCAGCGCTCTTAAGGATCAGACTTTTTGATCAAATTACGATAAATAAGCGAATCTATAAAGCTTTGTCTAATTTTGCTGCTGTGACTTTTTAGATAAACCAAAATACCATATTTTTTACTTAGTTATATTGCTTAATCTCTTATAGTTTACGTAAGCTAAGATAAATAAGGGGAAATAGGACCCAACTTCGGATTTTTTTTTCTATCGAGGCAACTTTCAGCAATCGTGTTTCGGCTTGTGCCAAAAACAAGAATATATAGTCTAATAATATAATATATATTCGAAAATAAATTCAGTCCCTTCTCCCGTTTAGTCACTAGAGTGTTTGAAAAAACCTATAATTTTTCAAAGTAGCCCCTTAACACTACTAATTATTCGTGCATAGAGGCTGTTTTAGGATGCGATAGCAATAAAATTAAGGTTTAATGGACTGTAGGCTAAAAATTCTTTTAAATGAGTTATACACACTTTTATACTAGATCCTAATACGAATTCTCGGAACAAGTAAATCTACATCTAAAGTGCACAAATCACATACCTTGCAATCCGAGGGTGGTGAGGAAGTAGGCTAGCTTTTAAGGGATTTTCGATGCAGGTTGAACGTGCGGCCGTCTTACCGTATAACCCTTTCACCTGGATTCGCCTAGGAGCTAAGCCTTACACTCGCTACACTTCACATGTGATTTGCACTGATGTTAAACTGTTTTATACTCGATTAAGGCACGGAAGCGACATTTAGGTAAGTTTCGACAATTAAAGCTGAGGACAACGTGTGTTCTCTCTCAAAGTAAAAAAGTAGAAGCAAAAGTATGGCAACCGGAAGATGGACCAGTGTTGCCCTAATTATAACGGAAGTTGACAAACTAGGGTTGCCATCCAAAGACCGATACGAGAGTTAAACATACCGCCTACCTAAATATACAATATTTACTATACTAATAGCATTAGAATACGACAAACTTAAGACTAAAACTATGCTAAGTGACGATACAAAATTTATAGATATTAGTCTGAAAGTGGCAGTGGGCACAGCTTGACGACGGGTCTTCTGTACTGACCAGTAGCAGTCTTAACTGTGACAACCCTGCATACACCATCAGCTCCAGGATGTAGAGCCACGATGCGGCCAAGTGGCCATTTTAAAGGACTTGTCTGTTCATTCAGCAACAGAACCAAGGAACCAACGACAATATTAGTGTTCACTTTATTCCATTTAGTCCGTTGTTGTAGGGTATGAACGTATTCAGCATGCCACCTGCGCCAAAAGTCCTGATGCATTTTTTGGATCAGCTTCCAGCGATGACAGGGGCTTATTTTTTGATCGACAAGATTCTCCTCAGGGACGATCGACAGAGGTTCTAACGTTAAAAAATGACCTGGCGTGAGCGCCGCGAGATCATTTGAGTCCGAGCTGAGAGGAGTCAAAGGACGAGAGTTAAGCAAAGATTCAATAACTGTCGTCACCGTATAAAGCTGTTCGAAGGTCAACCTTTGGTTCCCTATAACTCGCGCGAGATGAGTTTTTACTGACCGAATTCCAGCTTCGGCTAAGCCATTGAAGTGCGGACTACCCGGTGGATTAAATGAGAATTTTATTTCTTCCGCATCAGCGGCACCTTTCATGAGAGAACCGAGGTAATTACTAGCTCCGACAAAGTTTCGACCTTGGTCAGAGACAATTTGGCTACACCGACCACGGCGAGCGACAAAACGTTTCAGTACACTGAGAAAAGCTTCAGTCGACAACTCTGAAGCAAGTTCTATGTGGATGGCCTTCGTGCTGGTACAGACAAAGACACAAATATATCCTTTGTACGTCTTAACACCGCGACCACGTCCGAAGGCGATATCGAAAGGTCCACCATAATCTATGGCGACACTCGAAAAAGGTTTTATTTGAGAAACCCGACATAAAGGTAAATTTCCCATAAGCGGCGCAGATGCCGGGGAGGGATTGGCGCGAAAGCATTTGACGCAGCCACCAATCACTGCCTGGATCGCTCGCTTAGGCGATAAAATCCAAAAGGACTGCACAAGTAAATTTTGTAAAGTTTGGGCACCAGGGTGTAAGAATCTTCGATGATATTCGTCAATTATTAAAATCGTTAACCGGTGGGAGCGAGGCAATAATATAGGATGCTTTACCGAATATTTAATAGGCGAATTAGCCAAGCGACCGCCCACCCTGACAATACCCGCACTGTCGATGAATAAAGAAAGTTTACGCAAATGTTTTGGCAATGAATTAGAACGACCCTCACTCAAGTGGTTGATCTCTACTCCGAACGAAGTGAGCTGCACATGTTTTACTAAAAACATGAGAGCTGCCGTCGTCTCAGAAGACTGTAGAGATCCGACAACCTTCTCGTTCTTAGACGACCGTAAGAAACGGAAACAGTAAGCTAACACACGCTTTAACGTGAAAAGCGAGGAGAACTTGTTCAGAAGTTCATCAATCAAGTTAGGATCGCTTGTGACGACTAAACTACAAATCCGTTGCTCATCAGCGATAGCATCGTTGGTTGGAACATTCAAAGCTGTACAAGGCCAATCTTCTTCCCTCTCAAGGAGCCATGAAGGGCCCTTCCACCAAAGACTACACTCGACGAGGTCTCCTGGTAACAATCCTCTAGATCCTGCGTCGGCAGGATTGTGATGGGTACTTACATGGCGCCAACGATCAGGAGCGATTATATCCTGTATATGGCTAACCCGATTAGCCACAAAGGTTTTCCAGCGCGACGGGCATGACTGAATCCAGGCCAGAGTGACGCTAGAGTCCGACCATGCATATATTTGATCCACGACATGCAGAGGTTTTAATGATTCTTGTACAGACTGCATCAGATCCGCCAGCAAGACGGCAGCTTGAAGCTCCAATCGAGGAATAGATTGCTTACGCAAAGGCGCAACCTTCGATTTTGCACAGCAGAACTCTACAAATATAGAGCCATCTGCAGTAACTACACGACAGTAAACGACAGCGGCGTAGCCACGCTCTGATGCATCACAATATCCATGCAATTGTAACGAAACAAAAGAGTGGATGATGCGACGAGGAATGACTACGGATTTCAACAACGACAATTGAGATCGGAGTCTCGTCCATTCTAAGGCAACTGCTTCGGGCACATCTTCGTCCCACTGGACCCCGGATGACCACAGAACTTGCATTAAATATTTCGCATGGAAAGCGACCGGACAGAGGAATCCTAACGGATCATAGATGCGTGCTATATTCGACAAGATAATGCGTTTGGTGCATCTTTGATCAGTGGGTGTCGATACCTCAAATTGGAACGAATCTGTCTGTGGACGCCACGACAAACCTAATATTTTAAGCGACAAGTCAGAGAGTTCATCAAAGTTTTTAAATTCACTTGAATATAACTCCGAGGAAGGAAGATCAGCGATAAAACCCTTATGATTGGAGGTCCATTTTCTCAAGTGGAACCCACCCGACGACAGAATGTTAGAGAGGTCTGATCTGATTTGTAAAGCTTGCTCAATAGAGTCAGCGCCCGTGACAATATCATCAATATAAATATCTCTACTTAGCACTCGCGAACCTTCAGGATAGACGGTTTCAGTCTCCTTAGCCAGCTGCGCTATAGTCCGCAAAGCTTGGTACGGAGCCGACTTTAATCCATAAGTAACGGTGCGCAACCTATAGTCTTTAACCGGGCCGTCAGTAGAGTAACGCCACAAAATCCGCTGATAATCCGAGTCTTCTTCTGGCACGAGAATCTGACGGTACATGGCTTTGATGTCACCTGTGAAAACCACTTTGTGCCACCGAAATCGAGTAAGGACATCAAAGATATTAGTTTGTAATTTAGGCCCTGCCAAAAGGGTATCATTCAGCGATATACCGTTGCTGTCTCGAGAACTTCCATTAAAAACTGCACGAAGGGGCGTAGAAACAGACTCCCGCAGCACAGCATGGTGTGGGACGTAGTTAAATTTACCGACACTACTTGAAGGAGACTCTACCTGTTCCATATGACCGCTGGTTTCATACTCTTCCATAAAAGAGACATAAGCTTTACGAAAATCCGCATTTTTAGCTAACTTGCGCTCTAACGAGAAAAGTCTTCGCAATGCGATTTCACGAGTGTTCGAAAATGTAGGCTTATTCGTAGGATCGACGAAAGGTAAGGGTACCTCGAAACGGCCTTCACTCGTACGACAAAAATTATTAACGAAAGTATCTTCGCAAAGTTGTTCCTCTTTCGACAAAACAGGTTTACTGGGACTACTAATATTTTCTAACTCCCAAAACCTTTTTAGAGAACTATCCAACGACAAATTTGATTGCGAAGGGTTCGGCACGAAAAAACAATCCTTCCGACAAGTTTTGAAGGATTGTGCATAACAATCACTGCAATCTCCCATAAGAACCCAACCAAAAGTAGTCTCTATTGCTCTTGGTTGACCTGGCTTCCCATCCCTACGACCGCTCAAAAGTGACGAAGCGAAAATATGAGCATTGAGAAGTAAGTCGATTGGTCCCGGAGTAGCAAAGTCAGGATCAGCGAGAGACAAATTTTTAATATGCGGCCATTGCGACGAATCAATGGCAAAGCATGGCTGGTCTGGAACGATTGAAGGAAGTAATGCTACACGACAATCAAAACATTTTACATTTGTTCCAATGGGTTTAACGGAACACACTAAAGAACCACCAGACTTAACCCCGGTGTGTCCAATGCCAGTTATGGATTCTCCAGATTGACTGATATTCAGTCCAAGCCGCTTGACACAATCTTGTGATATAAAATTAACCGCACTAGCAGGATCTAGCAAAGCACGAACAAGCTGATACTGGCCCAATCCATCCCTAACAGCTACCCGAGCAGTAGCAAAGACAACAGTTCCATTATCTGAGACAGTGGTCAAACTCACAGCACTGTTTGATGAACCGCTCACCGTTGGCTGCGGTGAGGAAACCGTTTCCGAAGGTCCATCTTCCTTTTTCTTAAAATGCAATAACGTGTTATGTGAGTATGCACAAATACTACAACGTGATGTGTTTTGACACTGTTTCACTTTATGGTTCTTCGAAAAGCAAGACACACACAAACCTTTCCCTTTAACGAATTTGAATCGGGCAGAGGTATCTAAATTTTTAAATTTGTCACAAGCTTCCAAATGATGCGGGTCAGCACAGAAGTCACATACTGCTGGCGCAGCCACAAGAGTTACCTTTGCCTTCTTTTGATTAAAACTTAAATTATTTTGTGTCTTATTTGAAGAAGTGCCACCCACCATAGACTTAGTGTCTGTCGCTTCTAATGCCCGAATCTGCTTTTCAAGAAATTGTTGCAAAACTTCGAATTCAGGAATTTCATTTGAATTAAAGTCGAGTTGGAACGCCTCACGTGTAGATTTATCTAATTTTGACCACATTAAATAAAATAGCATAAAGTTTTTATCAGGTAAACTAAATTTCTCTAGAACCTGTAAGGTTTCCTTAAATGTGCGACTTACTTTCTCCAATTCCCCTGCAGACTTTGATTTGACTTGCTCACAAAACAATATTTTTTCATAATAACTAAAAGCTATTTGTCGTTTCTTATTATAGAAGTCATTCAGGGCATTATAAGCATCTATGTAACTCTCGTCCGAAATGGGATAATTTTTTATCAAATCTAACGCCTTACCTTGAACGCATGTTAATAGATAATGCAGTTTTTCTATGTTTGCTATATCTCGTTTGTGAATCAATGAATTAAACAATTCGATGAACGATAACCAATTTTCTAATTTACCATCGAAAGGTTTAATTTGTATTTTAGGTAATTTAGCCGAAACACTTTCACATTTTGTGGTTTTGTAACTATCTTCATCACTTTTTATGACCGGAGTTTGGCGCCGTAACCTACTCAATACCGATTTCACTTTGCGTTCAAAGTCAACTGTAATTGCGAATTCCGCATCAATATCTCGACATTTAGCCAAAATAAGCTTTTGAGAACGATGAAAAGAGGACGTGATGTCCGCTATATCTGAATCTAAATAACCTTCTAGGTCTTCAGAGTCATATAAAAGTTCCATTCTCATGACAGCATAATTACGCTCTATTATATCCAAATCCACTCTGACGCTGTCAGCATTCACTTCACTGTCCGACACCATAGTTATCCCCGCGTAATAAACAAAAACCGAAACGAAAATTCGCGTAATATACAAGAAAACACGAAACGACAATAATTGTATTTGTTTACAGAAACACGGTATAGATAACAACTGACAGTTGTGACACTGACATAAAGCAACGACAACACTTGGTTTGACAACTAACCTATAAGGCAACACATCAATTCACGAATGGAGATACGGAACGCAATCTGTCACAATGCTGCCAACAAAAAATTCTACTAAATTACCAGTCGATCTTCCGGCGGCCATTAACCGAACTAAAATAAAAGTTTACCCTCTAATGAAAAATCTAAATTTTACAACGCGACAAATATGATTTTTAGCTTAAAATAGGGAACTTTTCACAATTATCGGGTCGAAGGAACAATGTTTTAGGATGCGATAGCAATAAAATTAAGGTTTAATGGACTGTAGGCTAAAAATTCTTTTAAATGAGTTATACACACTTTTATACTAGATCCTAATACGAATTCTCGGAACAAGTAAATCTACATCTAAAGTGCACAAATCACATACCTTGCAATCCGAGGGTGGTGAGGAAGTAGGCTAGCTTTTAAGGGATTTTCGATGCAGGTTGAACGTGCGGCCGTCTTACCGTATAACCCTTTCACCTGGATTCGCCTAGGAGCTAAGCCTTACACTCGCTACACTTCACATGTGATTTGCACTGATGTTAAACTGTTTTATACTCGATTAAGGCACGGAAGCGACATTTAGGTAAGTTTCGACAATTAAAGCTGAGGACAACGTGTGTTCTCTCTCAAAGTAAAAAAGTAGAAGCAAAAGTATGGCAACCGGAAGATGGACCAGTGTTGCCCTAATTATAACGGAAGTTGACAAACTAGGGTTGCCATCCAAAGACATACTCCAGTCGTTACATACACATACTCCAGTTTTCGTTGTGCCGTTTGCTTTAAGAATAGAGGTAAAATGTCCCCATAACATTTAATTGGTTGCTACATTGGTTGGTACATCTAAACGGTGTAGCCGTTATAAATTACGAAGATTATCTTTTGGAATTTATAGTGACTCTGATTTTCCGAAAAATAATCGTAAAAGGTAGCTAAAGATAAGTTATACCTTAAATTTATGAGAGCTTTTTGACTAAGGCATCACTTTAAATCTCGCTAGTTTGTGCCATTAAATGTCTGTTCCAAAAGTTTAATTGAAAATTTAAATCTTCCTTTACAGTTCTTCAACCACGTCCTGATCCTCGGCAAAGAAGAGAAAACCCTCCTCATATTCTCCAAAGTATACGAGCTTATCTACGAACTGAACCAATGCTGCCCCTCCATACTCATAGCCGTGCTCCCCCAGTTAGAATGCAAGCTCAAATCAGCGCAGTTCCAAGAACGGCTCAGTGCCGTAGCATTACTTGCTAGAATGTTCTCCGAACCCGGCTCAGGACTTGCCAAGCAATACCCTGCCTTATGGCGAGCGTTTTTAGGACGCTTCAATGACATAGCGGTACCTATTCGGATCAAGTGCGTCCAATATTGCATGCATTTCTTAGTGCACCATCCCGATTTGAGGAAAGATATAACGGAGACGCTTAAAATGAGACAGCATGATGCTCACGAGCAAGTGCGGTATGAAGTCGTTATGGCTATCATTGCGACTGCGCAGAGAGACTTCCAAGCGGTAGCGGAATCTGAAGATCTACTACATTTTGTTCGAGAAAGGACGCTTGATAAGAAATTCAAGATCAGAAAGGAAGCCATGTCGGGCTTAGCTATGATTTACAGAAAATTCTTGACCGAGGAAACTGTACCACCGGCCACAGAGAAAGCTGTTCAATGGATCAAAGATAAAATCCTCCACGGGTACTACATGACCGCTCTAGAAGACAGACTGCTTGTTGAACGACTCTTAAACACCTCACTCGTTCCATACACTCTGCCTGCCGCTGTAAGAATGAAGAAGCTATACTATTTAATGTCTAACGTGGACGCTAACGCTACAAAAGCGTTTATAGAGCTTCAAAAACACCAGTTGGCTGTTCGTCGCACAGTCGCTGAATGGATAGAGTTACATAGGAAGCCTCCGACACCAGCGGTGCAAAAGGAATTGATCGCTAAAGTGTTGCACATAAGCTCTAAATTTCTGCCGGAGTCGGTGAAGGCGCAGGAGTTCTTGAATAAGTTCTCGCAGCATATGAAGCAGGCGCCGGAGCTGCTGCAGGGCATGGAAATGATACTGAATCCGAATGTTAGCTGTGAGGTGTGCGTTCGTACTACGGTAAGTTTCTTTAGATTTTTTTTAAAACAATACCTTAAAAACCGAGCAAAAGCGAGTCGGCCTCGCGCCCTGAGGGTTTCGTACATCACACTATTTTAAAAATCACCGCTACAATTGCATCAATTGCTGTAATGAAAGGAATAAAACTGGATTTAGTCCAAAACTTTGATTTTGTCGTTGAAAAACTGTTGTCTCCGTATATGGACATAGGTCGCGATTATTTTACCAACAGCAAATAAGTTTGTTGTTGGTAAACAAGTTGTGATGGAACAATAAATTTTCAATTTTTGGACTTTTTATTATGCTGTAAGACTTCTTGCCAAATTGCATGATTAAGTACCTTATAGGTCCCCTGCGAAGTGTTAAAAAAGGTTTATCATCATTTGATAAACACCATTTCGCAAATAATCACTTAACAAACAACAATTCACAAACTATTCATTTCACAAACCTGTCATTGCTAAATATGTTCATTTTATAAATCATTAATAGATAAATATACATTTTGTAACTTGGACGCTTTATAAACATATTGAAAGACAAATTATTATTTAACAAATGTTCATTTCGCGAATAAATCGTTTTTAAAATCAGTTATTTTGCAAAATTTCAATGGATAAACTATTGTTTTTACTCAATTTAATAAGTAAAATAAATAAATACAAACGAATTGAGAACACCCTCCTTTAATTGAAGTCGGTTAATCAGTCGTTCTGATTTTTGGGGACAACAGTAAAATAAGATAAACAAGAATGGCTGACTGACAACTGCATTTCTAGGCAAAAGAGCATTTGACACAAGACAAAATATTATAAAAGAATTTCATTTTCAATGAAATATAAGTAATTAATGGATAATTTTACGGTCGCAGTTAACCTAACACGCTCCTCCTCGCTTCGCTCGTCGTCGCACCTATCTGGGCTCTCTCAAATAATAGTCTTCCGTGATATATTAAACAAAAACAAACTTAACTTTTAAACTACAAAATATCTAGCAGTTTTAAAATGTAATACCTACTCGTAGTCCTCGTAGATAATTACACATATGAATGACATACACACCATGATGATTTATTAAACGAAGTATTTACCAAGTAATGCATTTTACTAACATTTTTTAGTATGCGTTATTTTGTTAATTGCCCTGAATAACAAATGAATAATTTGCCAAATAACGTTTTGTAATATAGTGTTTTTTCAAGCAAATAATTTGTCTCTTGAACTATTTGTAAAACAAAATTTTATACAATGTCTAATTTGGGGATCGTTAGTTTGCCTAACGTTGTTTGTGAAATGAATATTTATGAAATGTTGTTTGCCAAATGATTGGCTACCGTTAAAAAACGCTCTAGTAGCCGTATCTTTGGATTGCGTTGACTTCTATCTGTTTTTAGATGTTTGTCAAAACAATATGAAAACTTACTAAAACAATGTTTTTACTCCACAGTCGAACGTACTAAAGAAACTCGGCCAACCAGTGATGACGAACCTCTACTACAACACTGTCAAAATGTTGCTCGAGCGAGTTAGCTCAGTCATGATCGACCACGAGGCTCTACTTATCCTGGTTGGCTATGTGGAGGGCGCGGCTAGAGGCTCTGATGATTCTATCGCTGAGGAATGCGGTATGTAACCTGCTGCATTATTTTTTTGTGAAAAAGACATACAAGGTCGGGATACACAATATACACATATATAAATTGGACTTTTGTATGGCCATTGAGCGGCGGCGGTGAGTAATGGCCATACAAAAGTCCAAAAATCAAATCGATCTAAGAGGTTCCAAAACCATCTAGGGAGGATTGGTCCCAAAACCTTACAGCTAACGGGATTTAGTTAGTTTTTGGTCACTCTGTATATTATACCGAATACATCCTTACTTGTCTTTTTTTTTTTTTAATCTCATTTAAGAGTCGCCAGGACGCTCGCGTGAACTCGCGTCCCCATACAAACGTAGTTCAGCTCTCATTTTAAAACGACATGCTTTAGATCACGAAATTTGGCATAGGCATTCTAGTAGTAAAGATCTATGTCGGTAATTTGTTTTCGTTGCTAAATATTGTAATACAAATAAAATACAGCAAAAATAAGTTTTGTATGTAAATCTGTATCTGGCTGTAGTTTCTTTGTATTACAATTTTTAGCAACAAAGACGAATTACCGACATAGATCTGTACTACTAGAATGCCCATGCCAAATTTCATGGATCTAAAGCATGTCGTTTTATAATGAGAGCTGAACTACGTTTGTATGGGAACACGAGCGTCCTGGCGACTCTTAATAGATCCTTACTTGTCTTAACATGTAAAAAAATTCGAGCTTCAAAAAAATTCAGTGGCTGTCTATATTATCGTACTGGCTACTGGGACGTCTCGGCATTTCGATGGCTTTTTGATTTTGAGAGTTTGTTCGATAATGACTTTAGAAACTTTTTTCTGATCTTTATGAAAATTGTTGGGGTTTTTGCAGAGATACATAACAGTTGACCCATATGAACGCTCGTTTATGAGCTGGATCGAACAAGGGGTTGTGTACTTAAAAGGCGAAAAAAAATCTTCATATGGGTCTTGTTAATAAGTTCATATGGGTCAACTTGTATGCAAATAAATCGCGAGTTATCAGTTCGCGGCGGCCTACTATTTTATAGTCTAATTGTCTTTTTTTATTAACTAATTGTGTGTTTTTTATTCCTCAGGCACAACACTAAAAGTGGCAGCGGAACGCGGTCTGAAGCTCCTAGTGATGCTCTCCTTCGTGTTCCCGGCTCACTTCTTACACTCAGATGTATTAGAACGGCTCACAGCTCTATTAGAACATGAGGACGAGACTGTGGCACCGCATATCCTTGCAGCGCTTACGTTCCTTGGGAAATACCGCCCGCTCAGTAAGTATAAGTTGCCGAATTGTCCGCTAGATAGCGCTGTATCGGTCAAGACGATTTCTACATCGCGTCGATGTATAATGTATGAGTATTGAGGCTTTTATAGTACATTGTTGCCGAGGTACGGAAAGAAAGGAATTTTCTGACGAGGTACTTGGGTGCCAGGGCGAGGCTTGCCGAGGCCTGGCACTAGTTCCGAGTCAGAAAATTCCTGTTTCCGCTGAGGTATACATAGTGCTTTTCTCAAATATGTGAGGAAATAAAGAAAAATTTTAGGAAAAACAACAAGTATTTTATATTGGAAAAGTTATGTTGATACTGTGTTTTATAATAAATAGGTAATACGGAGGTACTTTTAAACATAGCATAAATAAACCACACCATAGTTGGCTTCTTGTTTTTTGATAACTGAAATAAGCTAAAACACATTTTCAGAAAATATATTAGCGTTTATGCTCATCTTCGAATTCATACATACGTCATAAACATAAACCCTTTGTCTCTTAACCTAGCAGGAAGCATTCTTTCAAATTAGGTAGAGCGCTATCAATTTCCGCACTACATTCATTTCTGAAAATCATTATTTAAGTTTATTTTGTACTATATAGTAAATAAACAACGTACGCTTTTTAAATTTATTTTTAATAAACCATAGACAAGATAGCCCGACACAGTACGCGCATGCGTATTCGCGCGCGCACTTTGTGAAGCCCTCTCCACACGGCTGTTTAAATGAATTATTTTGCTTGGCTGAATCCGTTTTTGCCTTGGCCCATTAGATTTATATGCAAATATGAGAATTTTAAAAGTTTAACGCAGCGGAAAAAAATGGAATTTCGTACATTCATTTTACTCCTAGGAGTAAAATGAAGCACTTCCCGTGTTCGATTTAGGAATAAAATGCGGCCATTTCCAAGCATGTTTGAGAAAAAAGTGTTTTCGGCTCACTTTTTAAACTCAGACGTGTTGGACGACTCCCTGCACTGCTGGAACATGAGGACGAGACTGGCACCGCATATACTTGAAACGAAATCAAAAATCAAAAGTTTATTCGAAGTAAACTTTTTAAACATAAAATAGAGTTTACTACGAAATGGGTTCGCCTCAGTATAATGCTGACCGAAAAGCCAGCGCTGATCTTCCGGCGAGACCATGTGGGCCACGATCCACGATCACAGTCAACTTGGCAAATACCGCCCGCTCAGTAAGTAAAAGTTACCGAACTGTCCGCTAGATGTCGCTGTATCGGTCAAGACGATTTCTACATCGCATCGACGTAGAATATTAGTATTGATGCTTTTCGCCGTGTTTTCTGCTCACTTCCTACATTCAAACTTGTTAGAACGACTCACAGCGCTGCTAGAACGTGAGGATGAAAATGTGACACCGCATATATTTGCAGCGCTTACGTTCCTTAGTAAATACCGCCCGCTCAGTAAGTATAAGTTACCGAATTATCCGCTAGATGGCGCTGTATCGGTCAAGACGTTTTCTACATCGCGTCGACGTTGAAATTGTAAATGGATTTCCAGAAGGGAAAACTACTTACTTGTCTGCTAGTCTGTATACAGAAATGCTACAAGAAGATATAGGTGGTGATATGATGAATTCAAAAGAACCCTCCTAATGTCCCTAAAATGCAGAACTTTTTTTTTAAATCTTTTACTTATTATTTGTTAACAGGCGAGGCATGCCCGTCTCTGTTCCCGCGACTGATCACGCTGTGCAAGGCGTACGCCGAAGTCGGCACGCCCAAGCAAGCTAAAAATGCTGTCAGGTAAACAATCAGTTTAGTTTAAGCAATGGCTCATGGCTTCATGGCTCTCTAGTGTCACAGCAAAATCTTCAGGGTGTCTTACCAACACAGACTACACAGAGCGCATCATTACGCTTTTACAAGGAACATGAGGTCACACATAGGCTCTATTTTATTAGTAAATTTCTACGATACTAACAGCACACATCTAATAGTATACTACCATTTTGTTATATAACAATCCAGGTTATATAACAAACCGACTTCAAAAAAGGAGGAGGTTCTCAATTCGACTGAATTTTTTTTTGTTGATTGTTACTCGATATCTCCGTGAATCGTGAACCGATTTTCAAATATTTTTTTTATCGAACGGCTATAATCCCTAGATGGTCCCATTGTCACCAAGTCGGGGTCTGATGATGGGATCCTGGAGAAATCGAGGGAACTCTTCAACTATTATAGGCACACCTATAGTGATTTCACTATTTTTTACAGCAACTCGGCCACTTCCTCTTGGATTAGCGGATCCTAAGTGAAGTCGGTTCTTTTTTGTTTAAAATTATTGTAGATATTTTTTATTTACATGAGTAATTGAGTCAATCAACTTTTTATAGCGCCTGGTTGCTATGGTTACGTCCCTTGGACAACCAAAGATGTTCTATGAAATAGTATGAGGATGTCCCTCGGACAACGGGGACAGAGTAAACAACATTAAAAAGTTGATTCGCCCAATTATCAAAAATGTTAACTGAAAGAAGCGTTCGCACGCCCATACTAAGTTAGTACGGGAGCGTAGTTATGATCCATCCATCTAGTTGTTGAGGTGATCTGTGCTTATCAACCATAAATAATCATGTACACCAGTGACATATGTATCCATAGGTCACTGGTTCATATCCGGTTCGAAGGACCAATATTCGGGGTGCGGGTTCGCGTGAATGTAAAAACGTCCGGAGAGTAGTAGAAAATGTTTTTAATGTTGCAAAATGTTAAGTTATAAAAATGTTATAAAGTAATTTAGTAAAAATGTTGATAATGTTAAGAATGTTAAAATGTTGATCAAATGCACCCGGTCGCGATGGATCTCAAAGGTACACTGAACTTAAATGAGTTCTAAATTATTGGGCAATGTGTCTTTTGCTGACTGGATGCACGCGCCGCACGAGGCTTAAAACGTGTAAGGTGCGTTGCACCGAATAACCAGTATAAGTAAATACATTGAAGAGTGTATTTTACGTCAAAGTATTAATAATTTACGTCAAGACACTTACCATTAAATTTCTTACAGATGTCTATTCGTGAACGTACCAGAGCAGCGGTCTGCCATCTTCACAGAAATCCTGGACACTCTAAAAGCTACCCTGACCCCGCACTCGGAGCATTACCGCACCGCCATAGTCACACTGGGCCACATCGCCCACAATCTGCCGGAGAACTTCCCGCTGCACATCAAGAACATCGTATCTAGAAAGGTAAGTAACAGTTCTTCGTTACCGTCAGCTCAGAGAACCACTCTAACTCCACACAGGTTTAGTACATTGTTGTAGAGGCTGGAAAGTAAGCTATAGGTGGATCGAGTTAGTTCGAGGGCCGACCCGCCAGGGGAGGCCCTCGAAGATACGAGTCCACCTATAGCGCTTTCGGCCGAGACATTACATAGTGCTTTTCACGACTACTGTGAGGAAATAAAATAAAAAATTAATTGGCATAACAATACAAACAGTTTAATAGATACTATAGGTATATTGAAGGTTCATGTGCTTTTCGCAAGCACGATAAAGTAAACGAGCATGTAACTTTCTGCAAATAAATGCTTCTTTTTGCCATCCTTCCATAATATGAATTGTTTGTCGGATATTATATTGTATACAAAATATCACTGTTCATGGGCCTTCTTATTTAGGACGCGATTTCACTGGTAACAAATTTCTAGCGACCGCCTGTTTCTTGAATTTCGGTGGGCGCCAGCGTATTAATAACATTTTCTACACTCATTGAACTAATTTTTACTGCATAAATACAACTTTCTTGTTTTTCAGTCAAACATTATCCAATTCAATATGTATTTTTCCCGCTCCACCTTTTTAACTTTTTTTCACTTTTAAGAAGCGTTTTTACGTTGTTTGCTTCTATCATGCTTCGATCCGACTCACTCCTTACCCACTTTTTGATAGACAACCACAAACGGTTAAAAAGGTAAAAACGCCTTAAGGGTGATCTGAATGGGTTTTGACGTTTCTTTTTTTTAAACAAGTAAATTGGTTCGATAAACAACCTTATTTTATTTAAGGATGAAAAAGTGGTGCCAAAAAAAGACCTTTTAATATTTTAAATGATTCTCATTGGTGGGTCGAATGCAATGACATAACTGGATATGACATTTCATTGCTGCAAAATAGCAATTCTTGTAGTGGTAGTTCAGATGCTACAGCAATTGCTTACTTTCCAGCTTGGATTTTGATCTTCTTTTGCCACATTTCCGAGCAGGTGCGTGAAAACACACTTATTTAGCTTAGCGCCATATATTTATATACTGTAAAATAAATTTGGTGTGCAAAATTTTTTCCACTTCCGATCTGATTGAGCTGAAATTTGGCATACTTCCGTAATGTATATAACAGTAAAATTAAACTAACACGGAGCTGATCTGATGATAGTGATGATCCAGTCGTAAGGTGACCTAAGGAACTCCTCAAGGAAGGAATGCAATCGTACCGAGTTAGGGCTCATTAGAAAGGTCTCACGAATCAATTGATAAACGGGCAAACAAAAAGAGGTACAGACAGTTATAGAAGTGTGTACTGCAATTGGTTTATATCCAGAATTATGTCTACATATTTTTTTCAGATCGTAAAAGAGCTCCTAGTCCGCGAAGGCGGCGGCGGGCCGAACGCCCCCGACGAAGAGTGG
The DNA here is from genome assembly GCA_911728535.1 of Pammene fasciana. Classification (NCBI taxonomy): domain Eukaryota; kingdom Metazoa; phylum Arthropoda; class Insecta; order Lepidoptera; family Tortricidae; genus Pammene; species Pammene fasciana. Next base: position 5,867,462 of record OU452294.1, read on the forward strand.
TGCGCCGAGGAGGAACTGCCCGAGGAGACCCGCTGCAAGCTCGAGGGGCTCAAGTGTATGGCGCGCTGGCTGCTCGGCCTCAAGCGAGACGAGCTGTCGGCGCAGAAGACCTTCCGGATGCTCAACGCGTTCATAGTGCACAAGGGGGACTTACTACAGGTACTGTACGAGTATAGAACTAGTGGGACTATGAACAGGCGACTTAACAAGAGATAGCGTAAAATCTATACAAGAAAAATATGTTGAATATTCGGCATAAATCTCTTGGCAGCTTTCATTATTCAACCTATACCTCCCTGGACACCTCTAATCGATGATTAGATCCATTGTTTCTAAATCTAAATGTGATATTGACAGCAAAACCAGCTGTCGAAGGCGGAGATGGCGTGGCTGCGACTAGGCGCGGGCGCCGCCATGCTGAAGATCTGCGAGCAGAAGGGCGTCGGAGACCAGTTCACGGCAGAACAGTTCTACAACCTCAGCCATCTCATGATCGTGAGTGCACCATCTGTACAGTCGCCATCAAATCAGAGCGGCCACGGTACTCAAAAACGTCTGAACAAGCACCTTAGAGCTTTGATAATAAAGGCGTTCAGATATTTGTGACCATATTGGCCGCTCCGATATATCTGACGACGACTACACACCTAGTAGTATTTAAATAATTTTAAACAAAAACGAAACTACTACAATTAGCTTACTTTAAGCAAATGCCTACTGTAAAAACTGCTCACTATAGGTATGCCTATAATATTTGAAGAGTTCCCTCGATTTCTCCAGGATCGCGTCCTGAATGACCTGTGATGACAATAGGACAACTGGCAAGTATACTCTTACAAAAAAAAAGAAGAATTTTCGAAATTGGTTCAGCCGTCTTCGCATAATCAGTGGACATCGGCGAGTCGGGTAGTCGTGAGCCGGATTGTCAAAACCTTTAGAAAAGTTGTTGCTTTTTGTTATATCGTTATACAAATTCAAAATTTCTCACCAATCTTTCAGGACCCTGTACCTCAAGTCAGAGAAGCGTTTGCGGCGAAACTACACAAAGGACTTTCAAAGGTAACTTTATATCGATAAATTATCCATTTATAAAACGGTAAATATCAAAATTTTTAAAGTTACTGTCCTGCTGGGTTATATATCTATGGAGTCTTTCTAAATAAGCGTGTCTACACCTGGCGCACCGTCTCGCGAGGAAATTGCCGTGCGAGGCAGCTCGGCTAGTGTGGCCGTGCTTCGGCCGAGGCAAACGCACCCGCGGCCGCAATACTTCGGGCGAGGCGCGCCCACAATAGCTGATACTTTTCTTTTATTCTGCCGTAACTCTTAAAGATTGACCTGTAAATTTCCAGGGCATCCCCAACAAATGCCTGCCTCTGGACTTCATGGGGATGTACGCGCTGGGCGGCCGCGAGCCCGACCGGCGCCTGCGCGGCCTCGTGCGCCAGTACATGATGGCCGACGTGGTGCGCCGCCGCGAGTACATCCGCAACATCACCGTCGGCACCAAGGGTGAGCCAACGTCAACCTTGTGTGTACAAGATAGAGCCCGACCGGCCTCGTGCGCCAGTACATGATGGCCGACGTGGTGCGCCGCCGCGAGTACATCCGCAACATCACCGTCGGCACCAAGGGTGAGCCAACGTCAACCTTGTGTGTACAAGATAGAGCCCGACCGGCCTCGTGCGCCAGTACATGATGGCCGACGTGGTGCGCCGCCGCGAGTACATCCGCAACATCACCGTCGGCACCAAGGGTGAGCCAACGTCAACCTTGTGTGTACAAGATAGAGCCCGACCGGCCTCGTGCGCCAGTACATGATGGCCGACGTGGTGCGCCGCCGCGAGTACATCCGCAACATCACCGTCGGCACCAAGGGTGAGCCAACGTCAACCTTGTGTGTACAAGATAGAGCCCGACCGGCCTCGTGCGCCAGTACATGATGGCCGACGTGGTGCGCCGCCGCGAGTACATCCGCAACATCACCGTCGGCACCAAGGGTGAGCCAACGTCAACCTTGTGTGTACAAGATAGAGCCCGACCGGCCTCGTGCGCCAGTACATGATGGCCGACGTGGTGCGCCGCCGCGAGTACATCCGCAACATCACCGTCGGCACCAAGGGTGAGCCAACGTCAACCTTGTGTGTACAAGATAGAGCCCGACCGGCCTCGTGCGCCAGTACATGATGGCCGACGTGGTGCGCCGCCGCGAGTACATCCGCAACATCACCGTCGGCACCAAGGGTGAGCCAACGTCAACCTTGTGTGTACAAGATAGAGCCCGACCGGCCTCGTGCGCCAGTACATGATGGCCGACGTGGTGCGCCGCCGCGAGTACATCCGCAACATCACCGTCGGCACCAAGGGTGAGCCAACGTCAACCTTGTGTGTACAAGATAGAGCCCGACCGGCCTCGTGCGCCAGTACATGATGGCCGACGTGGTGCGCCGCCGCGAGTACATCCGCAACATCACCGTCGGCACCAAGGGTGAGCCAACGTCAACCTTGTGTGTACAAGATAGAGCCCGACCGGCCTCGTGCGCCAGTACATGATGGCCGACGTGGTGCGCCGCCGCGAGTACATCCGCAACATCACCGTCGGCACCAAGGGTGAGCCAACGTCAACCTTGTGTGTACAAGATAGAGCCCGACCGGCCTCGTGCGCCAGTACATGATGGCCGACGTGGTGCGCCGCCGCGAGTACATCCGCAACATCACCGTCGGCACCAAGGGTGAGCCAACGTCAACCTTGTGTGTACAAGATAGAGCCCGACCGGCCTCGTGCGCCAGTACATGATGGCCGACGTGGTGCGCCGCCGCGAGTACATCCGCAACATCACCGTCGGCACCAAGGGTGAGCCAACGTCAACCTTGTGTGTACAAGATAGAGCCCGACCGGCCTCGTGCGCCAGTACATGATGGCCGACGTGGTGCGCCGCCGCGAGTACATCCGCAACATCACCGTCGGCACCAAGGGTGAGCCAACGTCAACCTTGTGTGTACAAGATAGAGCCCGACCGGCCTCGTGCGCCAGTACATGATGGCCGACGTGGTGCGCCGCCGCGAGTACATCCGCAACATCACCGTCGGCACCAAGGGTGAGCCAACGTCAACCTTGTGTGTACAAGATAGAGCCCGACCGGCCTCGTGCGCCAGTACATGATGGCCGACGTGGTGCGCCGCCGCGAGTACATCCGCAACATCACCGTCGGCACCAAGGGTGAGCCAACGTCAACCTTGTGTGTACAAGATAGAGCCCGACCGGCCTCGTGCGCCAGTACATGATGGCCGACGTGGTGCGCCGCCGCGAGTACATCCGCAACATCACCGTCGGCACCAAGGGTGAGCCAACGTCAACCTTGTGTGTACAAGATAGAGCCCGACCGGCCTCGTGCGCCAGTACATGATGGCCGACGTGGTGCGCCGCCGCGAGTACATCCGCAACATCACCGTCGGCACCAAGGGTGAATGACACCAGATTTCCAGTACACCAGTTCATACTTACAGTCCGTGAGCTCTCAGAAGAACCTTCGGGTTTTAGAAAGAGACGTCGGGTATCAAGCAACAGTGACACGTGAAAAAGCAGAACAGCAATATTACCTTCGTGTGTCATCGCTGATTCCCGAAGGTTCTTCTTAAAGCTCACGAACTGTACATGGTAGCAGAAATCCTGCCATTGATGCAACCTATAAGTTCCGTACTCGTCTCTCTAGGGTGTTCTGTCGAGATTCTCAAAAAATAACGTTGTTAAAATTTAGTTTGTTTTGTCTCGTTATCAATCATGTGCTTAATTTACCATTTTACTTGTTACAGTGGAACGAGCGGTGTCTCAGCTGCCACACATCCTACCCGACTACATGCTGGTCTTCGCCGTGCCAGTGCTCACACACGACCCATTCTTCGACACCTATGACAACGTGGCACAGCTCAAAGTAAGTTTTCAATTGTTGCACACGTAAGCGTACGTAATTATTGCCGTTTCTAATGATTTCGGTGGTTACTTGGTTGAAGTGCCTCAAGACGAAATTCTTCAACCAATGTGTGTTACCAGTGATGACTTACAGCTCCGAAACGTGGTCTTTCACTATCGGCCTAATCTCAAAGCTTAAATGCCGATGGGCTCGAAAAGTGCTCGAGTGGAGACCACGGACTAGCAAGCGCAGCATAGGACGTCCATTCACAAGATGGACAGACGACCTTATAAAGGTGGCCGGAAGACGCTGGATGCAAGTCGCTTCCGACCGATACTTATGGAGGTCCAAAGGGGAGGCCTATGTTCAGCAGTGGACGTCTTATGTCTGAGTTGATGATGATGATGTAGTTTCGTGACAGTCATACGTGTATTTTAATTACTTTAAGGGACGGTTGCACCAAACCATATTGCGTTTGCTAACGTCCAAGTCATAGAGTATATTGAATAAGTCATCGTTAAAAAAATCTTGCATGAAAGTTTGACAGTTTTCTATGAGATGACAGCTTCGTCGCCATATTTAACGTTGATAAGTCCCGTTAATTATGCGTGGTGCAACCCATTCTAAATACTAAATAGGGTTGGCTGGTCGTCTTCCACAGATGGTCAGTGTAGGTTGTTTATATTCTATTTCTTGAATTAATAAATAAAAATTACGTTCGCAGGTGATGAAACAGTGCATCTGGTTCGTGCTGGAGCCTCTTATCACGCGCAACGATTTCTACTGCTACGGGTTCTACAAGAGCCTGGTGGAGCGCATGAAGAACCACAAGGACGCTCTCAACGAATCCGACGACAATTACAACTACGTAAGCCTTCTCTAGACTCTTTCATACAAAAAAAGAATTTTCCAAATCGGGCCAGCCGGCTTCGAATAATCGGTGAACACACATTAAAAAAAGCAAAGATCCCGACGAATTGAGATCCTCCTTCGAAATCTTGAAGTCGATCTTTCTGACAGGTGACAGGTGAAACAGTGTATCTGGTTCGTGCTGGGGCCGGGGGGCCTCTGATCACGCGCAACGTTTTTTTTTTTAAAGGTAGAGTAGGCTAAGTAAAGGCGGTTCTTTTTTGTTAAATTATTTATTTATTTATTGACTTGTATCTAAATTTTTTCTTGCGTCTGTAGTGTTAGTATCATTTTCGACCCTCGTGTTCCCCTGTAGGGCAAAATATTCATGAATAATTTATTTATTTCAACGGTTATAACAAGTTCGTTAATGTGTTTCCAGAAAATGTGGGCGATATGCGACCTCGCCATGTCGGTGATCTGGGCTCGCTCGGCCAGCTTCGAGATGCGCGACTTCCCGTCCGACGCGCGCATCCCCACCATGTACTTCGCGCCGCAGAACGAGTACTTCGTCAACACGCGCGTCTTCCTGCCCCCGGAGCTGCAGGTACACACACGCACACACACACGCACACACACACACGCACACGCACACACATACACTAACTAATAACACTAACTTGTATACACAGATTTCTTGAGAGTAGAACTGTAATGTTGCATTGAATATTAAATTTTATCGATATCTTGTATGACGAGTATGACCTAATGTTTCTTGGATTTAATTTTTTTTCTGTTTGTTTTCTTCAGAGCTGGCTCAAAGGTTGTAAACCTTCTAAACTTAAGAGTCGCCACGACGCTCGCGTTCCCATACAAACGTAGTTTTGCTCTCATTTTAAAACGACATGCTTTAGAACCACGAACTTTGGCATGGGCATTCTAGTAGTACAGATCTATGTCGGTAATACGTTTTCGTTGCTAAAAATTGTAATACAAAGAAAATACAGCCAGATACAGATTTACATACAAAACTTATTTTTGTTTTCTTTGTGTTACAATTTTTAGCAACTAAAATGAATTAGCGACATAGATCTGTACTACTAGAATGCCCATGCCAAATTTCGTGGTTCTAAAGCATGTCGTTTTAAAATGAGAGCTGAACTACGTTTGTATGGGGACGCGAGTTCACGCGAGCGTCCTGGCGACTCTTAAGATACGGATGTCGCTGTGACTTGATCACTTATAATGATAAAATTCGGGTCGAACTGCGTAGACTGTGATGTAAATTGGAAGCACGTCGGACGGGCAATCCGAATGTCTCAGGTTCGAATCCTGTCAGGCCCCAATGTTCTCCATGGTTGATTTTTTCATTATAATACACATCTGTTTCCAATTTGTGCTTTTTCAAGTTTGTTTTGTTATACAGTTCCAGCCTAAAAAGCCGATGGCGGTGGAAGCGGCGCCGCGCGGCAAGAAGCGCTCGCGGCCGTCACCAGACAACATCGATACTAACGACGTCGAGGTAACTATCTCATAATATCTCGTTAACCTAACCTTCCCACTTCATAACAATCAGTGATCAGCACCGATAATCAATGGCGTCGAACATTAGGTATGCCCCGAGATTCGAGTTGTGGAAAATATCTTGAAATGTTCTGCCGCCAGAGTGCAGCACTAGCACATCGGTAAACCATAGAGTTATTAGTACATACTAGGCCTTAAACAGATTTTTTCAAATTTTCATACATAATTTATAACGAATAAATATGTCATTTGTGCACCAAGGCGGTTTGTTTACAGAGGGCCTATCGTGAATCGAGAGAATCGAAATTTTGACATCTGCCTCTCTATCGCTCGAATATATATGTAAGAAAGAGTGACAGAGAACCAGGTAACGAAATTTTTATTTTCGTAGGCGGTTTGTTTACAGAGGGCCTATCGTGAAACGAGAGAATCGAAATTTTGACATCTGCCTCTCTATCGCTCGAATATATATGTAAGAAAGAGTGACAGAGAACCAGGTAACGAAATTTTTATTTTCGTAGGCGGTTTGTTTACAGAGGGCCTATCGTGAAACGAGAGAATCGAAATTTTGACATCTGCCTCTCTATCGCTCGAATATGTAAGAGTGACAGAGAACCAGGTAACGAAATTTTTATTTTCGTGTTTCGCGGAGACCCTCTGTGCTAGTGCTGCCGCCTACGCAGAGTTTTGCGTAATATTCCCTGTTGTAGTGAGTGCATAATTATGAATTAATCACAACAGTCCGTAAAAGGAGTCAAATCGTCGAAATAAACACACAAAGCTTAAAATAACAACGTGTGATCTTATCTTATTGAACCTAAAAATATAAGCAGGCATATTTGCTTTTAGGAATCGGTTGATATTACACAGTTTTATTTAGCTTGACCCGATATTTGTTTAAAATGTGCATCAAATCTTGTAAGTTAAATTTCAACAACTTCCCTGTGTCTGATTGAGCTGAAAATTGTTAAAGACCTTCTACACGATCGGGAGCAACCGCCAACCATCGTGTCCTTGGTCGGGTTGATATAAAAATGGACAGTGTAGAAAGCGGTTGACCCGACCGATTTGGTTGATGTCAACGGCCTTGGTTGGGAGTAGGGCATGCAATACCGGTATTGGTTGTATGGGCAATCCCGGAATTCCGGTATTAGCCCATACGAACAATACCGGTATTGCATGCCCTAGTTGGGAGCGCATCCCTCGCGACAGGCTACGTCCGTGGTTGGTCCCAACCGTCTGGAACGCTGTCGGCCGACGGGATAGCCCAGTAAAGATACGTTTTTTTCAAGCATTAATTTATAATAGCAATTTTTTTGTTTATATAGTTTTAAAATGTCATTCTAAGATGACTGAACGAAAAATCCTACAAACTTTCCATCGGGAAGTAAATATTCATCAAAATATATATGAAGGATTTCTTTTTTTTGTCCGATTTTCCTTCATCCATAAATAACGTGTCTTAAGGAACCATAATAAATAATATAATATTAATATATTTATTTAGGCGATTTTTTAGAAATTAATTAAATGAGGATTTTTTCAAGGTCATTTTTTTGTAGGATTTTCTGTCTACGCAATGATTAACATGACTTTTAAGCCATACAACTAAATACTTCTGCTATTATGAATTATTTCCAAATTTGTCATTTTCCCCATGCTAGTGAAAATAAAATTACTGTACTAGGAGCGGTTGGATGGTTGGCGGTTGGTCCCGATCGTGTAGGAGGCCTTTTATACTTCCGTAGTTTACATGACAATGCTATCTACTAGGTACAGTCGGCAATAAAAGTGTGTAACAAAACATTTTTTGGGGTTACTTTTGTTATCATTCAGAAGACAATGTCATTAACCGATTGCCAAGCAGACCCCAGGCAATCGCTAGAAAGATCAATGTCATTAACTACTCGTAATTAGTCGAATACTATGTGCTGTCCCTTCCGGCGTATGGTTTACGCAAATAATAGTAGATCCGAAAGTATCTCGTAACTCGGAATCTCGCGGTGTTGCCTTTCACCATTCGTGCCGATTACTGATAGTCAAAGCTTATCAATATCTATTTCACATTTTGACTTAAAGATCTTAAGGGTATCACCGTACTTGTCGATTTCGTATCGGTGTGGGCAGGCGATGTTTATACTACTACCCAATGATATACCGTCTTGTCACCCAATGTACCTGTACAATAGGAATTTAAACTCATACTCCTGCAATGTAAATTTTCAAAATTAACTATTTTAAAAGTAGATTTTTTTTATTATGTATGGTGGGTGGCACGAAGATATATGGCAAGCCGGACTCTAGCTTGTCTTTAGGCCCTGTTCCTTGCAGTGTTGCCAACTCTGTATTTAAAAGGATGAAAAACTTGTTAATATGTATACGGGTAAGCACTGTGTTAGTGCAAAATGTGTAGTAAAACTGGGCATTTAGTAATTGTGCTAAGTTATAGAGTTGGCAACGTTGCGCCCTGTCCTGTACGTGTGGTTTTGTTGCAAGCCCCCCCGCCCGCGCTCGGGCAGCCTGGACGCCAGGGGTAGCCTGGGGGTCATTGACCTGAAGGTAAACTCTACCATACTAGTGTAGATGGGTGTTTTCATTCAAACCTTCAAGCAGCTTTTGCTGATGCCGAGAATGAGAGTTAATTCGATCGATTTTTTCATGCCTGCCCGTGACGAGATCTCTTTGACAGCAGTTGTCAAGATCCACCAATAAAAAAAAGATTGAACATGATTGGTGGATTATGACAGCGATACCTCTCGCCACGGTGCTGCCACCTGGTGGAAAAATCAATCGAAGAAACCCCTTACTGATTAGCTTATTTTTCGCTTTCCGCTAATTGGCGCCCGTAGCGGCTATCATAACACTGGAAATCGATGTTAAAAACATGTTGTCACTCCGAAAGTAGGACGCGACGTAGGTATATGAATCGCACTGTAAGAAGCAGTTTCGCTTACAACATTATCATCACAACAATCATCATCAGGTCCACTCCAGATAATGCTTAAGTTGCTTAGGAAAATTAACGCATCATCAGAACAGCACCAGATTAACCTTTTGACCGCCAAATGTAAAAAAATAAATATCAATTTTGACCTCTGTCATGATTTATGAAGGTGTCATTCACGTTGTATCTTTGTCTCATATATCAGACGACGGCGGTCAAAAGGTTAATATGGGACCAACTTGGAGGTAGTTTCCTTCAAACAAAAAAATAATTATTCAAATTGGATCACGGGTCTGAGAGAAATCGGTCGAACGTCTTATTTTCAAGAAATGGTTAGCGCCATTAAAACTTTTTGGTTAGCGTCATTATTTTTTTTTAACATGTGATGTAATTCCATCCATCAATTGTTTCATGAAATACGATTTGGTACTTCTCTATAGTGTAATTGTGCCAAAATATCGAGAATTGGATTATTCAATTCATGAACCTCCATCTTACATTGCGAATTATATACTAGTGGGAATGAAAATACTCAGTTGATGTTGTAATGTGTTAAAAAATGTACCTACAATTTATATTTATAAGTTTTTAAAACCAATTTTCGCATTTAAAATTGTTTTGTTTTCGTATACAAGCATGATCTTTGTTGTGTGGCATAAATTAGTTATACAATTAGAAATTAGACTGTTTACATTTTTGTTTTTATATCGGCATGATTATAGCGAAAGACATTTTACAAGAATGGCTGAGAGTTTATATTATTTGCCTAATTCTTTGGGACAAATTAGTAGCCTTAGTAAGGCAGAAAACACACCTGAGCTGAATTAAGCAAGTTCATAGAAAATGCTTAAATTTGTCTATGGGTGCTTAAATTCGTCTATGGCCTCCATACAAAAAAATCAGCTACCGTAGACAAATTTAAGCATTTTGTCTATGAATTGGCTTAATTCAGCTCAGGTATGAGGTGTGCCTACTGATGAAATCTAATGTTGTTCATCTTTCCAGCCATCCGAGGCGTCCGACACCCAGATCCAGCTGCCCGGGCTCGAGCAGCCGCCGGAGACCGACGTCGACGTCGACGAGCCCGCCGCCAAGCGCGCGCTCAGCGACTGAGCGGTGAGCGGTGAGCCGTGAGCGGTGAGCGCCAACAACCAGCCACATGGATATACCACACACTACACAGACACCTCATCATTAAGCTTTTACAGGGAGCACGAGGTCACCACACATCAGCGAAATTTTATTCGTATATCTACGATTCGAACAACACATCTCTATAGTATTCTACACCAATTTGTAGTATAACAATCCAGGTTCACCCCTGTAATTTGATTTTCGTGGATATTTTTAATTGTCATGAGTAATGATCAAAAACGTTAACTCAATTGAAATAAGCGGTTGCGCTCTCATACAAAATTAGTACGGGAGCACAGATGCGTGGTGACCCCGAGTTGTACTTATGATCTATCTAGTGGTTGAGGTTATCTGTGGGAGACACTCTCTATACAAGCATTCAATCAACCAGAGCCATTGACAGGCGTACAATTGCCATCAGATATATCGGAACGGCCAACAACGCCTTTATTGTCAGGGCGATACGGTGCTTGTTAAGATATTTTTAGTACCGTGACCGCACCGAAATATTTGACGGCGACTGTACTCTGTCGAAACATGACCGGTGGTCTTATTTATTGTATAACGTTTATCTGACGTGGCTATTTGTGTATTACGTACGAATAGCCATACATTTGACGTTCCCCCCGCAAAAACCAGCAGACTTTTTTTGTATAGAAAATGACAGACATGGCCACTCCGGGTTGAATGCTCTAGATACTTAGTTCTATTTCAGATTGATTGATTGTCGCAGTGCGATTTTTGGGAGAACGATTTTGAAATCGCCATTTTGCATCTTATTGGCTTGAGTGAGTCACTAATTATGGAAAAAAGTAGCCTCATAAAAAAAAATCCCTGATATGGCTGAAAAAAAATTACGATACATTGGCCAAATCGCCCGTTATTTTTCTAATCTATAAAAAAATGAGGTGTAGGGTTGCCTACTCCGGTATTTTACGGGTCAAACCAAATATTCACGTGTCTCATCTTAGCGTTTGCCACGGCTCAATTGAGAGCCTGGGGTCCGCTTGGCAACCTAATCCCACGAATTGGCGTAGGCACTAGTTTTTACAAAATGCCTTCTAACCTTCGAATCCAGAAGGGAAACTTCTTTATTGGGATTAGGTCTTTCACGTGGACAGTCTGGCTAATGCAAATTAACCAATAGCTAAAAAAAGTTAGACATCTATAGCATTTTGGTGAAATTTCTAATTTATTTACCACCAAGTTCGGCTTCTGAAGTCAGGCAACCCTACTACTACTGCGTGTAACAACCCAGGATGAAAGAAAAAAATTGTCAAATTAAAATCAATGGCGATGGCGTAGGAAATATCACTAAGCTGCTTGGATCAAACCAAACAACAGTAATGCGAGTCTGAACATGAATTTTCTTTTAAATTCAGTTAAATTAAAATGAGGTTAAAACGAAGTCCTTTAAAACACTGCCTAAATAATGTTCTACATTGGGAAAGGCAACTATTTGGCCAGATGGCGGCAGCATACACTCGAGAGCAAACATTTGGGGTCAGTAACATAAACATTAATATCTTTAAAATGAATATCTTTTGAGATATTCAAGAACATGCTAGTGACCCGAAACTTTTGCTCTCGAGTGTAGGTTGTACCTGTCACCATTATTGCTCTATGTCTACGGGGTTTGGCTTAAATGGCTAGCATCCAGGCCACAAAATGCAAAAAAATAAATAAAATTTTTTACAGTATTGGTAGGAATGACGAGTACAAACTATCCTGGCGCCATCTGTAAGTACTTTCCACCGTCCAGGCCCATTTCACCGTCGAAACATGTTGACAGTTACAGTTTAAAATGACCTGCGTTTCAAGAAGGTTCTATGAAGCCCTAACAATCAATGGCCCATCTCTAGTAGACTTTTCGTTAATCACATTGATTTTAAGATTCTATGGGAGCATCAATTAATTACGCGAGACCACTCATAAATCCACCTCACGTAATCATTGAACACTTACCTAGGATCGAGAAATCAAAGGTAATGTTTTACTTTTGAAATGACCATTTTAATCCAGTCACGTACAAATACGCTTAGCATTGATAAGACTGGTTGTTCCTTGAGTACAATCAACGCCAAAAATATGTATACAATTTTGAAGCTTAAGGAGTAAGGTTTAAGTATACATATTTTTGACGTTGACGTATGCCAATAGATAATAGATACACTAAATTTGTATTCTGTTGTGATACACCAAGGTTGAAATCGTTCAACTTGACACTAAAAACGTATATTTATCTTACTCAATGAAATGACAACGCATAATCATCAATATCATTATCATTGGCCCTAGCATCTCATGTAGTGCAAAATATTGCTATCGTAGTCGGCTCAACCTTTTGAACGCTTTCTCTCTCGCATCAAAATGTGGCATACACGTCAACTATAGTCTGTATTTTTAGGTATTTAAATAAAAGTAAACAAAATCTACCCTCCAATGGCTCCTTAAGCTAGTTGAGGGTAGATGAAAACATTACCTGATCAAATAATGTAGGTTAAAGTCAGGTCATTTGTTCAGTGACAGATCTAGGCGCTTTTGTATATGGTTATATAATACTCTTTTTGGTTGGTTAACCAATAAATGTTATAACTACCCGAGAATGTACAAATTGTTTGTTTACTTTTATTTAAATACCTAAAGATACAGACTATAGTGAGAAACGAATTTAAACCTTATCTGTCAACAGTAAAATTGCTTTGACAGCGTCTGCCATAGCCACTTTAGTGGTTGTTGGCGTGGTAGGCACGACAGTACTCGACCACTTTAATGGCTCTTGGCGTTCAAAAGGTTAAGTAGATGGTGTTTTCTGGTAAATCTAACATAAGCGCTGGACAATCTAGTTAGTGCAAATGAGTCATAAAACGCGATCTATATTAGCTGTCAAAATTGCGGTTTCGTTATTTTGCACTATTTTCAGGGCTCGAAAGTATAATGAGGGTTTCCTGGATCCCAGATGGCGGCACTGACGCGAAGTCTTTGACAGCAGCTGTCAAAACCCACCAATAAAAAAATATGATTAAACATCATTGGGAGTTTGCATTTGAAATCCAACATGGCGGGTTGATTTTAGGGATACTTCTTTGTTTTTTGTTCACTAAAGTTGTTCAGTGTGTAATATTGATAGCGTATTGTTCAGTGATCTAACGAATAAGTGGTGCAGCTAATGAAAAACTAGTCTCAAAACGTGTCTTACCATGTTTTTAACAACGAATTTTAACTCCGTGGTAGATCGCCACGTGCTCTTTGTAAAATACAGCTATCACTTTACGAAAAGCTGTTTCACCGTACAAAGTCAAGCTTTGTAAGCTTTAATAACTTTTAATCGACCGTACATTTGTCGCCACCACTTTGACATTGGCTAAATTGCCCCAATATATGGGCAGAGCCATTTATTTTCACAAAAGAACTAACTAACTAAACATGATTGGTGGATTATGACAGCTAGACCTCTCGCCACGGTGCTGCCACCTCGTGAACAAAAGCGATTCAGGAAAAGCGAGTCAGTTATGGCTATCTTGATAATGGGGTTGGCCGGTCGAAAGTTTTTACAGATGGCGCCAGCATAGTTGGTACCTGTCAGTCCTACCAATTGTGTCAAATTCTTGTTTTTGCTTTGGAATTTTCTGACCTGGGTGGGCTAGTGTTTAAGCCAAATCCCATACAACTATACTAGTGACAGGTACCAGCTATGCTGGCGCCATCTGGCCAAACCGTTGACAGTTGCCAACCCCATTATCGTGATTGCATTAGTCTGATAAATCGATTTGATAATAAACTAAAATTTGTAAATGCTGAACCCTGAGAATTTATATAGGAGCCACACAAACTTGCTCCATGAGATATTTTCTATTCAATTATGTAAAAAAAATCTGAAATAATTGTGAAATGTAATGGGATGCAGGAACTTGGCATTTATATTATACACAATAAAGCCTAGTTTCCCGCAGACTTGGATTTGTCCAAATAATTTATTTGATAAGTATTTAAAATGGCGAGTAAGAGCTTTTCAGTCATAAGAGAAATTAAAACTTGTTTGTGTGAAGAAATAAAGACTAGAGTGCGAATGGTACTGTAGTATTTTTAAGTCATTTGAAATTTATAATTCATGTCAATCGGCTTTTGTGACTACAGCATTTATTTTGAACTTCGTGGATTGAAGACTCGTGTAAAAAAATTGGGATTTAGGTACCATTATCAAAAAAGAAATGTTTAGCGATTTTTTTTAAACTTACATTTCTTTAGTTATTGACGGTAGTTTTCAGCAAAAATCGGACATATTATTTACAATTTAAGTAATCAGAAATCCGAACTGATCATATTTTTAATTTATTATCCTTGAGTATCATTTAACCCTTTGACCGCACTCGGTTATATTTTGGACGTGATATCACGCGCTGGCGCAGAGGGCACGACTTTCCGTGCGCGTGATTTGACGTCTGTAGCGGGCAAAATACGTTAAGTCCATTTTAAAAATTTGTGTTCTAAGAATATTTTTTTGTTATTGAGTTTTATGCACATTATGCACAATGACATCTATTTATTGTCATTGTAACAGTGTAATTTAGTCTTTGGAGTTTTGTTCTTTGCGAAGGACAAAAAAACGGTATTTTTATCACCATGTCTTTGACATTCGAACGAGTGATAATGATTAAGTCGAGTCTGTATGATATAGAAATGTAATCATAAGTTTTTAGATTTTAATACGTAAAATTGTTTGCCCGTTATTTTTAGTTTTCTCGGCTGATAGTTTGTTTATTTTCGTTTCGATGTGACAAAATCTTAATATTGAAGAGTTGTTTTTATCATTTTGACTTAATTGTATCAGTTTTGTATCTATTGGGACACGTAATGGACATCGTAGCTAGTTTAAATTATGAATTAAGTCTTACATTGTTTCTTCGTGATATTATCTCAGTGTCCTTTTAGAAGGACATAACCTAACGACTACTGCTTTCGTATAAAGATGTGTCTAATTTCTCGAAATCGTTTCGGTGTAATATTAAGTTTTATTTAAAATGTCCTTTCTGAAGAATGAAAATATGCTCGAAAATTTTCGTATGTAGGATTATTGTGTTGTAGTTACGATCAGAATGTTGCAGTTCCTATCGAGATTAGGCTGTGGTGGGTATTTGTGGCATCTTAGAACGGGAAAGATTCTCGAGTTACTTTTTACGTTCACAATAAATGTACCATGAGTAGTCCATGACTCGTTTCGTTTAGGTTTCCTGATAAGAAACATTGTCTCGTTCACTCTCGTTTTGTAAGAAAGGGATGCAAAGAAAAATGATATAATTCACCAGGTATTGTAATATGTTGTCAAAACTACCCAACGAAATTGTTCTTTATTAATTACGTACGTGGAATATTATATAAATGTACGATTTTATGAAATGTATGCTCGGTGTCCAAACTGTGTTTCGAGCCTGGCAATAGTGTATTATTTTTAATCTTAATTTAAATTCACTTTTGTATCAATTAAGTGTACCAAAAATTGGATAACAGCTGATGACGTGATGACGCGACGCAGCGCGTCGAGACGATTCTCTGTAGTTATATATTAAAATAATAAATATAACACTTTGTTTTTTATTAAATTCCTTTATAAATACATACAAAATCCTTTATAAATATATACAAAAAATGCTATATCACAGATTCAAGAAAGAAATCTCAAATTAATGTTTTAAAATTCTGTTGCTTATAATATAATTCACAATATTGATTTGATAGCACCCTCTGGTTTTTTTAAAGTTTACTTAAGTACAAACTTTCAATAATACAGCCAGCAGCAAAAGTTGTTACGCGCTTAGGGTGTTCCAAATGACCTCCACGCGCTCTTATTCTCTTAACAATAAAGTTGTGTCAAGCTTATTTTGAACACCTCACCCGCTTAGCTACTTCTGCTGCTGACTGTACAATATTAGTAGGTATCTAATGATATTCCATTTACACATTGGTTCTTTTAGTTCATTGGTAACTCTTTTTATCGAGTATTTGTTGGAGCAATGCTTTACCTTAAAATACTAAATGCTCTACACTACGCCACCCTAGGCGTTGAAAATGGGTGACTAAAACCGGGCATCCTCTGCGCCGCGATACAGTAGTTAAAGCCTAACAAGTTCCTTTTTAGCCCTCGCCATGTTGCGGATTTTCAATGGAACTAATTTATTTTAATGGCAATGATTTTTTTTGACAACAAACGTTAAAAGTCATTGAATGTCACCCAATGTAAACAAATCGAAAATAATTGTAAGTAAATATTCCAGGATAATAATAGTTTTGCAATCAAAATGGCCAAAAAATTTCACACCGATGCAAATCAAATAATTTTAAATACATTAAAATACTTGCGACACAAAAAGGATGAGGAATTCAGTAGCATTCCATTAAACAATGTTGTGAAATTAGTTGTTGACATGACGGGTACTGACATTGATAGTGCGGTTGTAATAAACTAGTTACTTTGGTACTAAACATACTTCTACAAGTCACAAGTACATAATTGTATATCTCACTCGCTCTTGCACGATGCCAATACACACTGTCCCGACTTTTCATGACGTACACGTATTGTTGCTATATCTAAGCTATTTGTAGCGACACTATATCAGGGCTAAAATAGTAGATTGTACAACAAGTGCATAAAACGCACCATTTTACGCGAGGCGTTTATCCATACGAGCAGCTTGCGAGCGAGGATGGATATAAAGTACGAGCGTAAAATGGGTTTTATGGACGAGTTATACACTCTACTTTTTACTTCGATTGTGAGGAAATAAAAAGAATAGGAATTTCTTTCATAAGTGTTTATATTTTTTTACTTCTCATGCTCGTAAAGTTTCACTTTATGCTGGGTATAGGCGGACTAAAACTCAATTTTATGCACAAGTGCATAAAAAATTGACTTCTTCTAAGGCTATTTTGACAATGGCAATTTTTTATGCACTTGTGCATAAAATTGAGTTTTAGTCCGCCTATACCCAGCATAAAGTGAAACTTTACGAGCATGAGAAGTAAAAAGTAACTTGTTAGGCTTTACACAGTTGAATCCTTTGATCGCCAAGTATCGGACGGAAAAATCGTGCTCTCAGCGCCAGCTCCCTTATATTTTGAGCGTGCCACTGCCACGCGCTGAGGGCAGGACTTACAGTGCGCGTGATTCGATGTCTTTGGCAGTCAAAGGGTTAAATCCCATTGTTTGGAAAAATCTACACTTACAAATGTCTACCTTACACATGGACGGGCTCCGGTTTGACCCAATACTCCCGAATCTCCTGTAGACTCTTTCCCCTAGTCTCGGGTACCCATAGCAGCGTATACAGCACGCCCCACGCCGTGACGCCAGCGAAAGCGTAGAATACGATGTGTACGCCGAACGCTGACGCTATGGGCGTGTAGAACAGGACCGTCATGGAGCTGCAGAAGAATGAGAAAGCCATGGAGGCGCCGGCCATGCGGGCTCGCATCTGTGGCAGATAAAAAAAATATACAAATTATTATAAAAAAATATTTGAGATTTCGGAGTTGGTCAAGGTGGTTACAAATATCCGAACAACGCCTCTATTTTGAAGGCGGTAAAGTGTATTTTCAGATATTTTTGAGTATTGTGGCTGCTCTGATATTTGATGGCGACTGTACGTAGATACTCTTGAGGCTATTATCCAAAGAGTATATTGCATATACCTAGGTTAGTACGTATTTGGTAAAGCCCGGCGAAGTACCAGGTACGTGAACACCTTAGCCATAACTACCATAGGCACGGGAGCCAGTCCCGCGCCGTACGAGAGCAGGCACAGACACACGGAGACCACGGGCAGCCACCGCGGCCCCGAGTGTGTGAGGAAGTACGTGGCTAGCGCGATCATGCAGAGGGACACTACAACAGCTGCAAGCCAGTATACAGTGTGTTTTTTTTAAGTGGGCCACTATGGGGAAATCCTAAAGTATAGGAGATACAGGGAAACTGTCTTAGGAAACATTAGGTATTTTTTTGAGAATTTTTTTTGGTATAGTCGAATTTTTGGTCAAGTGCGAGTTGTCCCTAAAAATTAATAATTTTGATGATTTTTTTTTTGACGCAGATCTAGTCAGTTTCATGAGAGGATCATTTTATTGTATGGAAAGAAAAAAATCGGAACAGTAGAAGTTAGTCAAATAAAAAAAAAATGTTTTTATTATGACAAAATGTGTAAATTGCCTAGGTACACTTGCAAGGTTTATAAAAAGTATTTCAAATTCCAATATGACATTTGTTTTTGGAACACTTTATTTGATTTAAAAACCAAGTAAGAATACTGTTTGGTCTAAAAATTTTTTTTGTTTTTTTTTTTTTTAAATTGAGAATCTCGCGTAAGAATGGAGGTCCTAATTAAATGATTTTGGACCTCCATTCTTACGCGAGCACCTTCAGCTCAATTAAAAAAAATAACATTTTTTTTATTTGGTCCGAACAGTATTCTTACTTCCTTTTTAAATCAAATAAAGTGTTCCAAAAACAAATGTCATATTGGAATTTGAAATACTTTTTATGAACCTTGCAAGTGTACCTAGGCAATTTACACATTGTAATAATAAAAACATTTTTTTTTATTTGACTAACTTCTACTGTTCCGATTTTTTTCTTTCCATACAATAAAATGATCCTCTCATGAAACTGACTAGATCTGCGTCAAAAAAAAAATCATCAAAATTATTTATTTTTAGGGACAACTCACACTTGACCAAAAATTTGACTATGTCAAAAAAAAAACTCAAAAAAATACCTAATGTTTCCTAAGACAGTTTCCCTGTATCTCCTATATTTTAGGATTTCCCCATAGTGGCCCACTTAAAAAAAACACTCCTTCTTTCTTCTTTTTCTTTCCCTTATCCCATCTACTTGGGGTCGGGTCTCCTTGATCTGGTGCGCCAGACGGCTCTGTTCTGGATTGTCGTTTTCTGAAGTGCAGCGGATTCCAAATCTTGACTGACGCCTGCCAGCCACGTGGCTTTTGGTCGTCCTCTTCCTCGGGGTTTTTCGGGCAAACGGAGCGCCACCTTCACTGCGAAGTCTTCGTCCCTCCTCATGACATGGCCATACCACCGTAGTCTACGTTCCAGTAGTTTATCGGTGATAGGAGCCACTTTGAAACTTCCGCGGATATATTTATTGCAGATCCTGTCCAATCTAGTAACGCCGCCAGCCCAGCGAAGCATCTTCATTTCATTAACATGAAGACGTTGCTCATGAGGTTTCTGTGTGGTCCAACACTCAGAGCCATACAGCAGTGCAGGTCTAACCGCTGTCTTGTAGATTTTGCCTTTTACTTTTATAGGCATATGGACATCACAAAGAACCCCTGAGAGGCTTCTCCACTTCAACCATGCCGCGTTTACTCGATGGGCTACATCGCTATCCACATTTGCGTCGGGCGAGAGCATAGAGCCGAGATATCGGAATTTGGTCACGTTGGGTACAGGAGCTCCATCTATGTATATTACGGTGTTGTTGCAAGATGTGGTGGCAAATTTGCAATACATGTGTTCCGTCTTGGTTCTACTAACTCGCAACCCGGCTCGTTCAAGGGATTTTGTCCATTTGGTCAAGCTATCTTGCATCTCCTCTGTGGTTTTAGCTGTAAGCACGATATCGTCAGCATATAGCAGACACCATGGTAATGGATCCTGTATATGTCTCGTGAGGTAGTCCATCACCAAATTAAAGAGGAGCGGGCTCAGTGCGGATCCCTGGTGCACACCAACTTTGACTTCAAATGGCTCACTCAATCCTGCTGGAGATCTCACCCGTGTGGTGATATACCGGTACATATCCATTATGAGCTCTATGTAGTGTTCAGGCACGTTCTGTGCCCTGATTGCATGCCAAACCAGCTTTCGCGGGACTCTATCAAAAGCTTTTTCCAGGTCGATAAAGGTTAGATGTAGGTCCTCTTTGTTTGATCTATGCTTCTCCATAATGATTCTGATGGTTTGTATGGCATCTGTTGTCGACCTTCCGGGAGTGAAGCCAAACTGGTTTTGCGTAATATCAGTAAGCACTTAAAAAAAACACACTGTATATATATACCTAGGTTAGTACGTATTTAAAGCCCGGCGAAGTACCTGATACGTGAACACCTCAGCCATAACCACCATAGGCACGGGAGCCAGTCCCGCGCCGTACGAGAGCAGGCACAGACACACGGACGCCACGGGCAGCCACCGCGGCCCCGAGTGTGTGAGGAAGTACGTGGCTAGCGCGACCATGCAGAGGGATACTACCGCGCAGCTGCATGCCAGGGGAATCTGAAACGTTAAGGTTAATTATCGAACCAGGTGAAGTTCTTACAGGCTTCGGACACAGAACTGTCAGCTGGCTACTAGGACATCCGTGCATTCGATGGCTTTTGAATTTTAAATGTTTTTCCGCTATAACTTTAGTATCATTTCTCTTCATGAAATTTGTTGGGGTTGTAGCAGAGATACGGAGAAGGCGTTACTGCAAGGGATGATGGATGCGGCAACCGCTGTCGAGGTTGTAGCAGAGATACATATAATTTGAGAGTTCGTATATGAGCAGGCTCGATCAAAAGGTTGTGGACTTAGAAGGCGAAAAAAATCTTCATATGAGTCTTGTTGTATTGATCACCTCGTAAATCGCGAGTTCTCAGTTCGAGGCAGACTACTAGTAATATAAATTCAACTGTTACCTTCCTCCCAAACTTCTCAATCGATACCGTCGTAAAGAACGACCCAGCCAACTGCAAGAACCCCATAAGTAGGGTCAGCAGATTCGGGTCCCATTTGGTGCCGGCCCTGGTGAAGACTTCGGAGCCGTAGTTCATGAGAGCGAAGCACCCTGACAGGGTCTGGAGCGCCATCAGCATCAGCGTGACGCGGAGGGCGGAGAAGGTGGCTCGGTCTTGAACTAGGACAAGGATGGAGGTATTTAATTTCAGTAAAAAACACAAATTAGAAACAGATATCCATTATAATGAAAAATATCAACCGTGGAGAATTCTGGAGCATGACAGGATTCAATTCTGAGACCTGCGGATTGCCAGTTCGATGTGCTTCCATTTTACACCACACGATCCCAATTTAAGACGGCGAATTTTATAATAATTCAAGGTGCTCCCGAGTTCTCCACGGTTGACAGATTCTAGCGCTCAGTCGGTCCTAATGTAAATGTGAATAGTAGTACCTAATATCCTTTAGAACGATCGATTTTATTAGACAAAAGGCGTTGCAATTGTCGCAAAGGACATCTTTTATACTTCCACTTTTTGCATACAGGCATATACAGGGAATTGTAATTCTTACACTCATATGAATAGGGAATATTACGCAAAACTCTGCATAGGGGCGGCACTAGTTAGTTTTCGTGTATCGTGGTAGGCCCTCTGTATGTGTACAGAGGGCCTACCACGATACACGAAAATAAAAATTTCGTTATCTGGTTCTCTGTCACTCTTTCATATTCGAGCAATAGCCTCTCTATTGTTCGAATATGAAAGAGTGACAGAGAACCAGATATCAAAATTCGCATGTCAAAATTTCGATTCTCTCGTTTCACGGTAGGCCTTTTGTAAACAAGCCTTGGTGCACAAATGACATATTTATTCATTACTAGCTGTACCCGCGCGGCTTCGCCCGCGTGCATTGCAGTAGGCTCTGTCACTTTTCGTTACACTCATCCCTCAACAGTCCACTGCTAAACGCTTTCTACATATCAAATTTCATAAAGTCAGTTATAACTTCGACATCCCAAAAGATCGACCGAAAGCGTCTGCGGCAGAGAACCATGTGAGCGGGAAGATCTGAAGAGCTAAAAGCAGAGCTCTCTCTGTAGAGTCGAACGTCCGAAGCATCTCAGTAGAAAATGCAGCAGGAGGTCAGAGATCGAACACAAATTAATGACTAAGTCTAAAAAGTAAACCGGAGGGCGGAAAGACCAATGTAAGGAGATATCGAACACAACTTGATGTTAAAGTGTACGCGAAATGGCCCTCGAGCCGCCTTTCACATAGTTATAATAATAATAATAAAAGACGTTTATTCAATACGTTCGCATAAGTACATAATAAGAGTACAGAAAAATGCTTAAAACATATTGAATAGGAAAGTGGCTCAGCTTGTGTCTGTGCAAGAAGGCATAAAGGCACTAGGACCCTACCACCTTCAGGAACGGACGCTGTTATTCTGTCACCCCCATGACTTAATCTAACTTAAGACTTAATTCTATCAAAACTGTTATTGCTTCCGTCTTAAATATGCAACTTAATCATTTTTGGTATTAATAGTGGTCAACTCTATCTACATCTTAAATATTCAACCTCACCATTTTTTGGTAAAAATAGCAATGGTACGGTGTGTTTATCTTTTTGCGTGGGCTCCACCCCCCGAGCCGCCTTTTACCGCCTGCCACGTGCAAATCTATGTCAAACTCTTGCTCCCATCTTGAACTTTCAACCTTACCATGGCAATTTTTGGTATCATAAGCAATAGAACGGGGTTTTTTTATGCGGGGAGCTCCGCCCCCTGAGCCTCCCTTTCTTTGGCGCCCGTCACAACTCTTTTTCTTGGTAAACTTTATCAAAACTCTTTTTCTCCCATCTCAAATGTTCGACGTAACAATTTTTGGTATAATAAGCAGTACTATGGTGTGTTTTTTCTTTATGCGGGGGGCTCCGCCCCCGAGCCCCCCTTTTTTCCCCGCCCATCACGTGATTGACTCTATCAAAACTCTTATTCTTCCATCTTAAATGTTCAACATAACTATTTTTGGTATAATTATCTATAGTATGGTGTATTTTTTTCTTTTTGCGGGGGGCTCCGCCCCTAGAGCCCCCCTTTTTTCCCGCCCGTCACGTGGTTAACTCTATCAAAACTTTTCTTCTCACATCTCAAATGTTCAACGTAACAATTTTTGGTATAATTATCTATACTCGTAGTATGGTGTGTTATTCAATCCCCCCTTTTTTGCAGCCCATCGCGCGGTAAACTCTATCAAAAATCTTTTTCTCCTATCTCAGATGTTCGACGTCACAATTTTGGTATAATTATCTATAGTATGGTGTATTTTCTTCTTTTTGCGGGGGGCTCCGCCCCTCCAGCCCCCCTTCTTTAGGGGCCCATCACGCGGTAAACCCTATCAAAAACCTTTTTCTCCTATATCAAATGTTCGACGTAACAATTTTTGGTATAATAAACGGTGTGTTTTTTCTTTATGCAGGGGGCTCCGCCCCCCGAGCCCCCCTTTTCTTCCCGCCCATCACGTGGTTACGTCTATCGAAACTCTTCTTCTCCCATCTTAAATGTTCAACGTAACTATTTTTGGTATAATTATCTATAGTATGGTATTTTTTCCTTTTTGCGGGGGGCTCTGCCCCCCGAGCCCCCCTTCTTTTACGGCCCATCGCGCGGTAAACTCTATCAAAAATCTTTTTCTCTTATAAAAAATGTTCGGCGTAGCAATTTTTGGTATTAAAAGCAGAACTACGGTGTATTTTTTCTTAATGCGGGGGGCTCCGCCCCCCGAGCCCCCCTTTTTCCCCGCCCATCACGTGGTTGACTCTATCAAAACTCTTATTCTCCCATCTTAAATGTTCAACGTGACTATTTTTGGTATAATTATCTATAGTATGGTGTATTTTTTTCTTTTTGCGGGCGGCTCCGCCCCCCGAGCCCCTCTCTTTTTACAACCTATGGCGCGGTAAACTCTATCAAAATTCTTTTTCTCCTATCTCAAATGTTCGGCGTAGCAATTTTTGGTATAAAAAGCAGTACTACGGTGTATTTTTTCTTAATGCGGGGGGCTCCGCCCCCCGAGCCCCCCTTTTTCCCCGCCCATCACGTGGTTGACTCTATCAAAACTCTTATTTTCCCATTTTAAATGTTCAACGTAACTATTTTTGGTATAATTATCTATACTATGGTGTATTTTTTTTTTGCGGGGGGCTCCGCCCCCCGAACCCCCCTCTTTTTACAGCCTGTGGCGCGGTAAACTCTATCAAAATTCTTTTTCTCCTATCTCAAATGTTCGACGTAACAATTTTTGGTATAATAAGCAGTACTACGGTGTGTTTTTCTTAATGCGGGGGGCTCCGCCCCCCGAGCCCCCCTTTTTCCCCGCCCATCACGTGGTTGACTCTATCAAAACTCTTCTTCTCCCATCTTAAATGTTCAACGTAACTATTTTTGGTATAATTATCTATAGTATGGTGTATTTTTTTCTTTTTGCGGGCGGCTCCGCCCCCCAAGCCCCTCTCTTTTTACAACCTATGGCGCGGTAAACTCTATCAAAATTCTTTTTCTCCTATCTCAAATGTTCGACGTAACAATTTTTGGTATAATAAGCAGTACTACGGTGTGTTTTTCTTAATGCGGGGGGCTCCGCCCCCCGAGGCCCCATTTTTTCCCCGCCCATCATGTGGTTGACTCTATCAAAACTCTTAATCTCCCATCTTAAATGTTTAACGTAACTATTTTTGGTATAATTATCTATACTATGGTGTATTTTTTTCTTTTTGCGGGCGGCTCCGCCCCCGAGCCCCCCTTTTTTCCCCGCCCGTCATGTGGTTGACTCTATCATAACTCTTATTCTCCCATCTTAAATGTTTAACGTAACTATTTTTGGTATAATTATCTATAGTTTGGTGTATTTTTTTCTTTTTCGGCCCCCCGAGCCCTCCTTTTTTTTACAGCCCATCTCGCTGTAAACTCTATCAAAATTCTTTTTCTCCTATCTCAAATGTTCGACCTAACAAAGAACTAAAAAAGAGGTAAAGGCATAGGTTCCCATTATACTCATAGCATAGATAGTACCTACCTACTATAGCCATCTAGGGATATCTCTGCGAACTCGTGTTGCATTTAGTTTGCACCTAAACTACATATGTAGTGGTCAGATTTTGCGCAAAGAGGACTCGGTAGTAACAAAGTTCTGCGAGAGATAGCGTTACCTAATCGTATAGCCAAAGACATGTCTAGATACCCGTTTTGATGGTACGTATTTTTTACTTTTCCACTATATTTAACCAGTATATTATTATTTAACACATTTATTTATTTATACGAATGAATATGAACTAACCGAAAGTAGTTAAACAAATATCAATTTGCTGCTTGAGCTTAACACCCATATTCATTTCACATACAAAGTTTAAACCCCCCTTAAACCCCCTTAAATCCAAAAAGTTCGTATTTTTTATAGCCTATGTCCTGACCAGAGGTCTGTTGAACCTGCTAGTGAAGTTTTTAACGAAATCGGTTCAGGCGTTTTGACGCCAACTCTCCCCATCCAAACAGACAAACAGACAAACAGACAAACAGACAAAAATTCTAAAAATCGTCGAAACGTGTTCTGTTATCGATTCTAAGACCTACTAACTTATTTTTTTACTAATATCTCCAATGTACAGATTTTCGACCCTCTTCAGCTTTATTATATGTAAGATAAGATAAGATAAGATAGATAAATTATCTATGAAACCTTGTAAATATCTGTTTAAGGCCTAGTATGTTTTTAGAACTCTATGGTTTACCGGTGTGCTAGTGCTGCACTCTGGTGGCAGAATATTGCAGTAATATCCCCTATTCAATGATTGATTTTATGCCAAGCTCTCTGATAGTTCATTTAAATCTAGAATGTCGTTGGTTGTTCAAATCTCATGATAGATGGCGCTTTTGTATATTCTACATCGCGGTGTTAAGATTTTTCCGCGATGAATATATAAATGCAGTGTTTGTCGACTTCAGCCAGATTTATTTTTTAGGGTAATGCTTTTTTTTTATTTCAGAGTGTCCCTATGTCTAACGAGACATAGGGACAAACCACAGGGCGGTGTAATGACACCGCCCGATATATTCGAACAAACACAGGTATCTACTAGAGCTCCCGATACACATGAACAGTCGCCATCAGATATATCGGAGCGGCCAAGGTGGTCAACAATATCTGAACAACGCCTCTATTATCAAGGCGATAACGTGTTCAGATATTTTTCACCTCACTAGCTCGGAAAGCCCTTTTTGTTTGTTTAATATCTATTGTGAAAATCGCTTTTTATCCACATGTGGTGAAAGAGTTTTGACATAAGTGACAAGTGGCTTAAGTGACATTTGACAGCTAACAAAACGTAAAACGTTAAAAGTGCAGAATTTTTAACATCGCAATTAATGAATTGCATCGAGTAAAAACACTTAATACAGTCTTACAACTTTATTTTAATTCATAAATATCAGCATTCAACATTAATCTTCATTCTTTTTGTAAAAACGGATTAATTGTTCTGACAGCCGAATAAGTCTACGTACGAACAAAACGCATCTGACATTTAATAAAACCTTTTACGTCAAAACTTTTCATTTCAATTCATCCATCATATCAATTGTTTTGTTAAAAATTAGTGATTCGAGTGATGAAGAAGTATTAAACACCTGAGGAATTACGGGAAACCGAGCAAAATGCACCCTTTTTCTTATTTTCCTCGCTGTAGTGAGGTAAAAAGTTTTGTGTTATACACGGGTGAAAGTTATTTTACGTCTCGTGTATTAAAGCACTCGCTACGCTCAGGATTCTATTTTTGAACCACTCGCTTCGCTCGTGGTCAATAATAGAATCCTTTCGCTAGCTCGTGTTTCAAATAACACTCGCACGTAAAATACAACTTTCACCCCTTGTATAACAAATAATTATTTAAGTACCTTAGCCGTGACACACAGACGGTACCCGTGTTCTTAAACCCGGCGATGCTAACAACATAGAGTAACTTATATAGTAGAGCAGCCTAAGAACTTTTTGAACAAATAGCGTACTAGGAGCTACTACACTAGAAGCTACTAGGTGGAGTAGCAGTGCAGGTGACATTTCGTCTTACATTTTGGGTATCTTTAGGGGGCTTTCGGACAGAGGGCGCAATTGAATTGAGCTTCAAAAAGTTCTGATGCGCTGCTCTACTATATAAGATAGGTACTCTATGCTAAGAACCTGACCTAGGTACACGAATCCGCCAACTTATTGACTATAAAGAGCTGTGTGTGTTTATAGTTTAGGGGTCCCAGCTTTTGCCCCAGGGCCCTTGGTCACGTAGCTACGCCACTGTGCACGGTAAGACGGTTACACGAATACACGAAGAAACGGATCTTATTTATAGGTCTGTGCCGTGTAGTGGAGATCCAAGAGCATAAGAGCTACAAGCGAATACTAAGATCGGAACACCCGAAACTCATGCCCTGCCCTGCTTAAAATAACAGGAAACCTAAGTATAAGAAATTCACTTCGGTTAGGTGTTTTAGGATCTTACATAAAAGGAAACACTTTTACTTATAAGTTAATTATTCTGCTTTACTTACTTAGTTAATACAAAACCAAGTATTATTAGCCTAGTAATAATCTAATAACAGAAGATAAGCGGATTTAAACAACGTGTTTGCATTTAAAGTATTAGGTATGTTCGTTTCTCCGAGATTTGCGCTCAAAACTACTAAAACTAAAACACACAGCGGTACCTAAGTATGTTTCACTGTGAAAGATTTTTAAGCCAAATAAAACCTCATTTGTCTTAAGTAAAGGTTCAAATTGCCGTAAATGTGTAACTTTCATTTAAATATAGCGGATGAAGGTAATTAATTGTAATCTCAGAATAACAAATGAGCATCGGATTAACTATGATTTAACTAGAAACTTGTGATTTTACTGTAATTAGGTACCTATTAGTATTACCTGTATTTATCTAGCAGTGTTATGTTAGCTAGCTAAGCACGTTGACCTTTGAATAACTACCTACTTATGATATACTCACAGTGCGTAGTAGAAAAATAGGTGTTATAAGGTGTATTCGGATTTTGGATATTTTCGAAGTGGTGCATAATCCCGAAAATCAACTCTTATAACACTGGAATATCAGTGATTTTTAAATGGTTTCCGGAATTATCCAAATTGCGGAATTACCCGAATACATCATATCATAATGATGAGGTAAATTAAAAAAAAAGTAGATAACGAAAACCGCATTAGACGTAACCTTATGTGCCACGTTTTGCCCAACTGAAATGCCTGTAGCCTATGTAATTAAGCTACAAGTTACAAGCAGAAGTCTCTTTCTAACACAAATCAGAGATAGACGAAATGTGGACCTTCGAGACCGGGTCAGCGCGATCAAAAAAGACGCATATATATGCCATCACTTTGATGTGATTTCGAGTATCGATACGAATGTCGTAAATGATGTGAATATTCGCATTATACGAATGAATACCTGTATCCATAAAAAACCGGCCAAGTGCGAGTCGGACTCGCGCGCGAAGGGTTCCGTACCAACTATAAAAACAGCAAAAAAAATCGTGTCTGTTGTATGGGAGCCCCCTGAAATATTTATTTTATTCTATTTTTAGTAATTGTTGTTATAGCGGCAACAGATATTCATCATCTGTGAAAATTTCAACTGTCTGACTACCACGGTTCATGAGATACAGCCTGGTGACAGACGGACAGATGGACAGCGGAACCTTAATAATTAGGGTCCCGTTTTACGCTTTGGCTACGGAACCCTAAAAAGGTATACTTACTAATACTGCAAAGTGTGACCCTGGGCATTTCGTCGAACCGCCGGTGCTCGTCCTTGAGCTTATGGACCTCATCCAGCACGCTGGTCTCCCCTCTGTTCAGGCTCCGAAGCCACGCGATCGTTTGGGTAGCTTTCTGAAAAACCGCAGTGTCAATAAAATTTAGGTTACACTTATGGGGCCCACCCACTATCAGTCGGCCTGACGATATTGGCCTGTCAGTTGTTCGGAGCTGTCAAATTTTTGTTCTAACTGACAGGCCGATATCGTCAGGCGGACTAATAGTCGGTGGGCCCCCTTAAAAAGCTCTTAGACTGTGCGTCTCTATAAAATAGATGCTCTCTGATGGAGTTATTTATTTTGACATTTAACAAAAGTTTGCCAATTTATATGACTAAGGGTTATGTAACTAACTCACCTTCTCTCTACCCCGCTTGAGCAAGTAGTTGGGCGACTCCGGCATGAAGCAGAAGAGTAGCGCATGGACGCCAGCCGCGGCTAAGTATACCGCTTGGTTGTGGGTGTACGGCAGCCATGTGCCCAGGCCGTAAACGAATATCACGCCTAGCTTCAACAAAACAAGTCAAAATTAATTTGGTAAGTATAGTCAGCAGTAAAAGTAGGTAGCTAGAATCGGTCACAATATTAGGGTACTTTCCAGTAGATAAACTTAATTGTTCCGTTGCATTCATAAAATCAAAATTTCAAAAATACACGGGAAAATCAAATTGTAACATGTGTTTGCGCTTTAAATTATATTATAATGTATAAAACTTTTAAAAAGGAGATGTATTCATCATATAGTACTGTGACGTCACGTCACAATATTATTCTCGCGTATAGAGTTCATATATCAAATCGTTTTGAATTTCGTAAAGAGTACCTAGCTGATTTGCCTTCATAGGAAAGCACCCGGCAGCGGCTACGCCGGCGATGGCGCGCGCGCCGATCAGGACAGGTGCGGAGAGGGAGGTTAGCTTGAAAAATACTTCCGAAAAGCGTACCTTACAGACAGTCATGGTGAGAGACGCCAGGGCGCCTCTCCAGGAGTCCTCAGCTATCTCTTTCACGTAAACGGGGACCACGACGAAGCACCCGGCGGCGGCTACGCCGGCGATGGCGCGCGCGCCGATCAGGTATGGCGCGGAGAGGGTGGTTAACTTGATGGTCCATGATATCTGTGAATAAAGCTTACATAGAGTTTGTGCAGAAGCGCTGCTGGTACAGTCGCCATAGGACATATCGGGGCGGCCAAGGTGGTCACAAATATCTGAGCAACACCTCTATTGTCAAGGTGATAAAGTGCTTGCTCAGATATTTTTGAGTAACTACCTTGGCTACTCCGATATATTTGATGGCGACTGTATACGACGTCCGGCTTTAAATCCGGAGATCTCGGGTTCAACGAGGGCTTGTACCAATGAGTTTTATTAACTTATTACCAGTCGTTTTTGAGGAGGAAACTATGCAAAATAAAATGTTTTGTATATAGACATTAGCAAGTTTGTTTGTTTGCCGCCATATGGTCTTAGCTAAGCGGTTGTTAAGTCAATATTAGTTTCCATGTGTCGTCAATGATAACTTTAGATTTTTCAAGTTTAAATAAATTCTGTAGTATTAATATGATGGTACAGTCGCCATCAAATATATCGGAGCGGTCAAAGTACTCAAAAAATTCTGAACATGCACTTTATCGCCTTGACAATACAGGCGTTGTTCAGATATTTGTGACCACCTTGGCCGCTCCGATATATCTGATGGCGACTGTACCAAATTAATAAAGTTGTCAGCAGGGGCGGCCTTAGGGGTGGCGAACGGGGCAGTGGCCCGGGGCAGTCGCCCGGGGCCTCGCGCTGGCAAGGGCCTCGCAACTACCGGATTTTTTTCTAGCGCCTCGCAGAGCATTTTTTTACAAGGGCTGCCCGGGGCCTCGCTTAGGTTAAGGCCGCCTCTGAACTTGTGCAACGTGGGGAGAAAAATATATTGAGCCAATGAGATTCTAAAAGAAGCCTGAGAGCAAAGGTGAGGCCTTTTATGACTTGAATTTGCAATATTCATTCTTACCCTTTGTTTTATATCTTGCAAAGGAAAAACAAAGTTTTTAAGTCAGAAAAGGAACAAAAAGTCATTTAGTTAGAATATAGTAAGTATTCGCTATGTGCGAAGTGCATGGTGGGGGTAACGAGAACGATCGCAGTGCTCAATGTGACAAGAAATGAAACTGCAAATCCCCTGTCTGCTGTCAAAATAGTGAATCAGCAAGTTACATTTCATATAAGCAAGGAATACAACATATTTATAAAAAAGGAAAAAAAGAGATTGACCACCTGCTCAAGAGATGGCGCCACAATCATGCACACAGCGAATAATTGCTCGTGAAAATTTGTAACCGGCCAGTTTTGTCATTGACTAAAGTCTAATAAAATAAAACTGACCGCGAAACTGCTGTAGGTACGAGTCGTTCTTACAGCACTATTGCGGGGCTATTTTTTGGGCTGATTGTGTATCCCGTTCTTTGCATCGGTGTAAAAAGTTCATACCTCTCTTGGGAATTTATATTACTATAACTCCCGCTACGCCATGTTTAATAGTAATGTGACAGAGACGGACTTACGCAGGATAGAAGAGACACGGTGATAATACAGATCTTCCTCCCGAATCGGTCGCTGGAGTAGCTAAAGAACGGTATGCCGCATATAGCGGCGAGTGGTAGTGCAGCCGCTAGCCACGAGATGTCGCTGCTAGTCAATATAGTAAGCTTTCTTCGAACTCGCGGAGCGTTAGCGAAGTGAGTTCTTACAAAAGTTATAAACAACTCCAGACCGAATCGAACCGTCACCTGGCTACTGGGACGTCTCGGCATTTGGATGGCTTTTTGATTTCGATAGTTTGTCTGACGATATCTTTAGTAACGTTTTTCTGATCTTTATGAAATTTCTTGGGGCTGTAGCAGAGGTACATAAAATTTGTAAGTTCGTATATGAGCAGGATCGATCAAGTGGTTATGGAGCTAGGAGAAAAAAATCCTCCTTAGGGTCTTGTTATATTGGTCAACTCGTTTGCATGTAAATCGCGAGTTCTCAGTTCGAGGCGGACTACTAGTTAGTAGTGTAACAAAGACGGACTTACACAGGATAGAAGAGACACGGTGATAATACAAATCTTCCTCCCGAAACGGTCGCTAGAGTAGCTAAAGAACGGTATGCCACATATAGCTGCGAGTGGTAGTGCGGCCGCTAGCCACGAGATGTCGCTGTCGGTCACGCCGGCGGCTTTAAGGTGCAGTCGGGTGGGTGACAGCCAGCCGATTTGGATACCGTAGGTGAATGTAGGGATTGTTGCTGTGAACAATGAGGATAATGGGAATTTTGACATATAAACTACACATTAATGTTTAAATTGTATTATACGTCCAGAGACTATAAATAATATGTGCATTTTCAAGTAAAAGGTACATCATTGTCGGTTCTCAGTAAGGCATTACTGCCACAATAATTCATTTAGAAATAAACTCTATTAATAACCGACAATGATATACCTTTTTAGCTTGAAAAGGTGGCATATAGACAGCTACAGTGTGAACTTTTTGAGGCTCCAAGTCTGAAGCACCATCTGAACGAGAGCAACCCAAAGATAGTACAAAAATAGTTGAAGGAAATGACATTTGCACTGCAGCGCCATCTAGTAACGAGTAGCGTACCGAAGTGGCACTGTAGACTTGAAACTAAAAAAGTTTTTAGTTTTTATTTATAGTGTCTGTTATGAGTGTTTTCTATATATCTTAGTAATTTATATTAATTATAGTTCTGGTCATGCATATTGTCGTCTAGTAGGTAAATAGGTAGTCCAACGCGTGCTATATTTTCAAAAATGTGATAGTCTACACTAGATCAAAAGGTACCATTTGGCGGCCGGTGCTTATTGCTTGAATTAAAATTTGTATCTGTATCTGTACAACGAAAGCGCTTTTCGCGGTTTCCGCCTTTTCCGAATAAGTGTCACAAATATTGATATTCTGCCAGTGCACCAAATTTGGGCACAGTGGTAAGATTAATATCAAATCAGTATCATATTATTAAAGTATAAATACGCCTTCAGCTTCGATTGAATAAGTATACGATAATAAACTCGTTTGTATACGCCAGCTACTCTCAGTTTTACGACACGTTGCAATAATATCAGAGACTATAAACTAGTAGTCCGCCTCGAACTGAGAACTCGCGACGATAACTTTAGTAACGTTTTTCTGATCTTTATGTGTTGGGATTGTAGCAGCGTCTCGTGCAGATGGCGCTTCAGACTTGAGCTACAAAAAGTTCTTAGACCGTGTCTGTCTATATTATTTATTGTCTCGATCTGAATTTTCCGGTTGCATGCAAAAATTCTTTATATGTGTTCCTTGTATGGAGACCTACATTTGTTTTTTTCTAAAAATTATTATTACTGGGAATAGATAACAGTGCTTATGACTAATGAATGAATAACGCAATAGAAGAGAAAGCGTAAAATATGATGTAACAAGCGGTAAAATTATAAAATTATCTCACCTACGTTCGGTAAGTTCTTATTAAATTAAACGCACGAGCTTTAAAATAAGTATGTAGGCATATTTTCTGTTTATACATGCATAAATAAATTACTTAAAAATAAAAAGTCGAGGTTTATATTGAGTATGGTTAGGTTAATTAAAATTAAAATAGTAATATCCATTTTAAAATTACACGTTAATTATCGCTTAGAAAACTTAACTAACTTATGCTAAGAAATCTAGACCTAACTTAAAACCTATTTGGACCTAAGCTATATGTACAGATATCCCCCATATCGCTCCCACTTGCTGATTGTCGCTCGCAGACCAAGTAGGTACATAGGTACTAACATTTATAAAATACATGCATATACAAATTTATAGATGCCCATATTTATATCACTGCGTTCAATGCACGGACCATCAAAAATGCCATTAAATAAAACCAAAACTTTCACTCACCTAACAGTGCCGTTAAAATTTGTCTCCTAGCACTACTTTCGACTGGTCGCTGCTTTACGCTCACCTCCATGGCTGTATGATTCACGGCCACAGTTCACCATTGACGGACAATTTAAAAACAAACACTACACTCGATATATTTGGAGGTTATGTTGCATAAACATGACCGTACGCATATTTAGGTGAATTAAAGCTTGAATAATCGATACAAATATTAGGTATCACTTTTTGTAATATTTTAATGGATGGTTTAGTTATCACAGCTAGTTTTCTTTATCGTAGTTTTTTCTGGAACGAACGTAACGTCATTCGGAGCGCGCGAATCGTACTGAAGTCAGATTTTAGCGTACGTAACATCTTTTATCTATAGATATTCACATACATGTTTGCGTGAGCGCCATAACAATAAACTTTTATGTGCAGACTTTATGGTATAATTTAGCGCACGGACCGGCCAGACCGTGACACATGTAACCGATTTTTATTGTAATTAGTAATTAGCATGTGATTAGTTACGTTCCAACGATTTGTATAATTGTTTAGGAACCCATCTATTTACCTAAGTAGGCACCTACTTATTAGCAGACTTATCCCTATAGTCTCTGTTATTAACAATGATTTTCACTATAAGTATCATTCATAGCCTTATCAAACGCTATCTACTTATCTCTTTTGTTTACTATTAATATGATCCGCACCATCTACCTATTTCATCCGTCAAAATTGCGGCTTTATATTATGCACCATTTGAATGCATATTCTTTAGTATTATTTTCTATTGGTGTGCCTTCTACATCTGCCTACAACCAGTGGCGGGCTTCGGCGGTGGCGAACAGGTGGGTTACCGCGAAGTTCGAAAATCGACAAAACGATGGTCCCGTCTCTATCGCTCTTGCATATACGAAAGAAAGTGATGCAAATAGACGATTCGATGAACGAAGTGCTTCACGGTTATAGGCCAGGGCAGTCACCGGGGGCCTCGCGCTTGCAAGGGCCTCGCACCAACCTTATCAGAGTTATTGAAAAAGATTTAAAAAAAAATATCCAAATCTGACCACGGGTGTTGGAGTAATCGGTGAACATACATAAAATAATTTTAAACAAAAAAAACCGACTTCACGTAGGATCCGCTGTTCCAAGAGGAAGTAGCCGAGTTGCTGTAAAAAATAGTGAAATCACTATAGGTGTGCCTATAATAGTTGAAGAGTTCCCTCGATTTCTCCAGGATCCCATCATTAGACCCCGACTTGGTGACAATGGAACCATCTAGGGTTTATACCCGTTCGATTAAAAAAAATATATTTGAAAATCGGTTCACGATTCACGGAGATATCAAGTAACATACATACAAAAAAAAACTAAAAAAATTCAGTCAAATTGAGAACCTCTTCCTTTTTTGAAGTCGGTTAAAAAACACCAAACCGAATGCAGAACCTCTTCCTTCTATGGAATTGAAGTCGGTTAAAAAGATAAAAGATAATTATTATCAGTATCACACACAAGGCACAATAAAAAGGGAATCACAGATTACAAACACAACATATCAATCAGTATCTTGTTTTCTGCCAATAAATAATATATGAGTAATCAATATCCATATCAATATAACAATTACAACGCATTGTGACAACAGAGGTGAAAAGTCAGCGACTGCTGTGGAACAGACTGGCTGCCACAGCGCTGATTTTCAGCCCACCCCGCTAATTACTATACCTATATAGTTACAATAGAGTAGCGGGTGCTTAAATTACAATGTTCTTATCTACCTAATTGATTGACTAACCTAATCTAATAGAACAATTAAAATAACAAAACAATAAAAATATTACAAGCGCCTCGCAAAGGTTAAGGCTACTGCTATCTACAACTCCAACCTCGTACTGATGGTCCCCTGGTTTGGAAGCAGCGGATGTGAGCAACCAGTCTTTAGACGTATTACCACACACTTGAGCATAATTCAGCTATCACACAAAAATTAGCTGGAAGTCGGAAATTTTTGTGTGGTAGCTGGATTTTTGTACCGAACTCTTAGGGGGCCCACCGATTATCAGCTAGTCCGCCTGACGATATCGGCCTGTCAGTTAGAACAACAATTTGACAGCTCCGAACAACTGACAGGACAATATCGTCAGGCCGACTGATAGTGGGTGGGCCCCTATCCATTACACAAAATTTAGCTGAAAGTTGCTTTTTTTTTCGGCAGATTGTCATCTATGATGGCTGAATTGTGCCGTCTGTTTTGTGGCTTACGGTTAGTTCAGTAATATGTCACCTACGGTGTTGGAATTGGAACGTCCATTGCATCAGATTTCCAAAGGATTGCTTAATTTACAGATCAGAAAATTGCGGTGTCCAATAAGCAGAAAGAGACTTCTGCTTATGAATTGTAACTTGTAGCTTTATAAAACTGGCCTCGGGACAAATTCTACCAATATATATTGATGGCCAATTTCCTTCACTATACTTAGGCA
Source organism: Pammene fasciana (assembly GCA_911728535.1). NCBI lineage: Eukaryota > Metazoa > Arthropoda > Insecta > Lepidoptera > Tortricidae > Pammene > Pammene fasciana. Next base: position 5,903,837 of record OU452294.1, read on the forward strand.
CTTATATCTTGCCGCCCGGGTGCCGGGCCGGGCGCCTGGACCAGCACGGTGGTATAGTCGCCATCAGATATAACGGAGCGGCCAAGGTGGTCAAAAATATCTGAACGCCCCTATTGTCAAGGCGATAAAGTGCATGTTCAGATATTTTTGAGTACCTTGGCCGCTCCTATGTATTTGATGTAACAATATTTTCTGAAAAGCTTGTAAAATTAAAACAACAGAATCTTTTTTTTTATTAGATTCCCTCATAGTTTTCCGGTCAGAATTAACAATTGAACATCTGGAAGATCCACAGATAAGACAAATAAGTCATTTACACGAAAATGACTCATGCGATTTAGTACCCAGCAGGTAGGTACACACCCGAAATAGCTTACTTACGCTGAAATAATCAATTCGGAATAGTGGTTTTCCCATGGTATTAAAGCACGATTAAAACAACCGAACGGTTATCTCGAAGTTCAGTGAGTCACGTTACAGGGAACAAAATGGGATTTCCCTCGCTGATTTTTATAGGTAGGTAAGTAGCGGATACATGTTTTTGTAACATTAAATGTTTCCATATTTTCAGACGCGCCGATAAACCATTTGAGTCACTTTTGACCCTCCAATTCTTAACTTAAAACTTAATTATATTAGGTACCGACAGTCGCCATCAAAAATATTAGAGCGGCCAAGGTACGCAAAATATCAGAACATGCACTTTATCGCCTTGACAATGAGAATAGGAGCATTCATAATCATAATCATAAATTCTTTATTTGCAAAAAATATGGTACAATAGACTTGACTTGATTAGATATTTCTGTACAATGACATATTTTGCCGGTTAGGCATGCAACGTTAACTTAAAAGTATAGACAATCTGTAGCTAATACTAATATAAAATGTTCTATCTTAAAACTACTTAAGAGTCGCCAGGACGCTCGCGTTCCCATACAAACGTAGTCCAGCTCTCATTTTAAAACGACATGCTTTAGAACCATGAAATTTGGCATGGGCATTCTAGTAGTAGAGATCTAGGTCGGATATTTGTTTTCGTTGCTAAAAATTGTAATTGTAATTGCTAAGAACCGTGGTCCTTATTTGAAAAATTTAAAAGTTTATCATAAACAGTATCTACTTGATTGTCCAATTACAGTGCTTACCTATCAACTACGATTCCTAAAAATTTTGATGTGTCTACTTCAGTAATTTGTGTGTCATTAAATTTCACGTCTAGTGCTTTACCTTTACCACATATATTATAAAATTGTTTGAATTGGGTTTTATTAAGGTTAACTGATAAATTATTGAATTGAAGCCATAACAGATCTAATTGTACTATAAATATCACTATTGTATTGTGTTTCGTCATTATTTGTTTTTAGAATTGACACATCATCAGCAAATAGCGTACATGGGTGTGGAGTAATATCTGGCAGGTCATTAATATATACCTAATAAAAAAGCAGAGGTCCCAGGACACTACCTTGCGGCTTTACTCCTAGGCTGTTTTCCATGTATGTGGAATGTGGATCTATGACGGATTATTGTTGAATCTTTGCAGCTTCCTATTTCAACACACTGCCGTCTGTTTGCTAAATACGACTTCAGTCATTGTAATGCAGGTCCTCTTATCCCAAGATTGTGAAGTTTTTGAATTAATAGCTCGTGGGAAACAAAATCGAATGCCATTGACATGTCAAAAAACACAACAACTGTTGGATTCTTTTCATCAATACTTCTAATAACATCATTAATTAGCTTGAAAGTAGCAAGTGTAGCTTTTTTATTATTTTGAAATCCATTTTGTTCTTCCATTTTTTTCATTTTTATTGTAGTTTTAAATTATTTCTATAGCATGACATTGACATTTTATTATTGTGACTTATATTAATTTAAGAATTACACTATTATTTAATTTTTTTTTTTGAAATCCGCCTATATTATAATTAGTGTTGACATTAGTATAAACAATGTTAGATATTCAATGACATGCAATAGAAACAACATATTGTACGCCAAACACTGGCTGATAGTGACGCACTATATGTAACTGTATATCATTTTCTATAGTTACTTTCGTACAATAAATTATTTGTATTTGTATTTGTATTTGTATTTTATATTTCTCTAGGAATGACATGATCCGTGTGTGTATTGATCAGATATTTATGGCTACCTTCGCCGCTCTGATATATCTGAGGGCGACTGTACTAATTTCGCAAGTCCTGAAGACCCTCTTCTGATTGTCGAATCCTGAATTCTACGTTCACGAGTAGTTTAACCCCGAATATCACAATTTATACCACTGACTCACTTATCGAAACGTATTGGGGTAATTTGCAGAAAAAATGTACCTTTACTTTTTTTTTATTTCATAAGTATATATTTTGAGTCTATCGCATGCAGAATCATGAGCTCTATCGAGTCTGATAAAATAAAAAAAATGACCCAACTGTCCCAAAATTTACATACAAAAAATTCGGTACGTTCATAAAAAAATGTAACGAAACTGATAATTTCTCAGTTTCGTTACACTTTTTTTATGAACGTAACGAATTTTTTGTATGTAAATTTTGGGACAGTTAAATTGGGACTAAGTAAAGGTAAATTTTTTTTGCAAATTACCCATTGATATTTAATATCCACTATTTAGCTTAATTAAAACTTTATCTATTTATACTTAAAGCAATGGCGCGTAGTTATAGTGACCGCGGGCTATCCGGTTGCCTCGCGGACACTGAAACTACCTGTCATTGCTCTGATTATTACGGAAGTAGAATGGATGCCTACACAAATTAGCTGAGCAAATTTTCTCATATGACTGTCCAAGAAGATTAAAATCTGTGGAGTTTGCACGCTTTACAAGGTAGAACAATTTAATCACCAGAGCTTCGTACTTTCTCTCTGTCCGCAGGATGTGTTTATTTGACTTTTACCTTTTACATATCGTTACGATATTAGATGAATCAAATGTACCTATGGAGTTATATAATATAATATGAAGACGATTTTGGTTTACGGTTTACCGTCGACGGTAACAACATATCGTAAATTACCGTCCACGGTAAATTGAAAGCGTTGCGTCATAGTTACATTTGCCTCCCTGCAAATAGGTGACGGTAAAATTTGACGTTATCGTCGATCTACGGCAAAGTATAAAACGAGCGGTAAACTGGAGATAGATATGGCAATTCCTTTGTGATGTCATGAATTTTGAAAAACAACCTTGATATGTTACAATCTCCTTGTGATTCTGATGCTGGGAACGACTGGGAATGAAAGTCAAACACAATTTAAGTACTTCTATTTTCAGGCAAACAACTCAAAAACTTATTAACAACGGAGTTAAGTACTTGTTGATACAATCCACAAAACATTTTATTAAGTAACTAGTTACCTAGTAAAAATAAAGCGATTCTAAACTTAACAAAAGAAATAAGTACCTACTTAAATAGATGAAATAACTAGTGCACTAATTATAACTGAAGGGTCAGTTGCATGTTATAATAATTGTTTAACCCTTTGATTATTAAACCAACCGGATGCGACACGCGCTCTCATTTCTACCGGAAAAAGTCTGCCGTTTTTGCGGGGGAGGGGAACGTCAAATATATGCGAAACGTCAAAATAGCCACGTCAAATAACGTCAGTCCATCCTTTAAACGCCATTCATCTGATATGACACAAGTGACAATAGGAAAATCACACATTCGTACATTTTTTAAGAGTCGGTTCAAAATAAAATTTTGACTTGGGGTGATTGAAAAGATTCAGTCGTCATATTTAAATCAGTTTGCTAGATAATACCCCCTAACGGTAGAGCGCATGACGCAGGCGTGTTTTTAATGGATAGACCTCTCCCCTCCCTCCGGCGAGCGGAGGGAGTCATGGGAGGAGGTGAGTCCCACATACCCCCACTATGGGCCCTCCCCACCCAGGCCCCGGGGGGATGCGTAAAGCATTTTCACACCGACAAAAAAAGGTAACGTCTCGTCTTTTTCATCCTGAAACCACAAAAAAAGATCATTCAATATAAAATATCGATCGGTACAATTTTTTTGCGATTCGTCAAATAGGGTACAAGATACAAAAATCCTACATATACCTACGCAGAGTATGTTTAAACGATGTAAAATAAATTGAAAGTACAGATTAGGTCTGTCCAATTTATTTACATCAACTTGTCTAACTTCAACTTCCTTACCTATAAATAAATATATACAAAAAATATGCCACAATCACAATAGCTAAATAAATTCGGTAATCAAATTACCAATTTCACTACTTGAAGGGTACACGGAAAGAACATGTCTAGTCCCTTTTTAGGGTTCCGTACTTCAACGGAACCCTTATAGGATCACTTTGTTGTCCGTCTGTCTGTCTGCCAAGACCATTTTGCCAGACAGACAAAATGTAGAGCTTACAATGATCTATTAGCAACAACTTCTGTAACAGCTGGAATTTTTTACATTGATCCACTTTTTAACTCATAAAAACCATCTAGTTACGAAAATAGTATGGTTAATTGAATCGTTCCAAACTTTAAAACCGCTATAACTCAAACTTTGTCAAAGTGACTAGACATGTTCTTTCCGTGTATCTTTCACTTTACCCATTAATGTATTAGTTACACAATGACTTTACCTAAACAAACAATAAATAATAACCTAAAACTAAACCTACAACCGCGTAACGTCAGGCGCTTCGCAGTCTGTCTTCGCGCCATGTTTGCCGGCATCTTGAATTTTCCCGCCATCTTGATTTTTCCCGCCAATCTTCGCATAGATCTCGTCTATGGTCTTCCTCTTTGTTTCTGGCACGTAGATGACGATGTAGACTGTGCTGACGATGCAGACAGCGGCGAATAGGAAGAAGACTGTGTGGAGGCCGGCCAGTTCCGAGAGGGGATGGAATAATCGCAGTTCTATGGAGACGAGGGCGCAAGCGAATGCGATGACCAGGGAGGTGACGGTGCCACGGAGCTGTAAAATAATGAATGTAGTAAAAAAACAGTATAAAATATGTCAACGAATAAAAATCGTGTGTTTTCAACCGACTTTTTTGCCTTTTTCAACCGACTTCAAGATTTCGAAGGAGAAGGTTCTCAATCGTCAGGATCTTTGTTTTTGCAATTTATTTTTATGTAGGTATGTTCACCCATTATTCGAAGACGGCTGGACCGATTTGGAAAATTATTTTTTTATTTGAAAGGGTACCTATATACTTCACAGTTGGTCCCATTGCCATCTGGTCAGGATTTGATGATGGGATCAGGGCACACCTATATTGATTTGTGGATTTTTTGCAGCAACTCAGGCATATGCTGTTGAAAAGGTGGAGCCTCAGTGAAGTCGGTTCTTTTTTTGTTTAAAATAATTAAATAATTGCAGCGCTAATATTTACGTTTAACTTTGCGCGTTTTTATTATATTTCCAAATTTTACAATTATTTGATGTAGAAGCGTAGGTACTTTTTAGGGTTCCGTAGCCAAAATGGCAAAAACGGAACCCTTATAGTTTCGCCATGTCCGTCCGTCCGTCCGTCCGCGGTCTAGCTTAGTGACCGTTAGCACTAGAAAGCTGAAATTTGGTTTGAATATGTGCATTAACCAAGCCGACAAAACGGTAGAATAAAAACGCGAAAAATATATTTTGTTAGGGTACCTCCCGTACACGTAAAGTGGGGGGGCGAAATTTTTTTTCGTTCCAACCAAGTTGTGTGGGATATCGTTGGATAGGTCTTTTAAAAAGAATTAGGGTCTTTTCAAACAATTTTTGGATAAAACTAATATTTTCGGAAATAATAGCTCCGAATGTTTAAAACAGGGCGTCCCCCCCATCTAACTTTTGAATCGTGGGTCCTAAAATTTTGAAAAAAATCATGAAACTGAGGCCTAATGAGTAACTTCAATGAAACCTATATTGAAATAAATCGGTTGAGCCGTTTTTGAGTTATCATTCAAAAACCCATAGTGAAAGGACGTAAGTAAAAATGACGTAAGCGCCGCCAAATTTCCCGTAAGAAACGACCTTTTGAATTAATGGTCTCAGTTTACGGAACCCAACACTGAGCATGGCCCGACATGCTCTTGGCCGGTTTTTATCTTTATACGAGTAAATCATGTTTTCCTTCACCGATCAGGAACACGTTAACTATTCACGGATTTTGCAAGTAATAAAGTACCTAGCACAAACTTAAAAATTGTATGTGCGACTAAGGTACAGAGAGAATTCATAATTGAGTGGAGTATTTGACAGTTTCTGGCATACAAAGCGGTTCTCAAATGAATGTAAAATGCTGTCAAATGACTCCTACGTAAGTACAGTCCGTGAGCTTTAAGAAGAACCTTCGGGAATCGGCGATGACACACGAAGGTAATATTGCTGTTCTGCTTTTTCATGTGTCACTGTTGATGGATACCCGACGTCTCTTTCTAAAACCTGAAGGTTCTTTTGAGAGCTCACGGACTGTAGGACCTTTAGAAGTACTTACTTGGAAGGAAAACATCTCAGTCATGACCACGAATGGCACGGGCTGTAGACCAGCCGCGTCGCAGTAGATGCACAAACACAGCGCCGCCACTGGCAGCCAGCCGCCGCCACCGATCGCGAACCAGGCGCCCAGGACACACATGGCCACGCCGGACACGAAGCATGTCACACCCAGCAGTGGCTGAGGACAAAAGCAGATCAGTTACGACCAAGTTACGATACGACATATAATGATATACAGGGTGTAACAAAAATGCTGGTGATCACGCGAACGGCAAGCTGTGCCGTCAGCGCCAGGACGTGATATCACGACCAAAATATAACCAGTTTGCCTTACGCGCTCTCGCGCGCTGGCGCTGAGGGCACGATTTTTCCGTCCGATGCTTGGCTTTCAAAAGATTAAAGACATAATTGGTATCATGTTGCGACTAAGAAAAAGTAGGAGAAAAAAATTATGGATGCGGAAAAAAAATTTTTTCTACGGGACAGGTGGTCCCAGCCGGCCCACCCTCCATACTAAACCAAAATTAGTTTTCGCGAGAAAAAAATTTTTTCTTAGTTTTCTCATAATTAGAATACGATAGATACTAATTATGCCCTTAAAAGGATCACCAGCATTTTTGTTACACCTTGTATTTATTTGAATGAAAATAATACCATATACGGTCCCTGCTGCTACCATAACGATGCTGCGACAACCTTAATACGTCGCGTTTTCTTATAACCAGTAGTCCGTCTGGAACTGAGAACTCGCGATTCACTTGTAAATGAGTTGACCAATGTAACAAAACCCCTATGAAAATCATTTTTCGCCTTCTAGCTCCACAACCCCTTGATCTCTGCTATGCTACACCCCAACTTTCATAAAGATCAGGAAAACGTTACTAAAGTATTCCCGGAACAAACCTTCAAGCCGTAGGAGCCAGCTGACATGACATGACATTTTATTGTTTCCAAAGTTGTAAGAACTTCGCTCCGCTGCGCTCGCTCGAAGACACGCGCCAGCCATTTGATGTGCATAGTACAAACAGCAACACTCTTAACTGTACAACAGTGAACCTTATTACAAAACCCATAAGGTCCACCGATGGGCAGTTAACATTGTTGGCGATGGTACACTCACCTTTCTCCCAGTTCTCTCCACCAAAGTGGAAGCAGTAAGGGAGCCGAACAGCTGCACGGCTCCCAGTACGGCCGCCTGCTGGTTGGCAGTCAGCACCCAACTGCCGCTGTGGTTGGCCTCCCCGAAGATTTTGGACGCGAAGTGGAGGACGGCCAGGCAGCCGCACAGCTCTCTGGCCAGGGTTATGGTTAGCACTATGCGGAAGGCGCGGCAGGTGACGCGGTCTGATGCTGGAGAAAATAAGGCGGAAATACGTACAGTCGCCATCAAATGCGGCCAAAAACAATATTTGAACATAACATAACATAAATATTCTATTTCTACTCCTGCATTCTAATTTGCCAATAAAATGACTGCCAGGTATATTCAAAGCATATAGTTTATGAACGTTGTCATAAATGACTCAAGTCCATTCTTAGGGATATAATAGGTCTGTTGCCGGGGCGGGCCCCGCGCCGCCGCCTGCCGCTGTAGCCAAGGGAGGAGCACAATTGTATAGAGGCAGCAGGTCATTCGTCGAACTCAATCCTTACCGGCTTGCCTAGCACTCGTAGAAAAACAATTGTGTGCAACGGTACATAATTAGGACTTAAAATTCTCGGGTCTGATTTTACAAAATTCGGCTTCTCCTCATTTTGTAACTTCGACCCTCGAATCTTAAGAACCCTTATTATGTAACTGTTGCACAAAATACTATTATTGCACACCTCAAATTAAAGAAACAGAGTATACACAAGTTACAAACAGAAAAGTAGACGTAAAACAATTGGCGGCCTTATCGCTAAAAAGCGATCTCTTCCAGACAACCTACGTGCACCAGAACGTGCACTTTATTGCCGGAAAGTTGATGGGAAAGCATGTCGAAGTTTCCCTATTCGTCACAAGATGGCGTCAGGAGTGCCTTGTTTTTGTACAGCTGGCGACATCTGTTGCTATAAACTTTTTAGAAACATACTAAAGTTATGCTACTCGTCACTTGATGGCGTTAGTAGTGCCTTGTTTCGGCGATGGAAATCGAATCAATTTTAAAAGGGGTATCAGAATCACACTTATACATATAAAGTAAATTGACAATAGCGGGTAACCTCATGCATGACTATTGACTATAAATAATCTCCCAGGACAACCCAAGCAGATACTATAAGTTATATAGACAGCCACTTTCTAAGAACTTTCTGAGGCCCAAATCTGAAACGCGATCTATACGAGGGCAACCAAAAGATACAAAAATAGTATGGGGAAATGACATTGCGCCGCAGCGCCATCTAGTAACGAGTAGCATACCGTAGTAACGCTAGACGGCGTCATTTTCACCTACTATTTGGTTGCTCTCGTCTAGATGGCGCTTCAGAATTGGCCTCAAAAACTTCTTAGACTATGGCTTTCTATGTTATCTATAGCATAGAGTAACTTATATAGTAGAACAAATAGCGTACTAGTAGTACACTAAGTAGCTACTGGGTGGAGTAGCAGTGCAGGTGACATTTCCTCTTACATTTTGGGTATCTTTAGGGGGCTTTCAGACAGAGGGCGCAATTGACTTGAGCTTCAAAAAGTTCTTAGGCTGTGCTGCTCTACTATATAAGTTCCTCTATGCCTATAGTCTCTGCCTCAAACTTGATGATAGAGCATAAAAGCTCGCCACATTAAAAAAATTAAACACTATGACGGAGCGCTAGCCCCGTAAAATATGACATAATAACGAGAACAACGAAACCGTACTAGTTAGTTTGCTACACTATCCTCATTTCTAGATCCGGGCAACTGGCAGCAGCTGCTAGCCAGAACTAGACGTGTGCGCCGCCATAAAAATCCGCGGCGGCGGCGCGCCGGTAATTTTTGGCGGCGTGGCTGCGCCACGCCGGCGTCAAGGTCGCTTTTGCCTTCGTATTGGTTCATATTAAAAATATGTTAAATATTAAACACTTTTTACGAACAGGGAACATAACACAATGTTTGAAGTTGTTTGTTAATTTTCTAGTACACCACAGCCTTGTTTTCTTTACGGAAATCGCATTTATGTTCATGTTTTTCATTATTGTGGTAAATTAAGATCCTTTTTTGACTCGCAGTAAGTCCAAACATACAGTTCAGCATTAAGGATCAATCCTGACACCGAAAACACTCTTGTACTCTGGCAAATTTTGTTGGTGATACGATTTTGGTTTTGGTGATTGGTGACATTATTTTAGTTACGTAGGGAAGGGAGGTGAGCAGTTAAAGCCTCTACAAGATGCTTCCACGCTTTTCTATCCTAAGCAACCGTCTTGGTCTTGGCCTCTCTCCAGCTCAGTCCTATGGTTCGCAACTCGGTCTCTACGCGCCTCCGCCACGTGTGTGCAGGGCGTCCGCCGCCAGCTCGCTTTCTATCTTGAGGCAGCCACTCAAAAGCGATACTGGTATTATTCAATGCTCCTCTTCGAAGAGTATGTCCGATCCATCTCCACTTCCATAGTGCTACTTCCTGGGTGATAGAAGACTGACGACCCATACTCCACAAATCCTCATTTCTTATAATCTTCAGCCAGAAGATGCGGATCTTATTGACAGACACTTGTAATTTGTGTCAGTCCCTTTATCACTCTCCAGGTTTCGCAGCCGAAGAGCAGCACGGACTTGACAAGGGATCCGAAGAGGGATTTTAATGCAACGAGTAAGCACGTTGGAATCTCAAACAGGCTTGAGTTAAGCAAATACAGCTTTTGCCTTCTTAATCCTGCTCTCGATGTATACTTCGTCTACACCTCATCGATATATTATTGTACTTCCGAGATACACAAATTTAGAATCTGATTCCAGGCGATCGTTTTTGAGCAACAAATGTTCCGTGCAATCTAATTTTACTCGCATATCAACGGTTTTACGTCGGTTCGCAAGCCCATGACTTCTTGAAGGCTCTCGAGTTTAGCTTTAAGATTGGCTAGAGATAGCGAAATCAGCACGATGTCATCGGCGTAATCATGATCTTCCAGCTCCTTAGTGTCCAAGTTAATGCCTCTTGGTGTTCCAGTCACTTTTCTCATTACATGGTTGCAACGGAAGACCAGCGCTGGCCTTGCCAGCATTAACGCTGAGTTGCAACCATTTCGTGACAAAGTGTGTGTATTTTTCTGTTTGTTTCCTTTGTATATGTTTGTCATGAATAAATGTTTCTTTCTTTCTTTCTTTCTTTCTTTCACATCATCGAGGAGAATTACGAATAACAGCAGTTATGCCGGTGATAGGTAGGAGGCATCCTTGCTTCACACCGGCAGTTATTTTTACAGCGTTCCCTTTACATGGATCAACCTGCATGTACATGTACATGCAGGTTGATTCATTTTTCGCTTCTTGTACGAACCTTCGTACAAGGAGCGAATAATGAACTTGGATATGCTCCTGGGACAGGCTGGACCACTTCATGGTGTCGAAGGCTTTTTTAAAGTCCACAAATGCCAGGAAAAGCTCAGACTACTATTGTACACACTGTTCAATAAAGATGCGTAGGGATTGGTGTGGTCTGTGCAAAGTGACCTGGGCGGAAACCTGCTTGCTCGTCTCTCCCGTAAGAGGAATAATAACCCAAACCTAACTATTTCTATCTGTAGATGTTTTTATGGTTTAATTCATCAATATACGTCGTGTACGTCGTCGTCGTGTGTCGTAATGTTCATCTGGCTTTCCTTGATCGGACATTGGCGTTGGCTTATTTTTTTCGAATCCTGAAATTTTGGCTCACGGCGTGGAATTTGAAATCCGCGGCGGCGGCGGCGGCGTGGGTCCCACGGCGCGGCTACGCCACGCCGGCGCGGCGCACACGTCTAGCCAGAACAGCTGGCGTTCATCGGTGGAGGTCAAAGAATACGAAGAAGTCGGCGAAGATCGGATAGCAAGCAATAACAGCAAATACTGCGATCCGGAAATATCCGATCTTCGCCGAGTTGACACCGTTGTTGTTTCCGCTAGCTGTTTCCGCCGCTGTTTTTGTCCTAATCATAATGTTAAACTATGTTACAGTAAAATTTCTGTAATAGTTTGATAGATTAATTTAATGTTTATGTTATAACCAGACGTAGGAATCGATGGGGCAAAATTTTATACATATAATATTTAACAAGTATCGATAATTGAGTTTATCGATATGGGAACTCCCTACCTGTCATAAAATTTTGCCCCATCGATTCCTAGGTCTGGACTTATAAAGATGTCACTTGCTCAAAAGTCGTTCCAGGTTATGGGCCCAGTTTAATCTGTGCCATATTTTGGGTTTAGAAGAAAAGCCATTTCCATTGAACGTGCGATATGTCTCAAGCCCTCCAGAATACCTTGACCTCCTTATCTCTTACAACCTTACCTACTCAGCACCGCACTTATACTGGTTACGTCGAACAATGAGAATAATGACATATTGGTTACAGACAAACATTGTTAGTGACAATTGTTAGTCAACACGCGATGACAGTAATGGGGATTTTGGATGTCACGTGCTTTTGGTATGGGATATTGGTTTAGTGTCAATAAAATTGATTTTGGCTGTCTTTGTACAGTCATGGTCAAATATATCGGAGCGGCCAAGGTACTCAAAAATATCTTAACATGCACTTTATCGTACTGACAATAGAGGCGTTGTTGTTCATATCTCCTTGGCCACTCCGATATGTCTGATGGCGACTGTACACGTGATTTTCACGTGTTTTTGTTATGAAGTCTAAGGGTGGGTTGCACCACGCACAATTAACAGACTCATCAACGTTAAATATGGCGACGGAGCTGTCATCCCATAGAAAACTGTCAAACTTTTCATACAAGATTTTTTTACGATTACGTTTACGTTCATAGACAGTTTGGTGCAACCGGCCCTAAGTAGGTATCTATTGCGCCACTTAGTGCGATGGATTCCTATTAAATGAAAATTTAGTTTGTTTAAAATCCGTCTTTTAATCCGGAGGTCTCGGGTTAAGCCTTTTTAGGGTTCCGTGGCCAAAATGGCAAAAACGGAACCCTTATAGTTTCGCCATGTCCGTCCGTCCGTCCTTCCGTCCGTCCGTCCGTCCGCCCGTCCGTCCGCGGTCTAGCTCTGTGACCGTTAGCACTAGAAAGCTGAAATTTGGTTTGAATATGTGCATTAACCAAGCCGACAAAACGGTAGAATAAAAACGCGAAAAATATATTTTGTTAGGGTACCTCCCGTACACGTGAAGTGGGGGGCGAAAGTTTTAATTAGAATTAGGGTCTTCTAAAACAGTTTTTGGATAAAACTAATAGTCTGGAAATAATAGCTCCGAAAGTTTAAAACAGGGTGTCCCCCCCCATCTAACTTTTGAATCGTGGGTACTAAAATTTTGAAAAAATTCATGAAACTGAGGCCTAATGAGTACCTTCAATGAAAACTATATTGAAATAAATCGGTTGAGCCGTTTTTGAGTTATCATTCAAAAACCCATAGTGAAAGGACGTAAGTAAAAATGACGCAAGCGCCGCCAAATTTCTCGTAAGAAACGACCTTTTGAATTAATGGTCTCAGTTTACGGAACCCTACACTGAGCATGGCCCGACATGCTTTTGGCCGGTTTTATTTTATACAACGACGGTGGCGAACAAGCATACGGCCCACCTGATGGTAAGCAGCTACCGTAGCCTATGGACGCCTCCGCTCGTGTCAATATTTTTTTCGAAACTTATGTACACAATTATAAAAGTGACCTATCTTGAAAAGAACTAAGTTTCAGGGACTCATTTCACTGAACAAATACAAGTCGCTCTTTTGTCAAATAATTGGACCTTAAGTCTTCGGAATTGGATTGAAAGTCGTTTGATTATATTTGATTGCCACTAGGCCGTGAGATTGAATGAAACAATCATATCGAAACTGTAAGTAAAGTGTAAGCAACAACAAATGGGGCATTCCACTTAAGCCTGTCTTACACCAATAACACCTACCCATTTTTACAAGGCTAATAATTAATTAATAAACGCAGGCACAATGCAGAATCACGAATCTTTAGACATTCTCAGGCTGGTCAGTGCGGTCCACCAAATGGCAAAAACTGTGATAGTTTTTCGTCATGTCCGTCTGTCCATCCGTATGTCGCGTCACTACCACAACGCTGTTCCTGTAACTACCGGACCAAAAATGAAGGAATACAAAACGGTGGCCGTTTTTTACAAACTTCACCGGATCTTCCGTATCAAATACCGATATTTCCTCTGCAGTAAACTAAAATACAAATGCATGCAACATCTTCTTTCTTAGATAATAAGGTTCACAGTTTAAACGTACCAAGAGTTTTGATGGCGTGTCTGAACTGGTTGGGCTTGCTCTGCTCCAGCTCTATGAGAAGCATCTTCAGCTCGCCGTCCACCGCCTCGGGGCTCTGACGGCACCTCAACCAACCCAGGGCTTCTCGGGCTTCCTGCAGAAATATGATGATAAACTGCTGCTCAATAATTAGGTATCGTGTGGTGATATGTAAAAGAGGCAGACTACAGTTTTGCACCGACTTTGTGACAAGTAGAAGAGATTTATATGAGAAAATGACGTTTAACATAATAATGATGTAGATACATTATAAATACGTACCTACGTACATAGTACTTTACATTTTTCCATCGCAACTGTTGCAATGCATGCAGAATATGTGTGGCGCATGGCTACGACCGATTTCGTTGGTAGTTAAAGAAGTTTTGATTGCTGGACTGATTTTTACAAATAAAGCTGTTTGTTTCGATTACCCGAGAAGTGGTACACGGAAAAAAGGCTTCCGGGATATTCTCCATCTAAGACATTATATGAAAATTATTTCATTTCATTTCATTTCATTTCATTTCAAATACTAAACTAAATTAATAACTAGCTCAAATCTAAACTAGGCCCTTGCGGCATTGTACCACAGACATTATTATATTATGTTGAAAACATTTCCTCGTGACAAGCATTTATTTCCTTTAACGAAAATAAATTAAAGTTTTAAATATAACGAAGCGAATATATTCTTACAGATTTTCTAGTTTTCTTTTACCTAAGATAATACTTGTTTGATTAAAGTATAATCTCTCTTATTTACTCAATATACTCTTATAACAATACATTTTTGTATTTCTATTTTAAGAAAACGTAGTTTTATTAAGCGAAGAATCATATTTTTGGTAAAGAAAATAATTACCTACTTGTCACGAGGAAATATTTTCAAGAAAATAATAATGTCTTAGATTGAGAATATCCCAGAAGCTATTTTTTCCGTGTACTTTACCATCTTTCGTACCACCTCTGGCGCTTAGCCTCAAGCGCTTAGACTTCAAAAGGAAAATAATTCCGGGTTTAAAAATATCCCGTGACCCTTTCCAGGTGTGCCAAATTTAATTCATATTAATTTAGCCGTTTTTGCATAAAAAACGAATTTCCTAACATCGTCATCACATGGTATCTCACCTCAACTTTCCCACATTTGAGTAAGTACGACGGCGTCTCAGGCATCGTGGCGAACACCAGTAAATGCACCAGCGGCACCGCCAAGCATATCCACAGTACCGCGTGGTAGCTCAGATACTCCCCCAAGATGTACACCACCAGGTTCCCAAGGTTCTGACTGAGCACGACCAGGCTTCCGAGCGTGCCGCGGATACAGTCTTCACTTATTTCTTTGATGTAGAGAGGGGTAACCACGTAGGCACCGCTGACACCAAGACCTGACCCAAAAAGATTTATTTATACAGTTGAGGACAATGAGAACTGGTTACCTTGTATGATAATTTCTTTATCAAGAGACTTCATATCAGAAGGGCGGTGCAGGCGCCTAAAATGAGGTGCCAGATTTTTGTGCTTCACCCGTCTTTATTGCGTGAAGTTACCGCAGGCGCACAAATTGAGGGCACTCGAAGCAACATGAGAACATGACAAACACCCGGTTTTTAAAGGTAGCAGTAAGGTATTTTGTATTGCTGATCGGTCAAATAGTACCTATGATAGCTCGCGCGGTGATAAGAGCCCACGTAGACGTGGAATACAACTTCAGACCCCAACATGCCTGAAACAGAATTTTAAATTAATTGCAGCCTCGGACACTGATATACCTATATTTAACTCGTTTTTTTTAGTTAGAAAAATAACAGCATATTTCACTCATGTAGGTATCTTTATTTTTTCTGCCATTAGCAGGGAAAAATTTAAACGAGACTACTTGTTTCCATTATTATGTTTTTATTATTCTTCGAAACACAAAATGACGACTTCTAAAATCGTTTTTCCAGAAACCACACGACCGACGACAATCAGACGATTTTTCATACTAATATAGCACTGTAAACAGCTACCGTAGCCTATGGATTATCTGCGTTACAAGCTAAAAAGGGACAAGAGGGTCCCCCGTCGTCGACACACTGCAGAGCTCAAAGAGGGTACATGGTCTTTGAGCTTTTTGGCAACCTTACTTACGCAGGAACAACACATGAGTAGGGGAGAGTAGGGGAATTGAGAACGGCGGGTAATTGGGAACAACTAGATAAGTAGTACTTCCACCCCGCACAACCCTGTCCCGCACTTATCCTACGGACGGTTTTAGCGCCCTCAGTGCGTGAGTGAAAGTGGGAGTGGAAGACTGCGCATGCGACGTCACCGTAAATCGAACATGTTTTTATGCATTTTTGATGTAATTTTAATCGTGTATTCAAATGTATCAATGATCATATTTATGCATTCAATGGCATGTTATTTTAATAATATCTTGCACATGTTATCTGATTTCAAATTCCGCGTCGTTTGTAGTTCACAAAAAAAAACTGTTGAAGATGGCGGCCGTTTAGTTTTGAAATGACCATGGCGGGTAATTGGGAACGGCTTGTAGCGGGTATTTGCGACCGTTCCCAATTACCCCTCCCGTTGTTCATTTCCCCTCCATGGTGCTGGTTACTCATATAACATTGTATAACTTTATAAAATTCTTTTAGCTGCCTCGTAATTACCAAATAAAGACTGAAACAACGTACGACATTAAAGATCTTAAGCGTGCAGTTGAAGATGTTAAAAATAATAAAAATTGACGTTAGGCAAAGCTACATTGCAATTCTCAGTACCAAAAACAACGATATTTAACCATGAGTAAAGGTTATGTGAGTGATATATGCCATAACAAGAAATATTAGTTATTATTAAGACTGATAAACGTGTCATTCCTATTGATCCGCCCTGTTCCTATTTCCCCATGGTGTGGTCTCAATTATCCCGTTGGGTGCGGGTAAAATGGAACGGCAAGTGTTTTGTTTCTTGCTTATATTTTTAATAATACGTTGATTTTTGAGATTTTTTGAACGATAAATGAATAGATAGATAAATAAAGTTTAAATTTAAATAAAAGTTGATTTATGTTGTGACTTATTTCTATTATTTTTGACCGTTATAAGTTAAGTGTTCGCAATTCCCCCACTTTCCCCTAGGTTGGGCCTTGTGCTATTTAGCCATGGCTTTTTTGTAAGGCGGAGGAACTTCCCCAGTCATCTTAGATATAAATACTCACAGCCATAGACAACGAAGTGAACATCAGCGCTCTCTTCCTCCCATAATTATCGACGATATACCCGAAGAGGAACACGGCCGGCGTCCCCACGAGGTACACTACGGATGCCATCCAGGACACCACGTCCGTGGACACGGACAGGCTGGAGTCGTTGATTAGACGGGGACCCATGGGGGACAGCCAGCCCACGGCCATGCCGTAGGAGAATACTGGGAGGACCACTGCAATAGAAAGGGTTTGGTCATAAGGCTATACACTATTGCTCCACTCATCCTTCTCATTTCATTTCTCATCCTTCATACCTATAAATAGTTTGGTTTGGAAGGTGTTCAAACGGAACTCTCCTTTCAACAGAGACGGGTAAAATGGTTAGTAGGTAGATAATTTCTCGTCTCTCCGAAATGATTGGGACTAAAATGTCGAAAATATACCTACTAGTACATAGATATGCCATGTTTTGTGGGAGTAGGTATGTAAGTACTATACGTGGCACTTATTTTTATTTACTATAACTTGTCCCGTTCTCGAGTACATCGGATTTTTAAGTAGAACGAACCGAGTAAATACAACTATATTCGTAACCTCAAAATCTTCCCAGACCTTGTTTACAAACAAACATATATATGTATAAATTGCCACGTGCACAACCAATAACTTCCAATCACCTAACCTCATCAGGCCACTTGTTGATTGTGAGGAATAACAACTGTTAAATCAGCCGGGAACAAATTCCACTGCTACATTGTCTTACATACATGCGTAATACAAGTATAGATAAATTATAAAAAAATGTTACTGCCAGTCCTATGATCCCCTCGCCTATCATACCTTTAAAACTATACGCCTACCACAAACTGGAAATAGCTGTCCATTACAATGAAAAATGAACTGTGGAGAACTCTAGAACATCACGGGATACGAAATTGCGTACTTCGGATTGCCGGTCCGACGTGCTTCCAATTACACCAGACGATCATCTATCCATCACAGCGAATTTAGTACTGTATGACCAGAGTTCTTCATACTTACAACACCTCCACTATTTTTGAAAGACCTATCCAACGATACCCCACACGACAGGGTTGGGTGTGTTCCTTCCCAGCCGGGCCACATCTCCGGATTAAGCTCTATTTCTAATGGTGATACGTACCCATGATGTACCGTTTGTACCACGTCGGAAATTGCATGTACCTCCGTAGTTTAGCAGATATAAGACATTAAAGGTGGCCCGGCTGGAAAGTAGAATTTCCAGCCGGGCCACGCCTGTACCAGCTGATATCCGCGGTTTTTAGATGTGAATCGAATAAAAGAGGTATGTACCTATTTATGTACCTCATTTAAACTATTTTTTTATTTGAAAAAAGGTCGTAAAATTACTTATTCATACATTTATTACCCTGGAGCCGGCTGGGTACTGGAGCCGGCCTTACTGTTAATTTATCAAAATTATTACCGCTTGGCTTCCACATGGATGCCAAGCGGAATACTATTACGGCATTTTAAGTTATAAGACACCTAAATATGAATTTGCTATTTTGTTTGTGCCTCTGAAATCTTTTTTAAAGCGAAATTACAGTAATTTGAAATTTTTTTCATGAAATCGACTTTTCTTAAAATGGTCTTAAAATCTTATGTGCCCACCAGAATGGTCTTAAAATTGGTATGTAAGTTTGTTGAAGCGGGGTTAATCGTATGTCAAAATTTGAAGGGCTAGGCACGTTGATAAATTAAGGCCAAAAAAATGTATTTTCAACTTGACGTCATACATACTTCTGACAATTTAAGACCTTTAAGACTTATATTTTCATACATACATACATACATACAATCACGCCTATATCCCAAAAGGGGTAGGCTAGGCAGAGATCACGGATTTCCATTTGCTACGATCAATGCAGCATAACGGCTCTCCGTGAGCCACTTCTCGCCCCCGTGAAGAACGATACGTGATGGGTGGCGAACCGCATCGCCGCCATGCGGATGGCTATCAATTAAATAAATCACCACAGCGTTCTCACGAGCAGTAGGGATCAGAGGTTTCCTTATCTCTTATCCCTTAGTCGCCCCTTACGACACCCGCGGGAAGAGACAGGTGGCACTATTCTAAAGCCGGGGCCACGCAGCAATGTTTTCATGATCTCCGAAATGGGCTTTACAACGCTATATTGAAGAAAACGGGTGAGTTGGAACGGTAGGATTTTAAATAAATTAACGTAATTAATAGTTAATTAATTAATAGTCATCCGCATGGCGGCGATGCGGTTCGCCACCCATCACGTCTCGTTCTTCACGGGGGCGAGAAGTGGCTCACGGAAAGCCGTTATGCTGCATTGATCGTAGCAAATGGAAATCCGTGATCTCTGCCTACCCCTTTTGGGATATCTATAGGCGTGATTGTATGTATGTATGTATGTACCTATGTATGAAAATATAAGTCTTAAAGGTCTGAAATTGTCAGAAGTATGTATGACGTCAAGTTGAAAATACATTTTTTTTGCCTTAATTTATTAACGTGCATAGCCCTTCAAATTGTGACATACGATTAACCCCGCTTCAACAAACTTACATACCAATTTTAAGACCATTCTTGTGGGCACATAAGATTTTAAAACCATTTTAAGAAAAGTCGATTTCATGAAAAAAATTTCAAATTACTGTAATTTCGCTTTAAAAAAGATTTCAGTGGCACAAACAAAATAGCAAATTCATATTTAGGTGTCTTATAACTTAAAATGCCGTAATAGTATTCCGCTTGGCATCCACGTGGAAGCCAAGCGGTAATAATTTTGATAAATTAACAGTAAGGCCGGCTCCAGTACCCGGCCGGCTCCAGGGTAATAAATGTATGAAAAAGTAATTTTACAACCTTTTTTCAAATAAAAAAATAGTTTAATGGAGTTACATAAATAGGTACATACCTCTTTTATTCGAATCACATCTAAAAACCGCGGATATCAGCTGGTACAGGCGTGGCCCGGCTGGAAATTCTACTTTCCAGCCGGGCCACCTTTAATGTCTTATATCTGCTAAACTACGGAGGTACATGCAATTTCCGACGTGGTACAAACGGTACATCATGGGTACGTATCACCATTAGAAATAGAGCTTAATCCGGAGATGTGGCCCGGCTGGGAAGGAACACACCAGGGTTGGAGCGAAAAAAAAATTCACCCCCCGACGGCCCCGACTCATGTGTAGGGGAGGTACCCTAATAAAAAATATTTTTCCAGTTTTTATTCTATCATTTGTTAGCGTGATTACCGCACATACTCATACCTTTCAGAGCTTTCTAGTGCTAACAGTCGCTGAGATAGACCGCGGACGAACGGACCTAGTTGACTAAGGAATCCTAAAAAAGTAAATTCACATTAATATATTAAATTAAATGTAGGTACTTTACGTCTAGCTACATACAACAGCCTGCATAAAATTAGGTACGTAACGTACTCATCAATCATATTCGTCTTAACCGTCCCTCTCTCCCACGTGAGATTTCATGAGATTTTGCTCGACACTCCCCTACCCCGAAACATCTGAGGTAAATGATGGAGGCTCCTTGGTCGCCGCGTCTGACCTCTTGCCGCAGTACGCGGTGTTCCCGTCTGTCCGCCCCGTCTAGTTCCGGGGAGAACGACGCCCGCGGGGACAAATGGGAATTATTCGTATGAAAAATATTATTGTGGGAACACAGATGGGAATAACCGGGGTTCACTAAATCGGTCTAGGCCAATAAAATTAGACTTTTTCTTAGAATAAATTTCCAGCACGCTGGAAATCATTTTAATACCTCCATTTGCTCCTAAATGTATGTAATCCAAGTTTTCGCAATCCCAGGCAGTGTGCATTATTTTTTGGGAATTTTTTGTTCCTGTGTTGATCCTGAGGCCCTGTATTCAGTAGATCATTTATTCATGACAGCTGTATATTCACCTAAGGCCAATGACAAGCCAGGCCAACCTCCTTAGACAAAATTCTCCATAAGATATTCTCAAGACTCAAAATCTTTCATAAACTTTCATATCTGGCCGATCTACCCTACTACTTTAATACGACAAACTTGGACAAACTAAAGTTTGTTATTAAATAAATATAAGCTTAGAAAACATTGAAAAATAATCAACCCAGCAGGACTTGAACCAGCCTTGCCGGGGCTCGATCGCTTTACCAATTATGCTATGGGTTCAGATACTAAACTGACGAAATTTTCAATGCCTTCAAACATCTTTTGTTCGCATTCATTTTTCTTTACAACAGCCGTAAATAGTACATTACTTACCTAGGGCGGTAAAATAAAGAAGGGCTCAGATCGCGGGTATTTGTGGCCCGAACCGAAGGTAAGGGCCATAAACAAGCGATCTGAGGCCTTTTTTATTACCGCCCGTGGTGCGTACACAATTTTACGTCTTCTCCTGGGTGTGAAGTGAAATTTGCCGCTGTGCCGCCTGCGCCCGTGAGCGGCAAATCTCACTTACCGCCCAGAGTGGCGTAAAAACATATAAAAACAATTATGAATTTAATAACAATCGCTTTGTGTAGGTTAGGATTTAATGTATTTTTTATTATACCTATCGTAACTTAGAATTCGGAAAACCAATTAGTAGTACTAGCGTGTGCCAGCCAGCGTGGCTTATCGATTGTTTAATTAAAACATCGCTTAAACACATACTTCATTCATGAATACTTTTCGACAAAATTAGATATTCATTAATATCTTTATAGCCCGAGATACCGCTGCAAATTTTATATTCATTTAAGCACTGCTTGTGTTATTCTTAAACGTGAGGATAAGGTTGCCAAAGAGCTCAAAGAGGACCCAGGGTGTTGACGATGAGGGACCTCTCTTGTTTCTGTAGCCGTCAACACAGTGAAGCCTCCTGTTTTTAAAGGGTCGGCAACGCGCATGTGACACCTCTGGAGTTGCAGTCGTCCATACGCTACGGTAGCTGCTTACCATCAGGTGGGCCGTATGCTTGTTTGCCACCGCCGTTGCATATTAAAAAAAGGTAATAAGTGTCCTCCTTTCACTACTTATCGCTGCTTAAATCCTTAACAGGTGCCGGCAAATTTCTTGAACATTAGATGAGGTGGTGGGGGAAGATTTGCGTATCTAACTCCTACTTGCAAGAAAGGGATGGCAATTGCTCAAGATTGTTCAAAACGTTTGCCAGCACCTAGTGGAGTCCAAGTTAATACTAGTAACGTAGTCGCGTAATTCAACTTAATACTACTAAGGAGGCTGGGGTCCATTTTGGTAACCTAATTCTAGGGAATGCAACCCGGGTTTTTTTAGTATGAAGAAACCCATACTACAAAACCCATACTAAAAAAACCCGGGTTGCATTCCCTACCTAATTCCAACAATTGGCGCAGGCATAAAAGCCACTGACATTGTGAGTGTGACCTTTTAATCTAGCCTTAAATTTCAATAATTCTGTTTATTGAGCCAGGGTTCGAACCCGCAATCCTTGGATTTAAACCACCCGCTTTCCTTATTAGAGTAAGCGCGTACACTCCATGTTATAGATAACAGACGACTGCAGAAATTCGCGATCGCGCCTCGGACTATCACGTGCATGATGCATCTGCGGTCGATTGACTGATTGACCTGCGTGTGTGGTTCATATTGATGACAAAGTAGTATTTACAGTTATTTGTAATAAACGAGACTGGCTAGGGATACACGCACAGATGTGCCCGCCGGATTTGTCCGACGGATATGCCCGGTGGACGGATCAGTTCGTGTATGGCGCTATTCAGATGTGTCCGCAGACAAATCCGTGTCCAATTCGCGCCATACACGCACGGATTTGTCCGCCGGGCACATCCGTCGGACAAATATAACGGTCTCATAGCCTAGTTGGTCGTAACCAGTGGCGGAGCGTCCATAGAACTCGATTCCCTTATTTTCAGCCGGTTGAATAGGTACTTTTACGACAGCTCATGGGGAAAAGGAAGGTCAAATTTAGCCCCGGCTTCCCTTAGAAATATTTTAACGCACCGCCACTGGTAGTAACCCTAACTGCGTACGAAGCATGCAAGCAGTGGCGTAGCTAGCATGGGTGTCACCCGGTGCGGATAACGTTTTTTTGTAAGTAAGTAACTAAACTGCACCAAAATCTAAGGATAATAAAAGAGTTTTTTATAATTCACTTAAAAATAACGCAGACAAAGTCGCGGTTAGAAACTAGTAATTCATAAAAAACTTACTTAAAGCCGCCATGATGACTTGATTAATCCTGCTGCCCTCAGAACAATATTTTTTCACCGTATATTTTAACATTTTAAAAATCTATGATTACACCAAACAAACACAAAATAAATCTTATAGTAAAAAAATATGGATCTAAAAAAACAAATGGTAACGCACACAAATAAAAAAGGCGAATTAAAAAAAAATATATTTGATCGAATTTTAACAGTTACCGCGCGCGTCCGCTACTGTATTCCTAACACAAGTGAGTGTGTCTATGGCGGGACATGCTTTTTCACATAATTATTATTTATCGTATGGCTACATGTCACTGGATATAGATAGGCATTTCTTCTCTGGGGTAAGTAGTAGTGAGAAAGCAGATGATGAAGAAAATCCAGTGAGTGCTGCGAGGTCCAGGTGGGACAGTGCAGCCGCCAAGTTTGTTACTCTTTTAGCACCGGCCAGGGATCACGTGTAGGATTGTCTAAGGTGTTTCCTACGGACGCAGAGTAACATTGATCCCCACATAATAAAACATATTAACTGTTTACTTACTACAGTAGTAGTCCGCCTCGAACTCGCGATTAACTTGCAAACAAGCTGACCAATATAACAAGACCCATATATGTGATAATTTTTTCGCGCCGTCTAGCTTCATAATCCCTTGATCGATCTTGCTCATATACGAAATCTCAAATTATATGTATCTCTGCTCTATAACCTCAGCAAATTTCATAAAGATCAGAAAAACGGTACTAAAATTAACGCCAAACAAAACGCTCTCAAAATCAAAAAGCCATCGAAATGCCGAGACGTCCCAGTAGCGGTTACGTTCCGCTCGTTAGATTTCGATACACATAACAATAATTTTAAACAAAAAAAGAACCGACTTCACTTAAGATCCGCTATTCCAAGAGGAAGTGGCCGAGTTGCTGTAAAAAATAGTGAAATCACTATAGGTGTGCCTATAATAGTTGAAGAGTTCCCTCGATTTCTCCAGGATCCCATCATCAGATCCCGACTTGGTGACAATGGGACCATCTAGGGGTTATACCTGTTCGATTCAAAAAAAAAATTTGAAAATCGGTTCACGATTCACGGAGATATGGAGTAACATACATACAAAAAAAAAATAATGAAAAAAAAAAAAAAAAATTCAGTCGAATTGAGAACCTCCTCCTTTTTTGAAGTCGGTTAAAAAATTAACCGCTTACATATAGGAAGCCGGAATATAAAAAGAATGTGTGAATTTTTATTTTATTTTTATTTGGATTATTTCTTTAAATATACCTATTAGTGGGTTGGACATCTAGTATTCTATTAGTAGGTACACGGTGATGATGGTAACCCTTAAATCATTAAAATGGTGTACAACTTTATTCGACCTTAGAGGTTATAAATGCCTTTTCTAATGCCGACAATTACTGTTAGGTACGTCACTGCATGCACACAGACGCGGTCGCAGCCTGACATTTGGGGGGGGGGGGGGGGGGGGTCACTAAATCACTTCAATCTTTTTTCAATTCGACACGTAAGATTGGGGGGGGGGGGGGTCAAGTCTTGGATACATGTTTTTGTCACAATAAATGTATTCAGACGTGACTGTACCGTTTGCGTGAGACCCACACATGGTAGTTAAACAGTGTTGTATTTTAAAAGGAACTAATCGTGTAACAACATGGATATGACAGTTTGTCTGTTTAGCTATATAATGTAAGCAAACCAGATATTGATTTACGAAGTGAGTTTTACTTGAACTATTTATCAACATTTTGGTGGGAACCAGTTCTTCTAATACTAGGACGGTGACAAACAATCACAGTGGCAACTAGCCTAACAAAACAAAAGATGGTAACCATAGCACAGCCTATGGACGCCTGCTTGTGGTACGAATTAAACTTAACACTTTCAGTGTCAAACCTCCCTAAATTCTATAAAAATTAACCTGTCGGGTTTGGTAAAGGAAACTTTAGCCAATAGCAAATGCATCCAGACTCAGATGCATCCATTGGTTTCATATACAGGGTGAAATAATAATCACCGTTCATAGAACGCGATTCCCGTCGGCTTGCCTAAGTTTCAGGCGCCTGAGCAGTTTTCCTATAGCTTGAGAGTCGCCAGGACGCTCGCGTGAACTCGCGTCCCCATACAAAGGTAGTTCAGCTCTCATTTTAAAACGACATGCTTTAGAACCACGAAATTTGGCATAGGCATTCTAGTAGTAAAGATCTATGTCGGTAATTTGTTTTCGTTGCTAAATATTGTAATACAAAGAAAATATAGCAAAAATAAATTTTGTATGTAAATCTGTATCTGGCTGTATTTTCTTTGTATTACAATTTTTAGCAACGAAAACGAATTACCGACATAGATCTGTACTACTAGAATGCCCATGCCAAATTTCGTGGTTCTAAAGCATGTCGTTTTAAAATGAGAGCTAAACTACGTTTGTATGGGAACGCGAGCGTCCTGGCGACTCTTAAGAAGAGAATTTAAGCAAAATTCAGCACCGGCTCGCCTGTGAAAAAAATTGACCTACCGCCACTGGGCCGCCTATGGGATCAACTCCGAAATCGCGTTTTTTTTTGGCTATATACAGACGGCCGGTCACATGTTGTAGTTTTCTATGGGGAAGCCAAAACTTTTTTCGCGATTTCGGAGTTGGTTTGGTCCCACAGTAAGTTGTTCGGTATGGCCTACCTAATCACCTCGTTCAATATGAACGGTGATTATTACTGTATAATATCGAGAATCGTAATCATCAGTATAAGAGTAAGTATAGTCAGCAGAAGTCGCTAAACGGGTGAGGTGTCCAAAACAGGGATGTCACGAATGCCGTTTTTCTCACATTCGCGAATGCGAATGCGAATATTCAGGATGCGAATGTTAGAATGCGAATACGAATGTTACGGAGTAGATTCAAAAAACTTAATCTTGCTTATCATTTTTATGCTTCCATAGTTCAAAAATACAGAACATGACATGTGATGGAGTCCTATATTAATGATCAAAAGGAGTCAAGTGATAACGTCGTTTTCACTTCCTGTGTTACCTGTGTATGAGCAAGCATATGACCATGGGCCGGGTGAGTGCGGTCAAAACAGGATATGTTCTACCAACAAAATATTCGCGAATGTTGATACGAATGTCAAAAATGATACGAATATTTGCATTATACGAATGCGAATATTCGTGACATCCCTAGTCCAAAATGAGCTCAACGCGACTTTATAGTTAAGAAAATAAGAGCGCGTGAAGTTATTGAACATCTCACCAACGGGTGAGACGGGGACGGGGGACGGGGGGGACGGGGACGGGGGGGGGGGGTAGCTTAACGAAGCTACTTCTGCTGCTGACTGTACCGTCTGTACCTACAGTCAAATGTGT
The DNA here is from genome assembly GCA_911728535.1 of Pammene fasciana. NCBI lineage: Eukaryota > Metazoa > Arthropoda > Insecta > Lepidoptera > Tortricidae > Pammene > Pammene fasciana. The sequence continues at coordinate 5,930,507 of OU452294.1, forward strand.
CGCACCGGCTCCTTTCAGTAGTGACTGTACTCACTGACCTAACAATACTACAGGGTGTAACAAAAATACTGGTGATCCCCCTTTAAGGGCATAATTGGTATCGTATTGCGATTAAGAAAAAGTAGAAGAAAAAAAAAAGATAAAAGATATTTATTCTTCAATTTAGGCACATTACAATGCACTTATGAACGCCAGAGAGTAAAAGAAACTACCACCGGTTCTAACCCTACACCTCTGACCCAAGAAGTATTACTTATTACCGGCAAGAAACTCGGCGGGACTTATTTTTTCATAACAGTAATACTAATACATAAATTTTTTTTGGACGCGCATTTTTTTTTGTATGAGGCATGGGGTGGAACCCTGCCTGGCCCCTCTTCCATACAAAACCATTTTCATCACACCTGCTCGTAAATGGTGTTATTTCCTGCCTGTATACAGAAGGACAATGACCTAAATTGTTACCGCGGGAGTAATGGCGAGATATTATCCCCACGGGAGTAATGACTCTCGTTTTAAAATTTGATTTCGTACATTTTTCAGAACTAAGGAGGTACGATGTTCAGCCAAAAATTCAAAAAGTTTAATTTCATCTTTAAAATTTAGCTATATTCTAAAATTACATCACACACAATCTATACGAGTACGTTTCAATTTCTTCATTATTTTTAATATTTAAAGTATTTATCATTTTGGTAAATATTGTTATAATAATTTTGCAAAATCTGGTGGTTTAGCCATTCTAGTTCGAAAAATATGTCGTAATAACATGTTGCACAATGTACTATTATTTTCGTGCAAAAAAAATTTTCTTACTTTTCGTAATGTGAATACAATACTTAGTCTATTCTAGTCAGTCGTGTTTTTTTAATAACTAGCCATATTGTGCGAGGTGATTTGGTAGGCTATATTGAACAACTTTTTGCTTAGGATCGACCCCGAATTTAAAAAAAATTGGCGTCGCCATCGAAAATGTCGACGTCTGATCGGCCGAAATGTATGTAACAGCCATATTTTTTTGTGATGTCGGAGTTGGTCCGATACAAAAAGTAGTTCAGTTTAAGTTATTGAAAAAACACCTAATGTAGAACGCCGGGTGTCAATAACGTGTCAGGACCACTCCTCAGATAGCTTGGAGAAAACCACCACGACGGGCACTAGACTAGAGGCCCTCCCACTCCCAGATGTAAGTACCATGCAATTAAACCTGCATGAAGTCATGTGCTTAGCGAAGATAGAAGCCTATGGAGGAACCTGGTTTTCAACAGAAGGATATCTTACGATCCTCAGCACTGAGGGAACAAATGCGCGGATGGGCGCGATTTTGTGTACCTATACGGAAAAAAGCCTCCGGGATATTCTCAATCTAAGACATTATTATATTATGTTGAAAATATTTCCTCGTGACAAGCATTTATTTCCTTTAACAAAAATAAATTAAAGTTTTAAATATAACGAAGCGAATATATTCTTACAGATTTTCTAGTTTTCTTTTACCTAAGATAATACTTGTTTGATTAAAGTACAATCTCTCTTATTTACTCAATATACTCTCGAACCAATACATTTTTGTATTTCTATTTTAAGAAAACGTGGTTTTATTAAGCTAAGAATCATATTTTTGGTACAGGAAATAAATACTTGTCACGAGGAAATATTTTCAAGAAAATAATAATGTCTTGGATTGAGAATATCCCGGAAGCTTTTTTTCCGTGTACACACTGGCAGTCCTCGTTTTCTCCGTTCATGGTTATAGGTACCTGTTCACTGAGAACGTCGCATTTCCTCGGAACCGCTTAAGATACGGCACGTGAGGAATTATAGGATTATAAATATCTAGCACCTTTTGCATTCTAGTGATTCTAGTCGGCTATTAATAGAAGGGTCACTGACCTGTCCGAGTACTGTATGAATGGTACAGTCGGCAGGAAGAGTAGCTAATCGAGTGAGGTTAATCCTTTGACCGCCAAAGACGTCAAATCACGCGCACGGAAACTCGTGCCCTTAACACTAGCACGTGATATCACGTCCAAAATATAACCGGTTTGTTTGCTAAGGGCACGATGTTTCCGTGTGATGCTTGGTGGTCAAACGGTTAAGAGACAAAAAAAGCCCGTTTTCGTGATTTGACACCTCTGGAGTTGCAGGCGTCCATAGGTAACGGTAGCTGCTTACTATAAGGCGAGCCGTGTGTTTGTTGGCCACCGTTGAAAAAAAAGCATGATGAGTCAAATCATAGATAAACGAGTAGATAGATTGCTAGCTCCATACATAGCAAAACTACTTTTTAAATAATAAGTCGTATGGGAGGTATGGTTAAACTCATTTTTACTAAGTTTTAAGCACACTTAAATCGTAATACGTATTAAGCTGTAATCTTTTGAATAATAACTTTTAGCAAAGCTCGCTTAAAACTTATTGTATACACGCATTTAGCCATGTATGGAGAGAACACTCTAGGTGCTTAATTCTCTTTGGTCAAATAAAAGGTTTTGATAAATGAAAACTACTGTTATTGCACATATTATATTATTTATAATTAATTACTGGAATTAAAAATAACAAAATATTTACATTACATACTTACAATATTTGCATCAATACAGTGGTGGAATGCTAAGCTCGTTTTTTACCAGATACTAAACTGTAAGTTGGATGGTTACCTTATCTGTGGTACAATGGGGTTGGCCGGTCGAAAGTCTTTACAGATCGCGCCAGCATAGCTTGTACCTGTCAGTCCTACCAATTGTGTCAATATCTTGTTTTTTTTTTTGAATTTTCTGACCTGGATGGGCTAGCCTTTAAGCCAAATCCCATACAACAATACTAGTGACAGGTACAAGCTATGCTGGCGCCATCTGGCCAAACCGTTGACAGTTGCCAACCCCATTGCACCGAAATTCCTAAATAGATAGATAATCCTGTCGCTTCAATACTAATCGTTTAGTACCTGTTATTTCAGATCTGCTCGCTCGCACATGCGCATTGCTGGTCTGTGGGTACATATATTTTCACCTCAGCAGTTCGAACAAGCCTACTTTCCTCACTCCCTAGAGTGACGAAAGCGCGACTTTCATCACTCCAGGGAGTGACGAAAGTTACCACTTTCCTCACTCCAGGGAGTGACATTTTGTTTCTAGAAGCTTTTCGTCATAATGATGATGCCTTTCATTCAGGAATGTAAATAAATGTGTTTTTTTAACTTTAATATGTTCTCACTACTGAGGTGAAAAGTTGTATGTGTCACACGAGAGGAAAGTTTTTTTACATCTCGTGTTCTTGAGATCCCTCGCTACGCTCAAGATTCAAACTTAGAATCACTCGCTTCGCTCGTGATTCAATTATGGAATCAACACTCGCAAGAAAAACCAACTTTCCTCTCTTGTTGCACAAATAACTATTTCCGCTTTACTACAAATATACTACTTAGTGTTCTCAATCGATGATAGATGTGTTTAGTATCATTTTTTTGCATAAACTAACATTCTTTGGCGTTCATATGTACAGTCACCATCAAATATATCGGAGCGGCCAAGGTACTCAAAAATATCTGAGCATGCACTTTATCGCCTTGACAATGGAGGCGTTGTTCGGATATTTGTGACCACCTTGGCCCCTCCGATATATTTGATGGCGACTGTACCTAAGTATATGTTGGATATTTTATATAATATGTAATTTAAACAGTACATTAAATTTATTCTTAATCTAACTTTTTTTAAATGTTAAGGTACAACTTATAAAAAGAACATAAAAAAAATATTTACTGAAAATTCCATACGTTATACTATTATATTAGGTATATTATATGTACAGTCAGCATCAAATATATTGTAACAGCCAAAGTGATCAAATAGTTCTTCACACCATATATTTTGTATGGTGTGACGAACTATTTGGCTACTCTAGCTGTTACAGTATATTTGATGTTGACTGTACTATCTAATTAAGATAAATTCACGTCTTTCATTACTTTGTAAGTTTCTATAGTCTTATTATATACCTTGAAAAGGACATTATTTTCAATATATAAAGAAGTTTCTTAACCAACAGTTCGCAAATTAGTGAGACATATATAAATGTTAAGTAAATAGAATCCTGAGCGTAGAGGATTCAAGTGTTAACGCCAGAGATGAAAACGATTTTGCTACCACCAGAGACTATAAATAATATAGACGGCCACAGTCTAAGGGCCTTAAAACACTTGAGCGATTTGAAAGCGATTTCTATATAAAACTCGTACGCGGCGAACTCGCGGCGTGTTCGCTCCCATAAAAAAATCGCTCGCAAATCGCAAGTGTAATAACGCTCTAAAAAGTTTTACGACTGTTGCTGTCTATATTATTCATAGTCTCTGCTAACACGTAACAAAAACTGCTTTTCACACCACCTATGTAGGATATATGAGACCACAAATCACCTTTCTCATCATACCAGTACAGTCACCGGCAATAGTATCTTCCTACTCGCAAAAATATGTGACACGCTCTTATTACTATAGTCTGTATCTTTAGGTATTTAAATAAAAGTAAACAAACAATTTGTACATTCTCGGGTAGTTATAACATTTATTGGTTAACCAACCAAAAAGAGTATTATATAACCAAATACAAAAGCGCCTAGATCTGTCACTGAACGAACGACCTGGGCCCTAAATAATAAACATTACAATCCACCATTACAAATCACAAATACAATTCAAAAATCTGTTTATTAAAAATTACAATCTACCCACAAATATGTCATTGTCACACTTGACAAATTTGTTTAATTGTAACTACAGTTGGACATAATCGTGTTTAATAAAGCGTTGTAATTGTTATATGTAATTGTAAATTATCCATTTTCTGTAGAAATTCATGACAATTTTGGAATTGTAGTTGACAATGACAATTTTGTAACTGTCACACTTTATTAAACAAAATTCAGCAGCTACATTGACCTGTCGGCCTGTGACAAATAAGTCAAATTTATTAAACGCAATATGGGCACAATGTGACAAATTTGTCGTTTTTTGACATATTTGTCGGGTTGTAATGTTTATTAAATAGGGCCCTGGGCCCTAAATAATAAACATTACAATCCACAATTACAAATCACAAATACAATTCAAAAATCTGTTCATTAAAAAATACAATCTACCCTCAAATATGTCATTGTCACACTCGACAAATTTGTTTAATTGTAACTACAGTTGGAAATAATCGTGTTTAATAAAGCGTTGTAATTGTTATATGTAATTGTATATTGGCTCATTTTCTATAGAAATTCATGACAATTTTTGAATTGTAGTTGACAATGACAATTTTGTAGCCGTCAGAATTTTATTAAACAAAATTCACCAGCTACATTGGCACGAGTTCACCTGTCACCCTGTGACAAATCTGTAAAGTTTATTGAACGCAATATGAGCACAATTGGACAAATTTGTCGTTTTTTGACATATTTGTCGGGTTGTAATGTTTATTAAATAGGGCCCTGACTTTAACCTACATTATTTGATCATGTAATGTTTTCATCTACCCTCAACTGGCTTAAGGAGCCATTGGAGGGTAGATTTTGTTTACTTTTATTTAAATACCTAAAAATACAGACTATAGGGCCATAAGAGCGTGTGTACATATTTTTGCGGCCTTCGTGTAGGACGATATTATTGCCGGTGACTGTACGTAACGAGATAAGGTCAACGATATGTTAAGTACTAGAACAGAAAAGAGCCACTTTATTCCCTTTTAGCGGGGAATAAAAATGCCTTATCCAAATAAGTGGTGTAAAAAGTTATATTAACATAAATGTATTTTTGGGTTTTTGATTTGTGATAATTTGCTGCTGAAAAGTTAATGTTCCAGTGTCCGTGTACTGCCATTTCGCCGATAATCATTTGGCATAATTTCATTTCCCAAACAACTTATCGCAGAACCTTTAGTTATACCGACGTTTACCAAATTATTGTTTCGCATAGTTTTATTTGGCCGAATTAACATTTGGCATAGGTTAGGATAGTATACCAAATAAAATTATACGAAACGATAAAATTATCTGATGATGCCAAATGAAACTATGGGAAAAATAGTTTGTGAAGTTATCACTTCACATTCACATTTCCCATACAATTTTCGGCCACATATTAGTATACCTTCAGTGTCCAGCAGTGGCGGCGCGTCCATAGAACAAGATTCCCGTCGGCTTGGCTAATTTTCAGGCCCCTGGCCAGTTTTCCTACAGCTCCTGAAGAAATTTTAATACAAATTTAGGTCCGGCTTGCCTATGAAATTTTTTGATCCACCGCCACTGATGTCCAGTTAGTTAGTTCCTTTTCGTTTATCCTGAACTAGTGTTGTTACAAGATGATTTCGTGCTTGAAGCTCCGTGTGAGATGCTTGTGGGGCAGCACTATTGTGTTCAGTAGGATCGTCTCGGCTGGCACCACCACGCTGGCACCTGACAACAATTAGTTAGGTGTTATCTTAATAAACTAGTAGTCCGCCTTGAACTGAGAACTCGCGATTTACTTGCAAACAAGTTGACCAATATAACAAGACCCGTATGAAGATTTTTTTATGCCTTTTAAGTCCACAACCCCTTGATCGATCCAGTTTATAAACAAACTCTCAAATTTTATGTATCTTTGCTACAACCCCAACAAATTTCAGAAAGATCAGGCCCCTGTTTCACCACGGTGACAATTGTCACAATTTCTGACATATCCAAATTACTGACGTCCAGAGGCTACAGTAACCGCTTACCAGCAGGCGGGCTGCATGCTTGTTTGCCACCACCATAATATTTTGAATAAAATTCAACATAAGTATTTATATTATATCGTTAATAAATAGGTACCGAGTTTACTGAAGTGCTCACGACAATTGTCACGAGTAACCATAGTTCTTAGAAGAATTGTAACTATTTTTCGACACGAGATTAGGCTTGTGTCGGCATTTCGTGACAATTGTCGTGTTTTTCGATACATATGTCAAAACCTCTGTTTACAAAAGTAGTAATTTTAGCGATAGTAAATGAAGTTTTTCTATAAATACTACGCTGGTGGCAAACAAGCGTGCAGCCCGCTCAATAGTAAGCGGTTTCCGTAGCCTATGGATGCCTGTGACCTCAGTAATTTGGATATGTCAGAAAATGACAATTGTCACCGTGGTGAAACAGGGGCCTGAAAGACGTTACTAAAATTATCGTCGAACAAACTCTCAAAATCTAAAAGCCATCGAAATGCCGAGACGTCCCGTAGCCAGAAGTTGTTTGTAAGAACTCGCATCGCTTACGCTCCGCTCGTTCGATAAAAAAATGACTTCATTCACTCTACTCCATCTTTCCATGAGCAAAAGCCCGAGCTACTGTAAAAAATACTCAAATAATAATCGGTGAACATATACTCGTATATACTAGTAGTCCGCCTCGAACTGAGAACTCGCGATTTACTTGCAAACGAGATGACCAATATAACAAGACCCCAAGGAGGATTTTTTTTCTCCTTCTAGCTCCATAACCACTTGATCGATCCTGCTCATATACGAACTTACAAATTTTATGTACCTCTGCTACAGCCCCAAGAAATTTCATAAAGATCAGAAAAACGTTACTAAAGTTATCGTCAGACAAACTATCGAAATCAAAAAGCCATCCAAATGCCGAGACGTCCCAGTAGCCAGGTGACAGTTCGGTTCAGTCTGGAGTTGTTTGTAAGAACTCACTTCGCTTACGCTCCGCGAGTTCGATAACTTACCTAGGATAGTGATGGAGGGGTTCAGCCTGCCGTCCGCGTTGAAGAGAGCCTGGTTCTCCATCTTGGCGAACGGCTTGTTGGGGTCAGGGTCCGAAGGGGTCCCTTCTATCCGGGACCACTCGCCGACGCTTGCGTTTTGACCAACTACGGGCAAAAAGTGACACCTCGTGTATTGGGACACAGGCTCATCGCTCTACGGAAATCTAATTACCGCTCTATACCTTCACCAAAACAGTGGTGCCAAAGGGGGTGGAGCTATGAATCGTGGTGCACTAATGTCACGTCATCAAAATTTCGATGGTACAGCTATTATTGCCGGCTTGTGCCATGTATTAGTGCAGGAGCCACACAGGCGCAAAAAATGACAATATTTCTTATAGGCTAAACAATTTCCTTTCTAAGCTATGATTGGTCAAATGTCACTCGCGGCTCTCGCCAACCAATGAAATGCAACAAAAATATTGTTGTAGTGGTGCAGTTCAGGTGTACAGCTAATGTTTACTTTCCAGCTTGGATTTAAAACATATTTTGCCATATTTCCGAACAGTGGCGTGAAATAGATATTTTTACCTCAGCAGTGAGAGCACACAGAGAAATACAACTTGAGAGATGCTTAATCCTTCTTCGTCTTTTTCAAGGTCATTTTGTCTCACGCTCGCAGCAGAATTGCGTTTTGCTCACCGTTTTTGGCTATCAAAGAACCCTCGTTCCAGCTGCTGAGGTGGAAATGCTTATTTCTTTTAGAAAGTGATCCTTACCGACTGAGTACATGACGAGCGAGTGTTCGCTGATGGTCGCGTTGTTCAGTATGATGGACTCTTTGATGCGAACACCCGCTTTTATGGTCACCCCGGCTCCGATGGAGACGTTGGGGCCGATCTGAGGCAAAAATAAATACGTGTTAAAAATTAAGATTAAGACGACATAAATATTTGTTAGTTGTTAAATAGGCGGCAAATATCAGCCACAGCTGATTTGGCATTGACTACAGTGTAGCGAGGGATAAAATTGTGTCCTGAGCGAAGCGAGTGCTGTACTTACTGATGCAGAGTCGTCAACAGAAGCAGTGGGATGAACAAACCCATCTGGCAGTATGTTGTTGTTGTGTGTCACTCTGCTTTCTATGTAGCTCTAAGTAGAGCCAGATGCATGATGAGGAACTATACAGCACACTGAGCGAAGCGAATGTTGTAAGTCTTACCACAGCAGAGTCGTCAACAGAAGCGGTGGGTAGTACAAACACATCTGGCAATATGTTGTTGTTGTGTGTGTCACTCTGCTTTCTGTGTAGCTCCAAGTAGAGCTAGTTCTATAGCGAGGGACTATAAAAGTGCCCTGAGCGAAGCGAGTGTTCTACTTACCACAGCAGAGTCGTCAACAGAAGCGGTGGGATGTACAAACACATCGGGCAATATGTTGTTGTTGTGTGTGTCACTCTGCTTTCTGTGTAGCTCTAGGTAATGCCGGTTGGCGTATATGGCGGAGCCGGGCGTTTTTACTTGAGACCACCAATTCGATATCTGGAAAGTAAAACCTGGTTTTAGATACACAATACATCAATCAATTACGTAGTAAATAACTAAAATATGTTTGCATTGTTGTGAACTACAGGCCATCTAGTTATTTAAAAATAACAAATTCATATTTTATACAATTGTGTCATAATGAAGAGCTTTTCAGTCGAGTACCGTGTTTAGGCCACGAAGCTTGCTGTGAGTCTTAAGGTACGAAATTCTTTGAACACTCGAGTAGGGACTAGTGCTATTTGCGACGTTTTCAAGTCAAAGGTACATTGTCGGTCGCCAATAAGGCGTTACTGCCATAAAAAATATTTAGAAATAAACTCTATTAACAACCGACAATGATGTACCTTTGACTTGAAAACATCACATTTGGCTGTGCTTTTCTATAAGGTTTATGAATATAACATACCGCCTCAGTTCCGTCGGGGTATAGTAATCTTTTGCAACCGCCCAAGTCAAGTGGTAGATCCATAATTACCTGCATATCGTCAGGTGACAAGCAAACACACAAGTACAGTCCGTGATCTTTAAGAAGAACCTTCGGGAATGGACGATGACACACGAAGGTAATGTTGCTGTTCTGCTTTTTCATGTGTCACTGTTGATTGATATCCGACGTCTCCTTCTAAAACCCGAAGGTTTTTTTAGAGGTCACGGACTGTACCACGAGTTCATAGCCATAAAGAACCATACTAGCAACATAACAAGGTTGATTTTCGTTTATTTATTTTTTGTAATTTGTGAGTATTGCTTGTCACCTGACGATATATAGTCCTTATCGATATCGATGACGGCGACCCTAATTCAAACCCCAGGTTGACTATTATGAGCTCTATTATAGCTGGTTATAAGGCCACCCTTGGTGTTAGTTACCTGCATAGCATAGAGTGTGTTGGTACCCGCCAACGGCGCTAGCACATCTTGCTCCCACGACATGTAGCCGGGGTTGGGGGTGCTCTGATTATTGCCACTGTAACATAGATGGAATGTTTTTTTTAAATAATTTTAAACAAAAAAAAGAACCGACTTCACTTCGGATCCGCTATTCCAAGAGGAAGTGGCCGAGAAGCTGTAAAAAATAGTGTAATCACTATAGGTGTGCCTATAATAGTTGAAGAGTTCCCTCGATTTCTCCAGGATCCCATCATCAGATCTGGACCTGGTGACAATGTGACCAACTGTGAAAAAAAAGAATTTTCCAAATCGGTCCAGCCGTCTTCGAATAGTCGGTGAACATACAACATACAAAAATTGCAAAAAAAAAAAACAAAGATCCCGACGAATTGATAACCACCTCCTTCGAAATCTTGAAGTCGGTTGATAAATAAGTAAGTTTTATTAGTGTATTGCTTAGATTGTATATCATTTGCTATTTTAATGTTTTTTTTACTTCACTTCATTTGAATAACAAACAGGAATATTGTTAAAAGTAAAATGACGTGTTCACCTGTAATTGGGGTGCATAAGTACCCATATACATCATAAGGAATTTCTGTATGCCACTTAATCTTATGTACTCTGTTGGTGTCCCGTATAATAAACAAAATAAAATAAATAAATATTATGGGACAATCTTACACAAATCTACTACTAGGTTAGTCACACGGTAAGCTCAATATGGCTTGTGTTATGAACTTATGAGTACTAGACGACGATATACAACGTGTTACCCGACCCACTAAAAGCCAGAAAACAGTTTGTTCAGAATCGAGAACAGAATCGATTGCAGCATATCTTAACATGGGTTATATTTTTTTTAATTTTTAATTTTTTAACGTGTCCAGTCTACAAGTTTCTAATGCTACAATTTACAATTATCGAGTGGTTAGGATATAGAGGTTGAATTTAATAATGGCTGGCATCTTTGACAAATTTATTTTTTTACTACGAAGTGTCATGCAGGTTGACATTGTCAAAGTAATGTTATTTCTTTCCAGTACTGGAGGATCGAGGAGGTTGAATACATATAACGAATGTAGAGTTACTAATCGAATAGAATTGCAAGGAAAATTTAACATGCGAATATTTTTCGCAATAATTAACGGATTAAAGAATAAATACACAAAATCAATTATAAATAAAAAAAAATAGTTGGGGGTGTCTCAGGTTATTAGTGGGTCGTGTAACACGTTGTATATATAATATACAGACATAGAGTAACTTATATAATAGAGCAGTACAGTCTAAGAACTTTTTGAAGCTCACGTTTGAAAGCGCCATCTACTCCCTAGATCTCCCTGCGTCGCAATATAAAAAAGATAAAAGATATTTATTCTTCAATTTAGGCACATTACAATGCACTTATGAACGTCAGAGAGAAAAGAAACTACCACCGGTTCTAACCCTACACCTCTGACCCGAGAAGTATTACTTATTACCGGCAAGAAACTCGGCGGGACTTATTTTTTCAAAACAGTACTACAAATACATTAAAGATACTATATACAATAATGCGTAGTTCTTCAAGAAGGCATATCAAAACAGCTTGAGAGACAGACATGTACCTGCCTATTGTGTAATTAAAATGAAAAATAAAAATAAAATCCAAATCTGACTGCTTCTCAATACGTTTGATATTCTTTCTTACTTGAACTGTGTCCTCTAAATGTTAGATGATTTTATTGATTCTGGTTTGGGCCATGCATATATGTCTGTCATATAGTCCTCGACCCTGTAATAACCCTTTGACATTAAAGTTTTTTTCAAGTATTTCTTAAGAGCGGGAAATGATAGATTCAAAACATCGACGGGTAACTTGTTATAAATATGAATACCCTGGCCAAAAAATGACTTATATGCTTTGCGGACACGACATCGTCTGATAGCAAGCTTGTTTTTATTTCTAGTGTTATAGCTGTGGATGTCAGAATTCTTCTTGAATGTGTGTATATTCTTTACAACAAAAATAATATTATCATAGATATATTGGGACGCAAGAGTTAAAATATTAATTTCTTTAAATAATTCTCTAATTGATGTACCTGCCTTTAAGTTATACATAAAGCGAATGGCTCTTTTCTGTAAAACAAAAATAGTCTGTATGTCAGCTGCTTTGCCCCAAACCAGAATTCCATATGACATTACACTATGAAAATAACTATAATAAACTAAGCGAGCTGTCTCAATATTAGTCAGTTGTCTAATTTTTCTAACGGCATGAGCGGCTGAACTTAGTCTAAGAGCGAGTTTTTTTATATGAGGACTCCATTGTAAATTTTTGTCCAACGTTGAACCAAGGAACACAGTTTTATCTACTATATCTAAACATTCACCATTTATAACTATATTAGTGTCCATTGGTGCCACGTTTGGCAAAACAAATCGAATACATTTAGTTTTCTTAGCATTAAGTAACAGATTGTTAGTAGTAAACCAGTTTAGTACGCCAGCTAGTGTATTGTTAATTACAGATAAATCATTGGATTGCCGTTCAACTTTGAAAATTAAAGATGTATCATCGGCAAACAAAATCATACCACAAAGGTTTTGTACTACACAAGGTAAATCATTTATATAAACCAAAAACAGGAATGGGCCCAGAATGGAACCCTGTGGCACTCCTAATTTTACTAAAGTCCCTTTAGACTGGGTTTTATTTACAACAACTGTTTGTGTTCTATTGCTAAGGTAAGAAGACATGAGACTCAGGGCATTTTCTGAAAGACCTTAGTGTTCTAATTTAAGAATGAGCGTTCTATGATCTACACAATCAAAAGCTTTTGAAATGTCACAGAATATACCAATTGCATCATAACGTTTGTCTTGCCAAGCATTGAAAATATGTTTAATGAGTTCTGCAGCAGCGTCGGTTGTGGAACGTCCCTTTGTGAAACCAAACTGATTGGATATAAAATTAGGAAGCAAAAAAATTATATTGCGTCACAGCGACATCTAGGGACGAGTAGCGTACCGTAGTAAAGCTAGCTTTTTTCTACTTACGAGCTACCTTTAAGTGGCTTTCGAGTAGATGGCGCTTTCAGACATGAGCTTCAAATGGTTTTAAGACTGTGGCTGTCTATATTATCCATGGTGACTGATACAAATATATACTTATATACATAGAATACAAATGCATAATGTTTTTCCATCGGGAAAACTCGGATCTCAATAGGAATACGACAGCACCCGAAGTGTCAATGAATTATTGTATTACAAGAATGACATTTTCATATTTTTTAAATAAGGAACTTTATTATTTAGTGTCAATTGTCCAAGTAGCTGTGCGAAGCGATAGATACGCGAGCGTGCTGGGCCCATAACCTAAAATAAAACGACGAGTTTTGGTTCGAAATATTCAAGCGACTGACTTTATACCACAGACAAGGTTACTTAAAGTAGTTTCTAACAACCTGTACACATGGCGCTAGTAGGTACATATTAGGATATTTTGATATTTACAACAAACTTTTCCGATAAAATACGATGGATAGTAGATTGTTCAACAAGGGACCAAAACAAGCCATTATGACACGAGATGTTTAGCCACCCGAGCGTAGCGAGGGTGGATATAGTTCGAGTTGTTTAGTCTCGCGTTAAACACTCTACTTTTCACTTTGAATGCGAGGAAAAAATAACGACATTCACATTCACAAAATCTCAATATTTATAATGGCAAAAATTTAAATTATCAATAAAATTTGTTAGGCGGTTTATGTTTTTTTTTGTTTTTTTTAATTTTTTTTATCGAGTTTTTTTCATATTTTCGCACAGTTGTCATTTTGAGGTTATATGCGTGGTCCAAAATTGTCTATGCACAATCACTAAAAAGGGCGGTAATCGTCCATTCATAAACACCGTGAGTGGCTGTTTAGGGGTTTCCAAAGTAAATAAAAAAAAAATGTTTTAGTCCTTAGAGATTAATAAAGAGTTTTAGTCCCGATCTGCAGAGACTAAAGTAACATTTTAAGAGCATGAGAAGTGAAAAAACTATTATGCACTACATCTGCAATCAACACTGACCTATAATAGTCCGCTTCTTTTTTTTCTAAAGCCTTCGCCATAGTCTGGAACACTCTCGGCGCGCAAACGTAGACGCCACAGTTGATCAGTGCCGAAACGTAAGAGGCCGGCTTCTCCACGTAGTGAGATACTGCTTTAGTGCTGGACTCGCGTACCATGCAACCGTAGTGTATGGACTGCTGTCGGGTCGCCTCGGTACCCATTATGGTGACCTAAAACGAATAATAAAAGAATTGCGTGAGATCGTTGTGTTTAACGGCCTCGCTTAAGTTCGGCCGTCTGAAAACTTAACATATAGTCTTCTGATCAGTATTTGGACTAGACCTACTAGTAAAGCGAAAAGAATGCTTCCTCAACATTTTTGTAGTAGTAGTAGAAAAACACACAGCAAGCGCTGGTAGCCTGGTGGTAAGAGTCCCGACTTTCAATTTGGAGGTCTCGGGTTCCAACCCCGGCTTGTACCACTGAGTTGTTATGAACTTAATGTATGAAATATCATTTAATATTTACTAATCGCTTTTCGGTGAAGGAAAACATCGCGAGAAAACCGAATCTAAACCCAATAATTCCCTCTGGATTCAGGTTGATAACAGTCGCTTTCGTGAAAACTAGTGCCTACGCCAATTCATAAGACTAGGTTGCCGAGCGGACTTTAGTATCAAATTGAGCCATGGAAAAGCCGGGCAAACGCTAGGAAGATGTATACAAATTTACTAATGACCCACTCTCATTGCTATCAAGAGTACTTACCAGAGAGTCGAGGGTACTTACCAGGGAGTTAAGAGTACTTAACAGAGAGTCAAGAGTACTTACCAGAGAGTCAAGAGTACTTACCAGAGAGTCAAGAGTACTTACCAGAGAGTCAAGAGGACCTACCAGAGAGTCAGGAGTACTTACCAAAGAGTTAGGCCTCTCCATATGAAACTCCCAGAGTTCTTTAAGAGGGAAGTCCGCGCACACATCTCCGTTAAGCAGGAAGAAGGCCGCCGGGTTCCCCGCCCGGATCTGGTCTCGGAAGTGGTATAGACCACCACCCGTGCCCAGTGGTGTGAATTCTTGTAGGTATCTACGAAAATATATATATAGTAAACTAAGAGCTGGCCACGTTAGGCTGGCTCTACATGATGGGCCATCATAGGGACGCAGCTATACAACGGAACGAGATCGCAATATCGTTAGCTCCCTCTAACGCATAGCTGCGTCCCTATGATGGCCCATCATGTAGAGGAGCCATTAGGAAGCGTTTCCACCAGAGATGAACGAGGATGCATTGCGATTGTGATTTTTATGAACTAATCCTAGAGTTGCACTGTGCGAGGATAAACAAATGAAGTGATTCTATTAGTGCATGATTAGCCGTGTTTACACCTGGCGCACCGCCTCGTGAGGAAATCGCCGCGCGCGGCAGCTCGCTAGTGTGGACGTGCCTCGCCCGAAGCATTGAAGGGGCGCGTACGTTTGCCTCGGCCGAAACACGGCTACACTAGCCGAGCTGCCGCGCGCGGCAATTTCCTCGCGGGGCGGTGCGCCAGGTGTAGACACGGCTATTGGTGCTTAACAAACACTTGCTGACTGTGTGTGTGTGAGAACTGGTTGAACTTTCACTTACAAGATTTGATGCACAATGTAAAAATATATTTTTTAGTAAATTTACTTATAGCTATAACTTAACTTGATAAAAACGCGATTTTATTAGAAAACCAACCTGATAGCAACAGAATACTCTCGATGCATGTCTCCAACGAACTGTGCCATATTCGCAGCCGTGTACGACCCTATGATGAGGATCTCCCGAACCTGCGGAAGCTTCACGCAGGCAGCAATGTGGTGCTGGATCAGTGGCAGCCCGGCTATGGGGAATAGAGGCTTCGGAGTGTCCAGAGATAGTGGACGGAAGCGGGTGCCTGGCGTTATGAAATTAGGTTAGGTTTAACGATCTTTATTTCTCAAAGAAATTGTACATTTCACTTAAGCGAAACTAAAGTTAAATTACGTATATAAAAAAGAAATGTGGAACGCTTCACGATTTTGCGTATCATCCTTACGCAAAATAAAGCCTTAGGTTAGGGATTCTTCTTCTTCCTAGCGTTTATCCTGGCTTGGGGTCCGCTTGACACCCTAATCTAGTTTTTACGAAAGCGACTGCCATCAGTCCTTCCCACCCAGAGGGGAAACTAGGCCTTTTTGGGATTAGGTCCGGCTTCCTTACGATGTTTTCCTTCACCGAAAAGCGACTGGTAAATATCAAATGATATTCCGTACATAAGTTCCGAAAAACTCAGTGGTACGAGCCGGGGTATGAACCCGAGACCTCCGGATTGAAAGTCGGACATCTTACCATTCTTACCGCAAGGCTACCAGCGCTTAGGTTAGGGATTGTTATCGATTTATTAATTTTATTAGTACTTTTCTAATGTTTCAAACACTTTTTTTTCAGTTTCCTTACTAGCATCTTAATTAGGATCCTAATTTTACTTAGTAGTAAACTTACTTGCTAAATGTGGTAACATTCTGACTAAATCAATTAGGAAGCTGATTTAGGACAAGTGTAACAAGGCTTTTAGTAAACTCTTAATACATTATGGCCTAGATAGGTTATTAGCAGACCTAGGAATCGATGGGGCAAAACTTTTTGACAGGTAGGGAGTTCCCATATCGATAAACTTAAGTATCGATATTTGTTCCATATACTAGTGACCACTCCAGGTTTTGTTTGTCAAAATATGATTTTATTAAAAAATATAAATAAAATAAAATAATAAGGGTAACTTATATTTATCTAATTATATAAAAAGGGTTTGATAAAGATATAATATTAAATTATACTATGAAATACATAGTATGATGGTATTTATTACCTAGAGATAATTGAAAATATGCTTTGTTAGAACATTATACTCTTCTTCAGAACAATACTCACAAATAATACATACAATGCTGGGGGTGATCACTAGTAGGTATATGGTAAAAAGCATCGATAATTGAGTTTATCGATATAGGAACTCCCTACCTGTCATAACATTTTGCCCCATTGATTCCTAGGTCTGGTTATTAGTGAGCAGTACTTAATGTAACATCTGAAACCATACTCAAATAATTTCTGTCAAATTTTGGTCAACATGTTTCAATCAATTTATTATTATCTAATTTATGTTAAAGACTTTTATGATAAAAGTACTGTGAAAACACACACATCTAGGTGATAAAAGATTTAAATTCAAAATCAAAACTATTTGAATAATGAAAATTTGCTAAGGTCAAGTGGGATAAGTGGAGCCCCCGGGAAAGGGGAACATTTATATGGAATTTCTATACTGTTTCCGTTATACGGAGTCACAGTAAACTATGTTTCCCTTACTCGGAGTAAGGGAAACATAGTTTACTGTGACTCCGTATAGAGTCGTGTTATAAGGTCAGGTGGAGTAAGTTACTCCACCTGACCTTATAACAGTTTATATAGAAATATAGTTTAAAACTTTAATAAAAAAAGTTGTAATTCTTGTCGTCTGGTATCTTTAATATTAACCAACCATTTTCTGCAACTGAGGGCCTAGCGCGAAGTTCGAAAATCGACAAAACGATGGTCCGGTCTCTATCGCTCTTGCATATACGAAAGAAAGTGATGGAAATATTCGATTCGTAAGAAAATAGTAAAAATCTTAAGAAAATGTCAAGTAAGGAAACTTATATCGTCGTCGTCGTTTTGACACGTATACATACTATATAATAGATGTGTAAATAGTCTTTATTTAACTACTATAGAACAGCGGTCAAACATACAAGCGTTGCTTCGTCTTATCAATTATCATTTAGCCGGTTATAGTGATGAAACATTTTTACCTTTTTGAGGTCCTCCTATGAGTATTACTGCCTTTAACATTGTAGAGTTATCGTACAGCGGTTTATCCATTGTAACTACGCGGCTAATAAGCGTTAAAAGGAATTTTTATCGCAAAATTTAGTATTTTTTCAAGTATGTTTACAATACACACGTCATGCAAAAGTGTCAATGTCATATGTCATATTAATGTTTAACCTGTGCACGTTCGAAAATTTACTAGTACTGCACCACATCCCATACAGTGTTATAATAATACTCAATATAAACTACAATAATGTAAAAAATATTACTTACAGTGATATTATATTTACAATTTCTTTTTAAATACTTATTGGTTCTGCAAAATAATAAAATAGGAATTTTCCATTTAAAACTGGTTTCACTTGTTTCTGAACGCTCCCTACGTCACTGCAACGTAAAAGCGGTATTAGACATTGGAACCTGCAGGGCCCAATCTGTCATGTTGGAAGGTGTAATTAAAGGTAGGGCCTGTAGGGAGCTGAAGGAGGGGCAGGGAGAGGCAGGGTACACAACAGATTGGGCCCTGCAGGTTGCAATGTGTAATAGCCGTTTAACGTATTTTTTTTATAACCGACTTCAAAAAAGGGGAGATTCTTGTTTGGTCGTTGGCTGTTTGTATGTACAGTCAGCAGCCGAAGTAGCTAAGCGGGTGAGGTGTACAATATGAGCTTGACACGACTTTATTGTTAAGAGAATAAGGGCGTGTAAATCGTGTAATGGCCATTTTGAACACCCGCTTAGCTATTTCTGCTGCTGACTGTATGTATAGTAGGTATGTTTGTCCACAATTAAGTTGCCTCCCCCTTACTTGCGCTAAGCATAACGTATTTTATGGAGAAAAACCAATCTACAATTGATCCACGCCGTGTAAACGTGGGGGGGTCTGTACCTAATAATCGGCGTCGTACGCAAAAATCACTGGCAATTTCGATACTTTGCCGTCTAGGTAGATGCAACGAAATCAATCGATGGATCAAAAAACGCAATGTATTCAAAATCGCAGGTGATTAGTTGCAAGGTCAGTAGAGCCGCTTTTTATTCAAAGTCGAACGTAAACAAATTAGGATCTAACGCAGATGCATTCAGTATCTTCCGATAGTTCTTACTCGTACCATTCCGTAACACCGCGCGCGCCTCCGCGGTCGTAAAATATAACAATAAAAATAAATAAAAATGTTTATAGTGCGGAGGTTTTTGGTTTTTAGAAATGGGTGCAGATTTAACCAGTATTTAATGGCTGTTATATGTAAGTTTATTATTTCTTTCAATCTCTGGAATTCTGAATGCAAACTACCCTCTTTTAGTTAAGAGCATTATATTGTCGAGAAAGCTGCCAAATATGTACAGAAAAAAGGTGGAGGTGCAATTTGTTTGTTTATTTCAATAGCGGTGAATAATTTTAAATAAATAAATAGGTAGGTAATTTGATGCTGCCTGAATCCAAAAAAAGCTGCTGAAAATTATAAAATTAAATTAAACAGCACAACGGCCATCTAATTATAACAAATCGAAAATATTCAAAGTTTACCACAAATCTTATAGATCAAGAGTAAACCGTAGGTAACCCTACCTCATTGAGTAGCATAATTCGGTTTATGTAGAGCGATGCACGGTTAAAAGTTATTTACTTGGTAGCCTAAGCAAATCATGGAGCATTTTGTACAGTCAGCAAAAATATATATAACAATACCTTATCGAGTACCTGATTGAACCTTATGCCATTTGAAAGTATTCGTACTAACGAAAAATAGTAGCCGACCTTAAACCTGGAGCTTTTATTATTCAGCCAAATTTTATGTTTTAAGGTGGAAATCGACTACATAATGTAAGTTCGACGTGCTAATGAGTTTTCGGGATGGTTTAAATACAGTTTTACGCGATATATAAGATACTGTTTATCAACAATAGTGCCAAAAACTCACAGGTTCCATTGCCCAAAACTGGAAACTTTATGATTTTATCTTACTATCATCATTGGCCCTTACGTCTCTAGCAGACGATTCATGGTGTAAAATTAGGGAGACACCGTTTTTGGTGGCTGAACAGCCCGATGCGAGAGCGGCATTTCTTGCCGCAGGCCCGACAAGAGAAATTTGCAGCAGTTGGTGCTGACTCGGTTTCATGTCGTTTTTTCCTTTTGTCAGCGAGTGCCACGAACCAGGACTCATCGCACAACTTACGACCCTCCACAACACATTTCCGCCACTCCGTCCGTTTCTCTGCGGTTTCCTCCCATTTTCGGTGGTCAATGTGAAAGGCAATCATATCCCTCTTGGCACAGTCTTTAAAACGAAGCATTATTGAAATAATTGGCATAATAGAAGTTAAACCTTTGGTATTCGAAAAACAGAAAAGAAGAAACAATATCTTAGGTTTGCGTGTGGCTATTACAATCATTTTGGCTCTTCTCAAAGAGCACTATCTAATGGGCTACGTGCCCACTTGCTAGTCGTTGAAGTAGTTTTTGCCAAAAATAGGGTAAGTTTTGCTGACTGTACAAAATGCTCCAACTCTGGCTTACGCTCCCGGGTACTAAAATATATAACATTTTACCATACATCGCCCTACATAGGCAGAATTCTGATACTCGATGAGGTAGGGTTGCCTACGGCCTACTCTTGATCTAAATATAAGTTTCGTGGATACCGTGGCTTAATAATGAACCCCGGACAAGCGCGAGTCGGTTTCGTGCCCCAAGGGTTCACAAACTTATGAAGATGTTTTTTAGGGTTCCGTACCATAATATTGAAAAAAATATAATTTCCTTACGATTTTTTCCTTTACCGAAAAGTGATTGGTATATGATGATATATGTACTATGTGCTATGTTTGTACGAGCCGGGGTTTGAACCCGAGACCTACGCATTGAAGTGTGTTTCTGTGCCAATTAATTATTAAAATATTAAAATTGAATTTAAACATTGCTCGATAAAGAGCAACAAGACTACATACTTAAATATGGTAAACAAATAGATTACGCATCGCACACATAAATTAGCCAGGGTAGCTTTTTTATAAAAGTTGTATAACCTGTTTTTCGCTGTTTGCCTCTCTTTCTAATATTTTTGGCACGATGGTATGAAACGTTTTTTTTTAGTCATGCAGGTTCATGACATTCAACTGTTCTAATTATAGGTACCTAATACATTTTAAGCGTGACGTACATAAAATCATTGGTGACATATATGTACGACTACAATTGTTATGGATTGATTTCGGAACACAATTTAATTAGAGGTGCGTCAAAAAGTAGGTACATGCATTGTAAGTTTTATATCGGTAAATAGTATATTTCAGGGTTTCCGTAGTTAACTAGGAACCCTTCTTATATACGCCATGCCCGTCTGTCTGCGGCCTAGCTCAATAGATATACAAACAGACAGATCTATCCGCCGGACATGCCTCAGGACAGATCCGCGACGTCACCACACACGGTTGCGGATACGAGATAGGATCTTTCCCCCACTAACAGTTACTAAGATCCATATAGATTTGCCCGACAGATCTGTCTGGCGTCTGCGGTAAATCCATCAAAGAATTATGAAAAAATTTGCACACAATATCAATGATTTTATGCACAATATTCTATAAAATAAAAACAACTTTTTGAGTAGGTAACTAGTGGAAATATGCCTTATAAGGTTCATAGGGTTGATAAGCTATCATTGTTGCTAATCTATCAAAGATAGGGCTCTAATTAGCTTAATTTAGTAAAACGCTTGTAGAATGATACCGGATACGTTTGTAACTCAATAGCTGCATTAAACTTAAACTGTCATTACTGTTAATGTGATCGTTCCGTGTTTATATTAATTACGGTTCATTTGTAATTTTTAACGAGGGCTTCCTGAATCGATTTTTTCACCAGATGGAAGCACTATGGCGAGAGGTCCAGCTGTCATAAGTCATAATCACTTTTTTTGTGTGGTGGATTTGACAGCTGCTGTCAAAAATACCTCTCGTCACAGTGTCACCTGGATTTCAGGAAACCCTCATTGAATTCGAGGTAGACTTTTCTTAGTCGGCTAAAAATGGTCTCTCACTTTTTTGTAGGTTAAATACAATTTCTAATGAGACATTCCTTATGGGAATTATCAAAAAAAGTTTCTCTTACTCTCACTTTTTTCTTAAGTTAGGCTGTTTAAAATATTTTTATGAAATTATAATACTAAATACATCTAAAACATACAAAAAAACCTAGGGTGCCGCCGATAACGGAGCATGGCCGCTGGGCCAGGCCGTTGGTTAGTGGCGCAGAGTCCTTCGGACTATGCGCGCCGTGTCCAGGATTATCGCCTTCTGAATCTGACCCTTGATCCCACCACAACCCCGTAGCGAAAGTCTCTCAATGGCACAATGATCGCCGTATTACTTTTATACATTAGTAAATGAGACAGCCAGTTAAAATAATTGATAACGGCGGTGCCCAGCGACTTCCTGAATAATTTTAATTGTTCGTAAAATTTTAGTTCTTAGAACATCCCGTATGGAAAATTTCGCTACTTTGGAAACTTCTCCTTGGAGCATTGCTATTCATGGTTAAAGTGCACTGAATAATTTATTATTTATTAAATTATCGCTGAGAAGCTGGTTATTATGGTATTTATACAGTGTGTAAATCTAATACGGGCGATAAATTAAACCAAACATAGAACTCATTAGTGTAATAATTAATTAAGATGTTTTTTCTAAGTTACACTGAACTGTGACCCAATAATTAATTTTCGAAAATTTTATCAGCAGCAATGTACTGTAAACATGGTATTGAAAGTAATTGTCAACGACTTGTTAACGAACGTTTAACGCGAGTGTGTTTGCATTACATTGCGGGCCGAATTATTTTGTATGGATAAAATTTTAATTGCAATTCTAAGTAAACTAATCACCGTTAAGAGATTCGCCCGTATTAGATTATTTATAGATAAAAGTTATTTCTTCCAGTATCAATCCCACTACTCTGCTTTGGCATGATCCAAGGCTGGCTGTCCCCCATGAGGAGGGTTCTGGAGTCCTCGGAGAACACGATTGACCATCCCTATACCGGGGAGGAGTACTCCTGGGCAGCATCAGTCACGTACATTACAGGTAAAATATAAATCCTAGGGCATAATGGAGTCCTCACTCCATATTATTTAACCAGAAAGCTTGCCCTTCGGAATGTTACGGAGCTTCGATTGCGGTTCCGATAAGCCGGAACTTCGGTTCCGGTTTCGATAATCCGGAACTTCTGATTGATTTTACACCTCCGCCTCCGTGTTCGGTTCCGTACCTATAATTATAATCGGAGGTTATATCGGTTCCGAGGGACGCTGCCAAATATTACACCGGAGCGTCATTATGACCACCTCACCCGCTGTGGGATCATCCAGGAATCACGTGATATATATTTTGCCTACCTACTTTTTGACCAACCGTAGTGATCGTCGATTGGATATTGATTTTATGTCTTAATTGCTCCCCCATAGTAATCAGTCGTCATATTTTTTCGACCCCTTCCCATATCATGATTACTGAACGAGCTCTAAACTACTTCTGCTACTGTATACTATGGTAATAGTACATTACACAACTAGGGTGGTAAAACAAAGGCTTTCTTTATTACCTCCCGTGTTGTGTACATCGTTTTATGTCTACATTTGGCCAGAAAGCGTCTTTTTCCGTACGCGCAGCGTGCGGAAAAAGCCACTTTATGGCCAGGTGTGGCATAAAATAATATACATATACCTTTATGTTAACAGCAATAATTCTCGGCCTGCCTCTGGGATACTTCATGGACAGATACGGACGAAAATTCATGAGTCTAGTCACTTTATCGACGATAATGGTGAGTACTCACCGTAAAGGATGGTTCACGCTATAACGATCCGCATCCTACACAATACTTCCGATACTTCATTTTGTATAGAAACCGTCACGTGATCTTCGGAAGTCACGTGATGTTCTGTATACAACATGAATTGTCGAAAGTTGGGAAGGAGAAGAAAACCAATGAAGAAGTTCTATGTAAATAGAATAAAAGAAAAGAGAAAAAAGAGACATTTGTTGAGAACCATAGAAAATAGGAGAGGAAGGATGCTTGGACATCGACTATGACATAACGAATTTATTAAGAACATCATAGAAGGTAAAGTTGAAGCAGAAAAGAAGCCAGGAAAGCCAAGAATAGCGTACATGGATCAAGTCAAGGAAAAAATTAACGTCGTGCCGTATCAGGCCATCAAGGAGAAGGCAAAGGACAGATATACATGGAAAATGCTCCACCGACAAGAGCCCAGCTCTTAAATAATTGATGATGATGATGTCGAAAGTGTCGTGTAGAATGCGACGCGGAATGTTACAGCATGAACCAATATGTATTTTTAACGGACTCCAAGATTCGTCGGGATAAATTTTTTTAATGTATTCGAAGACGAATGGACCGATTTGGAAAATTCTTTTTTGTTTGAAAGAGTAGGTACCGATACTTAACAGTTGACAACAATAGGTGTGTCCACCTATTCTGTGAGGCTCTATTCTCTATGCCTAAGATACATAATATATAGTTTGGCCAGAGTTTGTTCCATGCACTTCAAGCATAGACAGGGAGAATCATACTGTCTTTTTCTAATGCTAGTACTCTCACTACTAATAAAGGGATGGGTATAGCATGTTACTCTGACTGTTACTGCGCATTTTGGTTTGCCAGACTATACATATATATCATATATGACTGCTGTATATCACAATTACATGACAGTGTCGCATTTTTCTCGGTCATACTGACGTACAATTTTTCACTATGTTGCTATGTGAGTACTTAATAATCGCGGAACCAAATATAATATTAATATACGTATATTGTATTAGAAAAACTAATTTGCATAAATTATTAAGAGTTTAGATACGGTAGTCTACTTAGAACAGATAAATTTTATTTAAAACATACTGACGAGTGTCGAAGATACTTAATATGTAAATTTTACTTTAGAATCGAATAGAATAGAATAACTTACTTTTTATACTCGGCGACTGTAATACTCGAATTGAGATTGTGGTGGCGGAACTACTAGCGCATACTTTTTGATAGAGCTTCTATGGTCGCATATTGTAGCATCCATAACAATCACAGAAAGGATTTCCATACAATATTGTGAAACTGTTGTCGGGCCCCGCATTGCGTGTCGCCGCCGGCACAATCCTCCGGGAGATCGAACGTTACGAGATTACATAGAAGCAGTAGGTTGTGCACGGCTTTCGTCGAACTCAATTCTTACCGGCTTGCTTAAGCACTCGTATAAAAACTATTGTGTGCAACGGTACATAATAAGGGTTCTTAAAATTCTCGGGTCTGTTTTTACAAAATTCGGCTTCGCCTCATTTTGTAACTTCGACCCTCGAATCTTAAGAACCCTCATTGTGTAACTGTTGCACAAAATACTATTACATGCTCTCATGTAGGTACAGAATAACAATAAACACGATACCCTAATAGCAGAGACTATAGAGATATAGACGACTACAGCCTAAGAACTTTTTGAAGCTCATGTCCATTGCGCCATCTATGTCAAAGCCCCCTAAAGATACCGAATATGTAAGAGAAATGTCACCTGCACTGCTACTCCACCTAGTAGCTACTAGTGTACTACTAGTACGCTATTTGTTTGTGGAGGATCTTTAGGGGGCTTTGACATAGATGGCGCAATCGACATGAGCTTCAAAAAGTTCTTAGGCTGTGGTCGTCTATATCTCTATAGTCTCTGCTATTAGGGTATTGCAAACTTAAGCTTAAAACTATATATAACTATGTCATTAATAAGGTTGTTTATAGAAGTGGGATTTTTTGCCGTTATTCTATACCTACCTACTTAAATATGTATATTTTGATAAGTCTAAATTACAAAAACCCCAAAAAAAATTTCTTCAATACAGTTCAATTTTCTTCTGCAGCCCTTTTTAAAATTGTTTAGAGAATACCTATGAAGGTATGGGCTGTCCTTTTTAGCAGTAGGGTATTAGTAGCAATGCATCAAAGAGAAGTTTCCAAAGTTGCGAAATTTTCCATACGGAACTTAAACTTTACGAACCATAAACATTATTCAGGATGTCGCTGGACACCGCCGTTATCAATTATTTTAACTGACTTTTATGAGTTTACAAGATTAACATTTTTTGATAATTCCTATAGGAAATGTTCTACTGGAAATTTTTATTTAAATTCTCGTGTCAGTTTCCGGAAATTTCCGAGAATGTTACTGAATGTCCTGCAACTTGTACATTGCTAGCTATTCGCTAATTTATCAATAAAACCTTAATTACTATCGGAAGAGGCCATTGGCCGCAGGTTCCGCGTTTTTACCAAGCTTCTAAATGTCTAGATGCAAAAACAGTTCCTCGTTTTTATATAAGAATGTAACAAATGGAAGAAGTCACCCGTAAAGATGGGTAACAATGGGCGCAGGTGAACTAGATGTAACGTTGGTTTATACACTTTTAATTACATTTCTAAGTCACTTTTCCGGATTAAATAAATAATATGTATACTTAACCTTTGGTATGCGCAACTCCGCCCCTAAATACTCCTAGTACATGGAGCATATCTGCTATTAGTAGCATACCAAAGGTATATAAAGTAATAATATGATCGGTACAATTTTTTTTGTTCACTCACCCTTCTCTTTACTTAACCCTTTCTTATATTTACCTCTCTCATCGCTATTTTTCCTCTTCTACTCGGCAGCCTGACTTCATCGCTACCCCAGACTCATAACTGACCCTTAAGGTGGCCAAACAAGTTAGACATGTTTAAAAAAAAAAAACAATTTTTTTGTACCTTTTAAAATTTTAATTTGATTGAACGGTACCGAAAAATGCTTTAAAACTGCTTAAAACGATACAATATTATAATAACCTGTTAGTTATCTTAGCATTTGGGACACAATCGAATGAATTGCAAATGCGAATTTACATTTAACATACATTTAAGTAAAGTGCGATTATATTAATCAATGTTATCACGTGAACCAATAAATACTCAGAGCCATAACAAGAATATATTTCGACGACAGTGTCCCATTCATGTTTTAGGATTTTAGACTTTCAAACATATTAGGACACTTTTTGAGTAGAAAAGCATTCTCGGAACCCGAACAAGACGGACTACACAGCCAAATAGCACTGGACGCAACTTATAGTGTTGTGGTCCTGTCGGTGACTAAGGTTGCCAGGGGCTGAAAGAGCATGTAGTGTATTGACGAAAGGGGACCCTCTTTGAGCTTTTTGGCAATCTTACTCACCAACAGGAACAACACTATGAGTAGGGTCTACTAGAGGTGGAGGTACTTCCCCAGTCAGGTACACTAAACGTACCAAGTAAGTTACACATATTTTTGTTCACGACTTAGGATTCAGCCTGTACTGCCTGTAGTTATGATTGAAGTTATGCAAGTTTAGTGGGGATGAATTTTCCATATTAATAGACCTAAAATGCACACAATACCTTCCCAATTCCAGGCATACTGGCTGATAAAAATCATAAGCCTGGAGCCGGCCTCGTTCATCGCCGCGCGCGCCGTGGCAGGATTCCCTTGCTCCGCCGTCTACATCATCATGCCATGCTACATTAAGGAGATCAGCGATATTGACCTTCGGAGTGCGTTTGGATCACTCTACATATTAATCAGGTAGGTACCTAAGTAGGTAGGTAGTAGTAAGGTAGAGTACCGTGGTGGACACGCGGTTTTCTCTTTCAAATAATTTAAAACAAAAAAAGAACCGACTTCACTTAGGATCCGCTATTCCAAGAGGAAGTGGCCGAGTTGCTGTAAAAAATAGTGAAATCACTATAGGTGTGCCTATAATAGTTGAAGAGTTCCCTCGATTTCTCCAGGATCCCATCATCAGACCCTGACTTGGTGACAATGGGACCATCTAGGGGTTATACCTGTTCGATTAAAAAAAAAATTTTGAAAATCGGTTCACGATTCACGGAGATATGGAGTAACATACATACAAAAAAAAACATAATAATGATAAAAAAAAAAAATTCAGTCGAATTGAGAACCTCCTCCTTTTTTGAAGTCGGTTAAAAAGGTGTTACAGATGGACACATTTAATGTGACAAAAACGACTCACGACTCTCTCTCTGAGTCACGACTTTATTACCAAGGCGTAAAGTCTTGGATACTGGATTGGATAACTACATGTTTTAGTCACATTAAATGTATCCAATTTTCAGACGTGATTGTATATAAAATCAATTTGCAGTTACAGATACTTTTACCTCATCTTTACTGAGAAAAATGTGATCGTGGCGAGGGCACTGTTTCCAGCCCCTTGACCTCAATACATATTTTCCGTTCCAGAAACGTCGGTTACCTGACAAGTTACGTGCTAGCAGATCTGCTTAGCGTGTATGCCATGCTGTGGGTGGGGTTCGGAGTTGCTGCTGTGGTATTTTTACTGTTCCTTCTGCTGCCTGAGACGCCAGAGTATCTCGTCAAGAAAGGGAAGGTTGAGGTAAGAGGTATTGCGTCGTATAAACTTTGCTCATGCTCGTGTGGACCCAAGTATATGGATCTCACACTCACTGTCACCGCGTCCCGGTGCGGTGAACAAAACAGCGCTATAAAGTCGATGCCCGATGTCAAAGATATGTGTATACTACAATTGCACCTTACTCTTTTGTTATAAGGTGCAAAAGTGAAAACATATCTTTGACGGCGACTGTACACATGCAGAGCGTTATTTCGCTCACAAACCGTCGTCGCATGCGTTAACCGCACCAGTGTATTTCTCCCGTAGGTACAAGCTTATTGCGGCGGACAAATTTAAAACAATCGCTCCTGCTGCTCGTAACGCCTGCTACTGCTGCTGGGTTCCTAGAAAACTCACAGATGCAGTCACAGATCATGTCTAAACATAAATCTTATTCATATCTTATTGTCGGTAGTTTTTTCTTGGTCTCTTGGTAAAATGTATATACCGAAATCACAATAAAACATTTTTCTGTTGTCTCCAACGGATATGGGTGAAATATTTATAAACCCTCATTTTAGGAGGAATCGTATAGAAGATGCAGTAGTCCTCTCATGCCATTACCTGTCATTCAGATTTGAAGCTATTCACAGGAAGCGAAGGAGGTGATGGCGTGGCTGCGAGGCACCACCGTGACCGACGATCGGCTGGCCCGTGATATAGACACTATCGTCTACAGAGAGAAGCAGACTACCGTGGAAGCGAAGTCTACGTGGAGCACAATTTGTAAGTTACTGTTTGAGCTCCACTCACAGGAGGCGAAGGAGGTGATGGCGTGGCTGCGGGGTACCACCGTGACTGACGATCGGCTGGCCCGTGATATAGACACTATCGTCTACAGAGAGAAGCAGACTACCGTGGAAGCGAAGTCTACGTGGAGCACTATTTGTAAGTTACTGTTTGAGCTCCACTCACAGGAGGCGAAGGAGGTGATGGCGTGGCTGCGGGGTACCACCGTGACTGACGATCGGCTGGCCCGTGATATAGACACCATAGTTTATAGAGAGAAGCAGACTACCGTGGAAGCGAAGTCTACGTGGAGCACTACTTGTAAGTTAGCTCTAGTGTAGGGCATCCAATCCCGCAATACCGGGATCTCGGTATTCCGAGATCCCGCGCCATTTTCCAATCCCGCTTGCTGCGGGATTACAAGCGCGGGATCCGCGCGATTGCGGGACTGTAATGTCTAGATTTGACAACAAAAATAAATATAAACCCGACCATATTAGACCAGCAAATGCATCCGGAATACTGGGCCCATCTTTCCACACACTGGATCCCACAATTCCCACACGATATTGGGATCCTTATTGTAAAGCTTAGCGGAATTATGGGTTAGACTGAACCAAATGATAGGAAAGAGGAATGGTCTTGCACAAACTAAACAATAAAAAGAGTGTTTTGGTTGATCTCTAATCAAAAATGTATAAAATGGGAGTTATTTTGATTACTTCATATGTACTTTTACTTAATACAAAGATAAGTAAGTAAGTAAATAAATATTCTTTATTACACCAAAATACAAGAATAATGAAAATTGTTTTACAATAAACTTAAAAATTAGGTAACAACAGGCGATCTTATCGCTAAAAAGCGATCTCTTCCAGACAACCTTTGGGTAGCAGGAAATAAAGAAATTAATTTAAGATAACAGGTAGTGCAAACAATTTAAAGTAAGAGAGCAAATTACACACCAACACACTTACAATCCTACAATTATAAACTAAAAATACATAAATAAAAATATCATACTTATACATGTTATTATACATATAAATACATTTTTTACGCGGGATCCCGCATGAAAATGCATGGTCCCGCAAATACCGAGATTGACTAAAGACTGTGGAATTGGATGCCCTAATACTCTAGTGGGTCTACATATATCTAAGAGCGCTATAGTTACCTACGATCTAGATCCATGATGTTGACATTATCGCTTACCGTGAGACTCAGGTAACTTTAGTAGTAAAGTCCACCTGATTTTTTTAAAGAAACAAGCTCTTGTAAAAATGTTGAACATCGTTCATTTATCCAACTATTTTGAGGTCCTATGGGGAACGTGTGGGGAACTGACAAAGTTGTTGCAATGTAAAATGAGCATCTGAGAGAAGCGCCGGTAACCTTGCAGTAAGACGTTCGACTTTCAATCTGGAGCTCTCGGGTTCAAACTCCGGCTCGTACCAATGAGTTTTTCGGAACTTACGTACGGAATATCATTTGATATTTACCAGTAGCTTTTCGGTGAAGGAAAACATCGTAAGGAAACCGGATCTAATCCCAAAAAGGCCTAGTTTCCCCTCTAGGTTGGAAGGTCAGATGGCAGTCACTTTCGTAAAAACTAGTGTCTACGCCGCTTCATGGGATTAGGTTGTCAAGCGGACCCCAAGCCGGGACAAACCCTAGGAGGAAGAAGAATGGAAAACTAGCATCTATCTATACATATAATAAAGCTGAAGAGGGTTGAAAGTCTGTACATGGAAGATATTCGGTAAAAAGTTGGCTGGGGATACTTAGAATCGATAACAGAATACGTTCCAACAGTTTTTAGAATTTTTGTCTGTTTGTCTGTTTGTCTGTTTATCTGTTTGTCTGTTTATTTGACCGCGCATCACGTGAAAACGGCTGAACGGATTATGATGAAATTTTGTATAGAGGTAGTTTGAGTCTCGGGAAAGGACATAGGATAGTTTTCATCCCGAAAATCAACCCTGGAGGGGGTGAAAAGGGGGTTGAAAGTTTGTATAGAGAATTTTTAACCGCTGAACCGATTAAGATTAAAATTAGTATGTAGATAACTTGAGTCCCGGGAAACGACATAGGATAGTTTTCATCCCGAAAATCAGCCCTAGAAGGGGTGAAAAAGAGGTTGAAAGTTTGTATGGCGAATCAATAACCGTTAAACGCTGGAGATGGTCTGGGGAAGGATATAGAATATGTAGTTGATATCCAGAATTCATTCCTTAATGGGGGATTACTAACTCCACGCAGACGAAGTCGCGGGCAAAAGCTAGTTTTGAATATTTGTCATTTATTTTCCAGTCCACGACCCTACCACCAGAAAAGCCTTTATAATAAGCTGGGTCATCAAAGTGGCCCAGCAATTCGACGGCTACCTGATCGTGCTGATCTACGCCAGCTCCATCTTCGATGTGGCAGCAGATTCCGTGAACTTCAAGCTGTCTGCTAATCAGCAGGTCATGGTGGTTGGGGCTGTGCAGCTTTTGGGATCCATGTCAGCTACGGCGCTGGTTGAGAAGACTGGAACAAAGGTAACTAAAGCTCCATGTTTGCACCCGGGTTTTACTTATAGAAGACAGCCAAAACGTCGCTTCTATAGTGTCATTTTCCTGATAGAGGGTTCTAGTCTAGAGCTTCCAGATATCCAGCGTTTTGGAAGTCGCTTAATCAGTCAACATAATGCCATTGTATTGTAAAAGGCAGTTATTGTTACCTTAAAACCTAACTACCTGAGGCCAGTTTTATAAAGCTACAAGTTACAATTTACAAGCGGAAGTCTCTTTCATACTAACACATAGGGTTAGAAAGAGAGTTCCGCTTGTAAATTGTAACTTGTAGCTTTATAAAACTGGCCTCTGGTCAGGATTTTGAATTTAGATTTTTAAGACATTGGCAAAAAAGCATACGGCTTGCCTTATGGTAAGCATTTACCGTAGCCTATGGACGCTAGCAACCCCCAAAGGATTCACATGTACATTGCCTACCCTTTAAGAACCAGTACACTCCTTTTTCGAAGAACGTCATATTGTAGCCCTCTGGAGAAACCTTGGCGGTTTTAAACTGTTACTGGACATACAACAAGCCCGTTATCATAATATATAAAATAAAAACACCCATCACGTCACGTCTAGGGATTGCAAACCGGACTGGTTTTGAATCCGGCCGGATCCGGCCGGATTTTGGCCTCAATCCGGCCGGATTGGTATTGCGGATGGAAAAATTCATCAGGTTAGGTATTTTATCATGTTTCTTAGCATTATATGCGAAGTTAAGGATATTTTTCTAATGGATTATTAAAACGACAGTTTTATGTTTCAAAAATCAACGTTTTTATTACGAAACCACTAAGTCTTATTACAATAATCAGTCTCACAAATAAAAATTTCTTTTTCTCTTAAAATATCTATAGAACAACAAATACAAATCAACGGTATTTGCCAACTTAACATAAATGTAACATTTTAAAGTAATAGAACTTTGAAGCGACTTACAAAGGAACGTAAAAGTATATTAACTACAACTACATACGTAATTACGTACATATTGAGATCAATAATTTGAAAAAGTACTTGTACTAGTTGTACTGTAATATCACAATCACATCACAATTATTCGAAATTAGCGTTAACCTTTTCTCAGCCTGCAAACTATATAACCAGTCTCATATAACTATTTGGTAGTATATATTATAGTAGCTAAAATAAGGTCAGCCATGGCAAGGGCAATTGCAACTATGGGGCAAATACAACTACTCTAAAAAAAATGAATTTAGCTACTCTAGCTACAGTCTCTCTCATAAGTAAACATTTAACTTAACTGCTGATTGAAGTCTTATAAATATTTCTTCATTAAAGCAGTTACACTTATCATAACTGGGCTATAATTAATGGTTTGTGCTAAATAAAACGAAACAACATTACATTAAATTACAAATATTATAATGTAATAACACAACACAATTTATTAAATATATATTATAACCATTCAGTACTTACGGGGCACGGGAATCTCAACACTACGATGGACGACACATATTTCGTCGGCAGAAGACTGGCGTCAACTAACAAACAAGTTGTTGTGTTGCTGTTTGCGAGCGGTAACGCGGGGGAGGGGACCATTAGAATAGAACGGCAACGTCGCACAAGCATCGCATCTATCGCGCGCGTAACTTTTAAATTTTAGCAGTGTTTTAAGCTATTATTTTATATTTTTGCGCTTTGACTATTTTTACCGGATCCGGTGAATTTTGCCGGATCCGGTAGCTAGAAAATAGTTCCGGATCCGGCCGGATTACCGGATCCGCCGGACCGGGTTGCAATCCCTAGTCACGTCTCATTCTTCACGGGGACGAGAAGTGGCTCACCGAGAGCCGTTTTGCTGCATTGATCGTAGCAAATGGAAATCCGTGATCTCTGCTTACCCCTTTTGCAGAGGCGTATTTAGAAATTTGGCGCCCCGGGCCAGAAAAATTTGCCGCCCCTGTTACCTTAACCAAACAGACTATTTAAATTTTCTTGACACTGTCTGAACTCTTACTGTACGGTTGAAAAAACACCCTGCTGACGCCTTTTGCACATCTGCATAGCTGGATTGATACCGCGGTACAGCGCTACACGTTACGGCGCGTAACTTCAGCGGACCGAGAGCGAAACAAGTGCGAATTCGTGCGGCGAGGTGCCGCGGTTTTGAATCCGTTCTTGATTCGCTTTCGACTCGCTCTGGTTTCATAAAACTTTATAGTCAAATATCTTCTTAATTTTTGTTTCCTGTTCCGTAGCCTATACTATGTCCCACTGCTGGGCAAAGGCCTCCCCTCGCTTCGGCTACTCGTCACGGCCTAGTGCATACTATCGCCACTCTCTACAAAATGCGTCTAGATCGTTTCGCCAACTCTTTTTTTAATTGGTCTGACTCTGCCCCGGCCGATTTGTGGGGTCGATTTAGTTGTTAATTTAGCCCATCGTTCCGGGTGCTTGCGTCAGACATGTCCAGCCCAATCCAACTTGAGCTGGGCGGTCTTGACTCTTGACACCCACATCACATCCGAGATACCTTTCCTGGAGCGGGGTTCGGTGTTCCTAATCCGATCGGTTCTACGAACTCCTAGTATGCTGCGCTTCATGGCTCGCTGGTAAATTTTGAGTCGGGACTTTTCAGTCTTTGTTAATGAACATGTTTGTGCGCCGTAGGCTAGGATAGGCAGGAATGGCGAGTTTGTGCTTTAGTATCAGTGGATGGATTGGTTAGCCTTCATAAGCGCTGTCATGGATCAGATTCGAAGCTCTTCCAGGTGTTCTCGATGCGTCGATCGAGTTCCTTGGTCTGCCTATTATCGAAGGACCTATTATCTGGCCCAAATAGGTGTATTCGTCGACATATTGTAATTCCTGCCCAGTGCCCATCTACCTTGACCCTACGTTTCACGCCGCTGGACATTAATTTGGTTTTGTCCCTGTTCATTGTGAGTTCGACATCAAAACTTGCAGAGAAGGTCTTGCAGCATTAGCTCTAGATGGGATGCAGTTACAATAGTTACTTGTATGAAGTTCACCCTTAAAAAATGTTAAAAACCACTCACAAACAAAATTTTATTAATGTAGGGCCGTAAATTCCAGCTACAGACGGAAAAACCACCTGAGCTAAAATTGCACCACTAAAAGTGTCCGAAAACGGAACGGACCAGGCTGCCGGCTGTCCACCGAAACATATTGAAAGAGCATCACTTTAGCTATCAAATGAGCTTGGTTTCATTCTGCTACTCGATGAGGTAAAAAACACCCCGAAAATGGCACCATTAAAAGTGTCCGAAAACGGATCGCACCAGGCTGGGGGCTGTGAGTCCGACCAAGTGATTTAATGACCTATTAAACTTTTTTCTTTTCGATTAATAAAGTTCCAAACAGCTCCTCGATGAGGTGGCCGCCCGGTCCAATAGGCTTGTCGTAGCCTGTACATCTTTCCCAACGATTACCCATACCGAAACTATCATTCCCAGTAACTTGACGACTGAGTTTCTGGAGGGTGCAAACTTTATTTTGCGCTAAAAAATTGTTGGCCCTCATCTGCAATTAAAAGAAAGAGTATTCTCGGAGTTTCGTTTTCGGTCTCTTCGCGAACAAAATTAAACCCCGCAAGGCAAAACAAATACATATTTAGAGTCTTAGCGCCTTTGCTGTGATCCTGTCGAGACGGTGTTTTCGTCATCCTATCACCATTTTTGGGCAGTGCCGACCTTGCCTGCAAGTCTGTGCACTTGCTGTATAACGGGCGAGGCACTGCTGGTAAGGGCCCCTTCCCCTTTGTGTTGAGAAGTAAGACCGCAGTCGCTTCCATAAAAGTCAAAAACATGCAATTCCAACATAGGTACAAGGTTCCAGAAAAAAAGACAAGGGATGTGACGCCGTTACAAAACGGCATTCAGGAGCCCCGCCCAACATCTGATAATGTGAGCCAATGAGCTTTCTAAATAGGATGCCGAAATCGGTGCGAAGTAGATGAGAAAATATACTAGATCGGACCCTAGGCGTCGATACAGTACGGATGAACGCTAAGATCAGGAAATATTATAGACCCGGATCGCGGATTTTCAACGATCAGCTTTATTGACTTGATTAAGTTTACTGACTGAAAACGGGAGCTTAGTTAAATAACCAGGCATGGTTATATCGTCCTCCCTTTTAGGAAAAATAGCATTTTACTTTATGTGAAACATGGTAATGGATGGAAAGGCGGCAAAAGTACAAACAAACGCCCTTCATATTTACTATTTACAAAACCAGATCGTGGCGTTTCGAAATTGTTACTCTTTCTTAGGCCTTATGGGTCCGGTAGCTAACTGAAGTTCAGCATCGAAATAGGGGCCCAGAACCAAGCATGCGGGGCGGCTCGCGCCGCCCCTGGCAGCCTGCCGCCCCGGGCCATGGCCCTCTTGGCCATAGGGTAAATACGCCTCTGCCCTTTTGGGATATAGGTGTGATCGTATGTTGTATGTATGTATGTATAAAAAAAAACATGTATAAAATGTATTTACAAATTGTTTACCAATTGATGTCTACTAGTAAATGATTGGCATATCAAATAGACGTTAGATAATCGTTTTGATTGTAGTATTCATTATGAAAATGCTGTTGCAGGTTGCAAATGATCCTCATTTGCTCAATGCAAGTAAATTGGTTTATAATTACATAGATTAGTGCGAGATACATTCAGGTTCTTAATATAGGATTTTGATAGGTATCAATTTCTGTGCTTTACTCTTATACCGACTTCAAATCTGCATAGGTCATATTTAATAACTAGTAGTCTGCCTCGAACTGAGAACTCGCGATTTACTTGCTAACGAATTGACCAATATACCTAACAAGGCCTTTATGACGATCGTATTTCGCCTTCTAGCTCCATAACCCCTTGATCGATCCTGCTCATATAAACAAACTCTCAAATCATAAAACTTTGGAATTCGAGCATATATTACATACCTTTACGTATAATGCACTGCGCACTCCAACCAACATTGCCTCATAAACCTAAGATTTTTTTATTTATTTAAATTTGTCTTTTAAATTTCAGAGACTGCTAGTCGGCACTTCATTTACAATGGGCATCGGTATGGGCATATTGTCCATATGGTTCTACCTGACCGCCTCTGGATGGCTACTCCCTGGCTGGATCCCTATCCTCGCCATGTGCCTCGCCATCCTGTCTGACGCCGCTGGCTTCCAGCCTGTCTCCTATATTGTTATCACGGACATGTTTACCTTCCATGTAAGTACCTCAGGATGGCTACTGCCTGGCTGGATCCCTATCCTCGCCCTGTCTCGCCATCCTGTCTGACGCGGCTGGCTTCCAACCCGTCTCCTATATTGTTATCAGCACGGACATGTTCACCTTCCATATAAGTATCTATGGATGGCTACACCTTGGCTAAAATATCTTTCTGTGTAACGAAATGCAAAGCAGTATGAAGTTTATACTCAGTACAATAAAATAAATCGGTCCTGGTTACTGTTAGGTCGCAGTTCCCCTAACACGCTCGTCGTTGCACCCATGGACTCTGACAAATAATAACTGTCATTTAGATAACACTCAGGATTTGTTTCATTCCACAAATTATTGCTTCGCATTTCAGCTCCGCGGCCAAGTCTCCGCCTTCATAAACGTCTGCGGCAAAGGCGCCAACTTCATTCAAGTCAAGGGTTTCCACGCCCTCAACCAGGCCATCGGGATCCACTTCACCTTCCTGAGCTTCGCTCTCATCTGTTTCGCGTCCTGTCTGTTCGCTGTCATATACTTCCCGGAGACTAGAGGGAGGTCGCTTGATGAGATTTACAAGGAGTTGGCTGGGAAAAAGAAGGATCAGATCAGTGAACCGCAGGTTTGAGTGCTAGTAAAATTGCAGAAGAATAGAGAAGCAAGGCTAAATTTACGAGGTATAATGCCTCCACCTTCCACGAATGAAACGCTCCGGGCGATTTCGCTCCGATTTTGACGGTGTTGGCGGCGAGTGTATGACACTGATGTATGAGTTCCCTGGACATGTTTCCGAAGCTGAGCGGCAAATTGGAGAGCGTTTTTTGACAGGTGTAAAAAACTCGGGGCTTTTTATGAAAGAGGCACAAAGGTACTAAGTTTCTTAAATTAGCAAACCAAAGATGAGAAAGTATATAAAATGAGCATTCGCATTAAGTGATGGTGCTGTTTAGGTTGCGGCTGACTATACCAGTGGCGTTCTTCGACTGACCGAAAATTTGGCAAGCCGGTGGAAATTGAGTTCTGTAGATGCTTCGCCACTGGTAAAAAACAAAATGTACATATAAAGAAGAATTAAGATTAAAAGCTGTGATATTTTCCGTACATGGCGAGAAGAAGTTGACAAGTCGCGGCGAAAAGTTGATGAAATTTGAACTTTAAAAAAACATAAGGTTCAAACTTCTTCAATTTTGTATCTCGAGTTATTAACTTCTACCCGCCTTGTACCGTTTTAACCTCCTGGTCCTGAGGTATACAAGGATTTTATCGTCTCACAATTTGGATCTGATAAGAGTCAACAATATTTTATATGCTTGCCTAAAGCTAAGTTTTAGATGCCTGATGATTTTGGAGGTCATTTTTAAATATTTCTTGACAGCTGACTTTCAATAAAAGATAAGTCATGTGCTCATGTAATAATGAAATGAATGATGTGATTGATGTGTGAATATGAAAAGCCGGTAGAAGGTTTTTACAGGTGGTGCATAGGTTGTATCTGTCAGTTCTTTCAATAGCCCATTTTTTTTGGCATGGTTGCCAGATCATGAAGCCAAATCCTATATTTAAAAAAAACTATTGACAGGTACATCTTTTTGGTAACCCCACTTTCTGTACGTTAAAATTTACGTGTCTTTATATTCTTAAATTCTGTTTTTGTACAACTATCTGTAGAATTTACCTGACAGATTTTTATTAACCATGGCAACTATGGCTAAGAAAAACTTAATTCACCCAAATTAATGTGTGTTACATGAATATTATGATATAATAAGAAATATGATCTTAAGTGCCTTATGAAATATTATTAGCAATATATTTATAAAGAATAATCAGGCACTGATATTTACTAGAGTCTGTCCGGAAAGAGAAGTGTCATAGAATGTATGAGCTTCCATAGAAACCGCGACACTTCTCTTTCCAGACAAACTCTGTTAATTATTGTTTTTCGATTGCTTGCTGATTAGTCGTTTGTTGTAATAATTTATATTTAAAGAATTATTATAGATATAATGTTAGTGTAACTAGGTACACTATAAGATAAGGTATACCTACCTACGAAATGTAAAAATAACTATTGAACATACAGGTCGTCCAAACCTTGATGTCAATTTTTTTTTAGATTCCTCACATGTATGTAAGCCGATTTTTTGTATCTTTCGACTTTGAATTTTTAACTTTTAAATGTTTGTTCAGATATTCCGGAAGGTTTGGACCAGAATTGATAGTACGTAGATAGATGTAAAAAGTCTTGGAGATAATAAAATATAAATTAATGTACAAATAAGAGGCCATTGATCGGTATTCTTATACATTATAATTTATTAATTTACAAGATTCGCATGAGTTGCTTTATTTTTTCCTGCAAGTGCACAATTTACGCGATTTCAGCATTTGTTTGATTCTAATTTAAAAATAGTGAAGATATTCACCATTCGAAGGGTTGAAAAACACCCTGTATACAGAGTAACCAAAAAAAGAACTAAATTCCCATTGGTTGTAAGGTTTTGAGACGCTACCAGTCCCTCCTAAATGTTTTTGGAACCCCTCAGATCGATTTGATTTTTTGGACTTTTGTATGGACCTACTCACCGGCGCCGCTCAATTGCCATACAAAAATCCAATAATTAAATCGATCTGAGAGGTTCCAAAACAATCTAGAGAGGATTGGTAGCGTCCCAAAACCTGACAGTCAACAGGAATTTAGTTATTTTTTGGCCAACCTTTATATTATATTATTTGAACAATATAATTACCTACACACATACATACATTCACGCCTATATCCCAAAAGGGGTAGGCAGAGATCACGGATTTCCATTTGCTACGATCAATGCAGCAAAACGCTCTTCTCGCTTTCTTTGTAATTAAAATGTTAAATATTAAGTAGGCGCTGTATATACCTATGCTTTTATTGAAATTGGTTCGTAATAGACGAAATATTTAAGAATATTAAAAATACGTAAGAATGCCATTGTTATTTAAGTAAATAAATACAATTTTATCGAACTTTCTTTTTCCATTGAACTCGTATACATAATACTAAGAAACACAATTAGTAAGAGCTAAATGTGATTTTTAGGTGGGCTAAAGTTTCATACAACATTAATACTTTAAAACTTTCAAAGTGGTCACCCCTTGGTAGGTGAAATAAAATGACAAAACTGGCGTATGTTATCAAAATGATATTCATTATTTATTAATTTATTATACCAACAACAAAATTACATTTTAGACAGAGACCCTGCAAAACTATATCAATAGTTTGACTGCAGGAAGGAGTTAAAACTAAACAGAATATTTTTATTACACATTTATATTTACTACGGCAGTACAGACAATAGGTGTAATAAAATAAGGGGGTGGCCCATCGAGAATTTAAAGGTGTTTTTGGACCACCCTATCCCATAGGCTAATATGGTCCTTACCACCAGACGGGGTTTATACTGCATTGCCAATGCCACCACCGACGTGGTATTTAATCTAACGAGAGGAGCGTAACACGGAACTGTCAGCTGGCTTTTGGATATTTCAATTTCAATTTATTTATACTCCTTGTTAAGAAAATAGCGTAGTATCTAAGAATAGGCCAGGATTCCCCCGTACTAGTAAAAAGGAAGCACCACTTCTCCCGGACTATAAACTACCTTAAGTCTAGACTCAATTTTACATATTTTTTTAAATGTAATTACTCTGTTTGTTATTACTGACTAATATATGCAAGACAAATCTTAGTAGTGGAGGTTATACATTAAAAACCGGCCAAGAGCATGTCAGGCCATGCTCAGTGTAGGGTTCCGTAAACTGAGACCATTAACTCAAAAGGTCGTTTCTTAAGGGAAATTTGGCGGCGCCTACGTCATTTTTACTTACGTCCTTTCACTATGGGTTTTTGAATGATAACTCAAAAACGGCTAAACCGATTTATTTCAATATAGTTTTCATTGAAGGTACTCATTAGGCCTCAGTTTCATGAATTTTTTCAAAATTTTAGGACCCACGATTCAAAAGTTAGATGGGGGGACGCCCTATTTTAAACTTTCGGAGCTATAATTTCCGAGAGTATTAGTTTTAACCAAAAACTGTTTTAGAAGACCCTAATTTTTTTTAAAAGACCTATCCAACGATACCCCACACAATTTGATTGGAAATTTCACCCCCCACTTCACGTGTACGGGAGGTACCCTAACAATAGTTATTTGTTATACAAGGGTGCAAAGTTGTATTTTAACCGCGAGTGTGGACTTGAAGCACGAGCTAGCGAATGGATTCTAGGGTTGAACTACGAGCTAGCGAATGGATTCTAGGGTTGAACCACGAGCGAAGCGAGTGGTTCTAAAATAGAATCCTGAGCGAAGCGAGTAGTTCAAAAATAGAATCCTGAGCGTAGTGAGTGTTGCAACACACGAGACGTAAAAATAACTTTGCAGCCGTGTGTAACACAAATATTTTCACCTCACTAAAGCGAGGAAAATACTACATGTTTGTCCTTTTTTGAGTTTTTTTAAAACTTTTTTGACTTTTTTTCACTTTTTGTCTTTTTTGACTTTTTTGACTTCGTTCCAAAAAACCTAACTAATAACACTGTAGTAGATAGATAGAGTAAAGGTTACCTACCAGCAGTTGGACGACAGGTTGTTAATTGAAGTAATAAATGCGCAGGCGGAGTATTTACAGTATATTTACACAAGATGGTTATATACAACACTAATAATTAAATTACGGTTAGGTAGCGTAGTGTTGTGTGTCTCGTTGCTAGGCAACCGCGCGCTGCAACACGCGGGCGCGGGGCGGGCGAGCAGGCCGCCACAACACGTTCGAATTTCAAATATTCTTTGCTCCCTTGTGAATAAAATGCAGTTTTGCTATCTGTTTTTAAAGAATAAAAAAGGCCTTTCCGAGCTAGGGAGGTGAAAAATATATTTTTCACCTCACTAGCTCGGAAAGCCCTTTTTGTTTGTTTAATATCTATTGTGAAAATCGCTTTTTATCCACATGTGGTGAAAGAGTTTTGACATAACACTAAATATAGTCTTAGAACTTTATTTTAATTCATAAATATCAGCATTCAACATTAATCTTTATTCTTTTTGTAAAAACGGATAAAATGTTCTGACAGCCCAATAAGTCTACGTACGAACGAAACGCATCTGACATTTAATAAAACCTTTTACGTCAAAACTTTTCATTTCAATTCATCCATCATATCAACATTAAATATTCGCATGTTTTTCTAGGTTGTTTTGTTAAAAATGAGTGATTCGAGTGATGAAGAAGTATTAACACCTGAGGAATTACGGGAAACCAAGCAAAATGCACGCTTTTTCTTATTTTCCTCGCTGTAGTGAGGTGAAAAGTTTTGTGTTATACACGGGTGAAAGTTATTTTACGTCTCGTGTATTAAAGCACTCGCTACGCTCAGGATTCTATTTTTGAACCACTCGCTTCGCTCGTGGTCAATAATAGAATCCTTTCGCTAGCTCGTGTTTCAAATAACACTCGCCCGTAAAATACAACTTTCACCCCTTGTATAACAAATAACTATTTCGCGTTTTTATTCTACCGTTTTGTCGGCTAGGTTAATGCACATATTCTAACCAAATTTCAGCTTTCTAGTGCTAACGGTCACTGAGCTAGACCGCGGACGGACGGACGGACGGACGGACGGACATGGCGAAACTATAAGGGTTCCGTTTTTGCCATTTTGGCTACGGAACCCTAAAAAACATAAGAAATAAACAACAATTATGAATACTTGTTTCGCGTTAGCTTTAGTGATGTTTTTTTGCTCTTTATGAAAGTTGGGGTTGTAGCAGAGATTAATCTAATTTGAAATTTCGTATATGAGCAGTACCTATCGATCAACGGATGATGGAGCTAGAAGGCGTATAACAACCATCCTAAGGGTCTTGTTATATTGGTCAGTTATTGGCACGGAAATCGCGGGTTCTCAGTTCGAGGCGGACTAGTTAATATTCATTTCACGATCCATACGTGGGTAGCTTCGAGATTGTATTAATGAAGTGCGAAATATTCATTAAACAGTACTAGTTTCAGGAAGTCATTAAATGAAGATGATGTGTGAAATCAATAAAGGGCGGTCGGCGGATTACAAGGGTAAACCAAACAAAACTTTAGGCACAATTTCCATGATAGTGATCGAGACTTTAAAACAGGATGAGACAATTCAGTTGTATGTTTTTAGGGTTCCGTAGTCAACTAGGAACCCTTATAGTTTCGCCATGTCCATATGTCAGTCCGCGGCTTAGCTTCGTGATCGTTAGCACTAGAAAGTCGAAATTTGATATAAGTATGTGCGTTAATCACGCCGACAAAGTGGTAGACTAAAAAGTAGTAAATATTTTTATTAGGGTATCTCCCGTACACATGAAATGGGGAGGGGATAGTTGGATAGGTCTTTCAAAAATAATAAGGGTCTTTTAAAACAATTTTTGGATAACCTTTTACTTCCGTAAATAATAGCTCCTAAAGTTTAAAAGGCATCCCCCCATTTAACTTTTGAACCCTGGGTCCAAAA
Source organism: Pammene fasciana (assembly GCA_911728535.1). Taxonomy (NCBI): domain Eukaryota; kingdom Metazoa; phylum Arthropoda; class Insecta; order Lepidoptera; family Tortricidae; genus Pammene; species Pammene fasciana. The sequence goes on from OU452294.1 coordinate 5,974,126, forward strand.
TAAATCAAACAATTCACAAAAGTGAGGCCTAATAAGTACTTTCAACGAAAACTATATTGAATAAAATCGGTTGAGTCGTTTTTGAGTTATGACTCAAAAACGCCTAGTAAAAAGGATGAAAGTGCCGCATAGTAAAATGAGGTAAGTACCTCAAACCGACCTTTTGAGTGGCTGTGACGGGACTAACTACGGAACTCTACACTGAGGGTGGCCCGACATGCTCTTGGCCGGGTTTTTTTCCCTTCTTAAGGGCAAAGTTGAACGGTGTTGCAATTAGTAATAAAAAATTACCTATTATAAATTATTAATCTAGTCACGTTGGGAATATAATATAAAATGCGTTAAAGTAAAAACCAGAAGTATAGGATAGGTGTAAAAGTAAATAAACTTGTGTTTTTTTATGATCTAGTAGCCATATTTTTCGTCAGTATAGTCAATATATTGGCACAGTTTTTATGAGCAATATAATTACTGATTATTCTACCTACAAGGTGTGAGCTAGTCAAGTTAGGTATATGTATCTAGACTTCTACAGGGTGTTTCCTATAATTTGCCATATTATGAGACGTGATTAGGTAAGTCAAACTGACCAACTTTTTCTATGGGACCAACCGCGAAATCCCAAAAAAAATATTTTGCTTCCCCATAGCAAAACGTCGAGGGATCGGCCAAAATGTATGGAACACAACAGCCAAAACTTTTTGTGAATACGAAATTGGTCCATTGGGAAAAGTAGTTTAGAAAGGCCTACCAAATCACCTCGCTCAATATGGCTAGTTATTGAAAAAACATCCTGTATAGTGATTTTTGCACTAACAAACATCTACATATTTATGAATTCTTTATTACTCTGTAAAAATACGGAATTGTTGCCAGCACGCATTTCATAATTTTATGAACAGTTAACCATTGGATCAAAATTTTGGTAAAAGTTATAATGGCTACTCAGTTTTCTTTAAACATTAATGTATTCAAGTGGATGTGGGTCAAAAAAATTCATAGGCAAGCCGGAGCTTAATTTGGCTTAACATTTCGTGATGAGCTGCTCGGGCGCATAAACATTAGGCAAGCCGACGGGAATCGCATTCTATGGACGCGCCGCCATTGATTCCACGCCATTGATTGACGCCACGAGAGGAAAGTTTTTTTACATCTCGTGTTCTTGAGATCCCTCGCTACGCTCAAGATTCAAACTTAGAATCACTCGCTTCGCTCGTGATTCAATTATAGAATCTTTCGCTTACTCGGGACTCAAAATCAACACTCGAAAAACCAACTTTCCTCTCTTGTTGCACAAATAACTATTTCCAATAGACACGTGGAATGTTGATGTCTGACAACTCTCTGCGGAAAAACCCGCTGCAAGATAGCTCGTCATAGACAGGGAATTTTAGTACTTTCATATGCCTACTCCCTTCTACCAGGGCATTTCCCAGTAGTTAATGTAGTTATGTATGAGACGGTGAAGTTATGAATTCCAAAACAAATTAATAGAGTTTTATAGGGACACTTTTGCACTTTGGGTTTAGAATTTAAATATATCTCACTAGGTATACGGTATGTCGTCCATCGCCAATTCTTATTTCTTATTGGCTGCTCTACATGATGGGCCATCATAGGGACGCAGCTATACGACGAAACGAGATCGCAATATCGTTAGCTCGCTCCACAGACTACACAGACACCTCATCATTAAGCTTGTACAGGGAGCACGAGGTCACCACACATAAGCGCAATTTTATTCGTAAATTTCTACGATTCGAACAGCACATCTCAATAGCATTCTACACCAATTTGTAGTATAACAATCCAGGTTCACCCCTGTAACTAGATTTTTGTGGATATTTTTAATTCACATGAGTAATGATCAAAAACTTTAACTCAACTAAAATAAGCGGTCGCGCTCTCATACAAAATTAGTACGGGAGCACATATGTGTGGTGACCCCGAGTTGTACTTATGATCTATCTAGTGGTTGAGGTTATCTGTGGCTCGCTCTAACGCATAGCCGCGTCCCATCATGTAGAGGAGCCCTTACGCGACATGACTACACCACAATCTTCGATGATTTCTGGGGTTCCGTACCCAAAGGGTAAAAACGGGATTCTAAGCCATTACTAAAACTTCGCTGTCCTTCCGTCTGTCTGTCTATCTATCTGTTTGTCTGTCTGTCGGTCACCAGGCTGTATCTCATGAACCGTCACAGTTAGACAGTTGAAATTTTCACAGATGATGTATTTCTGTTGCCACTATAACAACGAATACTAAAAATCTGAATAAGATAAATATGGGGCTCCCATACAACCAGCATGATTATTTGCCGTTTTTATAGACAATTATATACCTAATTCTAAGTCATCAGTCATGTGACGTAATCAGGATAGACAAGGAAAGCAAGATATGAAATGTTATTTCTCTGTCTTCTGACGAAGGAAAACATTACAGTTTAAATTTCTCAAGTGACACCTCCTTTGAGTTGTTTCCTTTGGTTAGTATATCGAACTAATAATGGCAACCTATAAAAAATATTAACGGTCAATGACCTGGCCCCCAAAAGTGTGGTAGTGTGCGTGAAGTGTAGTTGTGTACGAATTAGGGTAATTTGACAGAATTTGAAAATTCTCCCACCTGTACCCGACCCTTAAAGTCCGTCCTGCCAGATAACGTCTATACCCCCAAAACTGTTAATAATTATTATATTTTTATAGTAATAGACGGGATAATATTTATGTTTAGAACAAAAATATAACACCAAAAATGTACATTTTTGCCACCAAGAATGAAGTTATTTAGCGCCATTTTATTATATAGGGTGGCTCATTCAAATCGGTTAGTATGGGAATGTCTGAAACTATAAGACATACGAAGATTTGTTCTTAGGAACCATGTCACCGATTTTGATAAAAAGAAAAACTGCATTCATACATTTGAAAAAAAAAACTGTACCCAGCTCGGGAATCGAACCCGGTTGTTTTGAAAAAATAAACTTACACTTTTTCTATTTAAATATCGATTGTGTAGGTCTTAAGCTGTAAATGTCTCTTAGAAACATGATGTCTAAAATGAATAAAATGCATTGTTTTGACATACTTTAATTTATCATCAATCGGTGACATGGTTCCTAAGAACAAATCTTCGTATGTCTTATGGTTTCAGACATTCCCATACTGACCGGTTTGAATGAGCCACCCTGTATTTCGTTAAAGCGACTGACAACTACAACGTCCTTGACCGTAGCTACTAAACTGAGAATTCATACATAAAAATAATAGACATTATACCTTTAGATATAACAGCCGAAATTCATATCGGGTCCTAGTTAAGGTGATAGGTCAATCAGAAGCCAACAGAAAAAGTACATGAGGTTATTAAGTTAAAGCTGTAACAATTTTACAATACTAAATACGCATACATATTACCAGAAAAGTTGTTTAGGTTATTTTAACACTGCGACCCCTGCCCTCACACAAAATAGGTAACTGCTGCCAGTAGAAGCAGTAACCTTTGTCTTGTATTAAAAATAAGCAGCCCTAGAAACGTACGCCTTAAAATAAGTAATATATATATCGTAATAATCACTAGGTATTTTCAGAATTAAACAAGTAGAAGGTTTTAAAGAAATATCATAGACAAAATAAATGTAGAATACATACATTTTTTTTCTGCACCTTTTTGTCATGTGTCTGTTTAGCCCAATGGTTGACTGGAAGAAAACGCCTTTAGGCATGAAGTCCGCCATTTGTAAATTTTTTGTTATGTGCAATAAAGTTTAAATAAATAAATAAATATGTAAGTAAGTACATACATTTAATACTGAATGTTTAGCGTTTCGTTTAAAAGCCCCGTGTTTCGCAAATCTGGTGACATGGTAGTGCGTCCGCCTGTGTACTTACTTACCAAGCTACCCAAATATTTCACGTTACTAGTCGCCTTAAGAGTCCGGTAATGTTTTTTTTCGATTTCGCTCAACTTTTTGATGCGATTTTGCAGTAACTAACATAACTTCTATAATTTTGTATACATATTATGAAAGATCTTTTCTTTTTGGATGGAATAAATACAACGATTTTTTAATTTTATGCTTTATTTATAAATAATTCACCCTAATCTAACACCTGTTTCGCGATTTTTGCTTGGAGAGGTGAAAAGAGTAAGGTTTTTATTGATTTAAATTAAGTTATATAAGTACGTAAAATATGTGAATACATTGGAAAATGAGTCGCCTGAGGAATAAGTGTAACAGTTCTTTTCATTTTCATATATATTTTTTGAGAGAGAGTGTGTTTTGCTAGAGCAATTTTGCTAAAAATTACCGAAGTTTAGGTGATATTTTTGGAAAGATACTAAAGTATTTTACAAACATAAAAATACAAAAATAAATTTCATTTCATGCTTTATTCAGATAGTCTAAAACATATTAGGGTCCATAACAAATAATAATTAAAAATCGTACGACAAAATTACACAAATCAACGTCCTCACTAAACATACTCTGTAAGAATCGAGTTTTAAGGTATTAAATATTAATATATATAGACCTAAAGTACATTTTTGCAATAACAAGACTTCAAGCTATCGTACCAAATGCAATTCATGTGTATAATGTCATTATTAGCGATTTTCGTTTTCAAATCGTTACCGGACTCTTAACAACTTATTATTCTTTAACCAATTGAACAAAGAGTGCGTAAGCCCAGCTGTTGCGCTACCGCGAACCGTTTGTTTTTTTTCTTAATAACCGGCCAGCGCGCGCAGTGAATGAACGACGTCCGACGCAAACGCACGGCCGTTCTGTTCGAATTTCGAATTCGACGCGCGATCTTCGGTTCGAATAACGTTCACTCCTTACTTTCAAGTAATTACTTAAGTATTTTTTGATTTACTTTACAGTAAAACGATTTAATGTAAACTGTAGTTAATACAGTATTTTTTATTGGCAAGAAAAACAGTGTAAAATTAAGAAAAATACTGTGATATTACTGTGATAAGTGTGTGTGACAAGAAATTGTAAAACAGTGCGATATTGTGCATTCGTTTGGTTTTTATTGTCCATTAAAACTCGGTAGCCGGAATCATAACAAATCGACCAGTTTACTAAAGTCAGTGCTATACGGATACGGCGAAACACGTTAAAAAGTAAGTTTTTACCATGTTTTTACATCTTGTTATGCAAGGTAACAAAAATGCTTGTGATTATTTTAAGGGCATCATAAGTATCGTATTCTAATTAAGAAACAGTAAGAAAAAAAATTGTCGCATAAAAAAAATATTTTGTATGGAGGGTTGGCCGGCTGGGACCACCTGTCCCATAAAATAAAAATAAAAATTTCCGCGTCCAATATTTTTTTCTCCTACTGTTTATAAGTCACTATACGATACCAATTATGCTCTTAGACGCATCAGTATTTTTGTTACACCCTGTATTTAAATGTGTTTGTAATTTTTAGGGTTCCGTTATAAGGTAGGAAACTTATATTTTTGTTATGCAATGACGGTTTGTTTCTATTTATCCTTCCGTTAGTACTAGGCTCAAATCTCACCTAGCGGAATGGAGGCAGTAATGTATGGAGCTTTGTCGATGGTAGCTTAAACTTGTCTATGGCCTCCATACATTACTGCCTCCATTCCGCTAGGTGTGTTTTGAGCTTAAGTAGGTCCTATAACGCTATAAAATATAAGGAAATAAAAAGAAAATAAACTACTAATTAAACCCATATGTATGAGTACCTACAAGTGTTATTTTGAATATTATGATTATTAAGGATTTTAATTGAAATGCTTAAGTGGCACTAAAATTTTGAATTACAACCTAGCAACTTCAAACTTGATAATGATAAGCATTTAGGTACCTACCTAATATAATAATTAAAATAATTGTTATAAAATAAATATTTAAGAAAACCCCTTGAAGCTGCTGAACAGATTTAGATAAGACATGTCTGAGAGGTTCACGGTTATAGGCCTGACTGAATGAAAAAAATATTTTATTTTATTTTATTATTCAAATAAGTTACAGCCTTACAGCATTACAGTAGTAAAACCAAGACACTGTGCACTACGTACAAACAATGAAACACTTAAAACTACAGAAATACTTAAAACTAGTTGGATTTAAGCGACGCAACTGCGTGGCTCCGTTGCGTCGTCTGATCAGGTGTAGGATTGGGCATAGTGCCTACCGGAAAAAAAAGCATCCGGGATATTCTTAATCCAAGACATTATTATTTTCTTGAAAATATTTCCTCGTAACAAGTATTTATTTCCTTTACCAAAAACATGATTCATCGCTTAATAAAACCACGTTTTCTTAAAATAGAAATACAAAAATGTATAGTTTCAAGAATATATTGAGTTAATAAGAGAGATTGTACTTTAATCAAACAAGTATTATCTTAGGTAAAAGAAAACTAGAAAATCTCTTAGAATATATTCGCTTCGTTATATTTAAAACTTTAACTTATTTTCGTTAAATACAAAATAAATGCTTATCACGAGGAAATATTTTCAACATAATATAATAATGCCTTAGATTGAGAATATCCCAGAAGCTTTTTCTTCCGTGTATGAGATGATGAGTAATCATGTGAGTTTCAGAACAGTTTCGGTCTTTGAAATTTAGCACCACGTCAGCAATTGTGTGATGTACTTACAGGGGCCGATTTTTGACAGCCGGACGCTCGAATTCAAAAATTTCAGGCTCGAAAATAATCGCACACAAAAGTTTGTTGCCAATTTTTTCGCATGGAATTAATAGTTTAAATAATCATGATTTTAAATTTCTATCGCTGTTATTTTTAAAACATAATTTCATCGTTTTATTCAGAGTTTCAAATGTCACTTTCGAGTGCTCGATTCTCAAAAATCACCCCCCAGCTGCCTACGGAACCCCATAGGCTGCTTTTTATCACCTAAATACCTAATGCCTAAATAGGATATGAGTTGTCCAATTTCGACCCAATTAATTAACCTTAAACCAGAAAGCGAAATTAAAATTACTTCATCCATTAGTTAAATTATTTTAACCGTTAGTGGTTTATTAAACCAAATTAATTGGTTAACAATTCCATAAGAAAGAAAGTACTAGTCAATTGTTTTTTTTCTTTATTTGGGTATAAACCCATTCAAACATACATTTAAAATCAAATTAAATTCAATTAAACTAGATTAAAATTAAAATTGGATAAAATAATATAAATTAAAGTAAAATTATACATTAAATTAACTAACTTAAAATACTAACTTAACTAGTAGGCGATTTGTTGGTTGCGAAATAAGATGATGCGCACACTGCCTTATTCTCGTCGTTTAATTTAATATTATATACTTCTACGTGTCAGAGTCACAGGCAGCTTACTTAAAAATGTATTTGGAATGTATGTTAAGTACTCTAAAACCCGCAGTGCGGTAAAAACCTAGAATTCACCAATAGCACTTAGGTTTTACCAACTCGTATCGGTAAAAGCCCGGAATATCGAAATATCATCGTACACTTATTTTTTTTTACCGCTGTCGACGTAAATGTTGACAAAATATTGAAGATAATAAGTTGAATTAATAATATGTAAGTACGTTTCATCATCATCCTCATCTCAGCCGTAAGCAGGGACTGATTTCGTTACGGTATAAGCGTTACGGTACTGGTATAGAATTACGATACCGCAATGTTTTAAAGGTAGAACTATAGCGGTTGAAATATTGCGGTACGGTACCGAAATAAAATAACGATATCGCAATTTTTTCGTTACGGTACTTATACCTTAATATAGCGATACTTATACCGTTATGATTTCGGTATCGTTATTTTCATCGCAGAATTTACGAGGTAGGTACTTGTTTGCGGCGGTAAAGCAACTGACCAAGGGTGCGGGATGCGGGGCGCGGGGCAGGTAGCCGGCAAGTATCTACTTGCACAAGGTCACGGAGGCGCGCTCGGCGATAATTGTAGTGAATTCATTTTAGTCTTCCTCAGTTGAAATTTCGTGAGAGTTTATAGTGTAGGTACATTGAATCGATCATTGATATTAACTCGATGCGGATATGGAACTGATTTTTTTTATGTATACAGTAATTTGGTATAGTATTGCGCGACTAATAAAAAATGGAAGTTTTTTTTGACGCGAATTATATTTTAAATAACACTAAAATAAAAATAGAATAAAAATAAAATAAAAGTAAAAAAATAAAATAAAATAAAAATAAAATAAAAATAAAAATAAAAATAAAAATAAAATAAAAATAAAATAAAAATAAAATAAAAATAAAATAAAAATAAAATAAAAATAAAAATAAAATAATAATAAAATAAAAATAAAATAAAAATAAAATAAAAATAAAATAAAAATAAAATAAAAATAAAATAAAAATAAAATAAAAATAAAATAAAAATAAAATAAAAATAAAATAAAAATAAAATAAAAATAAAATAAAAATAAAATAAAAATAAAATAAAAATAAAATAAAAATAAAATAAAAATAAAATAAAAATAAAATAAAAATAAAATAAAAATAAAATAAAAATAAAATAAAAATAAAATAAAAATAAAATAAAAATAAAATAAAAATAAAATAAAAATAAAATAAAAATAAAATAAAAATAAAATAAAAATAAAATAAAAATAAAATAAAAATAAAATAAAAATAAAATAAAAACAAAATAAAAACAAAATTAAAACAAAATAAAAATAAACAAAATAAGAACAAAATAAAAATAAACAAAATAAAAATTAATTCAATTGTTAAATAATGACATGAATTGATGAATAATAAATAATATTGATATAAATATCAATTGATATTCCGTAAGTTCCGAAAAACTCCGTAGGGGGTTTGAACTAGGGCTTGTGATATACGTGTTACACGCGGAACCGTAGCTATCTTGATATAGTGTTCCCGCGAATCTCGACTTCGGCTCCGCTCCGCTCGGCTCCGCTCCGCTCGGTTGTTGAAAGAGAGCTTGTGTCGAACGGACCCTTCGCATTATGTGTTATACTCGAGGTCTTTGCATTGATTTGATTCCAGATGTTTTTTAAGTAATTACATATTGGTATTATTCTGTTCTCTGATAACCAGCCATTATGAGTTTGTACAAAAAAACCAGAGGTGGGATTGGTGTGGTTTTTGAATTTCACCGGTGCCTTTTTTTGTATGCAGCCGATGACTACTTAGTACGAAATAAGCCACCCGATGAGAATCAAAAATCGCACCTCAGGTAGGTACACTAGGTACTAGGTACCTACTTGTCGATGTCGGTGAATATGAAAGTTCATCCAAATAAATATATTAATATCTCTAATTAATATTTACTCCCTAGTAAGAAATGCCACAGGTAGACCAATGCAACAATTTAAAAGTATTTTAAGTGAAATAATAATATACCTACTTTGTTATTCATAAATATTATTACTGGCTGGACAACCGTCTTTCTTCGGTGAAAACACTAAGAAATAGTTGCACGTGCAGATAAAGATAACAAACAATAGTTTGCGGGCCATTGATAATGATTACCTTCAAGTAGCTTTGGGTTTTACTTGTTAAGTACCATGTGTTCCTATTGTTTGTGAAGTTAAGTGAGAGCAAGAAAAGTTTAAAAGGTAAAAAACAATACAGTAATGGATTTTAGTAGTCAACGCTTAAAATATGTATACACTTTTGAACCTTTATTACAATGGAGTAAGGTGCAAAAGTATACACTTATTTATGGCGTTGACAAGCAACTTCTCGTCCGCTAAGACAGGACAATATTGATCTTTCGAACTCGCGGAGCGTATGCGAAGTGAGTTCTTACAAACAACTCCAGACCGAACCGAACTGTCACCTGGCTACTGGGACGTCTCGGCATTTGGATGGCTTTTTGATTTCGATAGTTTGTCTGACGATAACTTTAGTTACGTTTTTCTGATCTTTATGACATTTCTTGGGGCTGTAGCAGAGATACATAAAATTTGTAAGTTCGTATATGAGCGGGATCGATCAAGTCGCTATGGAGCTAGAAGGAGAAAAAAAATCCTCCTTGGGGTCTTCTTATATTGGTCAACTCGTTTGCAAGTAAATCGCGAGTTCTCAGTTCGAGGCGGACTACTAGTATTTTTTTAAGTTCGTTGTGGTAAAAAATGAAGAACTTCACGTACTATATTTGCTACAGTAAGGTGAACATTTCCGAGCACATTGGAGAAGATTGTTTTTAGGGTTCCGTAGCCAAAATGGCAAAAACGGAACCCTTATAGTTTCGCCATGTCCGTCCGTCCGTCCGCGGTCTAGCTCAGTGACCGTTAGCACTAGAAAGCTAAAATTTGGTTAGAATATGTGCATTAACAAAGCCGACAAAACGGTAGAATAAAAACGCGAAAAATATATTTTGTTAGGGTACCTCCCGTACACGTGAAGTGGGGGGCGTATTTTTTTTTCGTTTCAACCAAGTTGTGTGTGGTATCGTTGGATAGGTCTTTTAAAAAGAACTAGGGTCTTCTAAAACAGTTTTTAAATAAAACTAATGCTTTCGGAAATAATAGCTCCGAAAGTTTAAAATAGGGCGTCCCCCCCCCACTTTTGAATCGTGGGTCCTAAAATTTTGAAAAAAATCATGAAACTGAGGCCTAATGAGTACCTTCAATGAAAACTATATTGAAATAAATCGGTTGAGCCGTTTTTTAGTTATCATTCAAAAACCCATAGTGAAAGGACGTAAGTAAAAAAGACGTAAGCGCCGCCAAATTTCCCGTAAGAAACGACCTTTTGAATTAATGGTCTCAGTTTACGGAACCCTACACTGAGCATGGTCCGACATGCTCTTGGCCGGTTTTTTGTACTCTGAGACAATTGAACACTAACAGTTCAATGCAAATTGATTTCAATTAGAATTAAAATCAATTGACTCATCAATCTGTTACAAATAACTAATAATTGGAAATAATTAATGTTTAGTCTTTTTCAACATTGAAAATTGGTGAAAAGTTTTTAGTGTAGATTCATTAAATAGATAATTGATATTAATAATTATATCAGTGCAGATATGAAGTTGAATGTTAGGTTAATATATTTTTATTATAACTTCTTTATTATTTTATTTGTTTTCTTTTAATATTTTAGATTTGTTTTAGATTTGTTTTTGATTTCAGTGTTTTTTATTTATTTATTTATTTATTTATTTATTTTTCTTTAATTTTTTTTTCTTCTTTTTTTTTTTTTTTATTTAATTTTTATTTAATTTTTAATTTAATTTTTATTTAAATTTTATTTCATTTTTATTTAATTTTTATTTAATTTTTATTTAATTTTTATTTAATTTTTATTTCATTTTTATTTAATTTTTATTTAATTTTTATTTAATTTTTATTTAATTTTTATTTAATTTTTATTTAATTTTTATTTAATTTTTATTTAATTTTTATTTAATTTTTATTTAATTTTTATTTAATTTTTATTTAATTTTTATTAAATTTTTATTTAATTTTTCTTTTATTTTTATAACTGAAAATGTTTTGTTAAAGGTGTCTTGTACTACTTATGAAATCCTAAAATCAACAAAACATATGCGAATAAAGCGCAACTAACGACAAGAAGCTAACAGCGAATAACTCAAAAATGTGCCGCACTGAACGAAATCAAACAAAATAGGTGCTTAGGGCAAGCACTCAATAACTAACGCTGATTGGTTGTCGCCGGTCAGTCGGCGGGGCATCCTCACCCTCATATACCTCAATCCATACCTTTATGATAACGGTTGAAGTATCGAAAAAAATAGCGGTACCGTTATATTTCTGTACAGAAATATATCGGTTGCGCTATCGAAATCATACCGAAACATGCGGTATGACGTCATACCGTTTTATAAAGGTACCTTTATATTCCGGTTATGCAGTCCCTGGCCGTAAGACGTCCACTGCTGAACATAGGCCTCCCCTTTTAAGGGGGGGTGCCATACGCGCCACGCTTGGCACTGGCATGCGGGTTGGCGCGCGTAGTTTTTTTTTGTTTTTTTTTGTTTAGGCTTTCGGAAGTTTCTTACATATACATATGTAAAGATTCAGTTAAAGACAGTAAACATATGTGGCGTATAATTTGCGGAACTCGAATCAAACTTTACATAGGTACCTAAGTACAATACCTTTTTTATGTCCCCTCTATGAGGATCGGTGGACAAACTAGAGTCTAGGCATGGCATTTGGTCTTACTAGACCAAATGCCATGCGAATGGTTCTAAAGACAGCAAATAATTTGATAGGTATTTATAGTTTGGCCAGGGTTTGTTTTATTTCAAGCATAAACAGAGATAATCATACTATCTCTTCCTTAACCCTCGTTACAAAAAAGGGATGAGTAGGTATAGCTGATTAGTATTACTTCCACTGTTATTGCACTTTGCCAGCCAGAATATAGGTACCTACCTATCAAATTATTTGCTACATACATATAAGTTTCAATAGGTGCAGACCATCGGATTGCCAGTTTGCGCAACCATGTTGTTTGAACATAATGTTCGTCTCACAGTTTCACAAAAATACCGGTTTTCCATTTATATTAGAGCTATAATAAGATCCAATAACCCGATTACCGGATGTGACCCCTCGTTGAAATGTTGTTTTTTTTCCTAATTGGCTTTGGGGTAGTTGTGCTTGCTTTGAATTCTGAACTGGATTTGTTTATACTACGACGGCGGCAACCAAGCATTCAGAGCGATGGTAAACAGCTAGGCTAACCTATGGACGCCTGCAACTCCAGAGGTGTCACATGCGCATTGCCGACCCTTTAGAAAAGAGGATTAACTGTGATAAGGACTAAAGAGAAAAGACACACTGCATCCTTTTAGGGCCTTATCACATTTGAGCGATTTGAAAGCGATTTCACGCGGTGAACTCGTTCGCTCACATATAAAACTCGCTCGCAAATCGCAAGTGATAAGTTGATAACGCTCTCAGAGCCATCAGGTGACCTTACTCACCGACAGGAACATAACACTATGAGTATGAGTAGGGTCTAGTGCTATTTGGCTGTGGTTTTCTGTAAGGTGGAGGTTTCCCCGGTCGGGCTCTGCTCCAGGTTTGAGCGAGACATTTGCTGAGCTATGCCCTACCACACAAAGCGAAATGACATTCGCAGCGCCCAGACCATACCTCTCATTTGGACGTAGTTTATGGACGTACCTGAGTCCTGGACGTAGTTTAAGGACGTACCCGGGTCCAAAAGTTAGAATAAATTATAATTAACAAATAAAGTAAAAAAATATCGACCGACACTCAATATAGAGTCCGTACCTTTAAAACATACGCGAGAATATTTTATATTAAACAATAAATCCGACGTGGTAATGCCGCAAGCGTTATGGGCACCTTCGTACCGGGAGCGGCTGGGAGCGAGATGTTCGTGTAAATTTTTGTAAAGTGTATATTTTGTAAACAATATTCGGTGTGTAAGCAACTAATCAGTTTAAAATAATATAATTTGAAAATTGCAAATAAATAGTAATAGTACATTATGATAAAAGTGTGCTTTCGTTCGTGCGCACAAGGAAGCCGAGCTATGTAATGATCAGGTGGGCTACCGCGAAGTTCGAAAATCGACAAAACGATGGTCCCGTCTCTATCGCTCTTGCATATACGAAAGAGAGTGATGGAAATACACGATTCGATGAACGAAGTGCTTCGCGGTTATAGGCCAGGCACACGCGTTTCATACGACGTTTTTCAACACACTTGCGAGGAAAAAACAGAAAACTGTAAGTAATAACTTTTGATAAATACATTGATTTTCAGAATGCTTACAGGATAGCGGTACCTACTGACTTTGTTAATTAAATTAACTAACCTGTTTTTTGATGTTATTGACTGGATCTATTTCTCTGGAACTCTTTTTCGAAGCATTTCATAAAATCCAACACTTCACATTTATTGTCAAATAAGTTAGAATGTTTCCTTACTTGTATTTCTCACTCGATTTTTATGACAACATTTTACTAGTCGGTAGGAATGACATTTTGAAAACATATCCGGACCCGGAGGTTAAATGAACACTAAAGTTGGTTTTCTACTCATTTAAAGTATAAATTGTTTAAATTAATAATAATAAAACAAAACTAGAAAAATCTAACAAATAAACTGTAACTTCAAGTAAACTTTTAATATGGCGCCCATTTTTTTGCATTCACGCGCACCTTGAGGCAAAGGTTTATGACAAACAGCCAATACTAAAACATAATTTGTGTTTAAAACATAATCTATAGTGTATTATGAGATTTATGAGTAAAATAATTACTAGAAATGATTATTTTTCACAATTAGGATTTTATAATTTGTATTTTCTCGTAAATGTGTACTATTTTTACTTTTTTGCCATGCAAACTCCTAATCAGTTTAGAAAAAATAAAAATAATACCCGTCTAAATTTAATCGCCTCTGTCTGCGCACATAAGACTTGGTACTAGAATACCAACGTCACTTGATGGGATTTATTACATTATAGCACTAGTTATATAATTATCGTGAAAAGCACGCGTGTTTAATATCTAGGATTATGAGCCTAAAAGCGGTGGAATAAGTACCTCGTTACAAGCAAGTGTGTTGAAAAATTAATAACCGTTACCTAGGTATGAAACGTGTCGCCAGATCGCTAGCTAAGTCATTTCACCTTCAATAACACAATACAATATCGTTTTAATAAACTAAAGTATACATTTATTTACATAACTAAAATAAATATACAGAGGCACTACAGTACAAATACTAAACTAAATTAATAACTGGCTAAAATCTAAACTAGGCCCTTGCGGCATTGTACCAAGGTCCTCGTTGTATCGCAATGCTGATACGTTGTGCGAGGAAAGGAAACCGCCCTAGCTCTTCGGTCACCAGTTAATAAACTATATTGTAATAATACCTATATATATATATCCTCAAAACGCTTTTTATGGATATTATTCGATTGGCCTATGTAACATTATTTTCCTATTCGTCAACTGTTGAGACTTTGTAGACTGAACTACTAGCGCATACTTTTCGATGGAGCTTTTATGGTCGCTCATTTTCACACAAAATGATTCAATGTTGTATTAGTACATTACACAACTAGGGTGGTAAAACAAAGAAAGGCCGAGATCGCAGAAGTTTGCGGCCCGAGCTGCAAGCGAGGGACGTAAATATGCGATTGAGGGCTTTCTTTATAACCTCCCGTGTTGTGTACATCGTTTTATGTCTACACTTGGCCAGAAAGCGTCTTTTTCCGTACGCGCAGCGTGGGGAAAAACAAAAAGCCACTTTATGGCCAGGTGTGGCATAAAATATTATAGCATAATCACAGGGACACTGAGGTTACTAAATTGTATAGAGGCAATTTTAAGGCAATCGTCGAACTAAATTCTTACCGGCTTGCCTATTTTGAGCACTCGTAGAAAAGGTATTGTATACAATAGTGACATAATTAAGCTTTTCAATCTCGTTCCTTACTTAAGACATTAAGCAAGCTTCGAAGCCTAAACACGGTACTCGACTGAAAAGCTCTTCATTATGTCACGGTTGTATAAAATACTATTATGGAATGTAGCTACATTCCTTAATACTTAAAGGACTTTTATATTAAACTGTATTTGTATTGAAATTGTCTGCGGAACCCACCACCACGGGCACCGACACGCACCTGGCCTGTTCTCTATTAGAATGTGGTTAATACAGATTGCTTACCTGTTAGACGAGGTAGAAAATCATATTTCTAGAAAAAAAAAAAACAATCCTATTACAGAGAGAATATAGAGGCGTTGTTCAGATATTTGTGACCACCTTGGCTACTTCCGATATAACTATCAGATGGCAACTACCTATAATATAAAAAAAAAACATTTTGTGTAGGTACAAAATGTTTTTTTTTAATATACAACGTCGATGGCAAACAAGCATACGGCCCACCTAATGATAAGCAGCTACCGTAGCCTAAGGACGCCTGCAACTCCAGAGGTGTCACATGCGCGTTGCCGACCCTTTAAAACAAAGGAGGATTCACTGTGTTGACGGCTGAAGGAACAAGAGAGGTCTCTCGTCGTCGTCAACACACTGGGTCCTCTTTGAGCTCTTTGGCAACCTTACTCACCAGCAGGAACACAACACTATGAATTGCCAGTATTGCCACCATCAGAGGACTTGTGGTAACCATACATAGATCGATCACGTTGACGCGGTTCTCATCGTACCATCGCCCACACTGTTAACTGCCCATCCGTGGACCTTATGCCTTTTGTAATAAGGTCCACCGATGTACAGTTAAGAGTGTTTTTGTTTGTATGTTGTCACTCAGATTCAGATCCCGTCTCAAATTAATGCGTCTACGTGCGTGAGCTCTCAGAAGAACCTTCGAGTTTTAGAGACGTCGGGTATCAATCAACAGTGACACATGAAAAAGCAGAACAGCAATATTACCTTCGTGGGTCATCGCCGATTCCCGAAGGTTCTTCTAAAAGCAAAAGTCAGACTGTACGTGTAAGGTGACAAGGGGCCGTATTCTAACTTTATAATTTTAAACAAAAAAAGAACCGACTTCACTTAGGATCCGCTATTCCAAGAGGAAGTGGCCGAGTTGCTGTAAAAAATAGTGAAATCACTATAGGTGTGCCTATAATAGTTGAAGAGTTCCCTCGATTTCTCCAGGATCCCATCATCAGATCCCGACTTGGTGACAAATGGGACCATCTAGGGGTTATACCTGTTCGATTCAAAAAAAAAATTTTGAAAATCGGTTCACGATTCATGGAGATATGGAGTAACATACATACAAAAAAAAAATGATAAAAAAAATAAAATTCAGTCGAATTGAGAACCTCCTCCTTTTTTGAAGTCGGTTAAAAACACATTTGGAAACGATCCAACTTCAATACCTACAACTCCAATGCGTTAACAACGCAATACAGCTAGCGCCTAAACGCCTGAATCATAAAAATCAGAATTTGCTTTTAAACTACTGGTTCT
This sequence comes from Pammene fasciana, assembly GCA_911728535.1. Taxonomy (NCBI): domain Eukaryota; kingdom Metazoa; phylum Arthropoda; class Insecta; order Lepidoptera; family Tortricidae; genus Pammene; species Pammene fasciana. The sequence continues at coordinate 5,991,069 of OU452294.1, forward strand.
GTGAACCGTAGACTTCGGATAACATAAATAACGCGACAGCAAACTTTCCCCCTTTCCCCCCTCATTTTCCCCCCAATCAAAAAAATGGCTCGACATTTTTTGGCAAATAGATCAAGGCACGTACATGCCAAGTTTCATCGAAATCGGATGAAAAATGCGACCTCTAGACCGACACTGACCAACCAACCAACCAACAACACACACATCAAAATGCCAAATCGTCGTACCAGTGAAAACGGAGACGTTCGTCGCCTCGCTACGCTCGGCTCCTCAGTCAATTATTCCAATGCAACTGCATTACAACTTCAATATTGGTTGATTATTTGTTGTGTGTTGAAGTTATGTTTGAGATACATTGTGTTTTTAATGTATTTTTGTATTTTAAAACTGGAATACGGCACAAGCCTTTTTAAACGCATGCGGAGTCGTTGGGAGGTGGTCTACTGTCGTTAGAAACGAGTTACATTACCAAGTTCGCTACACTTAACGCTTGTAAAACATAGACCGCTTCTAACAGATGCCGCATCAAGAACAAGGCAAGTCGCAATCATCATAACAGGGCACGGATACCGGTATTTGCTCCATTCTATAATATCGAAAAATTCTATAATATGAAGTGAAAACCTAAATACAATATTGGGTTTTACATAAAAAGCATAAAATAATTAAATATATTGGGTTATTTCGGGGTTTTTTGATTCAACCGGTTACGAGCCCTGAACTGCATCATAACATAGGCGATTCTTTACTTGTAAAAATCTACGCCTACTTAAGATGCAACTGTAGGAAGTTGTTTCATACATTTATGAACATTAAATACCCAAAGTCTGATGACAACTTTTTCGTAAGAAACATTGTATACTGCGGTTTCATTGCCTCTATCTACCGTACCGTCCGTACCGTACCTACCTTTTGTTCGGCAATTTTAAGATTTTCTCAGAATCACTACGATCGCTGGTTAACCTTAAGCAACGAGGATAAAGGCACATAGCAATCGTAAAGAATGTTGTTTATGCTTGGGATATAATGTCAGATCCATACTGACTGTCTATGGCAGAAAGTCTCTAAATGTAGGTTTCCAAAAAACAGGATGATTGGAACTAAGTATTTTCTACCTGATCTACCTCCTGTGTTTTATTCTCAATTTACTGTGACACTTTGGTCCGTCTAGTGTAAAGTGATCTGTGGCGTGGAATGTTTGTCGATATGATAATCAAGGGTATGAGGTAAATATAGAAAGGATTTATTTGTTGACCAAAGTCGCTACATGTAGGTATCCAATAATTATTTATAATTTTAAACAAAAAAAGAACCCACTTCACTTAGGATCCGCTATTCCAAGAGGAAGTGGCTAGTTGCTGTAAAAAATAGTGAAATCACTATAGGTGTGCCTATAATAGTTGAAGAGTTCCCTCGATTTCTCCAGGATCCCATCATCAGACCTCGACTTGGTGACAATGGGACCATATAGGGGTTATACCCGTTCGATTAAAAAATAATTTGAATATCGGTTCACGATTCACGGAGATATCGAGTAACATACAAACAAAAAAAAAATCAGTCGAATTGAGAACCTCCTCCTTTTTTGAAGTCTGTTAAAAACAAAGAATAATTGGGACTATTTTCTACCTCCTGGGTAATTCTCACTTTACTGTTACACTTGGTTCATCTAGTAGTAAAGTGATCTGTGGCGTGGAATGTGTGTCGATATGATAATCAAGGGTATGAGGTATATATAGAAAGGATTTAAAAGTTTAACAATGTTTCCAACTTTCTTTTGGTCAGTTTTTTTATCTGATACAAAATACGTGTTATCAGAGAGTATCTATTTTATAGAGACGCACAGCCTAAGAACTATTCGAGGCTCCAAGTCTGAAGCGCCATCTGAACGAGAGCAACCCAAAAGTTACCGAAAATGTAGGAGGAACCGAGCAGCGCCATCTAGTAACGAGTAGCGTTACTACGGTTTCTTCTACATTTTCGGTAAATTTCGGTGACTGGAAGCCTCAAAAAGTTCTTAAACTGTGTCTCTATAAAATAGATACTCTCTGGTATTATTGAAAGTAGTATACTTAAATGAAATGAATGTTGTTATTTAGAATAGATAAAATAAATAATAGTGGGTAGACCGAGACGAATCGGATCGTAAGGCGAGACAGATTTAAGAAGCATTTTTGTCAAATTATAAGTTAGACGGACACTACACTACGGACAGCCAACCTTCTAGCACGCCGCGGTTATTATGAATTTGATAATAATAGCCGCCATCAGATTTATCGGAGCGGCCGAGGTGGTCACAAATATCTGAACAACGCCTCTATTGTCAATGCGATAAAAGTGTTCAGATATTTTTGAGTACCTTGGCCGCTCCGATATATTTGATGGTGAACTGTACTGCTATTACGCACAAAATAAAGGCCAACACACACAATACAATACAATACATACAGAACAGATCTTGATATTGTTAGCTTCCGTATTCAACTTTCATTTTTTAATGGAACCACTGCCTTCGAGCTGAGCGCCAAATGCCGGTCACTGGTCCAATCACTACACTACTGTAATATAATATATAATATAAATGCGAAAATAAGTCCGTCTGTCTGTTATCTCTTGACGCATAAACCGTTGAACCGAATCGCTCGAGTCCTGGGAAATACAGATTTAACTGTTGTGTTTTGTTTTGTGGTTGTCCTGAAAACCAGCGCCATGGCAAATCTCATGGCAAATGCTGAGCGGTACCCATTTTGGTATATTATTTTAACATAAGTTTATTTAATTGTAAATCACTGCTATACTTAAAATATGCCAATATAATTTTCTTTATCTGTATCTTTATCAATCCATTACTATGTATTTATTATACTTAGTACCACGACGGCGACGGTGGCAAGTCGTGGTATAAAAAAAATAGTGATGAAACCTCGAACTGTGAACTCGCGATTTACTTGCAAACGAGTTGACCAATATAACAAGACCCTAAAGAGGATTTTTATTCTCCTTCTAGCTCCATAACCACTTGATCGATCCTGCTCATATACGAACTTACAAATTTTATGTATCTCTGCTACAGCCCCAAGAAATTTCATAAAGATCAGAAAAACGTTACTAAAGTTATCGTCGGACAAACTATATAAATCAAAAATGGCTTTGAATGGCTTTTTGATTTATATAGTTTGTCCGACGATAACTTTAGTAACGTTTTTCTGATCTTTATGAAATTTCTTTGGGCTGTAGCAGAGATACATAAAATTATTAACTTCGTATATGAACAGGATCGATCAAGTGGTTATGGAGCTAGGAGAAAAAAAATCCTCCTTAGGGTCTTGTTATATTGGTCAATTCGTTTGCAAGTAAATTGCGAGTTCTCAGTTCGAGGCGGACTACTTTAGGTAGTTAAATTTCACAACGAGGTGTCTTTGTAGTCTGTGGCTGAATGATCGTATGATACATTTTGATTGGCCGCTCGTAAGCAAGACACTAAATCAATTGACGCAGGATTCGTTTGTTGTTATCGTAGTTTGTTCTCTCTTCATGTTCCACGCATGATAGTCATTTTGCATCTAATTAATTTGCATCTTTACATGAAAGCTCCACTATACTTGCAGAATAAATGTGCCATTGTTTTGGTATAGGTACCATTCGGCAGCTGGCTTATAAGTCGTACGTTATACAGATTGAATATTGTATACGAGCAATTAAATATACTAGGATGTTTCCTGTAATAAGAGCAACAAATTAAATCATAGATTCTACTCCTCAAACCATCAGTCAACTCAATTTGTTCAGCAACTTTTAAAAATAAGTTATGGTTTGATTTTTAGGACATTTTAAAGTTTATTCGAACACGCGATGTATTCCGAAATTGATTATGTCAGTAGGGTGACAAGACGGACAAGCAATGTCGATTAGACGGATTTTAACGTACATTGAAAATACTATTTAGTTTGTATGAAAGAGTGGCAATCTACAAAACACATATTTTTAAAAAGTTGTTGAACTTAACTTTTGTTGTTTGAGGAGTAGAATCTACGTTTTAATTTATTGCTTTTATTACAGGAAACAACCTGTATACATTTCAAGATACCAACTAGCTACCTTTAATTGTTTATCTACACCCATATCATAAACCCTCCATGATGCGTTCAAAAACCGCACGTTATGACCACCATAAAAAGAGACTGTTTTGTTAGAAGTTAGAACAAATGTCTTATCTAACGATGTTATTATTATCAAATAATAAGCAAAAATTCGATATCATTATGAAAATCCGGCCTGCTCCTCGACAGCCGCGCCGCGCGATCCTTGCAACGTACGTAATTAGGCCTTAAAACATACCACACTCGTGTTTTAAGGACCCCTATTTACGTACACATAAATTAAATTACTAGATCTTTAAGACATATGTAATTACCATCCACACCCGCTCAGCGGACAAAATGTGTAACAAAAATGATATACAGTAAAGGGAAAAACATTTATTTACATAACTGAATATACAGAGGTACTACAGTACAAATACTAAACTAAATTAATAACTAGCTCAAATCTAAACTACACGGAGAGAAATTTTTACTAGAAACAAGTAAAAAATAGTAATTCCAAGGACAAGTAAACAATTTTCTTAAAACAAGTAAACGTTTACTAAAAACATGTACGCGTTTCCTTGTTTTTAGTAAAGTTTACTTGTTTTTAGTAAACGTTTACTTGTTTTTGGTAAAAGTTTCCTTGTTTTTAGTAAACGTTTACTTGTCCTAGGAATTACTATTTTTTACTTATTTGTAGTAAAAAAATTCTCTCCGTGTAGGCCCTTGCGGCATTGTACCAAGGATGCTGGCGGCATTTCCTCGTTGTATCGCAATGCTGATACGCTGTGCGAGGAAACCGCCAGCTCTTCGGTCACCAGTTATATCAACCAGACGCTTTGCGATTTCTGCAAAAAACTTGTGTGCGCTGGGACCCCATGGACCTAGAGTTTCAACTCCAAAAGGTACAAAATACAGTAAATATGTTTCTATTCTATTCTATTCTATTTACGTAACAGTTACATAAACTACAATTAGAGGCTATGCGTTATTACGATTCGACTGTTTTACACAGTGTGTCCTTACTTACTGTCCTTAGCTATTGGACGAAGCCGAAATGTACAAATCCCAGTGGCTGAGGGTTCATAGAACTCGATTCCCGTCGGCTTGCTGTACTTAGTTAAGAGGCCTTAGTCCCGTGAACGTTCCTCAATTTCACGATTTCTTACTCGATAGATGGCGTTAGCGCTCAGTACACGGCCGCTGGCAATAACAAGGACGATACGCACGCTCCAATAGTCTTGATCGTTTTCAGCTTCAATTACAAGCAAAATTATTTTTACGCATAAGTTTTACAGACTTTTTATTTTCTTTTACATGGAAGAGAGAATTATACGCAACTAAAATCAATAGGCCTGTTGGAGGTACAGTCGCCATCAGATATATCGGAGCGGCCAAGGTGGTCACAAATATCTGAACAACGCCTCTATTGTCAAGGCGATAAAGTGCATGTTCAGATATTTTTGAGTACCTTGGCCGCTCCGATATATTTGATGGCGACTGTACAGTCGCCATCAAATATATCGGAGCGGCCAAGGTGGTCACAAATATCTGAACAATGCCTTTATTATCAAGGCGATAAGGTGCTTGTTCAGATATTTTTGAGTACCGTGGCCGCTCCGATATATTTGATGGCGACTGTACTCAAAAATATCTGAACAACGCTTCTATTGTCAAGGCGATAAAGTGCACGTTCAGATATTTTTGAGTACCTTGGCTGCTCCGTACTGTCACCATCGCGTGCATGTACAGTCGCCATCAAATATATCGGAGCGGCCACGGTACTCAAAAATATCTGAACAAGCACCTTATCGCCTTGATAATAAAGGCGTTGTTCAGATATTTGTGACCACCTTGGCCGCTCCGATATATTTGATGGCGACTGTACTGTCACCATCAGATATGATTGAGCGGCCCGACCAGTCATGTGCATTTTATCTAAGTTCGCCATTATATCTGGAGTCGTTTTTTTTAATACATGGTGGCAAACTAGCGCACGGCCTGCCTTATGGTAAGAGGTGAGGGTAGGGACTGGTAGTTGTTTTCGGCTAATTTGAGGGTGTGAATTTTAAAAATGATGTCTGTTTTAAAATCCAAGATGGCGGTCATACACTTTTTGTGAAAAATCGTCATCGTAGTCGTTTTCTGCTAATTGATGGGTGCAGATTTCGAAAATAATGTCTGTTTTCAAATCCAAGATGGCGGTCGTACACTTTTTGTGAAAAATCGTCATGGTAGTCATTTTCTGCTAATTGATGGGTGCAGATTTCAAAAATAATGTCTGTTTTCAAATACAAGATGGCGGTCATACACTTTTTGTGAAAAATCGTCATGGTAGTCGTTTTCAGCTAATTAGGGGCTCTAGATTTCAAAAATAATGTCTGTTTCAAAATCAAAGATGGCGGTCATACACTTTTTGTGAAAAATCGTCATGGTAGTCATTTTCTGCTAATTGATGGGTGCAGATTTCGAAAATAATGTCGGTTTTCAAATCCAAGATGGGCGGTCATACACTTTTTGTGAAAAATCGTCATGGTAGTCGTTTTCGGCTAATTAGGGGCTCTAGATTTCAAAAATAATGTCTGTTTCAAAATCAAAGATGGCGGTCATACACTTTTTGTGAAAAACCGTCATGCTAGTCATTTTCTGCTAATTGATGGGTGCAGATTTCGAAAATAATGTCGGTTTTCAAATCCAAGATGGCGGTCATACACTTTTTGTGAAAAATCGTCATGGTAGTCGTTTTCAGCTAATTAGGGGCTCTAGATTTCAAAAATAATGTCTGTTTCAAAATCAAAGATGGCGGTCATACACTTTTTGTGAAAAATCGTCATGGTAGTCATTTTCTGCTAATTGATGGGTGCAGATTTCGAAAATAATGTCGGTTTTCAAATCCAAGATGGCGGTCATACACTTTTTGTGAAAAATCGTCATGGTAGTCGTTTTCGGCTAATTAGGGGCTCTAGATTTCAAAAATAATGTCTGTTTCAAAATCAAATATGGCGGTCATACCCTTTTTGTGAAAAACCGTCATGCTAGTCATTTTCTGCTAATTGATGGGTGCAGATTTCGAAAATAATGTCGGTTTTCAAATCCAAGATGGCGGTCATACACTTTTTTGTGAAAAATCGTCATGGTAGTCGTTTTCTGCTAATTGATGGGTGCAGATTTCGCAAATAATGTCTGTTTTCAAATCCAAGATGGCGGTCATACACTTTTTGTGAAAAATCGTCATGGTAGTCATTTTCTGCTAATTGATGGGTGCAGATTTCAAAAATAATGTCCGTTTTCAAATACAAGATGGCGGTCATACACTTTTTGTGAAAAATCGTCATGGTAGTCATTTTCTGCTAATTGATGGGTGCAGATTTCGAAAATAATGTCTGTTTTCAAATCCAAGATGGCGGTCATACACTTTTTGTGAAAAATCGTCATGGTAGTCGTTTTCGGCTAATTAGGGGCTCTAGATTTCAAAAATAATGTCTGTTTCAAAATCAAAGATGGCGGTCATACACTTTTTGTGAAAAATCGTCATGGTAGTCATTTTCTGCTAATTGATGGGTGCAGATTTCGAAAATAATGTCGGTTTTCAAATCCAAGATGGCGGTCATAGGTACACTTTTTGTGAAAAATCGTCATGGTAGTCATTTCCTGCTAATTGATGGGTGCAGATTTCAAAAATAATGTCTGTTTTCAAATCCAAGATGGCGGTCATACACTTTTTGTGAAAAATCGTCATGGTAGTCGTTTTCGGCTAATTAGGGGCTCTAGATTTCAAAAATAATGTCTGTTTCAAAATCAAAGATGGCGGTCATACACTTTTTGTGAAAAATCGTCATGGTAGTCATTTTGTGCTAATTGATGGGTGCAGATTTCGAAAATAATGTCTGTTTTCAAATCCAAGATGGCGGTCATACACTTTTTGTGAAAAATCGTCATGGTAGTCATTTTCTGCTAATTGATGGGTGCAGATTTCAAAAATAATGTCGGTTTTCAAATCCAAGATGGCGGTCATACACTTTTTGTGAAAAATCGTCATGGTAGTCATTTTCTGCTAACTGATGGGTGCAGATTTCGAAAATAATGTCTGTTTTCAAATCCAAGTTGGCGGTCATACACTTTTTGTGAAAAATCGTCATGGTAGTCATTTTCTGCTAATTGATGGGTGCAGATTTCGAAAATAATGTCGGTTTTCAAATCCAAGATGGCGGTCATACACTTTTTGTGAAAAATCGTCATGGTAGTCGTTTTCGGTTAATTAGGGGCTCCAGATTTCAAAAGTAATGTCTGTTTCAAAATCAAAGATGGCGGTCATACACTTTCTGTGAAAAATCGTCATGGTAGTCATTTTCTGCTAATTGATGGGTGCAGATTTCGAAAATAATGTCTGTTTTCAAATCCAAGATGGCGGTCATACACTTTTTGTGAAAAATCGTCATGGTAGTCATTTTCTGCTAATTGATGGGTGCAGATTTCAAAAATAATGTCTGTTTTCAAATACAAGATGGCGGTCATACACTTTTTGTGAAAAATCGTCATGGTAGTAATTTTCTGCTAATTGATGGGTGCAGATTTCGAAAATAATGTCTGTTTTCAAATCCAAGATGGCGGTCAAACACTTTTTGTGAAAAATCGTCATGGTAGTCATTTTCTGCTAATTGATGGGTGCAGATTTCAAAAATAATGTCTGTTTTCAAATCCAAGAAGGCGGTCATACACTTTTTGTGAAAAATCGTCATGGTAGCCGTTTTCGGCTAATTAGGGGCTCTAGATTTAAATAATTATGTCTGTTTCAAAATGCAAGTTGGCGGTCATACAGTTTAGGAAAAAATCATGATGGTAGTCATTTTCTGCTAATGGATGGGTGCAGATTTCGAAAATAATGTCGGTTTTCAAATCTAAGATGGCGGTCATACACTTTTTGTGAAAAATCGTCATGGTAGTCGTTTTCGGCTAGTTAGGGGCTCTTTTCTGCTAAACGACTCCTTATACCGAAGACATTGCTAGTCACAAAAGGACCGACTAAGTGCTTCGTTAAAATAAGATCAGCTTAAGTAAGACTACCAGTATGAGCATGAATGCTACCAATATGAGATCAAGTTGTAAATACCATAAATTTTACACGTTACACAAATAGATACTACAATCAAATAGTAAAAAGAAAAACCTAAGTGTGAGTACGATACATAACACAGGGTTCCGTACCCTCAATGTGAAATAAAGTGGACGGATGAACGGATAGACAGCCCAACTAACAAAAATGCCGAATAAGCTCGGTGTTATAGAGCTATTTAGTCAGATAAAGGTAATGTAACAGTAGTCGCGGCGATAATATGTCGTATAGTAGCTGATTATATTACAATTTGGCTTATACAACAATTCAGTCAAATAGTAAGTGGAATAAACGTTTATTTGACTTTGTTATGCGATTGTTTTACCACAGTTTTGTAGCCATCATCAATATTACTTCTATACAGCTCATTGATCACGTAACAGCGTATTAAACCTCAGCTATGTTACAAACAGCCGTTTATACGTTTCTAATGTTGCCATTATATGACTAGTCATATTGCCATGGTTAGTTGCAACTTTTATTCAGGAAACTGTTGTATAAAAGAGTTTAAAGTAATTTCTACTCCACTTGTAGCAATGTAAATGTAGTAAATAAATACGATTACTACACAATCGAGTAATAGATTTCATACTGATTTCTATAGAGTGTATAATGATACAAGTGTTGCTTTGGAGATAATTATCCGACTAATAATTGTTTATGCTGTGTAAGTGTAGTTGTATAGCACTTTTATTTCACAGCGTGTGTTATAAAGATGCCAAAATATAACGTTTACTGATCCACAACTCGTATAACCATTGCATGTCTGCCATCTTTTCAGCATCAAACTTGTCAACCAGAATCTTTCAATGCGAGTACTGGTTCCGTACATAATATTTTTTTTGAAATTTCTACAGAAAAGCATAACCATACAGCAGTCAAATTGTCGATTTATCACGGAAAGCGCGATTTAAAGCTACATTTTTATATGTTATTAGGGTCCCTTAGAAGAATGTAAAAATGTATTTTTCATGCAAAAAAAGTTGTGTCTGCTGCGTAGTACGCAAGAAATTTTCAAACTTTTGACATAAAAAATACAGTTTAACTAAAATATCTGTGGGCTTATTCCTGAGATGGGAAAAAGGTGGCCACACAGGAATAAGATATAAATAGGTGTTTGGTGAAGAAAACATGTTTTTAAGCCAGGCATAGTTGTGCATCGTAGGCATACTTGTAGCACGCGACGGTACGCGTATTTCAGACACCATTTGTTGCAATTTTTTTAAGATTACAAGAATACTAAAAGGTTTACAGAGTTCGTTTTGGGCTTAAATGAAAGGCAAGTATACGTATAAAAAATTTGTAATGAAAGGCTGTGACCGTATTTAGATGTAAATATTAAGCAAAACTCAAAAAATAGCATTTTTAAGCCTCATATTTCATGATCTACAAGATGTAACAAAAATACTGGTGATCCGCTTAAGGACATAATTGGTATCGTACCTATTGCGAGTAAGAAAAAGTAGGAGGCAAATTTTTTCGACGGGTATTTTTTTGTATGGACACGTCATCCCAGCCGGCCAACTCTCCTACAAAACCAACTTTTTTTGCGAGAAAAACATAGTTCTTAGTTTTGCATAATTATAATATAACACCAATTATGCCCTTAAAAGGATCACCAGCATTTTTGTTACACTGTGTAACTATTACCACAGGATTTCTTTGATATTGTGTGGAAATCAAGGGTTTTTATATTCTTTACAAAGAACCCTAATGATTGCATTATGGCGGAAACAATAGTCGAATAATGTAGTAACGGAGCACTCGTATGCGTCTGTAAATCGCATACTGGTCGCGTAAGTGTTACGAAGATGCTTAATGTCGCTTACTGATACCATTTGTTCAGATAATAATAAAATAAATTAAATAAAAATCACTTAAAACTAAATATCATGAAGACGCATTAAAATTTTATGAATAAACTATAATATGTTTCGTCACAAAAATAAGAGTGCAGGTAAAATTCACTGTTATATTGCCACAATCGATAAACCTCAAGTCACTATACTTAATATTTAACAAAATCAAAATGCACTTTTACGTAAGTAAAGTCTCTCCAAATAATTTTTTTTTTCACGTTCGGTCTATGGTTTGTGACAATTAAATTGTACGAACTTTGCGCATGTTGATACTGTCGGTGCTCCAAACTTCGCTATTGAACCAAATAATTGCATAGTGGATTTCTTGCTGCTGCAATTCGACATAAAAGCCGAATAAATATTGCAATAAAAGCCACTACTACACGAAATTAGTAATTGCGCGACATTTATAGAACTTCTACTCCACTTTATTGCAGTATAATTGTGCCCAAACGCCGTCGTATAAACGTGTATTCGACTCTTATTCGACAATACACAAACACCAAAAAGTCGCGGCAGAAACGTTTACTCCACCATGATTTTGCTAGTTGGGAGATGAATGGACGGATGGACACATAGACATAATTTTGACTATACACACGTAGGTATTTCTAGTGACCAAACCCTGACTCCATCATGAGACACTGGACCCGATCTCAAGCGAAAGTGCTCGTCAAGCTAAGGCTAATGAGCCCAAACACGATGGAGTTGTGATGGTTACATAGGCAGTTCTGGTGACCAACTCCTGGCTCCATCATGAGACCTTGGACTTCATCTCAAGCGGAAGTGCTCGTCAAGCTAAGTCTAATGAGCCCAAACACGATGGAGTTGTGATGAGTGTATAGGCAGTTCTTGTGACCAAACCCTGACTCCATCATGACACCCTGGACCTCATCTCAAGTGGGAGTGCCCGTCAAGCTAAGTCTAACGAGCCCAAATACGATGGAGTTGTGATGAGTAGATAGGCAGTTCCGGTGACCAACTCCTGACTCCATCATGAGACCCTGGACCTCATCTCAAGTGGGAGCGCTCGTCAAGCTAAGTCTAACGAGCCCAAACACGATGGAGTTGTGATGAGTAGATAGGCAGTTCCGGTGACCAACTCCTGACTCCATCATGAGACCCTGGACCTCATCTCAAGTGGGAGCGCTCGTCAAGCTAAGTCTAACGAGCCCAAACACGATGGAGTTGTGATGAGTAGATAGGCAGTTCCGGTGACCAACTCCTGACTCCATCATGAGACCCTGGACCTCATCTTAAGTGGGAGCGCTCGTCAAGCTAAGTCTAACGAGCCCAAACACGATGGAGTTGTGATGAGTATATAGGCAGTTCCGGTGACCAACTCCTGACTCCATCATGAGACCCTGGACCTCATCTCAAGTGGGAGCGCTCGTCAAGCTAAGTCTAACGAGCCCAAACACGATGGAGTTGTGATGAGTAGATAGGCAGTTCCGGTGACCAACTCCTGACTCCATCATGAGACCCTGGACCTCATCTAAAGTGGGAGCGCTCGTCAAGCTAAGTCTAACGAGCCCAAACACGATGGAGTTGCGATGAGTAGATAGGCAGTTCCGGTGACCAACTCCTGACTCCATCATGAGACCCTGGACCTCATCTCAAGTGGGAGCGCTCGTCAAGCTAAGTCTAACGAGCCCAAACACGATGGAGTTGTGATGAGTAGATAGGCAGTTCCGGTGACCAACTCCTGACTCCATCATGAGACCCTGGACCTCATCTCAAGTGGGAGCGCTCGTCAAGCTAAGTCTAACGAGCCCAAACACGATGGAGTTGTGATGAGTAGATAGGCAGTTCCGGTGACCAACTCCTGACTCCATCATGAGACCCTGGACCTCATCTCAAGTGGGAGCGCTCGTCAAGCTAAGTCTAACGAGCCCAAACACGATGGAGTTGTGATGAGTAGATAGGCAGTTCCGGTGACCAACTCCTGACTCCATCATGAGACCCTGGACCTCATCTCAAGTGGGAGCGCTCGTCAAGCTAAGTCTAACGAGCCCAAACACGATGGAGTTGCGATGAGTAGATAGGCAGTTCCGGTGACCAACTCCTGACTCCATCATGAGACCCTGGACCTCATCTCAAGTGGGAGCGCTCGTCAAGCTAAGTCTAACGAGCCCAAACACGATGGAGTTGTGATGAGTAGATAGGCAGTTCCGGTGACCAACTCCTGACTCCATCATGAGACCCTGGACCTCATCTCAAGTGGGAGTGCTCGTCAAGCTAAGTCTAACGAGCCCAAACACGATGGAGTTGTGATGAGTAGATAGGGAGTTCCGGTGACCAACTCCTGACTCCATCATGAGACCCTGGACCTCATCTCAAGTGGGAGCGCTCGTCAAGCTAAGTCTAACGAGCCCAAACACGATGGAGTTGTGATGAGTATATAGGCAGTTCCGGTGACCAACTCCTGGCTCCATCATGAGACCCTGGACCTCATCTCAAGTGGGAATGCTCGTCAAGCTAAGTCTAACCAGCCCAAACACGATGGAGTTGTGATGAGTATATAGGCAGTTCCGGTGATCAACTCCTGGCTCCATCATGAGACCCTGAACCTCATCTAAAGTGGGAGTGCTCGTCAAGCTAAGTCTAACGAGCCCAAACACGATGGAGTTGTGATGAGTAGATAGGGAGTTCCGGTGACCAACTCCTGACTCCATCATGAGACCCTGGACCTCATCTCAAGTGGGAGTGCTCGTCAAGCTAAGTCTAACGAGCCCAAACACGATGGAGTTGTGATGAGTAGATAGGCAGTTCCGGTGACCAACTCCTGACTCCATCATGAGACCCTGGACCTCATCTCAAGTGGGAGCGCTCGTCAAGCTAAGTCTAACGAGCCCAAACACGATGGAGTTGTGATGAGTATATAGGCAGTTCCGGTGACCAACTCCTGGCTCCATCATGAGACCCTGAACCTCATCTAAAGTGGGAGTGCTCGTCAAGCTAAGTCTAACGAGCCCAAACACGATGGAGTTGTGATGAGTAGATAGGGAGTTCCGGTGACCAACTCCTGACTCCATCATGAGACCCTGGACCTCATCTCAAGTGGGAGTGCTCGTCAAGCTAAGTCTAACGAGCCCAAACACGATGGAGTTGTGATGAGTAGATAGGAAGTTCCGGTGACCAACTCCTGACTCCATCATGAGACCCTGGACCTCATCTCAAGTGGGAGTGCTCGTCAAGCTAAGTCTAACGAGCCCAAACACGATGGAGTTGTGATGAGTAGATAGGCAGTTCCGGTGACCAACTCCTGACTCCATCATGAGACCCTGGACCTCATCTAAAGTGGGAGTGCTCGTCAAGCTAAGTCTAACGAGCCCAAACACGATGGAGTTGTGATGAGTATATAGGCAGTTCCGGTGACAAACTCCTGACTCCATCATGAGACCCTGGACCTCATCTCAAGTGGGAATGCTCGTCAAGCTAAGTCTAACGAGCCCAAACACGATGGAGTTGTGATGAGTATATAGGCAGTTCCGGTGACCAACTCCTGGCTCCATCATGAGACCCTGAACCTCATCTAAAGTTGGAGTGCTCGTCAAGCTAAGTCTAACGAGCCCAAACACGATGGAGTTGTGATGAGTAAATAGGCAGTTCCGGTGACAAACTCCTGACTCCATCATGAGACCCTGGACCTCATCTCAAGTGGGAATGCTCGTCAAGCTAAGTCTAACGAGCCCAAACACGATGGAGTTGTGATGAGTATATAGGCAGTTCCGGTGACCAACTCCTGGCTCCATCATGAGACCCTGAACCTCATCTAAAGTTGGAGTGCTCGTCAAGCTAAGTCTAACGACCCCAAACACGTTGGGATGAGTAATTATGCCTAGTAGATAAGGAGTTTCGGTAACCAACTTCTATCCTCAGACCCTGGACTAAATCTGGGCTCAAAGTAATAATAAGAAAGTCAACTAAAATAAAGAAATCCAAATATCCTTTCAATTATAAAATTAAAATAAAGAAAGTAAGGATCTTGGTAATTCATTCGCAGTGCTGCATACTTCTCGCAACTATAGGGCAATGGAAACAGGTCACTACGTGTTGTCAATACCATAGAAGGTTACCCGATTTAGGTGACCTCTGAGTGTAGCTATGTGGCAAACTTACGTAATGCGCGCGGGACGATTTAACACAGGTCCGTCGTCTACGAGCTCCCGTTCCATACTGAGCCAGAGACGGCGGCGCGGTGTGTTTTGTCAAGTTTTGAGGGGATTTAGAGTCATCTTTAAAAAATTCTACCATAAGTAAATTTAGGGATACAGTAATGATTTTTTTTTTCGTGGTAGCTGCATAGTTAAACTTTGCTATGTTTATATTTTTAGGGCAGAATAATAATAGGACATCCGTGAATTTTTTTTTATGTAACCGTGTTTTGATCAAAAATTTACAAGTATTCAGAAGGTATTGTCTCTATTATCCAAGATGAAATTTTTTTTTTTTTTGCGGTGGCCGTCTTAAAAATTTTGTGCTGAATAAAATTGTATTCAAATTTTATAAGAAATGTTCTCTATGTTTGAGTTATCCTAAAACAAAACGACATGTATATCTGCAAATTCCGGAAAGGCCTTCCAAGAGAAGCCATGTTTTTCATAATTCTTGCTCAAAAATGTTATTTTTTTTCCGATGGCCGTCTAGATAAAGGTACGGACTATCATGTACATAAAGAATTAAGTTAAAAGCACTAAGTATTTTTGCGATATCCTCAAAAGAAAATTGAGGTTTTCGCAAAATATGCGCGTATAGGGAATAAGGCCTCTTAATTAATACACAGATATGTTAATTTGTCTAATAAAACGTCAGACACGGCGACATAACAAACTCATAATCTTTTAATGTAACCTAATGCATGCAAGTTACACAACGGATCTCGTGCAGTATCCATGATTAATTCATGACGCTCTAAGTAATTGACCTATTTATGATAATCTTTTAATAGCTAGGGATACACGCACAGACTTACAGGGATACAAACAAACAAAAAAAAAAGTGGTTGTCTGTAAAGGCGGTTTACGGACTATAATTTTGCGTGATAACATAATAAGATAATTTAAAACAAAAAAAGAACCGACTTCACTTAGGATCTGCTATTCCAAGAGGAAGTGGCCGAGTTGCTGTAAAAAATAGTGAAATCACTATACGTGTGCCTATAATAGTTGAAGAGTTCCCTCGATTTCTCCTGGATCCCATCATCAGACCCTGACTTGGTGACAATGGGACCATCTAGGGGTTATACCTGTTCGAATAAAAAAAAAATTTGAAAATCGGTTCACGATTCACGGAGATATGGAGTAACATACATACAAAAAACAAATAATGATGATAAAAAAATAAAAATAAAAATTCAGTCGAATTGAGAACCTCCTCCTTTTTTGAAGTCGGTTAAAAACTAGAGATGGGCCGACTAGGGTTTTTGCCGACTACACAATCGGCCGACTAATCGGTTTTCAAATTGCCGATTAATTGACCGACTAGTCGGCAATGACGATCGTAGGTTTTGGCTAACTGATTCCCAACACTTACAAGCTGTCCAGTATAAGCGAAACTTTCATACCATTATAACTAAGCATAGGTAATCAGTGGTCACCTTTACATTGGTGTATTTTAGTTGCGCGCTTGTTAGGCGATAGAAATTAAAGTACCAGGGCCTCAGTAATCACCGTCGCTTACCAAGCGCGTCTCTTTTACAAACCATTATTGCAGAGACCCCTAGATTCGTAACAAGTATGCGTAAACGTAGATTATTTTATACTGGTTTTATTGACACGATCGACTCGACGAAATTAGATTAGATGTCAAGCGGATTTACGGTCTTACACCTACTCCTATGTATTCATTATGCCCTAATACAATCGAAATATAAAAATTTTGACCACGTGGTCCCAGCGGAACGCTACATTTGTTTGAACATGCGGTCGGTTCTCCATCGATTTATAAAACGTTATCACGTCAAAAACTGCGCGCGCCAACCCGCCTGCCAAGCGTGGCGCGTAATGGCGCGTATGGCAAACCCCCCCTTAAAGGCTCCCATTTAAGGGGTGTGGGGAGGGGGTTTCCTTATAAGACGTCCACTGCTGAACATAGGCCTCCGCCTAGCAGACAGCAGTGGACGTCTTATGGCTGAGATGATGACGATGATGATGACACGCACAGATCTGCGCGCCGAATTTGTCTGGCGGATATGCCCGGCGGACAAATCCGTCGAAGTATAGCGCGAACGCGAATTGGACACTGATTTGTCTGCGGACACATCTGAATAGCGCCATACATGGAGGGATCTGTCTACCGGGCATATCTGCCGGACAAATCCTAGACTAGGTGTGTGTATGTGTGTGGGTATATGTAGGTACGATCGAAGTCAAAATATGTTTACACTTTCTCACCTTATACTCCTTGTAAATAATAGGGTCCAAAAATGTAAACATATTTTTGACGTCGACTGTACACTAGATACTATAGCTAGATTGCATAATACTTTGAACAAAGTGGTAGTAAATTAGCTTCAATTTAACTTTAGGTACCTATTTTAACGTTGCCTAGGTATCAATAATGAATTAGACGTCTGTCGATCAAAGAATGACTCATGCTAAAACTTGCTAGATCCGAAGGCCGACTGCAATTCATTCTATGAGTCTTAATTTAGCTAAATTGAATGTCTAGAATATTTAAATTCAATTTTAATAAAGATCTATTCGCCGCTTGCTAGCAATTAACATTCTCGGAAACATACATGAGATTTTAAATTAAATTTACAATGAGGACATTCCTTAAGTGGGAATTCTCAAAAATGTTCTTTATTCATTTTAAATATTAGTAGTGTTCAGGGCCGCAGAGAGGAATTTATTAGTATGTATTTCCCGACCACGGAACAATGGTGTTCCGGACATTTGGGAGGCGTATGCGGAGCCGAAGCCAACGCGCAGAGGCCCGTTCGACGTAACGAAGTGTGTAATAAAAATATAGAATAATGTAATGCAATGAATTCAAATAAAATATTAATTCCAGGTACAAAGGATGTGCCATTGAGTCTCACCGACGGAACCCGAACCTAGGCGCCATGCTTGCCATACTGCCGCGCTGGTTAGCGCGGCTCCAAGATGGAGGTCTCCTGAACCAGCTCCTCATGGCTGTTATGGGTAAGTTTGAAATAGACTTGTATCGTAATAATTGTAATAAATATAAGTTAATCAGTTAGATTATGAAAAAAGATTGGACACGTATTTTTTCGTTCAACAATTAAATAAAGAGTGATGGAGATACAGCCCGTTAGAGTTCCGCGTGATGTCATGCCGTGCTAACAGGAACCTAGGCGCCATGCTTGCCATACTGCCGCGCTGGCTAGCGGGGCTCCAAGATGGAGGTCTCCTCAACCAGCTCCTTATGGCTGTTATGGGTAAGTTTTAAATATACTTGTATCCTAATAAATATAAGTTAGATGATGAAAAAATATTGGACTCGTATTTTTTCTTGTCTCAATTAAACCAAGCGAATGATGGAGATATAGCCGGTTAAAATTCCGCGTGCCGTCACGCCGAGCTAACCGGAATCTAGGCGCCATGCTTGCCATACTGCCACACTAGTTAGCGCGGCTCCAAGATGGAGGTATTAGTGGACGATGAGCCATTTGGCACACGCATACTAGAGGTCAAAACAAATTTTTTGACAAGCAGTTCTTTAAAAAAATCCATTAGAATCGCCTCAACAAACTCTTTCATATGACACCACACACGATAGGTTTCTGAAAAAAAATCCCATACCTCGATAATGATGAATCAGCACCCCCCTCCTAGGGGATTTTTTTAAAGAACTGCTGGTTAAAATAAAAACTTTTTACAAAAAAAAGATAAACCGACTTCAAAAAGGATAAAATGAATCATTATATCTAAATATATAAAAGAAGAAACTGACTGACTGACTGACTGACTGACATATCAACGCACAGCCTAAACCGCTGGGTCTAGAGTTTCCAAATTTGGCATGTAGGTCCCTTATAAGGTCTAGGGGTGCACTAAGAAAGGATTTTTCAAAATTCACCCCGTAAGGGGGTGAAATGGGGGTCCAAAGTTTGTATGGGGAAACAAGATTTGTTAGACTATTTTATTTAAAACTTCACCGGAGTATTCCTAACAATAAATGAGTAAACACGTGTTTCAGCTTTTTGAAAATTTAACTCCTTAAAGGGGGAAATGGGGGTGAAAAAGTCTGAAAATCAATATGGGTATCGTTCCTATGGTTTATCGGGTCGCTGATTACGAAAACAACAACCATATTATCATACAACGTGGCAGGTGTAAAATATCATCCCCCAGGGGGTGAAATGGGGGTCCAAAGTTTGTATAGGGAAACAAGATTAGTCAGACTATTTTATTTGAAACTTCACCGGAGTATTTCTAACAATAAATGAGTAAACACGTGTTTCAGCTTTTTTAAAAATTCAACTCCTTAAAGGGGAAAATGGGGGTGAAAAAGTCTGAAAATCAATATGGGTATCGTTTTTATGGTTTATCGGGCCGCTGATTACGAAAACAACAACCATTTTATCACACAACGTGGCAGGTGTAAAATATCATCCCCCAGGGGGTGAAATGGGGGTCCAAAGTTTGTATAGGAAAACAGGATTAGTTAGACTATTTTATTTGAAACTTCACCGGAGTATTTCTAACAATAAATGAGTAAACACGTGTTTCAGCTTTTTTGAAAATTCAACTCCTTAAAGGGGGAAATGGGGGTGAAAAAGTCTGAAACTCAATATGGGTATCGTTTCTATGGTTTATCGGGTCGCTGATTACGAAAACAACAACCATTTTATTATACAACGTGGCAGGTGTAAAATATCATCCCCCAGGGGGTGAAATGGGGGTCCAAAGTTTGTATAGGGAAACAAGATTAGTTAGACTGTTTTATTTGAAACTTCACAGGAGTATTCCTAACAATAAATATGTAAACACGTGTTTCAGGTTTTTTGAAAATTCAACCCCATAAAGGGGGAAATGGGGGTGACAAAGTCTGAAAATCAACATGGGTATCTTTTCTATGGTTTATCGGGTCGCTGATTACGAAAACACTAATGATTTTATGATACAACGTGGCGGGCGTGAAATATCATCCCCCTGTTGAGGTGCGAGTGCGATAGCGTTGAAATTACTAAATATGAATATGGGAGTCGTTTTATTGTATTTTGGGACGTTAATTAAGTACGAAAATGGCATCAATTTCGAAATTTTTGTTAAATAAATAATTTTACCTCCGGGAAAGGACATAGGGTAGTTTCTATACCAAAAATCAGCCCTTAAGGGGGTGAAAAGAGGATTGGAAGGTTGTATAGAGAATTTTTAACCGTTGAACCGATTTAAATGAAACTTGATATAATAGATAGTTTGAATCCCGGGAAACGACTAAGGGTTATTTTCATTGAAAAAATTAACCCGTAAAGGGGTGAAAAGAGGGTTGGTAGTTTATATAGGATTTTTTCACAGCTGAACCGATTTAGATGAAACTTGGTATACAGATAGTTTGAGGCCCGGGGAGGAAAAAAAATAGTTTTTTTTCGCGAAAACTACCCTTAAAGGTAAAAAAGTTAAGGGTGAAACGGGGGTTGCAGGTTTTTATAGGGAATTTTAAGCCGTTGAACCGATTTAGACGAAACTTGGTATATAGTAAGTGTGAATCCCTGCAAATGACTAAGGGTTGTTTTCGTTCCGAAAATCATCCCTTGAAGGAAAAAGGGATTAAAATTTTGATCAGGAATTTTAACACCTAGACCGATTTAGATGAAACTTAATGCTAATTAGCATACAGAGTTTGAGTCCCGAAAAGGAACATAAAATTGTTTTTACCTCGAAAATCAGCCCTAAAGGTTAAGGGTGAAACGGGGGTTTCAAGTTTGCATGGGGAATTTTTAAACGTGAACGATTTAGATGAAACTTTGTATAGAGATAATTTAAGTCCCGAGAACGGACATATAAATAGTTTTCATTTCGAAAATTAACCCTAAGGTTAAGGGGATGAAATGGCGTTGGAGGTTTGAATGGGGAATTTTTAACAGCTGAACCGATTTTGATAAAACTTAGTATAGAGAGTCCCGGGAAGCGAAAAGGATGTTTTTAGGGTTTCGTACCAAAATAGTAGAAAAGGAACCCTTATGGTGCGACTTTGTTTGTAAGTCAGTGACCCAAAGGCAGGCATGTAACGCCAATTTATGAATTTTAAACATTAAGGGGTGGGGGGGGGGGGATTTGTGGGTAGGTAAATGAGAAATCAAAAAACAAATAACTTTATTGTGTGGCGTATCAAATAAAAGGGCTTAATGTGAGGATCTCTAATTAGTATAATTTTAACATACATAACTTTGAAGTTATTAAAAAAAAGGTGTAAATTAATCAATATCGGAAACTGTTAGACAGAAAAATTTGCAAAAATTACAGATATAATAGTTATTTACGTATAAATTACAGGAAAACTAATAAGAGTGCAGTCAAGCACCAGTCCGACTTAAGACAAAAAAATCGGGGTACGTGTCCGATTCACACTCAGCCGCCCTATTAATTCTCATGAAATCATTCTGAAAGCGTCTTTTTTCAAAAATGTAATAAAAAAGTTGTTCGTACGAAACCTTTGAGGCGCAAGTAAGATCCGTATTTGCGTGTTTTTTTTTAATTTCCTAAAATCGTTACTTAAAGTGGTGAAATGGGGGTTAAAAGTTTGTATGGGGCATTTTTAAATGTTGAACCGATTTAGATGAAACTTGGTATGGAGATAGTTTGGGTCCTGGGAAGGGGCAAAATTGTATTTATCCCGAAAAACAAAGCTTACGGGGGTGCATAGCAAAGGGGTTGGAAGTTTTATAGAGAATTATTTTCAGTTGAACCGATTTAGATGAAACTTGGTATAGAGATCCCATCATCAGAACAGCACCAGATTAATGTGGGACCATCTTCTAAATAGTTTCTTCCAAACAAAAAAAGAATTACTCGAATCGGACCACGGGTCTTGGCGTAATCGCTGAACATCCTACATCATCATTATCATCAAAACAATCATCATCATCAGGTCCACTCCATCAAATTGGTGGTTCTCGTGAAAAAATGCTTGAGTAACTTTAGAAAACACACAAATCACCATACATATATGTGCCTTTAAAAATTGAGGAGTTCCCTCAGTTGCTCATGGATCCCATCATCAGAACAGCACCAGATTAATATGGGACCAACTTGGATGTAGATTCTTCCAAACAAAAAAAGAATTAACCAAATCGAACCACGGGTCTCGGAGTAATCGGTGAACATACATTAAAAAAAAACACCAAACCGAATGCAGAACCTCCTTCCTCAATGGAATTGAAGTCGGTTAAAAATTGTTTTAGCCTCAAGTATGTGTGTGCCAAACGACTAAATTGTACATCGATTATAGTAACTGCGGATCGCCTTGAACGCTTCGTCTAGTCTAACTAGTAAGTAGTATGTGATCTTTCTTTACCGGTGTTCGAGTAAGGTCAAACATACTAGCCATGCAATTATATTTTACTGCATATGAAAACAGTATGAATGACCTTATGCTAACGAAGTAGTGCCATAAGTTAGTATAAGCAGAGCTTAGCCTTCAAGCACTCCCATATACAGAAAACCACAGTTATTGTTTTATCCTGGCTGGCCATATTGGCTGTTGCATGCATTCCACCCGACCAGGGGGGCGATTTTTGGGATCTGAGCGGTCGAATTAATGAAACTTAAGCTCGAAAGTAATCGCACTTGACAAAACTTTGTAGCTATAATTTTCACATTAAATTGATTCTGATTTTCGATTCCTGTCGCTGTTATTTTTAAAACACCGTTTCATCGTTTTAGACAGAGTTTTAAATGTCAGATTCGAGCGCTCGAATCTCAAAAATCAGGGGTGATGTCGTTTTGTATAAGGAAGCCAAAACTTTTCGCGGTTTCCAAGTTGGGCCCATAGTAAAAGTTGTTCACAATATCTCTTAATAATCACCTCGCTCAATATGTACGGTGGTTATTATTTCTCCCTAAATAAAAGTAAATTTGTGCATGTATCCTGGGTTAAAAACTAAAGCGTATTTAATGAAGAAGTCTAGGTACTGAAAGTTGATATTTCTGTAGCGAAGAGAAGGTAACAGTAAAGTGCAGTTACACTTACTACGGTGTCAGTTTCCTAGGTTATCATGCAGTTTTCTACAATGTTTATTAGCTAGGGATACACGGGATACACGGGATAGGATATGGATAGGTCAAATGCTACAACTTTGCCTACCATGCTCAACTTTGCAGCAGTTTAACTTATATTACAGACTGTATTTAACTTATATTGTTTGTTAATTCATGATGGGTTTTGATTTTATTTTGTCAGGTTCCAATATTATTTATTTTTAATTTAAGCTATAATCGTAATACTGTTCTTAAATAACTTATATTTGAAATACGTAGCAAGATTTAAACAACCCCGGATTTCTAACAATTTCACAAGCGTTTTATTTTAACCGCTGTTTCAATCCTATTACGAATTTATGACATAATTGTTGCTAATAATTTATCATGCCGCGGGGTGCCCGGCCTTAGAATTGTCCTCCACCATATCGTCCCGTGGTTACAGTAGGAGTCTGCTAAGGGAATATACCGGGAGATGGGCAGCAGCATCTTCCGAAAGCCTAAACAACAAAACTGCGCGCGCCAACCCGCCTGCCAAGCGTGCCGCGTATTGCAACCCCCCCCCCCCCCCCTTGGAGGTTCAGCAGTGGACGTCTTATGACTGAGATGATGATGATGAATAATTTATAAAAAACAAAAAATAATTCGACCACTAACCGGATGGATGGCTATCCATCCAAAAGGATATGAAAAGCCTAAATTTAAAAGAAGAAATATTTTATATAACGATTCCAGTGCCATCTTAGCTTTGCTTTGCGTGTTTATCATTTAAAACCTCTAACTTCAAAGCCGTTTAAACAACATTCAAACCTACATTTTCACCTCCGTTTCCTTAGTTTATAAACATGCACGCTTCCTATGCAGCCGCCATTTTGAAAATGGCGCAACCACCGCGTAGCTCTCATTCTAGAACAATCTAATCAAAGCAATGTTCTACCTGTACATAACAGGATATGGGACCAAGGTTTTGTGGCTGGTTTATGTTATAGACAACTGTAGTGAGTAGTAGTAAGTACAGTCACCTGCAAAATATCAACAGTCGACACTAGCTAAGAAAGAATCCATAATAGGGTACTTTCCAGTAGATAAACTTGATTATTTCGTTGCATTCATAAAATCTAGATTTCTACAATACATGGGATAATTTAGGTGTAACCTGTGTTTGCGCTTTACATGAATCATATAGTACTGTGACGTCACAACATTAGTCTCCCGTATAAACTTCATATAGGTAACAAATCGTTTTGACGTTTCCTAAAGAGTAGCTGATTTGATTTCATAGGAAAGTTGCCTATTCAGCGGATAGACGGAGAGCTGGCCACGTTAGATATGACACAATAATGAGAGCAACGAAACCCCTCTAGTCAGTTTGCTATACTATGCTTATTTATAGATCCGGACATCTGGCAGCTGTAAAGCGGTAAAGGTCAAATAATGCAAACTACTTCAAAGAAACAAAACCTGGAGTTCTGGTTTTGATGCAATTATGGTTTCGATGTAAAAAAAATATTATGTGCACTTCTGTTGCTGGCTGCACCTATACCTGTAAAATGCAATAAAAATACATAGTATATAAATAAAAATAGTCATTAGTCCTTACAAAACCTTCTTGCCCTCTGTGTCCGGTGAGTCATCGCAGTGTTACTTAATTCACACTTGGATTAGTTCAGTCAACGAGGTTTACTGACACTTCAGCTTTTTAACTTATAAGCAAAGGGCGGACAATGGATGCAATATGGTGACGAAAGCATAAGGTGGATAAGACTTTTATAAAATTTCGAGTAATATTTATGTATATAAAAATATTTGCAATTGGGACTTTATGTGCATTTCCTTCAATATTTACATTTAAAATAATTATGTCAAATGAAACCACAATTCGTAAATGGATACTTGATAAACCGGATCTAATTTAAGATACTTCTAAAGGCTCAATATTTTGTACAACATTTTAAGTAAATTTATTTGCGAAACGAAAAAGCGTTATTCATAAATTTCATAATTAATAATGGTGAAGTATCACTTTACGAATACACACCTAGTAAACCATCAAATTAGACGTGTGCGCCGCCATAAAAATCCGCGGCGGCGGCGCGCCGGTAATTTTTGGCGGCGTGGCTGCGCCACGCCGGCGTCAAGGTCACTTTTGTCTACATGATGATTCATATTAAAAATATGTAAAATATTAAACACTTTTTAAGAAAACGGAACATAACAATGTTTCATGCTGTTTGTTAATTTAAGGGTGTTTTTCCAGTACACCACAGCCTTGTTTTCTTCACGGAAATAGCATTTATGATGATGTTTTTCATAATTGTGATAAATTAAATTAAGATATTTGACTCGCAGTAAGTCCAAGCATACAGGTCAGCATTAAGGATCAATCCTGCCATCGAAAACGCTTGTACTCTGGCTAATTTTGTTGGTGATACAATTTTCGTTTTGGGGTTGTTAAAAGACACTATTTTAGTTAGGTAGGGCGGTTAGCGGTTAAAGGCTCCACGAGGTTCTTCCACATCTTTCTATCTTGAATGAGCAACCATCTTGGCGTCTATCCAGCTCAGTCCTATGGGTCGCAGCTCGGTCTTTACGCACCTCCGCCACGTGTGTACGGGGCGTCCGCCGTCTCGCTTTCTATCTTGAGGCAGCCACTCAAAAGCGATACTGGCATTGTTCAATGCTCCGTTTCAAAAAGTATGCCCGATCCATCTACACTTCCGTAGCGCTACTTCCTGGGCAATAGAAGACTGACGACCCATACTCCACATATCCTCATTTCTTGTAGTCTTCGGCCATAAGATGCGGAGGATCGACTGAAGGGACTTATTAACAAGCACTTGTAGATTGTGTGTCAGCCCCTTTGTCACTCTCCGGGTTTCGCAGCCGAAGAGCAGCACAGACTTGACAATGGATTCGAAGAGGAAGATTTTTATGCGCCGAGTAAGTACGTTGAAATCTCAAACTGCTCAAACAGGCTTGAGTTCTTAGTCCTGCTCTCGATGTCTTCGTCTGCACCTCCTCGACATGTTATTGTACTTCCGAGATACACAAATTTAGAATCTGATTCCAGTCGATCGTTTTTGAGCAACAATCTAATTCTACTCGCATCTCAACAGTTTTACTTCGGTTGATTCGCAGGCCCATGACTTCTTCTTCCTCTTGAAGGCTCTCGAGTTTAGCTTGAGCTAGAGATGGCGAAATCAGCACTATGTCATCGGCGCAATGCGGATCTTCTAGCTCCTTAGTGTCCCAGTTAATGTCTTTTGAATCACTTTTCTGATCACATCATCGAGAAGAATTACGAATAACAGCTGTTATGCCAGTGACATGAGGCATCATTGCTTCACAATGGCAGATATCCTTATAGGCGTTCCCTTTACCTGTTCATGGATCACCCTGCATGTTATTACCTTCTTACAAGGAGCGAATGATGCACTTGGGTACGCTCCTGCGACAGGCTGGACCACAGTGCGCTCTTCACGGTGTCGAAGGCTTTTTTAAAGTCCCAAATGACAGGAAAAGTTCTGACTACCATTGGACACACTGTTCAATGAGGATGAGTAGGCTATTGGTGTGGTCCGTGCAGAGTGACCTAGGCGGAAACTTGCTTGAACGTCTCTCCCGTAAGAGAAATAATAACCTAAACCCTATTTCAATCTGTAGACGTTTTTATGGTTTAATTCGTCAATACACGTCGTTAAATGTTCATCTGACTTTCCTTGATCGGAGATTGGCGTTGGCAAATTTTTGCCGAATCCTGAAATTTTGGCCAACGGCGTGGATTTTGAAATCCGCGGCGGCGGCGGCGGCGTGGGTCCCACGGCGCGGCTACGCCACGCCGGCGCGGCGCACACGTCTACATCAAATTAAAATTAAAGGACTGATATTCTATATGTAATATAGAAAAAATATATGATTATTTACTTCAAAAATAAAAATTATATTATGTAACTATTTGGCAATTATGTTCTCTTTTTTAAACCAATTGTAGTCATATCCACATTATGTATACCGTTTGACGTTATTTTGACGTAAATTGCATCCGTCGTCCGCCCTTTGCTTATAAGTTATAAGTCAAAACGGTCTGAGAAACGTTCAATTGTAATTAAGGCTGCGTTTACACCAGAGATGAGCGAGTGCGTTGCGAGGAATGTGTTTGTTAAGAACCAATCCTAGAGCGGCGTTGTGCGAGGATAAACAAATGAAGTGATTCTATTGGTTTTCAAAAACTTACTCGTCACACATCCTCGTTCATCTCTGGTACAAACGCAGCCTAATATTGCCTTTTCTACTTATACTCTTTGAAAGATACAAAAAAAATAAGATTGATCCACTTGAATCATAAAAAAAACATAATATCAACGAAATTTTTTTTGAACATTATGTGCCTGAGTTATTTCCAAAAACTGACACCTGACAGAAGAAATGCCTATCTGTATCCAGTGACGTGTAGCCATACGATAAATAAATAAATAAATTACCAAAAAAACATTTCCATTCTTAAGTGAAGTAAGTGCCCGGTCCATTCTCCGTGGTTCGAGACGCACTTGGTCAGTTTTTAGAGTTCATTACTATATACAAACTCGGACTGGGCGTTACACACATGCCGAACGCATCCGGATAGTCAGATTGAGATGAAATGGACTGGCTCGGCTGTAGGGAATTCAATCGAGATTGCCCATACAAAGAAATACCGATATTACATTCACTAGACAAAGTGGCCTGTAAAAAACTGACCAGAACACCTGATCGCACCTGATGGACTGATAACATGGCTCCTCTACATGATGGGCCATCATAGGGACGCAGCTATATGACGAAACGAGATCGCGATATCGTTAGCTCCCTCTAACGCATAGCTGCGTCCCTATGATGGGTCATGTAGAGGAGCCAACAGAGTCTACGATGGTCTACTAATAATTTAAAGAACATTGACATAGTTTTTCATATCTACAAATTAACCTAATTATGTACCTATGTTATTTTTGTGTGGTTCGGCGTTGGATGAAAAGTTTATAATATGGGGTCTTCGTTGATTGGGTTCATATGAGTCAGAGACGAGAAATGCAAAGATTACAGGTATACAAGAGGAATGATACAAAAAACGTGTCAAGCACAAGTTGTATCCTCCCGCAAGGTTCTAAAGGTCTATCCGTTAAATTAGTAGTCCGCCTCGAACTGAGAACTCGCGATTTATAAAAAAAACACTTTCTTGCAAAACGAGTTGACCAACAACACTCCTACCTACAGTCGCCATCAAATACAAGGTGTAACAAAAATGCTGGAGATCCTGTTATGGGCATAATTGGTATCGTACCTATTCTAATTATGAAAAACGAAGAAAAATTTTTTTCGCGCGATTTAATAGTACATTATTGCAGAGGACGGGAAAGGGAAATTCGTGGACGAGCGATATTTTCGGACGAAGCGCAGCTGAGTCCGAAAAAATAAGACGAGTCCACGAATTTCTATTCCCGTCGAGGCATATATATAGTGCTTTTCTCCAAATGTGCGAGGAAATAAAGTAAAGTAAATGAAATACATTACAGGTTTTGGTTACGTTATTAGCGTTCAATGTCATGAATTAGCTTCCCTCTATAACATATTTTTTAAGTATAAAGCACTATGTATACTGCCAATTTTCATTCAAATAATATTTAAAAAGAAATTTTCTTCAAAAGCTATTTAAGACAGTATTAAATATGCTCCTTTCATACAACTGTAAAAGATTAAACGGCTATTAGACATTGCAACCTGCAGGGCCCAATCTGTTGTGTACCCTGCCTCTCCCACCCCTCCTTCAGCTCCCTACGGGCCCTACCTTTAATTACACCTTCCAACCTGACAGATTGGGCCCTGCAGGTTGCAATGTCTAATAGCCGTTTTAAACCTTAAAAAAAGTTGTGTTGTCTATGATTGTATTAAGCCTCATTCGCACGATCAGACGCGGTGCTATGACAAAAAACGAGACAACCAAGGTTTTTGATCTCACTATCTCGCTCTATTCTATAATCTGAAGGGATTGCCGTTCAGACGGTGTAGATGTCGCTTAAGTAATTGGCTGTTTGAAATGATATTTGTTAGTCGGATGAAAAGTTTAAAAGGTAAAAAACAATACAGTAATGGATTTTACTAGTCAACGCCTAAAATATGTATACACTTTTGAACCTTATTGCAATGGAGTAAGGTGCAAAAGTGTACACATATTGATGGCGTTGACAAATTACTTCGCGTCCGCTAAAACAGGACAATAAGGATTTTTATTTTTTTTAATTCGTTTTGGTAATAAATTAAGAACTTCACGTACTCATTTTGCTACAGTAAGGTGAACCTTTCCGAGCACATTGGAGAAAAATTTAGTTTTATGGGGCCCACCGACTATCAGTCCGCCTGACGACATCGGCCTGTCGGTTAGAACAAAAACTTGACAGCTACGAACAACTGAGAGGCCAATATCGTCAGGCCGACTGATAGTGGGTGGGCCCCCTTAGTATGGAGGGTAAGCCGGCTGTCCCGTAGAAAAAAATAATTGTTACACGTCCAAAAATGTTTTCTCCTTCTTTTTCTTAGTCGCAATATGATACCAATTATGCCATTAAACGGACCGCCAGTATTTTTGTTACACCTGTATATTGAAGCGGCCAAGATACTCAAAAATATCTGAACATGCACTTTATCGCTGTGGTGTCACCTTTATACATATACATATAATCTATGATGTAACCATCGTATATTTAAGGTGTCATCTATAAAATATAGATCCAGCATTAACCCAGCATCTGCTTGTTTCATTACTCATCCTTCCGAACCTTACATGGCGACCCTGCCAGGATTCGAACCTGGAATCTTCTGATTTACCTTACATCGCCTTGACAATAGAGGCGTCGTTCAGATATTTGTGGCCACCTTGGCCGCTCCGATATATTTGATCAAGATGAGGATCATTAAAACAGTGTAAAATAGGGTCTCTTAAGAGGCTGACAAGACCCAATGACCTTCGAATTGACTTTACTTAAACAGTCATATAGCTATAAGTACTTGTTTTGGAAAAGTAAAAAAAACATATGTTAATATTCATTATATTTAAAAGAACTTGGTTAATTCCAATACACGATTGGACGAAATCGGCTCGATAGAAAATAATTCCAAAGTTACATCTAAAATTAGCTTAAAACAATCGCACATCTTTAGTTTCTTGGCTTATATGTCTGTAATTAAGGACAACTTTCCACCACACTAATACTAAAAACTTCGTTGCCTTAAATTTCTCAATAAATGCATAGTTTTTTTTTAATTAATCATTTTGCAAAATTTGCAATGAGCTCCCATACTAATCGTAACGCAGTGTTTCTCTTTCACTCGCGCTGAAAAAGATAGGGAGGGAATTTAGCTCTTATCATCCTCTTAAGAAGTAAAGTACCATGGAACCCTAAAAAGCGGTTATAACCGCACTCACGCAACTGACACCTTCTGACACCCCAGGGCGCCGTACATCCCGTTTCCAATGCATCTTATGTACGTATATGTATCTGTACATTACACGACTACACTCAACAACAATTAAAATATGTTACCTTGTAAGGAACTTCTATACGAAGCAAGGACAACATAAAATTTGGGCACCGTTGAGTCTGCAGACAGATCTGAATAGCAATTAATACATTGACGGATCTGCCCGCCGCACGGAACTCACATTTTTGAAGAGTATAATAGTCAACTAGTTGATCCACCCACAGTGGCGGCGGGTCAAAAAATCTCATAGGCAAGTCAGAGCTTCATTTAGCTTAAAATTTCTTCATGAGCTGAAGGAATACTGCTCAGGTGCCTGACAATTAGGCAAGCCGGCGTGAATCGAGTTCTATGGACGCGCCGCCACTGACACCCAATGGCCACCAGGCGCATTAGTGGTTATCTGGTTCATATAACTTTTCCTTGGTCTTCCTCTCCCTCTCTTTCCATTTACCTTCTCTTCTATTATGTTTCTAATGAAATCGTCGTGCCGTAACAGAGGCCATCCATAGTTTTCATTTTTCGGCTAAGTATCACGTCATGCATCACTTTCGCACTTACATACTTGAGAAGTGAACAGAACAGACAGCTATGGTGACCGGCAATAAAAACCCGACCATATTAGGCTAGCTGGTAGCAGGTGCCGAGCATCCCTCCCCTATCTATTTCCCCTCCCTCTTTCCTCTTCTCTCCCCTCCCTCCCTCTCCTATTTCTAAGCCCATCGAGTTTCTCCTTTCATCTTTTCTATTTAGAACGGCTATGTTGGTTACTCGTTCTGTCCAGCTTATTCCTACCATCCTACTACCATTCCTACTACCTACTTCAAGTTATATTTACGAAAAGCTTAAATTATTTAACTTCGAGTGTGTGTTGAGTTGGTATAGTGTGATGGCTCCTCTACATGATTGATGGGCCATCATGGGGACGCAGGTATACGACGGAACGAGATCGCGATAACGTTAGCTCCCTCTAACGCATAGCTGCGTCCCTGTGATGGCCCATCATGTAGATGAGCCATGAAAGACGAAATGGCGTCGGATGTCTGCTGACAGTGCTGACCACTATAAATTGATCTAGCGTCGAGCGTGCTTTCCGTGACCGTCTTAGGGCGTTTTCGCACTACGTCCGATCCGAATCCGATCCGAACCCATGAAAATAAGATCCGAAGTAGCCGTAGAACTATTTCTATGGTAGTTTACGCACTAGGTCCGATCTCCGTCTAACGATTTCGTTCCGCCATTCTAGAATTTATAGTATTATTTGTATGAACGCTTGCGCACTGTGTCCGAGTTAAAACCGAGCTGCGTACCGAGCAGAGAGGCTGCGGGGCGGGCGGGGTATGCGGCACTCCCCTCAACCCTCTCAGGGGGGGGGGGGGTGAAGGGCGGTGCGGGGGGCTGAGGGGCGGGGGGTTGACGTCAAATTCACGGATTTGGATCGGACTAGTGCGTAAGCAATATCCGAATTCGGTCCAAGTTTTTTAGACCCACATTTCTCGAGTTCGGATCGGATATAGTGCGTAAACGCCCTTAGTGTGACAAATTATGAATGTCAAAATTAATTTTCCTTATCTGAAACGTGACTAGTGCGTAAGAAGTTATGTAATAGTGTGTGTCGTAGATAATCTACCCGTACCATTATCTCATTACGTTCGCGACCAACCGATAGGTACATTTAAGCATTTAAGTATGTACAAGAACCTTCGGGAATCGGCGATGACTTCTCTTTCTAAAACCCGAAGGTTCTTTTTAGAGCTCACGGACTGTAGACAGTTGTGAAATACTCGTAAGAGCCTCACTAAACTGATTTTTGATTTTCGGTGGATATAAATTCCGAATATAATATCCGGGTACAACTCCTATTTTCAGAACAGGTCAATCAATAAGCGTTTACCTAAATATATGTGTCACAATCCAGGAAAAAAGTTACTAGTACTTTCTAAAACTACGTAATATGCACTATGTAATAATGAAAGAAAGAAATGTTCTTGTAAAACCACGAAGGTCCCTTGCACTAAACTTTAGGAGACTAGAAATTTAAAAGTTTAGGACAGATTTGTGTTGTTCAAAATGATGATTTGCCCACTTAATCTGTCGAGAAATAGGACATATAATATGTACAATTGTACAGTCGCCATCAAATATAGCGGAGCGGCCAGGGTACTCAAAAATATCTGAGCATGCACTTTATCGCCTTGACAAAGACGTTGTTCAGATATTTGTGACCACCTTGACCGCTCCGATATACATAGTAGATGATAATAGTGTCCGCTGAGAAAAAACCCAGCGGCAAAACCAAAACACGCAAATTATATTGTCAACGGAAGAACTTGTTATTTTGTATTTTTATTAAGTATCCCATAATTATCTTCCAACTTGACCTGTCCTCCAATTTAAGCCGTGGATACATGCACAGATCTGCCCGCTGGACCAGTCAAGCAGATATGTGTCTCTCCGTCTTCCGTCAATGTATGGGAGGCAGGAACGGATCACATATGTATGGTAGTAATTTTATAAGATATTCGAATTTTACTAGAGGTTTTTTCCTACAATTCGGACATCTTAAAAAATCTTACTATATCTGCGGGCGTGCGCAGTGCTCACAGAATGATTAACGTCATGCATCGATCTGTCATCAATGTCATTATAATTGATGTACTATACAGTCCGTGAGCTCTAAAAAGAACGTTTGGGTTTTAGAAAGAGACCTCGGGTATCAATGAACAGTGACACATGAAAAAGCAGAACAGCAATATTACCTTCGTGTGTCATCACCGATTCCCGAAGGTTCTTCTTAAAGCTCACGGACTGTTAGGACGCTCAACTCGAGCGTCCACTCGAGCCTTACACTTGTTGTTTCTTCCATTGACTTGCATTTGTTTATCTCTTCCGACTGTGGAGCTCGGACTCCGTAATAAAGCATTACATCACAGAGTTTAGTAACCAAAGCACGCCCGGCCTCGAACGTGGCTTCCAAAAACGCCTTGATGACCGGCTACCGCGCTTGGAGCTACCGCGATCATCAAAATTGAAAATGGCACTGAATCCTATGATGGCTATGATCCTACCTGTTTTCCTCAATAATTTCCTGTCTTCACCTATTTGCTTTTTGATTTTGAGAGTTAGTTCAACGATAACTTTAGTAACGTTTTTTTGATCTTTATGAAATTTGTTGGGATTGTAGCAGAGATACATACAAGAGAGTTCGTATAAGAGAAAGATCTCTCAAGGGGTTGTGGAGCGAGAGGGCGTGATAAAATCATCAGGGTCTGTAATATTGGTCACGTCGTTTGCAAAGAAATCGCGAGTTCTCAGTTCAGTGCGGACTGCTAGTGTATGTACAGAAAAACTTGATTTTGTATAAACAATCTTGATTCTTTCAAGATTATATTATTATCTCGGAAGCTGTGCCGCTATCAGTTATCAGTTAAACCTTGATAAATAATTACTCATACCATAATCACCGTTTATCTCAACGGTCATGACATTGGCTCATGCTTGACATTTCTACACGACTTCACACAATAAGGTTACACGTGGGCAATGTTATTGTTACTGGTTCTTTGTTGTAACTTTACCCATTTCTTTATTATACCTAAAGCCTCGTTATCAATGGAGTGATTCATTGAATTCGGTAGGTATGTTAAAAGTTGCATGTTAGTGATCTCTGGTTACTGTTAACTTATTTACGTCTCTGTCCATTTAGCCGTCAATAGCTAGGGATACACGCACAGATGTGCTCGCCGGATTTGTCCGGCGGCTGTGCCCGGCGGACAAATCCGTGCGTGTATGACGCTATTCAGATGTGTCCGCAGACAAATCCGTGTCCAATTCGCGCCATATACGCACGGATTAGTCCGCCGGGCACATCCGTCGGACAAAACCGGCGGGCAAATCTGTGCGTGTATCCCTAATATTTATAATAGAGTGAGTGCTACTTTATATTTATAAAGGGTCGGCAACGCACATATGACACTTCTGGAGTTGAAGGCGTCCATAGACTAAGGTAGCTGCTTACCATCCGGCGAGCCGTGTTAACCGTCGTGGTATAAAAAAGTTTTTAACGACGTTTTCATTGCCACATTTACCAATATTTATGGTTAATCAAGTTGAGATAAAAAAACAAGCCAAAATAACTTGTAAATAACAACAGAGCCAAAAATAAACTAAAACAATCACACGCTTGAACAACTTTCTAAATTCCAACTAATAATGTAAACAAATCTACAGCATCGATTAAATCTCAATGGCATATCGGAAGTAATTGGTCGGCAGTATTGTATAATTACCTATTAAGTTACACTTTACAAACCATATACTTAGACCCAATCTCGTAGCCGTAAGGTCTACAACTGGTCAGTTAATTATGTGATGTGGGGCAAAGTTATTAACAACCGCAGCAGTGCCAACTTTGCCCTGGGGGTTCAGCCATTATTTACATCATATTTTAAGAGGACAATTAAGAAATGAGCTTGACGTAATTTGTATTTTTTTTCTGGTGCACCTTCCGGCAGATTTCACAACTCTTTACCATAGACAGTAAGGATCCGAAAAGTCAGAAGCATATCCAATAAGTTTTTTTCCGATTGCAACACCATCTACGCATTGCTTATGCATTTACCTTCATTAGTATTTAAAATGCGAACGAAATTACATTATAAGCGCCCACACGCGAACAACCCCAATTTTTTCCCACTTAAGTGGAACCCAGTGCTAACCTCAAATATTGTTCCAGTGACCATCCCCGTCCTCAACTTCGGCATGCTAATGGGCTGGCAGTCGCCCATGACACCCCTCCTCCAATCCGAGGACGGTCCGGCGCCGGAACCGATATCCGACGACACGATATCATGGATGGCGTCCGTCACGTTTCTGCCGCCAGTGTTCTGCGGCGTGTTCGTCGGGGACCTGGCGGACAGGTGGGGGAGGAAAATCACCACCATGCTCACGTCGCTCATGCTTGTGGTAAGTACTTTAGAACTGCATTCTGGGTGGAAAGAGAAGTGTCGTAGATTGTATTGAGCCTTTAGTGCTCTCGTCTTGCACTAATATATGAATGAAACGCGGAGTAAATGATGATGAATATTTATAATGGTTGAATATATACAATGGCTATTTTACAATTAAATACAGAATTTAATATTTGATCTCCGATCGCTAGAAAGAATCCCGAAAGAAGTGTCAGGCGTTGACGTGACAGTCAAAAGGATGTGGGCAGTCCATAGAGGTGCGCCACAGGACCCCCCTGGGAGAATCAGAGTCCCGCCTGAAAATGAGAGGGAAACGTTACTTTACGACCAGATCGAGTAGTTCTATCCGGGACAACAGCTTGAGTAGGCTTAGGTGCTGCTGTAGGTGAAGCTGTGTCGCTCTGCACGTAAGCTGGTTTTACGCGATCGATGGAGACTGTCACTGGTCCTCGTGATAAGTCCAAAGTGACAGTCTTGTTTGTCCGGCTTATAACGCGATATGGGCCAGTGTATGGCGGTTCTAGCGATCCACGCAGTGCATCCTGTCTAAGGAAAACATGGCTGCATGAACTCAAGTCTTTATGAACGAAGACTGATTTGTTTCCGTGCCTTGATGCTGGGACAGGTCTGAGGTGTGACATATGGCGTTTTAACTGAGTGACAAAGTCATCAGGCTGCAGCGTGTAAGAGTTATTGGAATGGAAGAACTCACCCGGGATGCGTAAAGGCTCACCGTACACCATCTCTGCAGCTGAGCATTTTATGTCTTCTTTCCACGCACTTCTAATGCCGAGTAGGACGATCGGCAACACCTCAGTCCATCTCGTACTGTTGTGGGCCATGATGGCTGCCTTCAGGCT
The DNA here is from genome assembly GCA_911728535.1 of Pammene fasciana. Lineage (NCBI taxonomy): Eukaryota > Metazoa > Arthropoda > Insecta > Lepidoptera > Tortricidae > Pammene > Pammene fasciana. The sequence continues at coordinate 6,027,635 of OU452294.1, forward strand.
GCGATGAAGACGTTCGACCATAGAGTTAGCTTGCGGGTGGTAAGCCGTCGTGTGACGTAGCTGTGTACCGCAAAGCTCTGCCAAAACCTTAAACATACGGGAAGTAAATTGGCGTCCTTGGTCAGTGGTTACCGTTTGTGGACAACCGAAGCGCGATATCCACGTGTCGTAGAATGCATGAGCTACCGTTTCAGCCGTGATATCAGATAGTGGCTTTGCTTCAGGCCACCGTGTGTACCTGTCTATAGCTGTGAAAAGGTAACGGAATCCTGATGAAGGTGGCAATGGGCCAACCAGATCAATGTGTACATGGCTAAACCTTTCTTCTGGTAATTTAAAATTTCCAAGAGGAGAAGAAGTATGACGCTGTACTTTAGCACGTTGACACGCCTCACATGCGCGTACCCAGGTACCGCAATCTTTGCGTACGGATGGCCACACGAATCTCTGAGTAACAAGTTTTATTGTGGATCTCGTACCTGGATGACTCATGCCATGAATCGTGTTGAAAATCTTCTGACGATGTTGTTTGACGATAAACGGACGTGGCCTTGCTTGAGAAGTGTCGCAATATAAATAAACATTGGTACCTGGCACGGGTACTTTCTCAAGTTTCAGTGACGACGATCGCGTGGCTAGGAGTTCTTGTAATTCTGGATCTTCCTGCTGAGCCTGCGCGATGGCTTCGAAGTCTGGTGGCACGGCAATGGCCTCGATACGGGAGAGCGTGTCAGCGGTGATGTTGTCCTTCCCGGAGATATGCCTGATGTCGCTTGTAAACTGCGAAATGAAATCAAGGTAATTGAATTGTCTCGGGGAACATTTCCTGTCTTTTTGCTGAAAGGCGAAGGTGATGGGTTTATGATCCGTATAAATGACGAAATGTCTGCCTTCGACCATGTAGCGGAAATGTTTGACACTCTCGTAAATGGCGAGCAACTCCCGATCGTATGCGCTGTATTGCGTTTGTTGCCGTGTCATCTTCTTTGAGAAGAAAGCAAGTGGTTGCCAATGTCCTTGTACTAGTTGTTGTAACACACTGCCCAAGGCTGTGCTCGATGCGTCAGTCACAAGGGCGAGTGGTGCGTCCATTATAGGATGAGCCAATAATGTGGATTTTGCAAGGCTAGACTTACAGTTTTGAAAAGATTCCAACTGTTGATCAGTCCAAGTTAGTGGAGATGAGCTTTTAAGTTTAGGTCCAGCTAGCATGTCGTGAAGAGGGGCTTGGTGCTCGGCAGCGTGAGGAACGAATCTCCTGTAAAAATTCAGCATGCCAAGGAACCTGCGAAGGCCACCGACTGTCTTTGGTGGAGGAAATTCTTGCATTGTCTTTACCTTCTCGTCGATGGGACGCGTGCCTTCTTCAGAGACAGTAAATCCTAGAAATGTGACTTCCTTCTGGCCAAATGAACACTTCGATTCATTGATGAGCATGCCGTACTCCTGGAATCTGTCAAAGACTTGCCTTAAATGGTCTAAGTGCTGTTCGGCATCTTTTGAATAGATGAGCACGTCGTCGATGTAGGAGTACACGAAGTCCAGGTCTCGGAGAACCTCATCCAGGAACCGTTGAAAGGTCTGGGCTGCGTTCCGGAGACCAAAGGGCATGAAAGAGAAGGAGAACATCCCGAAGGGTGTTGTCACCGAAGTTTTGCAAATGTCATCTTTGTATACAGGAATTTGGTTGTACGCCTTAACTAAGTCTATTTTCGAAAAAATCTTACTACCAGCTAGACGATGAGCGTAGTCTTCTATGTGACGGACGGGGTATCTGTCGGGGATAGTGCGCGCGTTCAGCGCACGGTAATCTCCGCACGGCCGCCATCCGTTTCCTTTCTTAGGCACCATATGTAGCGCCGATGCCCACGGTGAATCAGCCCGTTGTGCTACACCGTCGCGAAGCATTTCTTCAAACTGCTCTTTTGCTATCTTCAGTCGGTCAGGAGCTAAGCGACGTGGTCTGCAGAATGTTGGAGGACCTGGAGTAGTTCGGATGTAGTGAACAGTGGAATGTTTTACCTCTCGTGGCAGTCCAGATGGTTTCGTTAAACTGGGATATTCTGCTAGCAAGCGGTGGTACTCACTGTCACCCGAAATTGCTTTAACGCTGGATTGGTTGCAGTGCTTCAGCTGTCCCGTGGTTGACAAGGTCGTCAAGCTGTCAATAAGCAATCTTCGATTTCTGCAATCTATAAGAATACCATAATATGCAAGAAAATCAGCGCCGATTATTGGTTTAGTTACGTTTGCAACGACAAAGTTCCAAATGAAATCCCTGCGCAAACCTATGTCTAACTTTTGCTTGATTACGCCGTACGTATGTATGAGTGAACCATTAGCGGCAGTAAGGGAGTAACTGTCAGGCGACTTGCATTTGGGCATGAAATTTCGTGGCAAAACGCAGAGGTCAGATCCGGTGTCAATAAGGTATTGAATTTTTGTAACTCTATCCGTGATGAATAGGCGGCTGGTCGTAGTATGACAGCCAGCAGCCGCCGTGGTAGACTGTCGTACTAGTTTTCCGGTTTAAAGTTGCACGGCGGAACGCATTTCCGTGCGTTGGTATTAAAGTGACTATGATACCAGCACATACCTGATTTGGCAGATCGATACCGACCATGTGATTTGGATCTGCTGCGACTGCGTGAGCTGTTCCTGTTAAAACGCGAACGTCGCTGACCGCTGTTACTACCGGTTACTTAGTTGAGCAATCTGCTGCGTCATTTCACTCTGGATGCGTGCCGTTATTGACCGCTCCATCTTGTTAAACATATCTTCAAACGAATTCATGCTTGCAACTTGCTTGAAGGAAGAACACGGTGTCACGTCGATGATTTGATCTGCAAGAACTGCGATGTCGTCTAAAGAAGCGGTTTTCTGAGACGCGATGATCGCTTGCACTTGCGTAGGTAGGCGACTAGACCACAAACTACGAAGAAAATCGTCGGTGACACTATCGCCAGCTAATCCTCGAAGATGACGAAGGAATTGGCTTGGTTTCCGATCTCCAAGTTCTTCAAATTGCAGCAACTGACGTCTTTTGTTTTCTTGTGACGTTGACACACGGTTGATCAATTCTGTTTTCAGTTTTTCGTATTTTTCTGTTGCTGGGGGCTTCGTGATGATATCCCGCACTTCGCGCGCAGTTTTGGGATCTAGCTCTCGGATCACCTGAAAGTATTTCGTCGAATCCGCTTTTATGCCCCAAACTACGAACTGCGCCTCGACCTGGGCGAACCAAACTTCCGCATCTTCTGTCCAAAACGGTGGCAATCTCATGTTCGAACGATCCACCGCCGCAATTGGCTTTTCCGGGTCGATTTTCTCGGTAACGGCATCTTCGTAGCCGTCGGTCATTTTGAATGTCGCGGGTTGACGGCGAACAAAAAAAACTCGGGGTCACCAATTTAGTGCTCTCGTCTTGCACTAATATATGAATGAAACGCGGAGTAAATGATGATGAATATTTATAATGGTTGAATATATACAATGGCTATTTTACAATTAAATACAGAATTTAATATTTGATCTCCGATCGCTAGAAAGAATCCCGAAAGAAGTGTCAGGCGTTGACGTGACAGTCAAAAGGATATGGGCAGTCCATAGAGGTGCGCCACAAGCCCCTATATAAACCACGAGACTTTTCTTTCCGGACAAAATACATTAAGGCCGTTCCTCGATTCAGACAAGCCACGCCCATCCGTTAGAGACACGTTTACGGCTCCCGTGCACGAAAGAAAGAAATGCAGCGCTCTTAAGGATCAGACTTTTTGACCAAACTACGATAAATAAGCGATTCTACAGAGTTTTGTCTAATTTTGCTTCTGTGACTTTTTAGATAAACCAGAATACCATATTTTTTGCTTAGTTATATTGCTTAATCTCTTATAGTTTACGTAAGCTAAGAAAAATAAGGGGGAAAAGGACCCAACTTTGGAGTTTTTTTTCTATCGAGGCAACTTTCAGCAATCGTGTTTCGGCTTGTGCCAAAAACCAAGAGCATATAGTCTAATAATATATATTCGAAAATAAATTCAGTCCCTTTTCCCGTTTAGTCTCTAGAGAGTTTGAAAAAACCTATAATTTTTCAAAGTAGCCCGCCCCCTACAGTTGATTGTTCATTGTTTTTTAACGCAACGATTGCAAACATGAATACAACCCGCCTGATGCATGATGATAAGAGGTTACCTAGTTTTTAAACTCCAAGGGATTGTGTTAAGAAAGTTGCTCTCATACACAATTGAATACAGACAATTTGACACTTTATAACGGCTGGGCTGGGTCATATGCGCGTTGCTCTAAAAGTAAAGTGACTTGTTTTTTTAGAAAAGATTAGGTACATTGTAAAACTGGTAGGGTAAGGTCACCAATAGATGAACGATTAAGCGACTACACCAACTTTGGTATTTTTTGTATGTCAGTTACAACCAATTTTCATATAGTTAAATTTTTTTATATGACTCTGCATATAATCCCGTTTAAAACAAGCTATTCCAAACCCTCCTATGACCATACATTATTTTTATAAAAATGATTATGTGCCGGGATAGGCCGTTTTGCCCAGAAGATGAACAAAGTGCCCTAATTATGAACGTTTTGATCCAAAAGATGAACTAGTAATAAAATATGAATCGGTGTCCAATTTATGAACGACTTGACTCCAATAGATGAACTAGTTTTGGAAATGAAAATGCATTTGTTAAGAACAGTCTAACTTTGCCCCAAATAAATTATGCATGCTAAACAAAAATACCCAAAAAAAGGGAAGGAGATTATTAATATGACCATCAGACTATTACGAATTTGTAATTTATTGTGTTAAATTAAACGGTTTATCAAATAAATATATACGGACCACATAAACACTACTTTGTTATATGGCAATACTTCTGTCAATTTTATTTTATTTTAGCCATTAAAAGTGTTCACATTAGAACTGCTTGCCAAAACATGAACTAATAAATTTTGTTAGTTCAAGTTTTGGACACGATACTGACAAAATGAACCAACTAATTTGAAGCCAAAGTCATTTATTGGAATCCAACCCAAAAGATGAACTAGGAAATTCTCTTAGTTCATCTTTTAGGTATAGAAACATAAGTTGAACAAACACGTTTTCATACTAAATAAAACCCTAAAATCAAGGTGCTAGGGAAAGAAAGTGCCGTTCAACTTTTGGTCAAAAAATAGTGTACCAGACAGCAATCAGATTAAAATATATATGGTTTGTCTATCGTTTATATCAGAATTTATACAAGCATTTGAAAAAAGTAGCCCATGCCCAGAAGTTGACCGCCGGTCATCTATTGGAAATTACACACAATATTGGAACCATAACTTGACCAGCAAATATATCATTAAATAATAATAAACACGCAAATTTTAGTAACGTGAATGAAAGAGATATTAGTCTAGAATCTAAAATGACCAAAACCATGTCAGTAGGTCTAGTATTCTATTTTCTACGCAATTAAAAGCTTATATTTTAAAGCGCTTTCCTTATTAAGATTTTCATATAAACGGCGATTTTGGCGCGAAGCCCAGATGCGACGAGCGATCACGGCCACACGCGAGGCGCAACTGTCTGGCAGTTTAAATGACAATGCCGGCGCAGTGTTGCCGCGTTACAGAAAAATACTCTTAAGCGCGTAACATAATTCACGGTTTAATTATTTAGATTTTAAGACGTTTCGTTCATCTTTTGGGGGGCAGTCAACTTTTGGTGCCACTACCCTATCTCTAAAAATAAAGTGTCCAATAGTGTCCATGGGCTATGATTAACTGGAAATAGTTATTCGCTGTATGATAATCTATGCTCTTAAAAAAATTACAATATTATAATTATCTACGATACATACATAAATTGTTCGTGTTTTTGTTGTGATCCTAATTGACATTGTCTCGCGTATGTAGATTAAGTAGTAAAACGTGTCGTACAATGACACAAAAGACTTAACCACAAGAAAAAGACAATGGCAGATTAATATGCTGTCATACTTACAACTCATAGTGTGATTTGTGACAAACATTGTGACATTTTTAATTGACATCATCATGGTGACTTCATTTTTTTAGGCGCCATATTAAAAAAAATTTAAAAGACAGTAAAAAAAATCATTAATCACGTTAGTAACCAGTATCCACTGTCCCTGATAGTAAACCGTTATCGTAGCCTATGGATGTGTGTAACTCCAGGGCTGTGCATACCCATACCCTTACCAATACCCTTACCCATACCCTTACCCATACCCATACTCATACCCATTCCGAAGCCGAATACCCATAATCCATACTCATACTCATCCTCATACTCACTTCAACATACTCATACTCATAAGGAGCTTCGGCTGTTCGTAAAACCTGCCGCCATCTTTGACGCTGTATGAATATCGGACGTTGAAACAAAAAATAATACATTGCAGGCTTGGCCTGAAAAGTTGTATGAAATCCCATTACAAGCCGTATCGAGCTGCGCCCGAAAATGGATACTTCCGAGTCTATTATAAGGAATGTAAAGACAATATTTCATTGCATGTTTGAGAAAAGTATATGTATGTATACCTACCTACTGTCAAATGTGCATGATTCGTAATTAAACCAAATTCCTTGTTAAAATTATTGTATCATTTAATGTTGATTCATTTTCGTAACACCTAATTATATATTATCGATAGTTATATTTAGATAGGTCACGATTTGTTACAATAGCCCTCCAAACGAAGGAAAACTTAGGGGAAATAATTCGTGTATAGCTGAATTTTGGTGAAGTTGTAGATAAAGGTGTCTTACACAACATACTAAAAGTACTCATGGATAGGGGTGCCGCTAACGGGGAGAGGGGGGTGTAAAGGTCCCCTTTTTTGGCTTTTCGTAAATAACTCAGTAGCGGTGGCTCATATGAAAAAATGTTCTTCTACTTAATTAATCCACAAATAATTTTCTACAAAAAAGGTTCTTTACACTTTTTTGCTGGGATCAATGTATAATGAGATTTCGAGGAAATACGATAATCACTTTCGGAGCTATTATTTACGAAACTATTAGTTTTGTCTAAAAATTGTTTTAGAAAACCCATATTTATATTAAAATACCTATCCAACGATATCCCACACATTAAGGGTGGATTAAAAAACAGAATTTACCCCCCACTTCATGTGTTCGGGAGGTACCCTAAAAAATAATATTTTTTCAGATTTTGTTTTAAAACTTTGTCTGCGTGTTCAAAACACATACTCATACGAAGTTTAACTATTCAAGTACTAACCATCACTGAGCAGGTTGAAGAGGGTATTTTTTTACTTTTTATTTTTTATGCCACGACGGTGGCAAACAAGCATACGACCCGTCTGATGGTAAGCAGTTCCCATAGCCTATGGACGCCTGCAATCAATTTCCTAACCTTATAGTTTCGCTGTCCGTTTGTCCCAGTCTATCCGTTCACGGCTTTGCGCAGTGATGGTTAGTACTAGAATAGTTAAACTTCGTATGAGTATGTGTTTTGAACACGCAGACAAAGTTTTAAAACAAAATCTAAAAAAATATATTTTTTTAGGGTAGCTCCCGAACACATGAAGTGGGGGGTAAATTATGTTTTTTAAATCCCCCCTAATGTGTGGGGTGTCGTTAGATAGGTCTTTTAATATAAATATGGGTTTTCTAAAACAATTTTTAGACAAAACTAATAGTTTTGTAAATAAAAGCTCCGAAAGTTTCTGAAAGTGATTATCGTATTTCTTCGAAATCTCATTATACATTGATCTCAGCAAAAAAGTGTAAAGAACCTTTTTTGTACAAAATCATTTGTGGATTAATTAAGTAGAAGAACATTTTTTCGTATGAGCCACCGCTACTGAGTTATTTACGAAAAGCCAAAAAAGGGGACCTTTACACCCCCCTCTCCCCGTTAGCGGCACCCCTATCCATGAGTACTTTTAGTATGTTGTGTAAGACACCTTTATCTACAACTTCACCAAAATTCAGCTATACACGAATTATTTCTCCTATCGAGCAGTTAGTGGGCTTCCTTCGGTGAGCTACAACAATAATGAATATTATTTGGTTTTTATCTGAATTTAGCTTATCAGTTGAGAAACGGAGTCAAATGTTTACTATTTAAAAAGATTTTATGCGTAACATAATTGTATCTTGAATACGACAGACAGTCTAGAAAGATCTGGCTATTGCCGATTGTTATCAAACGTGTACCAACTGCTGCAACTTTGCCTACGTTGCACGACTTTGCCTGGCATGAAAAACATGTTTTTTTCACTAAGCAGCTATTATGGCCGCCTTTCTCCCATCTCAGAAATAAGATATAAATAGGTTTTTGGTGAAGAAAAACCATGTTTTTCAAGCCAGGCAAAGTTGAGCATCGTCAGCAAACTTGTAGCATATGGTATCCGGTATTTGTTGGACTCTGATAACTTTAGTAATTAAACTAGTCTAAGTATGGATTCAAGAAATGTTTATTAATAAAATACTGCGCCACTATAGGTAAGGTTATCCAGTAATATAATTATATTCAACGGCCTCCTAGCCTAGTCGGGAGTGACCCTGCCTATGAAGCAGGAGTTCCCGGGTTCGAATCCTGATCAGGGCATTTATTTGTGTGTTTATCAATTATCACAGATATTTGTTCCTTAGTTATGGATGTTTTCTATGTATTTAAGTATTTATCTATATCTATCTATTATATATATTGTCGCCTAGTACCCACAACACAAGCCTTATTGAGCTTACTGTAGGACTAGGTTGATTTGAATGATTTGTGTAAGATTGTACTAATATTTATTTATTATATTATTACACGTGAATGACATTATTTATATCATAACATTCTGTTCATATTGTTCATTAAGTTATGTTCATTTTCCTTATCCCCGATAAAATTCTAACTTCACCATTTATTTTTATACTTTTAGATTTGCCCAGCCGCATATTTATAGATACTTACATTTACATGATAGCTTTATGTTAAAACCGATACAAACTAGTTTGAGATAAGCGAATAGGAAATCCAGAAACGCGAATAAATAGTTACGAGTATTCGATAGCCTATTGACATTAGTATTCCATCATCGCGATAACGGGTCCTTTTGACGCCAAACAGTGAGGCAAATAACATGGGTGTTTTACATATTCAAAGATAATCAGCCTGTATGGAAGTTTCTGTAAGAAGTAACTTGTTTTCAATATCAAGGACAATTAGACATATGTCTATAAGACTATCTTTTTTTTACCACGATGGTGGTAAACGAGCATACGGCCCGCCTGATGGTATGCAGCTATAATTAGCTTCAGGTGTCACATGCGCGTTGCCGACCTTTTAATAAAGGGCTCATTGTAGCTAAAGGGCCAAGAGTGTCCCCCGTCTTCAACAAGATGCTTCCTCTTTGAATTCTAGCAAAAATCATCAATCACGAAGTAAGGTTGTGACATAGTTGGACCCGGCCACCCGGGGTATGTCTTTAAACTACGTCCAAAATAGAGGTACTGCGAATGTCATCTCGCTATGTGTATATGTATCTATCTGGGGCAGACCCCGACTGGGGAAATACCTCCACCTTACAGAAAACCACAGCCAAATAGCACTAGACCCTACTCATGGTGATGTGTTCCTGCTGGTGAGTAAGGTTGCCAAAGAGCTCAAAGAGGACCCAGTGTGTTGACGACGAGGGACCTCTCTTGTTCCTTTAGCCGTCAACACAGTGAATCCTGCTGTTTTTAAAGGGTCGGCGACGCGCCGCGCATGTCTCTCCTCTGGCGTTGCAGGCTGCAGGCGTCCATAGGCTGGTGGGCCGTATGCTTATGTGCCACCGTCGTTGTATAAAAAAAGTCAGTTTTACGGGCCCGCAAAATTGCCCGATCCACATCAAGTCAATTAAATCGGTTGTAAGCAGACACGCAACGCTAGATAATAATGGTCACTGCCCATAATTGGTACCACTATTGTCCGGATTGATTAGCTACCAGTAATTGCAGCACAAGCCATAACATTGAGCGGAGATTGTATAGGCAAAACTCATATCATAAATGACACGGTTGATGCGTCATTCTCGTTCATCAATAATTTGATTTTCGGATAATTCCGAGGGCTTACCGCGAACCTCGAAAATCTAAATTTTAACATGGTTATCTTCTCCTCTATCGCACTTGCTGATTCTACCGAAAGAGACGCAAGGAATTTTCGATTTTCGAGGTTTGGTTTTGCATTGGTCCTGTTCAACAGCCGTTCGTAGTTACCCTGCAGTGGCGGTGGGTCAAAAATTGTCTTAGGCAAGCTGGTGCTTAATTTGGCTTAACATTTCTTCATGAGCTGTAGGAAAACTGCTCAGCTGCGTGAATAGGCAAGTCGGCGGGAATCGTGTTCTATATGGACGCGTCGCCACTGGTACCCTGGAGTATTTTAGTCCAGTGTGGAATCCTACACGCTTTCCATGTGAATAGGACAGTCTAGCCACGGTTTCTATATCGTCATACGTTTGTACGTATGAGAGGCTGATGAAGAGGCAGCGTTTCCACCAAAGATGAGTTACGTTGCGTGGAATGTATTTGTTTAGAACCAATCCTAGAGCTTGCCGTGGGGTGCCCGGCCCTAGAATTGTCCCCCACCATATCGTCCCGTGGTTGCAGTAGGATCTGCTAAGGGAATATACCGGGAGATGGACAGCAGCATCTTCCGAAAGCCCAAACAAAAAAAACTGCGCGCGTCAACCCGCCTGCCAAGCGTGGCGCGTATGGCAACTTCTCCAGCAGCATCGCTCTAGCGGTTCCTCATTTTGGTAGCAGTCTTCACATTCACAATCATTAGAACATTTGCATTACCCTCAGCCAAATCAGTACCCTTAGTGTAATCATTTCACTAACGTAACGATTGCGTTTGCGTTAGGTTTTAATTTGTACGGGATTTTTAACAAAGCTAACCACGCGGAACATATCGGAAACTAAATCACCGAGTAGAGATAGTTTAGTAGTACCGAGAAGTTTAGTTTTCGATACTTTCCGCTTGGTTAAAAATCCCATACAAATTAAGACTTAACGCAAACGAAATCGTTACGTTACGTTAGTGAATCAATTACACTAAGGGTTCAGAGGTCCATAAGCATTTACCCCTACAACGCATTTGCTGCCATTATAATGATTTAAGAAGCGAGTTTGATATTTTTTATAAACTTTTAACACTGAGTTGTACCTACAGCATTTTAAAATTAAACATAGATATCGATCTGACAAAAAACGAAGCGTAGAGTTAAAATGAATACCTAGGTTTTTATTCTGGTTTTACCTGGTAAACTTAGCTCATATTATTTTGTTGAAGAATGATTTGACACAAAAGGCATAAAAACTTGTATAGGTACCTACATATATCAATTTACAATGGAAAAGGTTTCCTACTTAACCAAAGTCATGAGGTTAATAAACAAAGTAACTAGGTAATCCTGCGTTTCCACCAGAGTTGAGCGATGATGTGTTGTGAGTATGTAAATAAATAAATAATAAATAAATAAAATACTCTTTATTGCACACCTCGATACATGAATTTTGACAGAAAAAAATTACAAAAAAACTTAAGGTAAACAACAGGCGGTCTTATCGCTAAAAAGCGATCTCATCCAGACAACCTTAAGGTAGCGGAGATTGGTTAATTTATTAATGTCAGTAGGTGTTGAAAAACATGACGAAATTCTTATTTATCATACACATTGTATAGCCAAATAGTTATATCATACAAATAAAACCCATTGAAATAAACATACATACTACACAATTTACACATATAACAAAATAAAAATATCTACTTAAACATACTTACACGTACATACACTTACATATATATAAATAACAGTGTCAGACCATGGAGAGAAGGACTCGGATAAAAGTATCACGACGGAGAAAGATAATGAAGTTTAAGATGGTTTTTAAATAAAGTAGGAGATTGTGCGCACCTTATGCCCACGGGCAGTGAGTTCCAAAGCCGAACCGCTTGAAAAGTAAAGGAGCTATTATAGAATTTTGAAGAGGATGACGGCACGGAGAGAAGCAAGTTTCGGGAACACCTGACAGAACGGAGATAACTGAAGCGCACTTTGAGATAGCGGGGAGTTGCGGGGAGTTGCGGGGTTGAAAAGAATAGAATAAAGAAGTGACAGAATGTGGGAGTTGCGACGAAGGCGAATAGGAAGCCACTTGAGTTTTTGATAACCAATAGAATCACTTCATTTGTTTATCCTCGCACAACGCAGCTCTAGGATTGGCCCTTAACAAACACATTTGACATTATTACTCGCAATGCATCCTCGCTCATCTCTGGTGGAAACGCAGCCTTAAGGTACGTTCTTGTATTAACCTCTAGCGGAGCACTATGTTAAAAAATTGGCAGTGAAATTTGAATCTTCAGATAAACAAAATAAAGATGGAATTTGTTTTGTTTTAAAATCGAACGAAACAAAAGAATTGCAACTCTGTTAAACTATAAAGTGGTATTATTAGGACCGTGGGATGCTAGAGGTTAAATAAATGATAGACACTAAGAGCCTTATCACACTTGAGCGATTTGAAAGCGATTTTTATATAAAACTCGTACGCGGCGAACTCGCGGCGTGGTCGCTCCCATACAAAACTCGCTCGCAAATCGCAAGTGTGATAACGCTCTAAGTCAATTTCTTTCTTTTCTGAGGTAATTACGAGTAAGTGCTGATTGACAAGACCCCTAAAGACGAAATTTGAATCTAATGCTTATAAGGATGCAGTTTGTTGTCTCTGAGCAGCCAGTATATTTATATCTTAAGTACCTTAGCCTCTCAATACTGTAAATCTTCGTACTTGAAGAGTCGGAAAGCGCATGCGACTGCAATAAATTCGAAGGTCTTTTATACTACGATGGCAAACAAGTATGCGGCACGACTGATGGTAAGCAGCTGCCGTATGCAGGCCTGCGACTCCAAGAGTTGTAACATGCGCGCTGCCGACTCTTTAGAAAAGATTTGACGGTTAAAGAGACAAGCAAGAGGGTCTGACTCATTTTTGAGGTAGGTACAGAACCCTAAAAAATTAAAGAAATCTGCAGAAGTGGCTCGAATGCGTCACTACTTACACTATTGTTACATCGGTTGCTTTCACCTTTCGGACTTAAATCCTGTTTATAATAATTTTAATGGCGATTTTAATATTAATTCGCTTTGATTAATGTCCCACGTTTAGTATAGGTACCTATCCATCCTATTACATATGTTGCGAATATGTTATACATGTTTTAGACTGGTTTGTTAGCAAAAATGACGGATTTCGGGGCTTTCCAATGTTCTTAAAAATAGACCACTTTCAAAATCAGACGCTAATTACGCTATTCATGATAGCTTCAGTATAATGTGCTTCATCATCAATCATCATCTCAGCCATAAGACGTCCACTGCTGAACATAGGCCTCCCCTTTAAGGGGGGGGGGGGGGGGTTGCCATACGCGCCACGCTTGGCAAGCGGGTTATGTTGCCGCGCGCAGTTTTTTTTTTGTTTATTGTTGTTTAGGCTTTCGGAAGATGCTGCTGCAATAGGGTTCCCTCTATTTAGCATACTTTTATTTGTCCGAAACCCATGTCGCATAACAGACTTGGCATAATTTGTTTTAGATGAATGATAATGTAGCATAAACCTTATTTGGTATAATTCACAATATTGCGAATTTCTCTTTGTCAGAAAATTATTTTGCATACTATTGTTGTAGCCGAATGTTATTACGAATAAACTTAATAAACATAAGTGTATTTGGCATATTTTTTAATATTCGAAAGTTTTTTGGCATATACCGAACCCAAAACGCATTGCTGCGAAAAAAGTGGCTCAGGTCAGGTTAGAACTGCGACCTTGAGAGGCAAGTAAGTACTACTACGCAGAAGTGGCTTAGAACTGCGACCTCAACAAGAAAAAAATTGCTACGAAAGTAGGTTAGGGTAGGTTAGAATTATGACTTCAATGTAAGGGCACTTATCGTAATAGTGGGTTAGGTTAGGTTTGAACTGTGACCCTCTACAAAATACAACGGCTGCCAGAGAGTAGGTTAGATTAGGTTAGAACTATGACCCTCTACAAAATAAAACGGCTGTCAGAAAGTAGGTTAGGTTAGGTTAGAACTATGACCCATTACAAAATAAAACGGCCGCCAGAAAGTAGGTTAGGTTAGCTTAGAACTATGATCCTCCAAAAAAATAAAACGGCTGCCTGAAAGTAGATTAGGTTAGGTTAGAACTATGACCCCCTACAAAATAAAACGGCTGCCAGATATTAGTTTAGGTTAGGTTAGAACTATGACCCTCCAATCCAAAGAAACGCATCACACCTTCATTGCTGCATTGACGTGACAGTAAGTACTTATACAATATGACCTGCCTGTGATTTGAATGATGCAATTCGGCCCTAACACTGTTCTGCCAAATAAAATTCTGCAACAGAATTTTCGGCTATTAATTTTTCTGCACATACACTTTATGCCTATCTAGGATTCGGAATAATGACTTTATGACCAACTAGTATTCGGACCAATAAAAATCTGCCAAAGCCAATTATGATAAACATAAGTATGCCAAAACAGTTTATGGTTACAGCTAATTATGATCACATAGATTATGAACAATATAATTATTACCACAATGATTATGCGAAAACAGGGTGAACCGCTGCAATAATGTGCTTCGAGGTAAGCTTAACACCTATACCTATACGATTCGAACCATATCGTCCTGTGGTTGCAGTAGGAGTCTGCTAAGGGAATATACCGGGAGATGGGCAGCAGCATCTTCCGAAAGCCTAAACAACAAAAAACAAAAAAACTGCGCGCGCCAACCCGCCTGCCAAGCGTGGCGCGGATGGCAACCCAACCCCTTAAAGGGGAGGCCTAAGTTCAGCAGTGGACGTCGTATGGCTGAGAATGATGATGATGATACGATTCTGTATGGTAGTTAATCTTCTTAATTTGTTCATAAACAATTCTTGCCTCTATATCAAAAGTAGATCATACCAATCCCATGCACATGGAACCAACTTCTTAATTATCTATACGATGTTCGTGCCCATGATATAAAACTAAGTTAAACGTGAGCAATCCAGATTATACCTCATCATCCATACTGGTAGAATTAGTAGTTATAAATACACAGGGTGTCCCCCAACATAAAGATATAGGGGCTGATACTGTTTATAACTAGTACAGCTGATTGACCCTAATGAAAATGTAGGGAGGTATTAAGATTTTAGAGCAATGTTTCAGAACTTATTAGTAACTAAAAATTAATTTTGTATTAATCAGATCGTCTGCTAACGATACCACTTGAACTTGCGACTCCGGGGTACATGCCCGTGGTAAGGTCTCAGTAGCTCAGTTGGTAAGAGCGACGGGCATATATCCCAAAGTCGCGATTTCAATTCTCGCGTGAGGCACTAGATTTTTCTACTTTTCCTTTGTTTCTAAACTTTGTAATATTCTACAAATAACACCAAGTTTTTTTGTTTCAGATCAGCTGGGCGATAACTATGTTCTCACTAGCACCATGGGCGTTAATAACATCGCGCGCCGTGGCCGGCCTGGCCTGTGCGGGCTGCTATGTGGTCACACCATTGTACCTGAAAGAGGTTAGTGTTATATCAGGAAGATTATACCATCATGGGCGTTAATAACATCGCGCGCCGTGGCCGGCCTGGCCTGTGCGGTGTGCTATGTGGTCACACCATTGTACCTGAAAGAGGTTAGTGTTATATCAGGAAGATTATACCATCATGGGCGTTAATAACATCGCGCGCCGTGGCCGGCCTGGCCTGTGCGGTGTGCTATGTGGTCACACCATTGTACCTGAAAGAGGTTAGTATTATATTAGGAAGTTATAGCACCATGGGCGTTAATAACATCGCGCGCCGTGGCCGGCCTGGCCTGTGCGGTGTGCTATGTGGTCACACCATTGTACCTGATAGAGGTTAGTATTATATTAGGAAGTTATAGCACCATGGGCGTTAATAACATCGCGCGCCGTGGCCGGCCTGGCCTGTGCGGTGTGCTATGTGGTCACACCATTGTACCTGAAAGAGGTTAGTATTATATTAGGAAGTTATAGCACCATGGGCGTTAATAACATCGCGCGCCGTGGCCGGCCTGGCCTGTGCGGTGTGCTATGTGGTCACACCATTGTACCTGAAAGAGGTTAGTGTTATATCAGGAAGATTATACCATCATGGGCGTTAATAACATCGCGCGCCGTGGCCGGCCTGGCCTGTGCGGTGTGCTATGTGGTCACACCATTGTACCTGAAAGAGGTTAGTATTATATTAGGAAGTTATAGCACCATGGGCGTTAATAACATCGCGCGCCGTGGCCGGCCTGGCCTGTGCGGTGTGCTATGTGGTCACACCATTGTACCTGAAAGAGGTTAGTGTTATATCATGACGGTTATACCACCATGGGCACTAATAACTTGCTGGCTAGGCTGCTATGTGGTCACACCATTGTACCTGAAAGAGGTTAGTATTATATCAGGAAGATTATAGCGCTAAGGGTGCTATAAATTCGGGCCTTTTCTGGCCAAATGGCTTAGCACCTTGGTACTAAAACTTTGCGCCGCAAGGGCTGTTTGGCTTGTATGTGGTCTCCCCAAAGTATCTAAAAGAGGATTAATGAATAGCGGTAGAAATAGTGACAGCCGACCGATTTTTTTTGGTCGCGACACCCATGGCAATAACTTGGTCCTTGTGCGGCCCATACTAATGCAAGCATCAGAAGCTGTTTTTGGTCTTTAAAATTCCCACTTGGTCACAATTTGCTATCTCTGACAGTTAACGTCTGCCAAATTGTATGAAAATGTTATTTTTTCTTCCTAGCCGTACGTTGTTTTCGCTTATTTCCTTACCACCATGGATACCTATAAGATAAATAACTTGTTCTTATGATAATGCTTAAATACTACACATTTCGCATGTACACAAATCGTATGAGAGATGTTACAAACGTTAAATCATAACCGAATTTCAAAGCCCGAATGTGGCTCCGCATTTAGTAGCATAAGCAGAGTAACTTACCTATGTAATAGAGCAGCTCAGTCTAAGAACTTTTTGAAGCTCAACTCAAGTCAAGACTTGAGCTTCAAAAAGTTCATAGACTGTAACTGTCTATATTATGTATAGTCTCTGCGTAGTAGGTAGGTCGTAAGTATTCAATAGCAACACGGGTTATGGAAACACCGACATACTAGGTCAAACACGTGAGTGATGTAATGGCATTCTACACATAATTGCCAATTGTTATGTTATGCATTACAGTCTCGTCTTGGGACATATCTAACCTTTTAAATGTGGTATGTCAATCGTAGCTAGTATGTTAACATTAACGCTAGCCACGCCACTCTTATTGCCAACTATTGTACAGCCGCCATCAGATAAATCGAAGCCGCCAAGGTGTTCACAAATATTTGAACAACGCCTCTATTGTCAAGGTGATAAAGTGCTTATTCAGATATTTTTGAGTATCTTGGTCGCCATCAAATATAAAGGAGCGGCCAAGGTACTCAAAAATATCTAAACATACACTTTATTGCCATGACACAATAAAGGTATTATTCAGATATTTGTGACCACCTTTGCGGCTCCGATATATCTGATGGCGACTGTACAAACGGGGATCTTTACATCCCGGTCTTTTGATAGGCTTGCATGAGTACCTATATAGATCTAATATGTAGTGGTCTTTCGGAAACTTTTGTGTAATGCACCTACCAGGACCCAATCACAGGTACCTACATCGATAGATACCCGTGAACTGGTCCCAGCAGGCATTGAGGCTACATTCATTAATTATTATATTTTACCCCCAGATCGCGTCAGACAACGTCCGCGGAGCCCTGGGCTCTCTCTTCATCCTGTCCCAAAACCTGGGCTACCTGGTGGTCTACGTGGCTGGAGACTTCCTGTCCTTCGCCAGCGTCCTCTGGCTGTGTACAGCGGTTCCGGTTCTTCATCTGGTGGCTTTCCTGGCTATGCCGGAGACGCCCGTGTTCCTGGTCAAGCAGGGAAAAATCCGGGTCAGTTTATTATTTTATTTAATAACAGTCCGTGAGCTTTAAGAAGAACCTTCGGGAATCGGCGATGACACACGAAGGTAATACTGCTGTTCTTCTTTTTCATGTGTCACTGTTGATTGATACCCGACGTCTCTTTCTAAAACCCGAAGGTCCTTTTTAGAGCTCACGGACTGCATATTCTAGTATACAGAGAGTCGAAAATAATCGGGTCTAAAGTTAGCCAGCATTGTTTTAGCAAGAAGTTCATAGTGGTTATTAGTTTATATCACTGTTATGTCTTATCTATAATTTCATCAATTCTGACTGAATTTTAATTGTCAGAATCAAGCGCTCGAATCTCAAAAACGCTATATTTTCATCGCCGTACAATATTTTTAGTTGTTTGAGGCGTTTCGGATATAAAAGTTAAATGTTGACAGATGAAAGCGATAAAAATAATCTCCTGCAGCTGAGGACATGTGAATAAGAAATTCTTGGCGATAAGATAAGCTTTCTCTAAATAAAGAGAGGATGCGATGATTATTTTATTTGATAAAACGTTTCATCTTTCCCAGTATAATTAATTACAACATTATACTTGTGCATGTGCAGTCCTTTATTAATTCATTTAACCATCTTTGGTATATGAAACAAATTGACAAGGTGATATCTGAAATTAAAATTATTGACATAAGACGCTTAAAAAGTTGTACACACGATATTTCTGCAATGAAACCTGAACAGTGAATTCTTTTTAGGGTTCCGTACCCAAAGGGCAAATACGGGACCCCATCAATAAGACTCCGCTGTCTGTCCGTCTGTCACCAGGTTGTATCTTATGAACCGTGATAGTTAGACAGTTGAAATTTTCACCGATTATGTATTTCTTGCTGTCGCTATAACAACAAATAATAAAAAATATAATAAAATAAATATTTAAGGGGGCTCCCATAAAACAGACCTTATTTTTTGCCGTTTTTAAAGATAGTACGGAACCTTTATCGTGCGCAAGTCCGACTCGTACTTGGCCGGTTTTTGTTTTTTCAGTGACTTTTTTTTGTGTCCTTTCACTAGCATTGTCACCGTCTCATGTATACATTTTGCCGAGATATAAGTATAAGCCGCTTGGCACAAAATACTGATTGCACATCACAATTGTACATCAAAACCAAGCATCTATTGAAGTATTATAGTTAAGTTATGATTTTAAATTTTTGGTAGCTTTAGGTTTGTAACACAACCATGTCACTTAAACCAGTGTAAACCAGTTAAAATGCTAGTTAACACTTTATCTCCTACGTCAAGATCATTAATCACTTAAATTACTTAAAACGTGCGTACGCAAACCGAAAGTGGTTTTTAGCAACGACACTGATATATAGCTTGTTTGGAGATTATTTATATCATTTATGGTAATTATGTGTTTATGTTTCGTGTTGGCTCTTTCAGAAAAGTCTGATTTCCGTAATATAATGTCCTTTTCCAATACTTAAGAGTCGCCAGGACGCTCGCGTGAACTCGCGTTCCAATACAAACGCAGTTCAGCTCTCATTTTAAAACGACATGCTTTAGAACCATGAAATTTGGCATGGACATATATTCTAGTAATACAGGTCTAGTAGTTAACCACAAGAAAATGCAAATAGTAACCATCATCAACAACAGCTTACCAACCTATTGATAGTTGTTTTTACCGTTATCTATTGAGGTCGCAAACTATGAGGAAGTGATTTGTATGTTCCAAAATGCGGAAATTGCATGGGGAACAAGTCACCGACTTTAGACGGCATTAGACCTATTAAATTTAAACTTTCGTGAGACATATTAACATTATAAAATAACACGGTTACACTCAAGGCACTTTAGTCACGTCTCGCGACATGTTTCGGAGAGCCTAGGTCTCCATCTTCAAGCACTAGGAGTGCTACTTGAACCGGCCCGTCGCGCACTGTTGCACGTCGCGCTGCTGACTATAGTGCCTTGAGTGTAACCGTGTTATTTTATAATGGCATGAGACCTACTTATATCACTGAAAATATATTAAGCTAGTATATCTACTATATGGCAATTTGTCAAAACAATATTTTGAGAATTTAAGTGAAAAAAGGTTTGTAGCGACCACTGTAAGGTGTTCACCTAAAACTTACAAAATGGAGGAGAAACTAAGGCATAAAATTTTCACAAATGATGTAGGTATTTCTATTGCCGCCATAACAACAAATACTAAAAAAACAGGATAAAATAAAAAAAATAAGGGGGCTACAACAGGTATGATTTTCTTGTCGTGTTAAGATAACCGTTTTAATGGTACGGGACCCTTCGTGCGCGAGTCTAATTCGCACTTGGCCGGTTTTTGTAGGTACATGTAATTTTTTTGATGGGAAATTGGGATCCAATTTTATTGACAGAGATACACTGCACCCTTGCCTTTAATAGTAGTTTATGTAACTGTTACGTAATAGGGGTCCTTAAAACACGAGTGTGGTTTTATGAAACGAATGAAGTGAGTTTCATAATAAGATCACACGAGTGTTTTAAGGCCTAATTACTTTGCTTTATCTACACACATATTATAAACCCGAAATGATGATTGAATGACTGCAATTGCACGGATTGCACGCCATCGCCATGACCAACTCGATTGTGTCGGCGGTCGGGCGGCGCATGCCCACCCGGATTTTCATAATGATATCGAATTTTTGCTTATTATTTGATAATAATAACATCGTTACAGATATAGTTATTTGTTATACAAGTGGTGAAAGTTGTATTTTACGGGCGAGTGTTATTTGAAACACGAGCTAGCGAAAGGATTCTATTATTGACCACGAGCGAAGCGAGTGGTTCAAAAATAGAATCCTGAGCGTAGCGAGTGCTTTAATACACGAGACGTAAAATAACTTTCACCCGTGTATAACACAAAACTTTTCACCTCACTACAGCGAGGAAAATAAGAAAAAGGGTGCATTTTGCTCGGTTTCCCGTAATTCCTCAGGTGTTAATATTTCTTCATCACTCGAATCACTCATTTTTAACAAAACAACCTAGAAAAACATGCGAATATTTAATGTTGATATGATGGATGAATTGAAATGAAAAGTTTTGACGTAAAAGGTTTTATTAAATGTCAGATGCGTTTCGTTCGTACGTAGACTTATTGGGCTGTCAGAACATTTTATCCGTTTTTACAAAAATAATAAAGATTAATGTTGAATGGTGATATTTATGAATTAAAATAAAGTTCTAAGACTATATTTAGTGTTTTTACTCGATGCAATTCATTAATTGCGATGTTAAAAATTCTGCACTTTTAACGTTTTACGTTTTGTTAGCTGTCAAATGTCACTTAAGCCACTTGTCACTTATGTCAAAACTCTTTCACCACATGTGGATAAAAAGCGATTTTCACAATAGATATTAAACAAACAAAAAGGGCTTTCCGAGCTAGTGAGGTGAAAAGACATTTGTTCTAACTACTAACGAAACAATCAATTTTTATGGTGGTAATATGGTGGTGTAACGTGGTATAACGTGCGGGTTTTGAACGCATCATGGAGGGTTTATGATATGGGTGTAGATAAAATACTTTATTTGAACGTTCGTATATTATTTAGAGAATCTTTATCAGAGACGTTGTTTTACTAAATGCTGCTCTTTTATTGCAGGAGGCACGGGAAGCTCTAGCCTGGCTGCGTAACACCAGCACCGACAACAAAGACCTGGAGGAAGTCATCCAACAGCTGGATAGAGAGGAACAGCTCGCCAGGTCCATGGACAAGGCCACCTGGATGAGCATCGGTATGTTACCCATTGTAATACTGCTTACCACCCATACTGACAGAGACCTGGAACCCTGGAAGTCATTCAGCAGCTGGGCAGGGAAGAATAGCTTGGCAGGTCCAATAGGCCACCTGGATGAGCATCGGTGAGTTTCCCGTTGGCAAGATGCTTGCACCTGCACTGACAAAGACCTGGAAATAATTCACCAGCTGACCAGGTAACTTATTTTGCCTCTGTTTTGACCAGCTTTGTTTTATCATAAATTATAACTTTATTCAAATATTCATATATTAAAATCAAAACTTAAGGTCAAATTCCTAGTTGCAAATATTGTAGGTACATTTTTCAATAGTGAGGTTCTCTACTGACCTTCTGAAAACGTTTTAATATGATTATTCCGTTAATTCATGTGACTGTGGCTTTGTTTTTTTTAAATATCGTAAAGCTCCTATGGGATGATAAATATCGTTACGGATGTTTTTTTCCTCGTCTAATGCCTCCTCCTCCTTAATATTTAAGGATGTTTTTTTCCGTGTCATTTCATTTTATTACTTAACTACGTTATAATATGTATAAACAATTAATTTGAATTTTAAATTTCGCATTCTAATTCGTTTTGCATATTATCGTCAGCGGAATTTAAATAAATGTAAAAAAATAGACAAGTTTATTTTTATATCCTCTAACCTAAAACGTGACGGGTAAAGGTCAATATTATACAAACAAAAACCGAATATCATGATAATTATCTACCATAAAAAAAAATTGCATAGACTGGCAGGTCAACTAACTAGAGAGTGAAAGAATATCTGATTCACACATATTTTTCCTAATAAGTTTCAAAAAAGTTGGTAAAGTTGTCAGAAATTTCCCGAAAATTATGCAAGAGATACAAAAAAAAAACGAAGTAGGTAGTTTCATTTCCATACAAAATTATGAAGATTTTGAAGTTTTCATCGGGTACATCAGTAAGCACCTGAACGCGACCGCTTATTTCAATTGAGTTAACGTTTTTGATCATTACTCATGTGAATTAAAAATATCCACAAAAATCAAGTTACAGGGGTGAACCTGTTATACTACAAATTGGTGTAGAATACTATTGAGATGTGTTGTTCGAATCGTTTACGAATAAAAATTGCGCTTATGTATGGGTGACCTCGTGCTCCATGTAAACTAGCTTATTGATGAGGTGTCTGTGTAGTCTGTAATACCAACGTAGGTTCTCTCGAATTATCCATCTTTTAAACCTAATCAAGTATAAGTATCCTGTTTGTAAAGAGGCTACAGTATCGGACGATCTTGACAAATGAGCTAGCCTGGGGGCTAAAGCTGTCTTACAGATAAATCGACGGACTACTTAGATACCGCCTCTGTAAAACAGCCTAACTGCCATTGCAATAATCATTCAATTATATTCCATATTCCCTTTGCAAGTAATTGCAAATTTAAACTGATTGGCGCATGGCTGTTACAGCTTTTGGGTGAGGCAGGCCGCCCGGGTAGATAGGATTGGAATACAGTTCTAGAATCTACTTAGAATGTTCTCGTAGCTTGAGTGAGTGGAGGAACAAGTACTTAATTTGAATTCTTGTTCTTACTAGGCATTTATCTGTGTGTTCCTTCTTTACTAACCATTTTATTTTGATGTGGTGGAAATAGTTTGATTGATTTGGAGAGTATAGAGTTTCAAGCCTAAGTATAGTGCTGTTCAAAAATGTGCATAATCAATACGTTTGAACCTAAAAGTTTATTGAACTCTCTTGGTTTAATGTAGTGCCAATGCCAATCCGATATTTCGAAATGCCTTCGAGGGTATTATCACTATAACATACGATTTTTTTCCTGCCTGTTGAAGCAATAGCTGAATGCATAAGTACACGTAGGTATTCGCTGTGTGCATGATTGTTGCGCCATCTCTTGGGCAGGTGCTCAATCTCTTTTTTTTCTTTTTTATAAATAGGCTTGCTTATATAAAATGTCACTGGCTGATTCACTATTTTGGCAGAAGACAGAGGCTTTCTTTTGCAGTTTCATTTATTGTCACATTGTGCACTGCGATCGTTCTCTTTACCCCCACCATGCACTTCGCACATAGCGATAAGGTTTGAGATGGGCGGTATGAGTTGAGTAAGAGTATGTTTGAACACTGTTTAAAACCACCTTTTCTTCATTCCAGTGCGCGACAAGACGACCTTCAAAGCATTTCGTATATCCCTCAACGTGATGCTTTCCCAAGAGACCTGCGGGTACCTAGTGGTCCTCATGTATGCTGGCTCTATCTTCGAGCAGGCTTCGGAGTCTATCAGCTTGAAGCTGAGCCCTAACAAGCAGACGATTGTGGTGGGCGGCATACAGCTGCTGGGGTCTATCGTGGCTAGTTGTATCGTTGAGAAGACTGGACGCAAAGTAAGATCCACTAAGGGACATTGTAGGTATTTTAAGAGAGGCTACCGATCATTGCTGGGTTTATTTAAGAGCAGGCCTCAGAGTCTAATATCAACTTGAAGCTGAGCTGAGCCCTACCAAACAGACTATTGTAGTGGGCGGGATGAGGTACAGCTGCTGGGGTCTATTGTAAATAGCTGTATCGTCGAGAAGACTGGGCGCAAGGTAAGATCCACTAAGGGGCATACTATTCCAAGAGAGATTCCCTATCAAGTGAACCATCGTTGTGAGATCTCTCCCACTGTATCTCTACAGTTGATGAGTGGCTAACTAGACGGTGTACAAGAAAGGCTACCTGAAGCTCATGTGTGTTGAGTATGTCTTTAAGCAGGAGTTGTATTGAATTTGTCACAAACTGCGCCCGGTATACCATCGTGGGTGGCATACGAAAACTTTAAGAGATAAAACATGTAGACCAAATTATTTTCGAGGTTGTGATACTTGGTGACCTTAAGAAAATCAAGAGTAAACTTCATTTGTAAAATACGGGAAGGAAAAACCTAAACAAACCAACAGGAAACAACGTTGCTCCGAATGACAATACCTTAAATATACGGAAGTTTTCCCTGAAGTGATTCATCTTTTGAATACGCCCACTCAGGTGACAATTTAATGACCTTCAGGTAAAATAGGAATTCCCTTGACAAGGTTTTACATAGATACGTCATAAGTGGCTATAAGGATTGTGAAATAGTGAGTCGATCCTGTTTATAAGACTAAGTATCACAATACAATATACTCGTAGACTAATAGGTACCGACGTCAAATATACGTTAACGGTTTTGCACCTTACGCCTTTGTAATACGGTGCCAAAGTGTAATCTTTGACGTCGACTGTACAATCCACCAATTAATTCCAATGTGTCACAAAAATGTATGTGACAGTATTTCCCTTACGCACAAGTATACAGAGTGTTTTTTCAATAACTAGCCATGTTGCGCGAGGTGATTTGGCATGCTACATTTTATTAAACAACTATTAAATCCGCCTCTACAACATTACAAAAAAATGTTTGTCTTATCTTATCATACACTAGCGACCCGCCCCGGCTTCGCACGGGTGCAGTTATACATGTAAACCTTCCTCTTGAATCACTCTATCAATTTGAAAAAACCGCATCAAAATCCGTTGTGTAGTTTTAAAGATCTAAGCATAGGTACATAGGGACCGACAGCACGAAGCGACTTTGTTTTATATTATGTAGTGATTTCAGCCGATCAGACGTTGACGTAGATCTCTATGGGGAGGCCAAATTTTTTTTAGAGTTCTGGGTTGCTCCCATAGAAAAAGTTGTTCAGTATGACTTCCCTAATCACCAGTCACCACCCAAAATATGGCTAGTTATTGAAAAAACAACCTCTATATTGACGATCGTAAAGTAAAATATACAAGTAAATTAGGTAGGTACGTTACATAAGTGAAATATATACCTACTTAGTTTTTAACGTTGAATACCTATACTTTTAGTCGGGTATAAACTTTCTAAATTATCGTCGCTATCTCGAAACTTAGGTACCTACTCTGGAGTATTTTTAAGCGTGCTTATTAAAATGAACCTAGTCCCACAGTAAGCTCAATAAGGCTTGTGTTGTGTTGTGGGTTGTGGGTAGGTACAGTCGCCATCAGATATATCGGAGCGGCCAAGAGGTCACAAATATCTGAACAACGCCTCTATTGTCAAGGCGATAAGATGCTTGTTCAGATATTTTTGAGTACCGTGGCCACTCCGATATATTTGATGGCGACTGTACTAGACTAGACGACGATTGTATTACATACATACAGGATGTAACAAAAATGCTGGTGATCCGTTTAAGGGCATAATTAGTTAGTATCATATTGCGAGTAAGAAATAGTAGGAGAAAAAAAAAAATTGATACAAAAAAATATATTTGTGTATGAGACACGTCGTCTCAGCCCGTCAACCCTCCATACAAAACCAATTTTATTTCGCAAGAAAATCTTTTTTTTTTCTTAGTTTTTCATAATTAGAATACGATAACAATTATGCCCTAAAAATTTAAGGATCACCAGCATTTTTGTTACACCTTGTACCTATAAATAAATTCTTAAAAACATAGAAAACGTCCATAACTCGGGAACATAAATATATAAACAAGTATAGGTACATATATCCGTAATAATACTTAGACACAAATAAATGCCCTAGGATTCGAACCCTGCACCTCCCGCTGCATAGACAGGATCACTACCGACTATTAGGAGGCTTGTATTAACCACCAAATTCGATTTCCAGTGGCTCCTAGCCGGCACATCTTTCGCAACCGGCATCTCCATGCTGGCTCTGGGCGCCTGGTTCTACATCACCAGCGTCGGGATCTGGCTGCCGGGCTGGCTGCCCGTGCTGGCCATGTGCCTGTGCATCTTCGCGGACGCTGCCGGCTACCAGCCCGTGCCTTACGTCATCACTTCTGAGCTGTTCTCGTTCCAAGTAAGGAGTTGAACCAGAATTTCAGTTAGAGTAGGGCAGTTCTAATTTAAGCCAAATTACTTCACCCATGCAATTAAAACTGCACGAAGCTATGCGCGTAGCGAGGGATAGAAGCCTGTGGAGGAATCTAGTCTTCAACAGAAGGATATGATGTAACGATCCTCAGCTCTGAGGGAACGACTGATGATGATGAATTTAAGCCTAATTTTGAGGTAAGGCATTTACACACATTTTTGTCCAAGTGTCCAATAAATTGCGTCTATATTTTAGTCTCGCTGTTGAGTTCCGCGTCCTACTTAGACACTTCATTTTGTATAGCGTCACGTGATCCTCGGAGGTCACTATACAAAATCAAGGGTCGGAAGTGACGTGTAGGACGCGGAACGCTACAGCGTGAACCATCTTTTAAGCTGATATTTTGTATGACTGAGTATATGTATGTATGAGTCACTCCGACAAAATGCTAAACGAAAGTTTGTTTTCGCTTTAATCTCTATTGTGTGGGTGGGTATCTTTGGATAGGTCATTCAAAATTAATAGGGGTACAAGCTATCTTTAGATAAAGTCTATTCGGAAATACCTACGTCCAAGAGAATTAGTCGTGAAATTATGGACCTTTTGGAGAGCGAGTCCAAAAAAATATGAAAAATATCTTGAAACTGAAGTTTTATAAGTGCTTTCCAGGAACCATACTGAATGACATCTTTTTTTTCAGCACCGAGGCATGGTGACCTCTTTCGTCAGCAGTGTCGACGCTCTCAGCGATTTCTTACAAACGAAGGCCTATGACCCGCTTCTCAAACTGCTGGGCATCCATTGGGTCTTCGTGATGTTCTCTTTAGTATGCTTCCTCGGCACTCTGTACACAGTATTGTGGGTCCCGGAAACTAAGGACCGCAGCGTGGAGGAGATCTACGCGATTCTAGAAGATTCTAGAAAGAAGGAGAAGAGGAAAGACGTGGAGAATGGGAAGGAGGTGTGTCGGTTATGAGTACCGATGTGCTGACGGAAAGTTTCCAAAATTGCGGAATTTTTTACATGAAATTTCGGAATATTCTCACATTTATGGAAACTTAAAACTGACATTCATAATTTTTTTTTTTTTGGAAAGTATCCGCAATCTGCACATCTGTAGTTATGAGAGAGTAAAGTGTGATTTTCTGAGGTTATATACTTAGTCAGGGCAAGTGCTCCCATTTGCAAACTGCGCCTATTATAAATAAGGGTTCCTTCAACTGCGACCACACTGTTTCCAGTAAGGAAAGGGATATTTTGACCAATGTGAAAGGGCCTCTAACACTTTAATTACGATTTTATACGGTACCCCAGTTGCCCATATGTGGGCACTTGCCCCGACTAAAGTTACAAACTCTAACTTTAAATTTTCTTTTGATCTGATTTGTACCAATGTATTTATTTATAAATCGACGAACTTACAGACTCTTATCAACTAGATAGAGCATGTAAGCCTCGAGCTCACTACACTTAGATGATCGTACTGATCGTATACTAATTTAGTAGGTACCTACTAAGATCGACATCGCTCATTTTGTTACTGTAAATAAAAAAAATAGTACCAGGGTTGAACAATTGAACATGGCATCACTCCACAACCAACCATGTATAACAACTTATGTTAGATTCGATTTTTCTTACCCAAATACCTCAAATTGGAAACAGATGTCCACAAGAATGAAAAATGAACTGTGAAGAACTCTGCAGCTTCACGGGATTCGAACCCGGTGCTTTTGGATAGTCGGTTCAACGTGCTTCCAATTACACCGGACGTTCCTCTATCCATCAAAGCAATTACTACGAAATAAAATACTTGTACAGTAGGTACCATCTATGTACAGTCACCAAGAAAATTGCCGTCAATCATGTGATTTGACATGTGTTTGAGACGCTGTTCAGTGACTTGTGTAATATTATATTTATGGTAGATCTAGTTACTTTTGTAATCTTATTGCGTTCGGCAACTTTCGGTGCTCATAGTACGACAGCTATGGCGGTTTACATAAACGCTTTATTGTATACCAGAATCCATTAGGCCATACGCCTATGTCAGAACATTAGAAGTAAATCTTAGCAAGAATTCGTGTATGATTTGTTGTTTGTACCATTCTGTGACTGTAGTGAAAAGACATTGACTGAGCGAAAAAGGGTTACAAGTGCCGTACATTTTATTTGACTTATAGGTACATTTTTCACTACGGCCACAGAGTTGGACGTGAACCTGCGAAACTAATGCTGTGTCCATGATAAGCCGCGGTAAACACTGCGTTTGAACCAATCACCGCTCGTCCACGAGTTGTATATGTGTGCGTGAGCGCGTAAACACGAGGAAACCGGCTTATGATGGATCAAAAATTTTTCTTCATATTATGTCCTATATTCTCTAGACATGTCCAAGGTTTACGTTGTGTGAAAATGATATCCAGTGACTAGCATTAATACGTGCAATATAAGAGTACAAATGAAAAATGTTACTTTAAACTGAATCCTACTTTTTTATTGGAACAAATCCTCCTGGGAAGCTCATGGAATTAGTTCACGACGCACTAAGCGTTAAATTGCACGCTGAATAGTTTTTATCACTTATGACATGACCATTTTGTAATAAAGTCGACTAAAGTCGCAGAGATCCTGAATTTTTCAGAATTAAATAACTGATTCGCAACTTTCTTATTGTTAAGAAATAATGCAAACTTGGCTCCATCTGTACTTGTCCTCTTTTTAATTCAGTTACTTTTAAACTTGAGAGGTTTTACACTTTACCCGGCGATAAAAACAATAATTAGAGAACTGTCTACATCATTCATCACATTTTAACTTAGAAAATCACACAGAACCTTGTCGTGATCGCATTTTGCTCAATCTGTTCGTGCCTTAATACGTATGACGTAATGTTTAATGTGACAGGGTTCTTAGTTATAAATGACTATGAGCATATAGATATCCCACAAGATAAAGCATATAAGAGTCCTTGTGAAGGACGAAAGGTACTTAATTAGTATTTTAATATTTTAACAAGCTTTGAGATCGTGTTTGATATGCTATATCTAGTGGGCGGCGATCTATGGCTATAGTAAGTTTGATCGACTGTATTATGAAGCTGCTTCGCCTAATGATAAACGATTGTGATATTATTGACGAATATTAATGTTTAATGTTGGTATTTTATTTGTAAGTCTATTTTTATGACAATAAAAAGTATTTTATTTATAACACTATGATGTTTATTATTTGTTGTAATAAGATTCCCTTTGTGCAAGTAGTATAGTCGACGTCAAAGATATGTTTAAACTTTTTCACCTTACTTCATTGTAATAAGGTGCAAAAGTGTAAACATATTTTTGACGTCGCCTGTACCTACCATGAAGCTATGACTAAGTTTAAATTCCCGCCGGGTCCTCCTATGGCTCCTGAAGAAATTTTAAGCCAAATAGGGATGATGGCACATAGAATGGTTCAATCAATTTTAGTTGATAGGATGCAAAATGTTCAAAATATCCAAATAAAGTGAAAATATCTAGTCGTGACGTCACTCCTGCTCGCCATTTTGTTAGGAGCGTTTTGAGAAACAAATGCAAATCTCAGACTTTAAGTCTCATTTTTCTGTCTTTTATGTTGATTTAACTCAATTGGCCCCATATATACATTTGATCCTCACAACAATACGAATCGATTGATACCATGTTTGAAAAAAAATCATCATGCCTATTAAGCTCCGGGTTGCCTAAGAAAATTTTAGACCCGCCGACACTAGTATAAAGTAAAGGAAAAGCAGGGTAAAGGAGATGCGAAATCCATAGGTTTCGGTCTTCTATAGGTCTTTCATAGGTCTTCTTAGGTTTTAGGTCCATAGGTGTAAATGTAAACCCAATCTCTCGCTGTAAGAGTTCGGCATGCCGTAGTGGATTGGATTGTATGTTGTATTATTTTTATTATTTTAACCTATCAAACCATAACAATTTATTTCACCTCGTTTCTAAAGGCCATAAATATAAGTTTTTACGACTGTTTCGCCACGACTTACCCAACATGTATTTACAATAAGGCAGGTACTTCGTCCAAATCGAAGGTAAACGTTCTGAAATGCTGAGAATATGTTTGGTGTGTCTGGTACTTGTCTTTTGGGGTACAAATGGCTTGCGTAAGTATTATTAAGTTAATCTACTGTCTTAATTAAAAACTGAAAAGTAAATAAGTAAAATAAAAGTTTTTTTTATCGTCAATAGTACAGTCGCCATTTTGAATTTGTCACTTTTATCAAATTTAATTTCCAAAATATCGATCCTAGAAGAAAAATTGTAAGAACCAAACTTGTAGAGAATCAAATTTCCTACAATTTTTGTCCTCGCAGTTTTACTGTAAAATTAAAAATGGCAGAGTTATTTAAAAAAAAACGTTTTTCGAGTATACGCAGGAGCCTGATTCAGTCTACTTTTTGAATTTACACTACCAGTGACTTAGTTTGGGACTACCCAAACTAAGTGAAGCTTGTACTGTGGGTACTAGACGACGTTATACATACTTATATAGATAAATATATACTTAGATACATAGAAACCACCCATAGGAACAAAACAAATGCGCCTTACTGGGCCCCGATTCGACATGCCAAACTGTGACAGGTGGATATCACACTCGAATCGCTACTGGATAGAGTGATATCCATCTGTCCACACGTGTCCACATCTAACTGCCAAATTTACAGTAGGTCTCGCTAGAGTTTTGAATTGATTTTGACGTAGGTAAGTGGATAACTGGATATCACTCAATGTGAATCCATGGAAATTTCGGCTGTCACAAAAATGTGATGCCATACTAGTACTAGTAGTTGTCTCACTAGCGACTGCCAGTTTTGCCATGTCGAATAGGGGTCCTGTACCTAATAGGTACCACTGGGCAGTGTAACCTGTCTTGACTCTAACCCTTTGACCGCCAAAGTCGTCATATCACGCGCACGGAAAGTCGTGCCGTCAGCGCCAGGACATGATTTCACGTCCAAAATATAACCAGTTTGCCTTGCGCGCTCGCGCGCGCTGGCGCTGAGGGCACGATTTGCCGTCCGATGCTTGGCGTTCAAAAGATTACTCTGGCTAAGACCCTGGAATTAACCGTTATATAAATATATGTGTGCTTATATACCCGTTATTCACATGATTTATTTCTTTTATACTTGCACTAACTAAACTTGCCTTACCAGCTGAAATCTCAGATCTAGCCGCCACCAATGTGCCAGTAGATGTAAGCGTTCATCTGATACCCGACAACACGCTGTCGGACGCAAATCAGATCAAACCCCAATTTCGGAGCGAACTGGACTCGTCACAGGGTATGAAGTTTGCATTAACTAACGTTGACTTACCAGCGGTCAGCTTAGCTGGCCGGATATGTCTATCCGGCCCAGTCATGGAAGTGCCGGTAGACCTGCACCGTTACCGAAAACCCGACGACACGCAACCAACCGTAACTCAACTTAAAACGGCTCCAATCCGAGTTTCAGAGACACCCGGCCTTCGTCACAGGGTGTAACTTGCGTATAAATTAACGTTGGCTTTCCAGCTTCTTCTCCTATACTGTCAACGTTATTGCGAATGAATCACGTTTAAAAATGTCATGTAGGTATGACCGGGATAGTAATTAGCATTGAGTAATTGTGTAATTCATATGCTGCTCTACATGCGCCACCATGGGCCAGGTCACTATGAATAGTCTCTGCTCTAACGCATTGCTGCGTCCCTTGGTTCATGATGGCCCATGGTGAAGAGCTGCCATAAATTATAGAGCCTGACGACATTAACTCTTCTGGGTTATATGACAATACAATTTACTTAGAGACAGATCTCAAACCAGTAAGTATTAGACATTGCAATTTGTAAGGCCCACTCTGTTGAGTACCCTGCCTCTCCCTACCACTCCTTTAGCTCCATAAGTGCCCTAACTTTTATTACACCTCCCAATTTGACAGATTGGGTCCTACTAATTGCAATGTCTTCAAACAAATTGACAGAAGTGTTGCCATATAACCCGGAAGGGTTAATGTGGTCCGGCGGGTTCTAATAGCTAGAGATACGCGTACAGATGTGCTCGCCGGATTTGTCCGGCGGATATAGGTACCCGGCGGACAGACCCGTTCGTGTATGGCGCTATTCAGACGTGTCCGCAGACAAATCCGTGTCCAATTCGCGCCATACACGCACGGATTTCATACGCGCGAACACATCTGTGCGTGTAACCCTAGCTGTTAATACCTTTATCGAAGAAAGCCGAGCAAATGCTGTTTCCAGTTCTAATATATGAGCTCAACAATTACAAAGAATAGCTTCAAGTAGTAACTTTTCAGATAACGCTAGACGCCGCCCGCACTCCCAGAGAGGCGCCGCCGCTCGCATCCGGAACAAATATCCCATCCAGTACAATGCTGGAGGAAAATTATCCAGGAGCTTTAACGTGTCGGACACACTCAACTACCCGTACATGGCAGCCGTGATGATCAACGGGCGGCTCTGGTGCGCCGGCGCGATCGTCGACGTCGGCTGGGTGCTAACTGCGGCGCACTGTCTTAACTAGTGAGTGCGACACACACTGTCCGGCACCGTGAGGCATCCCAAGTTTGAATAATTAACTCGCCCACTGACTGTCTCACGAGAACATTTAGGTATCATTTTGTGTAGGCGGTCGCAGCTCTACCGTAAGCTAACTTACTCTGGTAGCAGTTTTTTGTGTAGGTGGTCGTAGTTCTAACCTAACCTACTCTGGTACCAGTTTTTTATGTAGGTGGTCGCAGTTCTAACCTAACCTAACCAACCCTAGTAGCAGTTTTTTTGTGTGGGTGGTCGCAGCTCTAACTCGCCCCCCGACTATCTCACGAGAATATTAGGTACTTATCTTTCCCGCACTATCGGCCACTTACACTTAAAAGCCGGTCACTTATAACCAGCCCACACTCAGTCACTCACACCCACTTGGGCATCGGTCACTCACACGATACTTAGCGGGTCACTCACGCGGGTCACTCACCTTTTTACTACAAATAGAAAATGTGTACTAACCAAAAAACTTCAGTGTGTTATCAGTGCTCGCCGTAAGGACTCTGAACCGCTATGTGAAGGTGCGCGTGGGCAGCGTGAAGCCGCACGAGGGTGGCGAGCTGGTGGACGTGACCGGCGCCTTGAGGCACCCCAAGTTTGAGGAGGAGCCGGTGCCTCATGCTGACGTGGCGCTGCTCAAGCTACAGCACGACCTTGGTGAGGACTTTTAATACTACTTACTCCAGGGCGCGGTCGCAGTTTGAAATTTTGGGGGGTCACTAATGCAGAAAGGATTTTTTCAATTTCAATTTTAAATGTACGAATTGTGGAGATCTCTGTCATATTTGGAGGTTTATATTTTTGGACTTGAATTCCAATTTTCACGTTTACATTCAAAGAATTGGCAAAGATAGCTGTTAAGGCGACTGATAAATATGTAATGAGAATCTAATCTCTTATAAGTTCCGTGAAACTCAGCGATACAAGCCAGGGTTCGAACTCAAGACCTTCAGATTGACAGTCGCACTCCGTAATAACTATCCAAAGATGATTTTCTTAATTAAGCAATAGCTGACTATACAGTAAGCTATAGCAATAGCTTACTTATACAGTAAGCTATTGCTGCCCCACGCGCATTAGACGTATTAACCGTGATACCGGGTAATTCGAAAAACTCGCGCGGCTAGAAGATGTTGATGTGATCTGGAGCCAGTCTTTCTTCGCGACCACGGGGACAATGTCGTCCTCGAAACGTCGAAGGTAATTTAAAATTATATACGCGGTTAAGTCCCGTTTATTACAAATAATTATAACTTAAGTGTCGTTTCAGAATTCTCGAAATACATCAACTTGATCCGAATCTACGACGGATCTCGCGAGCCATTCGCACAGAGCTTCATTAGTGTGGCGGGATGGGGGGCCACCTCAGTAAGTACCTAAGTCTTTTTTTAACTGAGATTCTGAGGCAAGTTGGCAAGTACGCCACAAACTTTCATTGTAGTGCCATTTAGGGCTCAATTTAAATTGGACATTTTAGAGAGCAATTATTAAACAAACGAAAATAACTTGGCCCGTAAATGGATCAACGATTCCGTGACTGTTATGCTAGAAATGCAAGTAGGTACACCAAACTCATAACCGGTGGCGCCTCCATAGAACACGATTCCTGTCGGCTGGCCTAATTTTCAGGCAGCAGTTTTTCTATAGCTCATGAAGATATTTTAAACCAAATTAAGCTTCGGCTTACCTAAGAAATTTTTAACCCACCGCCACAGGGCAAACCCAGAAAGTTATTTTTCACCTCACTAGCCCGATGAGCCCTTTTTATTCTTTAAAAACAAATAGCAAATCTGCATTTTATTCACAAGAGTGCATAAATATAAAGGCTGATTTTACATATTCCAGAGGTGAAAAGATTTGTTTTACACTCGGGTGCAAAGTTTTACGTCTCGTCTGTTGCAACACTCGCTACGCTCAGGATTCTATTTATTAACTACTCGCTTCGCTCAGGATTCTATTTTCAACACTCGCGGTTAAAATACTTAATAACTTTGCACACCCGTATATCAAATAACTATTAAAACCGGTATTGTATATTGCAATTTCTCTGGCCCGATCTGTCAGTTAGAGAAGTGTAATGAAAGTTATATGTTACAGTTACCTAGTGTGTGGTATTAACCAGTCTACTTGACCGCCAGGGTGCACCGACAGCGTTCCGAGAACCGCCCTCTACCATGCTGGTGGCTCGGCTGAAGGTCCGGAGCCAGCACTACTGCGAGGATGCCTACCAGCTCGTCAACGGCTTCCAATTCGGCGAGGACATGTTCTGCGCCTCGCTGAGAAACGGCACCAGGGATGCCTGTCTGGTAACTTACTCGGAGACCTGTCCTTCTAGCGTTTGTACCGGATTTTGCCACGGCTCAATTGAGCCTGGGGTCCGCTTGACAACCTAATCCCCATGTCGTTAGGCATTAGTTGTTACGAAAGCGATTGTTATCAGACCTTCCAACTCAGAGGGGAAGCTAAGGTCTTATTGGAATTTGGTCCGGTTTCCTTACGAGTTTTACGCAGACAGAATATTTTTTGGCTGAAATTTGGCATAGGCTACCTACTTCCCTAATTTACATGACAATGCTATTGCTATCTAGGTACTAGGTACAGTCAGCCATAAAAGTGCGTATCAAAAAATATTTTTTGCGATTTTTCATTGTGACATAATTCCATTTGAATTAATTTTACAAATATTTGTTACCAAGTTCGACGCAGGCGCTCCGGCAGTTCAACACAACGCACTGATGGGCATCATGAGCTTCGGTCCTGAGCGCTGCGGAGGCATGCAGCCAGCGGTCTTCATCAAGGCCTTGTACTTCAGGTATTGATGCCAGCATAGACCCGGTTCCCTCTTGTCGGATGTCGGGCCCGGATTTTAATCGGGTGTCGGCGCCTCATACAAAATCGTGTCGTGCAAGTGGGAATAGCTTCATATAAAATGTTCTGCCACTGGAACATCCGAACGGATCTGGAACGGGGCCATAGAGTAACTTACTCGTATATAGTAGAGCAACACAGCCTAAGAACTTTTTGAAGCTCAAGAAAATGTCACCTGCACAACTACTCCATCTAGTACCGAATAGTGTGCTAGTAGTACAATAGTAGCTACTAGATGGAGTAGCAGTGCAGGTGACATTTTCTCTTACATTTTGGGTGTCTTTAGGTCGCTTTCACGCAGATGGCGCGATTGACTTGAGCTTCAAAAAGTTCTTAGGCTGTGTTGCTCTACTATGACCACTATACAGTGTGTGGCCCATAACACGGGCGAAGGATTGAAACGTAGATTCTACTCCTCAAACTGAACAATGTTTGTTCAGCGACTTTTAAAAATAACTTAGGGTTTGATTTTTAAGTACATTTTAAAGTTTACCTGAACACGCAATGTATTGCGAAATTGATTGTCTGTAGAGTGACAAGACTGACAAGCAATGTCAATTAGACGGATATTAACGTACATTGAAAATAATATTTAGTTTGTATCAAAAAGAGGCAATCTTAAAACTACATTTTTTTTTAAGTTGATGAACAATAGTTTTATTGTTTATGGGGTACAATCTACGTTTGAATTTTTCGCTCGTGTTTTGGGCCACACACTGTATAAGTAACTCTATGATCCCAGGGTGTGCCTGTTCCCATCTGTGAACGCCGCGGACAGATTGGATTCTTACAGATTCCGCTAGTTACTTGTTCACCATTAGATGACTAAATTATCTGTGATGGATAGATTGTCTAGTGTAATTGGAAGAACGTCGGATCGGCAATCCGAAGGACGCGGGTTTGAATCCCGTGATGTTCCAGAGTTCTTCAGTTCACTTTTCATTGTTATGGACATCTGTGTCCAATTTGTGGTACACTCGCCATCAGAAATATCGGAGCGGCCAGGCTACTCAAATATATCTGAACATGCACTTTATCGCCTTGACAATAGAGGCGTTGTTCAGTTATTTGTGAC
Source organism: Pammene fasciana (assembly GCA_911728535.1). NCBI lineage: Eukaryota > Metazoa > Arthropoda > Insecta > Lepidoptera > Tortricidae > Pammene > Pammene fasciana. The sequence continues at coordinate 6,064,893 of OU452294.1, forward strand.
CACCTTGGCCGCTCCGATATATCTGATGGTGACTGTACGAGAAAATTGTTCAAGAAATGTTTTAATTTTTTGCTTAGGGACTTCGTGAAACACACCATAGTGCACTACAAGACGACGAGTGATTTAATCGACGCCGTAAAAGAAGCGGAGAATCACCCGCGTCCGCCCATGATGAACGTCTAAATTGAGTCGTGCGGATACCACGACTAGTGTTTTGCTAATATCCTGCGAGCTTAATAAATGTAAGACTTTACTGTGGAATATGTTGTTTTTTTAACCGACTTCAAAAAAAGGAGGAGGTTCTCAATTCGACTGATTTTTTTTTTGTATGTAAGCTACTCGATATCTCCGTGATAGCTCACCGAAGGAAGCCCACTAACTGCTCGATAGGAGAAATAATTCGTGTATAGCTGAATTTTGGTATAGTTGTAGACAAAGGTGTCTTACACAACATACCAAAAGTACTCGTGGTTAGGGGCGCCGCTAACGGGGAGAGGGGGGTGTAAAGGTCCCTTTTTTTGGCTTTTCGTAAATAACTCAGTAGCGGCGGCTCATACGAAAAAATGTTCTTCTACTTAATTAATCCACAAATGATTTTCTACAAAAAAGGTTCTTTACACTTATCTGCTGAGATCAATTTATAATGAGATTTCGAGGAAATACGATAATCACTTTTAGAAACTTTCGGAGCTATTATTTACGAAACTATTAGTTTTGTCTAAAAATTGTTTTAGAAAACCCATATTTATATTAAAAGACCTATCCAACCACACCCCACACATTAGGGGTGGATTAAAAAACAGAATTTATCCCCCACTTCATGTGTTCGGGAGGTACCCTAAAAAATAATATTTTTTCAGATTTTGTTTTAAAACTTTGTCTGCGTATTCAAAACACATACTCATACGAAGTTTAACTATTCTAGTACTAACCATCACTGCGCAAAGCCGTGAACGGACAGACTGGGACAAACGGACAGCGAAACTATAAGGGTAGGAAGTTGATTGCAGGCGTCCATAGGCTATGGGAACTGCTTACCATCAGACGGGTCGTATGCTTGTTTGCCAACGTCGTGGCATAAAAAATAAAAAGTAAAAAAATACCCTCTTCGACCTGCTCAGTGATGGTTAGTACTTGAATAGTTAAACTTCGTATGAGTATGTGTTTTGAACACGCAGACAAAGTTTTAAAACAAAATCTGAAAAATATTATTTTTTTGGGGTACCTCCCGAACGCATGAAGTGGGAGGTAAATTCTTTTTTTTACTCTATCCCTAGTGTTTGGGGTGTCGTTGGATAGGTCTTTTAATATAAATATGGGTTTTCTAAAACAACTTTTAGACAAAACTAATAGTTTCGTAAATAATAGCTCCGAAAGTTTCAAAAAGTGATTATCGTATTTCCTCGAAATCTCATTATACATTGATCCCAGCAAAAAAGTGTAAAGAACCTTTTTTGTAGAAAATTATTTGTGGATTAATTAAGTAGAAGAACATTTTTCGTATGAGCCACCGCTACTGAGTTATTTACGAAAAGCCAAAAAAAGGGACCTTTACACCCCCCTCTCCCCGTTAGCGGCGCCCCTAACCACGAGTACTTTTGGTATGTTGTGTAAGACACCTTTGTCTACAACTATACCAAAATTCAGCTATACACGAATTATTTCCCCCAAGTTTTCCTTCGTTTGGAGGGCTATGAATCGTGAACCGCGTTTTCAAAATTTTTAATCGAACGGGTATAACCCCTACATGGTCCCATTGTCACCAAGTCGGGGTCTGATGATGGGATCCTGGAGAAATCTAACTATTATAGGCACACCTATAGTGATTTCACTATTTTTTACAGCAACTCGGCCGCTTCCTCTTGGAATAGCGGATCCTAAGTGAAGTCGGTTCTTTTTTTGTTTAAAATTATTAAGGTTCTAATAGAGAAGCACAGTCTACAACTATATTAAGCTCCAAAGTTTGATAACTTTACTAAATGGTACTGTACAGCCACAGGCTGCACAGCCGGACCGGCCATGTCTGTAATATTCTATACAAAAAAGTCTGCCGATTTTTGCGGGGGAGGGGAACGTCAAACGTATGCGAAACGTCAGAATAGCCACGTCAGATAAACGTCAGCCCATACAATGAGTATGACCACTGGTCATATATATAGTTTCGGCAGAGGGGAACGCCTGTCAATTAGATTCTCTTTGGTTATTCGCTGTGTGCATGATTGTGGCGCCATCTCTTGGGCAGGTGGTCAATCTCTTTTTTCCTTTTTTATAAATAGGTTGTATTCCTTGCTTATATGAAATGTAACTGGCTGATTCACTATTTTGACAGCAGACAGGGGATTTGCAGTTTCATTTCTTGTCACATTGAGCACTGTGATCGTTCTCGTTGCCCCCACCATGCACTTCGCACATAGCGAATAGCGTCCCATTTTACCACAATTCGGGTTGGAAACATCTCCTAAGGCGAATAGAACTGCGCTATTTCAGAAAAAATGAATGCAAATATACCTACCTTCTTTGCTCACAATTCCATTTTCAATATAATTTGTTTTTGAGTTAGGTAGCGCTGTTTGGCTGAGGGTAGTATATAATTTCTGGAATTAAAGTTAACGCCAAAGATATGTATACACCTTTGCACCTTACTCCATTGTAATAAGGTTCAAACTTGTACACATATTTTGACGTTGACTAGTAAAATAACCTATTTTGGGCGATTGCATAAAGACATAATAAATAAAACACGATTCACAAGCAATGGAATGTTTATAAATTGCATGATAAAGTATTACAATATCAATATATAAGTACATGCCTTGCTCGCAGCGTTGTATACGCTTACCTCGGCCGGGACCGGGACAGACCGCCCTCAGAGTCAATATTATTGCACAATATCTCATCAAATAACAATCAGGATTCTACTTATCGGAATAAAACACAGATAGTTTATGAAGCGAAATCAATCACTAAAAATATGCTAACTACGTGTAATGATTACCAATTGAATTTAAATCAATTAGTATTTTCTTATATAGTATAATAGATATTATATAGACTTATTTGATAATTGTTCAAAGTGCAATGAGGGCTTCCTGAATTGAGTTTTTCACTAGGCAGCACCGCGGCGAGAGGTCCAGAGGGCCTACCGCGAAGTTCGAAAATCGACAAAACGATGGTCCCGTCTCTATCGCTCTTGCATATACGAAAGAGAGTGATGCAAATAGACGATTCGATGAACGAAGTGCTTCGCGGTTATAGGCCAGGTCCACCAATCATGTTTAATCACATTTTTTCTGATTGGTGGATTTTGGCAGTTGCTGTCAAAAATACCTCTCGTCACAGTGCCGCCACCTGGATCCCCGGAAACCCTCATTTGAACAAGTCGTTCGACCAATGAAATAGCTTCATAGACACAGTCGACTACAAAGAGATGTATCCATTTTTAGACCTTATGACTACGTAATAAGGTGGACAATTTGATACAACTCTTTTTGTAGACTGTACAGTCGCCGTCAAAAATATCTGCGCATGCACTTTATCGCCTTGACAATAGAGGTGTTGTTCAGATATTTGTGACCACAATAAAATGTTACGTCATTGGGTGAATGACGTGGTATATGTTTTTCATATAGGTAGCATAATCTCTCAATAAATCTGTCTATAAGGGCTCTCATGCCTTTACAATATATACATTTTTATAGCATATAAACCTCTCAGGGGTCATTCGTTGGGATCACAACCGTACTATCATTAGGAACAAACCAACATATCTAGGCCTCTGTGGATGTCGAAAATTACTGGCTTTCCATTTAAAATACTTATAGATTCAACTATTAGATGTAGCATATAAGACAACTTGAGGTCACCACGTATTAAAAACCCGACAAACATAGAGAATATGAGATCTATGCCGACAACTTATTATTTGTCCCAGAGAAAGCGTCGCTATAAACAGCTTACATTATGGCAATAATGTGCGTACCTACGTAATGTACAGCCGCCATTAAATTGTATATCGGAGCGGTCAGGGTACTCAGAAACATCTGAAGTTGTTCAGATATTTGTGATCACCTTGGCCGCTCCGATATATCCGGTACAGTCGCCATCAAATATCCGATTTATTTGATGGCGAGTACAGTACTAAAAAAAATTATAAATTGTCAATACCGGTCATGTTAACGCCCAATTTCAAATCATTGTTTATTCGTCATTTTTGTGATGTAAATATTTTATAGTATCTTATTCCCAATCATTTTTCTTGTATCTTTGGGAATCTTTTTTGGCATTTTTGTGGTAAAATCGTTTATAATTTCGAAATCTTTCTTCTTGGTCACATTCGGCGACTTTCGACGTCTGTTGTCAAGAAATACTTCTTGCCAGTAAAATTAATTCCGAACCATAGCGAGGGTCAAATAGTAAGTTGCCGGGCTTTAATTAGTATTAAGTAGGTCGTAGTGACCGCTTATTTCAGTTGCCACCACATTTTCGACCTGTACGGTCAACGTCAAAAATATATTTACACTTTTGCACCTTGTAATAATGTCCAAAAGTGTAAATATACTTTTGACGTTGACTTTACTCATGTAAAACAAATTATGTGTTGATGACAGTCGGTCCCGTAGAAAAAAAATCATATTAATACATAATACAATATTTACCATATACATATTTTAACATTCAAAACGCGATACAACGCTGCGAGGCTTTCCATAAAGTATATCCACACCAGATCCTTCTAAGATCAACTTGTTCTACTCAATGCTACGAGCACGCATCGCAGTGTGACACCTGAGATAAAACTCCATACATTACAACCAGCGCTGACGCGGGGAGCGCGGCCCCGCTGCGTTATGCACTACGTGTACTTCAGCCTTTACAAAAAACGTAACGAATTAAACCTTCATCCTTCGAAATGGTGAAGTCTCTTATTGCTTTGTAAAATAAGGGAAAGGACATCGGTGTGGACTTACCTTTACACATACAAAACTGTATGAAGGTTATACAATTACACATAATACTTATACATATCGATGTACATGTTTCCTACACGTATACAACACGAGTATATAAAACGTATTTTTATATAAAAACGACGATACGATAGAAACTCGAGTGCTTTAATTTTTGTGCTTCCTTATATATAGTAGGTGGGTCGTTTATAAAAGTTGTCCTCGTCTTTTTTTATTTCGAGAATTATATGAAATTTTCACTCAAAATCACGAGCTTTTACGAAAAAAGAAACTAAATATTTCCCAAATTTTCCACGCATTTTTCGTTAAAACTTCAATTTAAAAATTGATTTATTTTATTTTATTACGAGTCTTAAGAGCTTGTGATTCTTAGTAAAAATTGCTAAGATTTCCAAAGTAAGAAAAAAAGGTTTTTTGGACTACTTTTTACAAAACTCCCCAAGTATATGGTTACTTATGAATCTTATGATAGACAGACATAACTACTACTATATTCTATTACAAAATCTATTGTTCGAATGGTACAAAAGGTCATGTACTTATTTAAGTAACAACTTGTGATGAATATACTATACAGTTTAATACATTGTGGTATAAATATACTACTTAGTCCTTCCTTTATAAAATTTATCACGGGGTTTTAGTTATGTTCAGTCACCATCAAATATATCGGAGCGGCCAAGGTACTCAAAAATATCTGAACATCGCCTTGACAATAGAGACGTTTTTCAGATATTTGTGACCAACTTGGCCGCTCCGATATATCTGATGGCGACTGTTCCATTGAGGCAATATTATTTAGAAAACGGATTTTTAAAGATACCTTAAAACTATCACGTAAGGTATACGTTTATAAATGTTTTCGAAATAATTTTGTCAGTTCAAAACAGATAATAGGTATTTTATAACATAGTATCTTTTTGTATGTGTGTGTGTCGTATAACATAGTGGTGTGATTTTAGTAAAGGAACACAATATACTTAAAATTATAACTGAGACACAATTATATAAAAAAAGTATAAAAAATATTAGGATGCAAAACAAATAAAAGAAAACATAATTCATTTTAAAACAATTTTCAATGCTCTGTGTATTTTTTTTAGACAAATAGTCGATTTAAAAAAAATACACAGCTGTCATTCCATACGGAATTAGGTGACTCGTATGCAGAGTTAACTTGGTAGATGTAAGTAAATTAAAAAAAAACGGTGAAAGTGTACGTAAAAGTAAAACTAGTTTATTAAAGTATAACTTTAAAATATTAAAAAAAATACATAATTTACGCTTTTGGTAAGCAAGCTGGGAACAGCTTAAAAGGTATTTTTGCAAAAAATAACCTCAGCACGTGAAAATAAAGCTTAATTTCGAGCAAAATCAATAATAACGCTTTTTATCTAGATCCAATAACGGCTTTATATGAACCCACTGCGGTGCACGGATAAGGCTCTCTACAGACGTAAGCGACTAGTCACCTGCAATTTTAAATACATTGCAGTTTTTGATCCATCCATTGATTTCGTTGCACTTACCTAGACGGCAACGAGTTTTGTGGCAAAATTGCGCCGATTGTAGAGCTTTGTTTTAAACCGATGAAAAAAAAAGGTTTGGGTAACTCTATTAGCAGAGACTAAGTATAAATAATATAGAGTATAATAATAAACTTATAGTCTCTGCTATAAATCTGCTGTATTTAGTTAAATATTAAGTGGATCATCTTTTTTTTTGTTTAAATAAACTTAGATCTGATGATGGATGGCTGACATTGCTGACTTATATTTATGGAACATATACTATTAAATTCACAGAAATGATGGATATAATTTCTTTACGTACAGTCGACCAAAAATGTGGTCCCTACGGTTGAGGTTCGTTTGAATGTCATGAGACAACAAGGTCGCGCATGTTTTAAACTCCGTTAGAAAAGTCAACCTTAGCGATCGTTAGATCTCGCAGAAACTTGTCAAAACTGGTAGACCACTTTCTTGGTCGACTGTACCTCGTGTCAATATTGCTATTCGTAACTTTTTTACCATAAATTGGGTAGCGTGCACCGCAGCGGCCTTACTGATATGCCGACGGAAATTTCCAAAATGGCAGTTTCAAAACAAAGAAATTAAAAAAAATACAACAAACTTTTCCTTATGAAAACAACGCTTATTTCCGTTAAATCTAGAAGTTCAGAAACTTTCTGTTACTTTATTTTTAAATCTTTAAAAGGCTCATCATGGCAACTCAAGACAAAATTACCGCTAGTATAAATTGTACCGTCTTTTATTTTTTTTAACCATGGGATTAATGTTACTCTGCGTCCGTAGGAAATACCTTAGACAACCCTACACGTGATCCCGGGGTGGATCCTAAAAGAGTAACAAACATGGCAGCTGCAATGTCCCATCTGGACCTCGCAGCACTCACTGGATTTTCTTCATCATCTGCTTACTACCACGCCAGAGAAGAAATGCCTATCTATATCCAGTGACGTGTAGCCATACGATAAAATATAAAAAAAAAATTAAACTATGATTAATTGATTATGCTTTGGATCGTAAGCTACAACATAACCTAACTTAAACGAAAACCATCACAATGCCTTGGCAAGACCAATCGTAATAATATTGCACTTTATTCACTTACGCTCAAACCTTTTAAAATAACTTTTTTAAACTGAATTTAAAGATTTAAACTAGGAATAATGATTGCTTTGTTCAATTTTAAACTTGTTTTTGTTTTAAGAAGCGAGCGTTACGAGGTTATTCAACAAAAAAACATATACCTGCCTCTCTCTTTCTATTTCTACTTCAGTATAGCGCGAGAGAGACGAATGGGGTTGGCAACTGTCAACGGTTTGGCGAGACGGCGCCAGCATAGCTTGTACCCGTCACTCGTATTGTTGTATGGGATTTGGCTTAAAGGCTTAGCCCTTCCAGGTCAGAAAAAAAAACAAGAATTTGTCACTATTGGTAGGACTGACAGGTACAAGCTATGTTGGCGCCATCTGTAAAGACTTTCGACAAGCCAACCCCGTTATTATTCAATTTTTCAGCTTATTAATTTATATCTCATAACATTTTATTGATAAAAATGCAAAAACCCAAAAACATGCATTCATAAACATACATGCAAGTAGCCTCTATCCATTTTAAATTAAAAAAAAACAGTGTTTTTGGCGGAACCTATATTTTGAACATCGTAATAATGGACAGATAAATTAATCCGTCAATAAAAAAAAATCTATAAAAAAACTGCAACGGTAAAAGTTGTACGGTAGTGTGCAGAGTCAAGACCATTACGATAAAGTTGGTATGTTACTTGAAGTTACATGGTCTGTAATTTCATTATAATAAAGCTGCCAAGTAAAAATACGTAATGAGATTACACTATAACTTAAAAATAAGGACTACTATAAAAAACTATAAGTGCATTTTTGGATAACTCAAAATCAGTTAAAAACACAATTAGAATAATAATAAAAAAAATACATAAGTACACGTCAATGAAAAAAACGATTTTCGTACATTTAATTAAGGGACACATCCCGATTACTACACAAACTAAAATTAATATTTTGGTTCATAACAATTTGGCATTTCCACATGATCGGTGGTCGACATCAGTCTTAACTGCCGCGAATGAGCAACACCAAGGGAATACGCGAGTGCATTAGCTAAAAACTAAAACTAAACGTATTACTGCTTACTAACAATACTTAATGCTTAATAAGCAGAACACACTGGAATGTTACGAAGAAATAAATATAAGAATGAGGCTAATTCCGCCATAGGGGCCAAAGAGAATTAAGTACCTAGAGTGTTCTCTCCATACATGGCTAAATGCGTATTTGTAATAAGTTTTAAGCGAGCTTTGCTAAAAGTTATTATTCAGAACATTACAGCTTAATACGTGTTACGATTTAAGTGTGCTTAAAACTTAGTAAAAATTAGTTTAACCATACCTCCCATACGACTTATTATTTAATTAGTAGTTTTGCCATGTATGGAGTTAGCAATCTATCTACTCATTTATCTATGATAGGGGCTATTCCGACCAGACTAAGAGCGTATATTGCTTTGATTTTCAATCGTACAAAAAAAAATTCTTTTGTTCGCTGAAAATAAAAGCAATCGGTGCTTTGTCGATGAAATTATAAATGCTAATACAGGATGTTTCCTGTAATAAGAGCAATAAATTAAAACGTAGATTCTACTCCTAAAACAATAAAACTTATTCAACAACTTATAGTATTTTCAATGTACGTTAAAATCCGTCTAATTGACGTTGCTTGGCAGTCTTGTCACCCTACTGACATAATCAATTTCGGAATACATCGCGTGTTCGAATAAACTTTAAAATGTGCTAACAATCAAACCATAAGTTATTTTTAAAAGTTGCTGAACAAATATTGCCTGGTCTGGGTAGAATCTACGTTTTAATTTATTGCTCCTATTACAGGAAACACCCGGTAAATGACGGAATTAGCCACATTACCTAATGATAAGTTGTGGTTAGAGCTATTAATATCTTGCATCTAAGGCTCATTTTATAGAACAATTAAAATAATAACCCAGTCATTGGATTCAAAATTTTTTACTTCCGGATTGAGGTTTAATTTCGTTCAAAAAAGTTAACCTTGTGATAACGAATTTGGCAGCATTTTTTAAAGATTTCTTTGCTACTACTTTTAGCTCTAACCACAAGTATGAGAGGAAGTATCAATTGACTTATTTGTACATTTTGGAAGGAATTGACAAATGGAAGACGAAAAACGAATATGTAAAGATAATAGACATAGGAGATAGGTATAAATGACTGGCTGGAAAGGGCGCGGACTTGGCCCGTTTTTTACAATCAGAAATATTATTTAACTTAATATAGCGAGGACTAGACACAATAAGCAAAGAGGGTATCTTACAAACTTATACTTATATTTGTATTTTAACCATAGACATATTAAAAATAAGACGCATTAAGAGATGCAAAATATAATCGCAGTTTTGATAACTAAACTTTACGCTGAGTAAATAAAAAGTTTAGTGGTAAATCAATTTTGAAATGATAATCTAGATTGCAATTATATTATACAGTGACATCTAGTTTAGCTGTCAAAACTGTAACTATAATATTTTGCACCACATTGTCCGTCTTCTTATTTCTTTGTCTATATTTTTAATTAATGATATAATTTATTTTTAAAACATGATGACTTTTCCTTGCCCACATCGGAAGTACTAGAAATTCATGAAAATTCGTCGTTTTCTCACATAACCGACTACGGCGAACATTGGAGGGTAACATTATGCGTATCATTTACGATTCATACATATTTTATTGAAACTACGCCAGATATTCCATTTTTGCAAAGACCGTGTAATACTTAAACTGCTATGTTTATACAAAATAGCATTCCTTCAAAATTCAGGCTGTATCTGTTTCTGGTATCAATCAGGTACCGCAACGCCATCTATTGAAAGGAGCTTCAGTTATTTTGACAGCATCAAATCGCCCGACAATGTTCCATTGTCACAATTCTATGCAATCCAATGGACAATTTTTTGGAACTGAGACTTAGGGCTGCTTGCAACCGCATGTCTTAATTGTCATCATTAAAATTTGCTCGTATGAAATGTTTGACCGTTCTCTATGGGCTGTCAAGCTGCGTTAATCATCATATTACTGCATCAGTGTCGCGAAGGATGGCGTTAGTGCGCTTGCTTGAATTACGGCAACACTATTTTCAATAGACATTGTCAGTCTAGGTCTTTTTTGGTCTATGTTTGGAATCAATAGTGTAGTTTAATATCGATTAATTATTGCAATACAAGGAACAGGACTCACACTTCTGAATTCAGAGGTGGAATTCAGACAATAATTACATAGACAATATATATCTAAAACATTAATGTTAACAAAACGCCCGTAAAATAGGGCTATTTAAAATCGTATATTTTAAGTTTTTTTTAATTGCTTTGATTTCAACCTGTCAATCACAAAAGAGCCGGCAATAAGGGTACCTTTTGCGCAGGTTATACACATTCTTAGGTAAGTACTTGGTTTTAGAAAAGCTGCCGCATATTATGTAAAAAGATCAGTTTAATTTTTTTTTTTGCAAAAAATTGTACCTTTTCGCAAAAGATTAATTTTCGTAAGTACCTATTCCAAGAGTCTAAAAGATTTTTTAATGACATACTTATGACGAGTCAACATCAGGGCCCTTTTTAATTTTCCACCACTTTCCATGTTGTCATGAGTCCACGAGCTTAATGAGAGCAAAGATAACTAAGCAGACTATATGTTCAATATTATCTACACACGCTCTTACTCTCATCAAAACCATAGTTCATTTTGAAAACTTGGGCTGCTCAGCTCAATGAAAATACAATAAGCTAGAAGTAACAAATGCTAGTACAGTTGCCATCAGATATATCGAAGCGGCCAAGGTACTCAAAAATATCTGAACGTGCACTTCCCTCGATAATAGAGGCGTTGTTCAGATATTTGTGACGACCTTGGCCGCTCCGATATATCTGATGGCGACTGTACTATCGAGGCTTGCTACTTCTAGTTTAATATTAGTTGTGTGGCTTAGACTGACTGTACAATATTCATAAATTATTGCCAAATATTTGACTGAAAAAGCCCATGAATCGTCCTAAGTACAATTTGCTACAGTATAGATGTATAGGTATACATACATTGTATGTTTAGTTACACTATGTCCGGGGAAAGTAGTGGCCTGTGCGCGCCGGCAATGGTGGGGGGGTATCCTGTAAGTATAAGTATAGATTAGTTTAGAAACTATACCAAAAATGTGTAAATTTTCTGAAGTTTTCATACGTGGAAAATTTTACAATTTTGGAAACTTTCCAAACACACAGTAGTCGTAAGCCTAGGCAATTGATCGAATGGATTAATTAAATGTTCGTATATTCAAATATAAAACATGGAAAAAAATCTAAACAAAACAAAAATATAAAAAAATAAACAAACCTGAACTAAATACTGGGAAAAAAACTTAAGATTGTGTCTGAACACTAGCAGCCATGCTCTGAAAAATAAAAATATAAAGCCAATAAAAAAAATCCAACAGCAAATAGATATAAATTAGGGGGATCCATTCTCAAGAATCTGTCAATAAAATTTAAATTTTTTGTCAAAAACGCAAGTCATTAATTTCAATGACAAAATTTTGAGATCGGATCCTCTTCGCTACGTTCAAATACAAAATGGGTCTCTAAATAATTAAAATAAATAATATTATTTAGCAGACTTAGCCGCTTATTCATAAACGTGCTTCAAACCTCATTTAGTTAATTATGTCTGTTTCTAACAAACACAACTGTCAAAGTGACAGATAAGGACAAAAGATAAACATCAAACATGTAGTTGGATAATCGTTTGAGCTCAAGATGGCGATGACGCCTTTAGAGTAGTTCTTTGTTTTTTGCTCATTTACGTAGTTCAGTGTGTAATATTGATAGCTTATTGTGCGGTGATCTAACGAACAAGTGGCAGCTAATGAAGAATTAGTCTCAAAACGCGCGTAACCACGCTTTAGTCGAACGAACGGTTATCCGGGGTCTCGGCCGCCCACGTGGTTGTAGGCAGGCTATCACCTTATAATCAGCAAGGCCTTCACCTAACAACGTTGCCTATATTTTATTAAAAGTAATAAAAGTGAGATTAACGTATATACTCGACATTGGCAAAATTCCCATTGCTTTAGACAAAGGGAGAAAGCCATTAATAAAAAAAAAAACATGTAGTTAAATGAGGTTTGAAACACGTTTATGAATAAGCGGGTAATTGTGTAACCAGATAATTACTTATTATTTTCTAGGCAGAAAGTAACAGTTCTAGCAAAAATAATAGTATTATAAGTAAATAAATAAATAAATATTATGGGAAAATATTACACAAAGCAACCTAGTCCCACAGTAAGCTCAATAAGGATATAGTAAGCGCTGTAACGGCAACGATATATATAATAGATAGATATATAAATACGTAAATACATAGAAAACATCCAAAGCTCAGGAACAAATATCTATGATAAACACACAAATAAATGCACTGACCAGGATTGGAACCCGGGACCTCCTGCTTCATAGGCAGGGTCACTACCAGCTAGGCTAGGAGGCCGTTAGAATTAATTCCTATAATGACGTTAGGTTGACGAATGGTTACCCTAGCGAGCCCTGATAAAATATAAGGCTGGGACATACGGTATGGTTGGCTAAATAATGCAAATAAAAAACTAATAACCCTGCTACTACATGGACCAAGTGAAGGAAAAAGTAGGCGCCGCCTCGTATCAAAAGGTCAAGGAACTGGCGCAGGATAGAAGTAGATGGAATATACTCCACCGACAAGAGAATCCCTCTTAAGTTAATGATGACGAACCCTGCTACACTAATATACAGGGTGTTAAAACCAACTCTCTTATTTTACCTGCACATTATTGTCGTGCAGATAGTGGCGCGGCGGCTGCGGCCGCGGCATTGGCTCGTCGCTGTCTTCATCCTCTTCGAAATCTGAAAAGAAAAAAACATTTTCAACCGACTTCTCTTTTGCAATTTTTTTTAAATATATATACATTCATATGTATGTGTATACGTATATATATTCACCAATTATCCGAAGACAGGTGAACCGCATTGGAAAAATCTTTTTTGTTAGAGTATACTATACCTACTAGACAGTTGGTCTCATTGTCATCAAATCAGGATCCTAGGGAAATCGAGGGAACTCTTCAACTATTATAGGATACACACTATAGTGATTTGAGTATTGTTTCAGTGGCGGCGCGACCATAGAATACCATTCCCGCCGGCTTGCCTAAGTTCATGAAGAAATTTTAAGCCAAATTAAGCTTTTTGAGCCGCCGCCACTGGTATGTGTGAGTATTTGAGGAAAAGTGAAGAGTAAAGTTTTTTTTTTATTATTAGTCAATCAATCTTTGAGTTTATCTATTGACACTAGATGATTTCGCCAAAGGCTTTTTCTTCATACCTAAATTTTGCTTGTAGATCATGCCGTTGCTCGGTAAAACTTTGCTCTAAGTCTCCCAAACTCGAGAGGATGTGCATGTGCGATTCCTACCCATTAAGATCCTATACACTCCTTATTTGAAGAACCTCATACTGAGCCCCTTGAGAAAAGCTTGGCAGAGAAGAAACTAGTTACCGTTCATTAAAAAAAAAAGATTAAAGATTTATTCTTCAATTTAGACACATTACAATGCACTGCATCCCATGCAAACCGTAGAAAATGTTAAAATTCGCTGCATTTCAATACAAAAATTATGCAACGAACGTGCTACATAACCATGCATTGAATTGTAAAAAGAACCTAAGTGCGTTAGAAGTATTACTTTATTGCACAGCATTACGGTTCTATTTCAAACAACTAATAGTTTATCGTAATCACAGTATGCACCTAGGGCGGTAAAATAAAGAATGGCTCAGATCGCGGGCATTTGTGGCCCGAACCGAAGGTAAGGGCCATAAACAAGCGAAGGCCTCACCTTTATTACCGCCCGTGATGCGTACACAATTTTACGTCTTCACCTGGGTGTGAAGTGAGATTTGCCGCTGCGCCCGTGGACGGCAAATCTCACTTACCGCCCAGAGTGACGTAAATTTTCTAAAAAGTTAAAAGGAAACACGACCGTAAGGCTGCGCAATAAGGTTGAATTTATCTTACCTCTCTGTTTCCTCGGGACGGCCCCCTTGATCGTGTCTTCCGTATCGGAGCCCTCTGCAAAACATTTAGTAACGTAAAACAACTAAATACATATATAATGAAAGTCAAATATTGTAGGGTCAGAACCGGTTAGTAATTGATGAGCGGAGCGAGTTCTTACAAGTACCTTCTGGCTACTGGGACGTCTCGGCATTTCGATGGCTTTTTGATTTAGAGAGTTTGTTCCACGATAGATTACTTTAGCAACGTTTATCTGATCTTCATGAAATTCGTTGGGGTTGTAGCAGAGATACGTAAAATTGAGAGACCGTTTATGAACAGGATCGAACAAGGGGTCATGAAGCTAGAAAGCGCGAAAAAAACATCATAAGGGTCTTGTTATATTGGTCATCTCGTTTGCAAGGAAATCGCGAGTTCTCAGTTCGAAGCGGACTACTAGTTAGAAATATAAATGACATGAGAGAGAGAGAGATTTAAATGATCGTTTATTATAGTCTGTGCGGTAAGAGAAAGCCTCGCAAATGTATGAGTTCCCGACGCACGCAATAGTAAGACTTATGCGAAGGTATTAAGATGCATTTTAAGCTGTTGTTGGCGGTGAAAGAGTTAGTTACGAGTACCTTACAATTATCTTTTTCATCATATTTCAATAGGAAATTTTGCAAACCGATGAACCTAATTTCCCGGTGCCGCTATATGAAATGAAAAGGATACCGGTTCCAACCCTTGAAAACATTCAAGACTTCATTGAAAAATATGGTTGAAATCATTCCACTCATTCAAATATTTAAAAACAATCGATTTATCACACAGATAACCTCAACACTAGATAGATCATAAGTACAACTCGGGGTCACCACGCATCAGTGCTCCCGTACTAATTTTGTATGAGAGCCTGACCGCGTATTTCTATTGAGGTAACGTTTTTGATCATTACTCATGTGGATTAAAAATATCCACAAAAATCAAGTTACAGGGGTGAACCTGGATTGTTATACTACAAATTGGTGTATAATACTATTGAGATTTGCTGTTCGAATCGTAGAAATTTACGAATAAAATTGCACTGATGTGTGGTGACACTGGTGACCTCGTGCTCCCTGTAAAAGTTTAATGATGAGGTGTCTGTGTAGTCTGTGATTTATCATAATAGTGTTAGCTAACTTCCGACAAAATTAATCATGCAAAAATATATATACAAATACGGCTTCAGCATTAGTTTTTACAGGATAGAGTTGTTTTGCACACCTAGTTTACCAATATTAGATAGGAAATTAAACCAAGAATCTGTGACGAAAAGTATAAAAGTTGAGACGAAATCTTATTATTTTAGCACACTTAGATTCCAGTCTAAGAGGGCAAGCAAAACTTAAATATCCTCCTAGGGCCCAAACATGTACAGCCTTGGCCAGAAGTGTTGAGCACCAATGCGATTTTCATACAAAACTGGAAAGTTTTGTTCATCGTTTCCATCTTTGTTTAAGTTATTTTGTCAATTAATTTAAACTAATAGGCATGTTTTGTTGAAGTTAGTAGTAACTGCATAGAATATTTGCAATATGTCGCACCGACTTAAATTTACATTTTTGGTACCTTCTGTTTTCATATTTTTTAAGTACCTTGAAAGTGTTATTAAGTGAAGTTTTCTATATTTATAAATAAAATATAACATTTACCGTTACCCTACATTGTTAGGATAGGGAAATAATGCTTAACATCAAAATTGTAAACAAAAACACCTATGCTCAACACTTCTGGCCAAGGCTGTATATCCACATGTATGGTTTGCTTCCCACTTTACTAAAAGAAAGTTAACAGCCAATATTATTAACCGACTTCAAAAAGACTGTTTTTTTTAAATTATTTTTATATTTGTTCCAAATATGGAACATTGGGCCGTACGAGGTTGATAGTGCTTCAACAACTACTATCATAATAGGTGTATCAAAAAATATTATTAAGTATTAATATCATAACCGCCTATAATTTCTAAGTTTATCACTTGAAATGTAGAATCGACCTCAAAGGTTCCGCATTTCGTCTTTATCATTAAGACAATCAGAAAGACACCTTTGATGTTGACTACAAATACAATATACAAATATACTTAATACAATAAAAAAAACACACAAACTTGAGTGAAACAAGCTGACCGAAAACACATACATAATTTTAAAAACACTAAAAATATTGTTATTCGCGCGCTATTAGACCTTAGTCCTCGATTATAGTCGAATCAAAGCAGAGTGTTGATTTCTATTTGAACAGCGCGGTCATTCACTCGTCACGCACCGCCTGGTCACTCGCGGGTCACTCACCAGAGTTGAGCTCTCGCACGAGCGTGGACATGGCATTGGTGACAGAGTCCGCCGCATAGAGGAGGTCGCTCCGCAGGCTTCTGTTGTCAATGCCCACTGAAACAAAGTCTTTTTTCCTCAAAAGATCATTTTTGAGATGAGCTTTTATTGCTACTATACTTTTCTTTATAAAAATAAATAAATAAATAAATATTTGGGGACAATCTGACACAAATCAACCTAGTCCCAAACTAAGCAAAGCTTGTACTATGGGTACTAGGCGACGATATACCTACTTATATAGATAAATATATACTTAAATACATAGAAAACACCCATAACTCAAGAACAAATATTCGTGATAAACACACAAATAAATGCCCTGACCAGGATTCGAACCCGGGATCTCCTGCTTCGTAGGCAGGGTCACTACCAACTGGGCTAGGAGGCCGTTAAGAGCCGCCAGGACGCTCGCGTTCCCATACAAACGTAGTTTAGCTCTCATTTTAAAACGACATGCTTTAGAACCCCGAAATTTGGCATGGGCATTCTAGTAGTACAGATCTATGTCGGTAATTTGTTTTCGTTGCTAAAAATTGTAATACAAAGAAAATACAACCAAATACAGATTTACATACAAAACTTATTTTTGCTATATTTTCTTTGTATTACAATTTTTAGCAACGAAAACGAATTACCGACATAGATCTGTACTGCTAGAATGCCCATGCCAAATTTCGTGGTTCTAAAGCATGTCGTTTTAAAATGAGAGCTGAACTACGTTTGTATGGGGACGCGAGTTCACGCGAGCGTCCTGGCGGCTCTTAAGTTATACAATTCCTAACTGCTCACTAAGACGAGAACAATGAGCTATACACACACGCTAAATCACGATAGGATAATTTCGAGTAGTTGAGGAGTTCAACTGACCACTTTCGGTCTCCATCATCAGACCAGCTCCATGACATCATAATCGAACGAGCGGAGCGTAAGCGAAATGAAGTTCTTACAGACAACTTCGGACGCAACGGAACTGTCAACTGGCTACTGGGACGTCTCTGCATTTCAATGGCTTTTTGATTTCGAATAGTTGTTCCACAATAAATTTAGTATAGTTTTTCAGATCTTTATGAAATATGGTGAGGTTGTATCAGAGATAAATACAATTTGAGAGTACGTTTATGAGCAGGATCAATCAAGGGGTTATGGAGCTAGAAGGCGCGAAAAAATAGTCATAAGGGTCTTGTTATATTGGTCAACTCCTTTGCAGTTCTCAGTTCGAGTACTACTAGTTACAATTCAACTTACTTGTAGTTGGCCTTTGGTTTTGGTGGAAGTTTCTGCCATCGCCTCCCATACTCTCCATACCTTTAAGCAACAAATTCACGTATTACATAAGTTATCGAGCGAGCGAGCGCTGCGAAGCGAAGTTCTTACAGACAAATTCGGACACAACTGTCTGCTGGTTATGGAAGTCTGTGCATTTTGATGGCTTTTTCATTTATAATAATTACTCAGCTATAACATTACTGATCTTTATCTACACCCATATCATAAACCCTCCATGATGCGTTCAAAAACCGCACGTTATAACCACCATAAAAATAGATTGTTTCGTTAGTAGTTAGAACAAATGTCTTATCTGTAACGATGTTATTGTTATCAAATAATAAGCAAAAAATCGATATCATTATGAAAATCCCCGACCACCGGCACAATCGAGTTGGCCATGGCGATGGCAGTGCAATCCGTGCAATGGCAGTCATTCAATCATCATTTCGGGTTTATAATATGTGTGTAGATAAAGCAGTGTATGCAACTGTACGTAATTAGGCCTTAAAACACTCGTGTGATCTTATTATGAAACTCACTTCGGTCGTTTCATAAAACCACACTCGTGTTTTAAGGACCCCTATTACGTAACAGTTGCATAAACTACTATTGTATAATTTGTTGGGGTTGTAGAAGAAATAAATATATCTCTATATAAGCAGGATCGATCAAGGGGTTATGGAGCTAGACGACATAAAAGCGATCCTCTTAAAGGTCTTCGAACGAGCGTAGCGTAAGCGAAGTTCTTACAAACTACTTTGGATTCGGACCCAACATTTCTACTGGGACGTCTCAGGATTTCGATGGCTTTTTGATATTGAGTGTTTCTTCCGCAATATCTTTAGTAACGTTTTTCTGATCTTTATAAAATTTGTTGGGGTTGTAGCAGAAATAAATATAATTTGAGAGTTCTTATATGAGCAGGATCGATCAAGGGGTTATCTAGAAGGGGGGGCTAGAAGGCGCAAAAGCGATTATCACAAGGGTCTTGTTATATTGGTCAACTTACCTAGACTGTGGGTCATGTCGATGCGTTCTCGCTCGCCCAGCGAAGGGGTCTGCGGGGCGCTGCGCACCGTACCGCGGGTGCTAGCCTCCCTGTATAATATTCAACAATAATAGTACATTGTGCAACATGGGGGGTAAGAGGAATATTACTAACGAGAGTCTAGTTAAATCGCGACGGCTTGCCGGAGCGATTTAAAGACTCGAGTTTGTAATATTCTTACGCCCCGAGTTAAAGTCTTCGCCATTGGAACTTGCTAACTATGTAAACAAAAGACGTAACTTTGTTTTGTCACAGTTTCTCCTTGAATTTTCACACCACCTCATCAAGCAACATTGAAACCATACACTATTGAAATGGTTGTTACTGTAAAATACAAAATCATAAAATATATAACTGTATCTTGGATATTTTATTAAAATTTTAATATGGTTTCATAAGTGAGGTTATATGGACCTGATGGAATGACATTTTTGTTTCTTTTAAATTCTACAAATGTCCATGATGGGTAGTGTTGTGACTAAAGTTGGTGATATTTTAAGGCGCTACACACTACCCAACTCAAGCTCTGTTCCTGCCAACGCGGTTGTATACACTACTTGGTAGTTTTGACATATATACAAATGAGTTTAACATGTAAATAAATAAGTACCTACTTGTTTTGCACATTCGGTATTTTATTATTCGATATGGTTTGACATAAGTAAACAAGGAAGTAAGAGTCTTGCCCATCACTAGTAAATTCATCATTCAGAGACAATTTCAATATGGTGGTTTGTTTACATAGTTAGCAAGTTCCATTGGCGAAGACTTTACACACAATGTTTTTCATCACACTTGCGAGGAAAAAACTAAAATTTAAGCGAAATAATTCTTAAATACGGTGACGTTTCAAATAGGTATTCGATCGCCATTTTGCTTGCGCCGTTGCTTAGCAACGCGGTACAAACATTCCGTGCGTTTTTTATTACGACATAGTTTTCGAACTAGATTTTGCAAAATTATTATAACAATATTTACCAAAATTAATGATAAATACTTTTAAATATTAAAAATAATGAAGAAATATACCGTATTAGTTTTATATACTTTAAAATTTGCTTGTAGTCAAGTTTGGGTGACATAACAAAAAACCCTGGCTGAATATAAATGTCCTGAGTCTGAAGTAATGTACGAGTGGGTCAACATTTTTAAAACTAAACCTATAACTCCACACTGTGGAGTTATAAGAATTCCTAACTCCCGCGGGATCAAAGTAGGCCTTTGTCCTTCAGTACACCCGCATGAAATAACACCATTTACGAGCAGGTGTGATGAAAAATATATAAGAATTGCGAACCTTTTATAAGAGTACAGCATTTACAATGCATTTTCATTCAGTCCCTCTAGTTTTGAACGCGAGTGCGTAACGTTTAGTATGGGAGGTCGTCGCAAAACCAGAAATTAAAATAAATGAAGTCTAACAACTAAGATCGTTTGAGTATTTTGGAATTGTTTTCTTAATAACGGATGTATAAGTCGAAAAACCAAAGACACAAAACACTTAAGGGGCTACTTTGAAAAATTATAGGTTTTTTCAAACGCTTTAGTGACTAAACGGGAAAAGGGACTGAATTCATTTTCGAATATATATTATTAGACTATATACTCTTGTTTTTGGCACAAGCCAAAACACGATTGCTGAAAGTTACCTCGATAGAAAAAAAATCCGAAGTTTCCCCTTATTTTTCTTAGCTTACGTAAACTATAAGAGATTAAGGGCCGGTTGCACCAAACTGTCTGTGAACGTAAACGTAATCGTAAAAAAATCTTGTATGAAAAGTTTCACAGTTTTCTATGCGATGACAGCTCCGTCACCATATTTAACGTTGATGAGTCTGTTTGATGAGATGATTGTGCGTGGTGCAGCCCACCCTAAGCAATATAACTAAGTAAAAAATATGGTTTTCTGGTTTATCTAAAAAGTCAGAGAAACAAAATTAGACATAACTTTATAGATTCGCTTATTTACCGTAGTTTAGTCAAAAAGTCTGATCCTTAAGAGCGCTGCATCTCTTTCTTTCGTGCACGGGAGCCATAAACGTGTCTCTAACGGATGTACGTGGCTTGTCCGAATCGAGGAACGGCCTTAAAAGCTGATTATAAGACGCAAATTAAGCATTATTTTTGCTAAGATGTTTAGGATAGCACTGCCCGTTTTCTGGATAAATGAAAGTGGCAAGGTCCGCTTTCCCATGGCGTGATTTCACAATTTCTAACCTTTCGGGAGCTGTAGGTTGAGGCTGGGCACCTGGCAGCGGCGGGCTCTTGGTTGATCGAGGTGACGAGTTAGGAGTCGACCTTGGCGAAGACTGCTGCGTCTGTTGACGAAATTATTCAGGTCAGAAACTTGTAATGTCATTTTAAGAGCTTCCGAAACAAATGACGGTTTCTTCGATCGATTTCTTTACCAGGTGCTCATCGATGTCGCTATCCATGACGAGAATCTCGTTAAGGCCGAGAAGGACAAGTCCAGCAACCTAGACTTGGCTCACGAGATAACCGCCATGTGGGATGTTGACTCGACGATCGTCCCTATAGTCGTTTCAGCGAATGGTCTCATAGCGAACACCTCGAGACTCTCGCTAGGTGGCTGGATCAAGGGTCAGATGCAGAAGGCGGTAGTTCCTTGACACGGCGCGGATAGTCTGCCGGTTCCTCTGTCAGCGGCAACCGGCGCGCGGCGGCGGCAAATACGCCACCAATTTTAATCATTTTTCAAAATTTTCGTGATAAAAACTATTCTGTTTCCTTCTCCGAGACTCTTGTGATTTCCATACATAAATTCATCTAAATCCGTTCGGCGCTTTAAGCGTGTAGAGGTAGTACCTACATTGTACATTGTACAGGCGCTAATGTTTGCACATTAATATGGTAGTCTTGGACGTGATTCCAATTTCATTTCCGTTGTGCATATGTAAATAGCGCCAAATTGCACATATTTTAGTATTTGAATACGGCTTAAAATACTTGTAAATGCGTACACGCATAATAAGTACTTGCAAATGTACAATAGGTGCGACAGAGTACGCGATATAAGGCGCTACTGTTCCTGCTTTTTATGACCCGAAGGAACTATTTATAGTTCATTGTTCCCACATACGAAGACGCAATTCACCATTGATTTTTGTCGTTTCGCAACACAGTAATCCAGAATGGCTAAAACGGCTATTAGACATTGCAACCTGCAGGGCCCAATCTGTCAGGTTGGAAGGTGTAATTAAAGGTAGGGCCCGTAGGGAGCTGAAGGAGGGGCAGGGAGAGGCAGGGTACACAACAGATTGGGCTGCAGGTTGCAATGTCTAATAGCCGTTTTAACAAAACTTTCTATGATTTTGAAATCAAAGTTTAGAAGAGTCCTAATTTCACAAAAACCACGGAAAAATACACTGAGTGTTATTTTTGAATTTTTTTCTGTATTTTTTATTGTTTTGGGAGGTATGAAGATGCCAGTAGAATAAGTATGGCTATTAAAAATTGGCAATTATAATTTTGTGTTTTTTATGCGTCGACCCACTCATCTCATTTTTTTTGTATCCCCTTATTTCTTGCCCTTTTCCCAAATAAACATGAAAAGCATTGAAATAACGCTTCAGCAAATAATGTCGTCGATTTAGAACTGCGACCAAATGCCATAGTCGTCAATGTCGTCATGTCGCCAACTGCCATCAGAACAAGTCGAAATAGCCGTTTCCGATAAGATTGTTTGAAGAAACTCGAGCGTCGAAAATGTTTGCCGGTTAGCTATAATACGATCTGTTCTTTCCTGTACTGTGAGCTTTGAAATCTATGCGATTTTGAACTCTATTGTTTTAGGATTTTGCTTGAATGGGGAGTAACCGGTATAGTGTTGCCATGTATAAAGTTTTATCTGAATTTATCTGGTTTTTAGACAATTTAGGTATCTAGGTCCAATTGTCGATTGGAACTGCAGATGATGATCAGAATGGAAATCTTCAACGACGCATAGTTCACATCTGGTGATTTGTCGTTATCGCTGTGTTTGTAAAGCTAGTTAGATTTTCAAGCTCGTGTTCTGATGATGGGATCAATGAGGAATCGAGGGAAGTCCTCAAATTTGAAAGATATATGTCAATGTACGGACAAAGGGACCAGTTTGTCGATATGGAGTTACTAGTACTTTCTAAAACTACGCAATACGCACTGTCTATTAGTGAAAGAAAAAAATGTCCTTGTAAATCGACAAAGTGGTCCCTTGCACTAAACTCGTCCACATATATAGGATAAGGCATATAGTGGTTTTAGTATTTTCATCAACAAATCAAGCATTTACATTTAAAGAAGTGGTATTTGATGAAGTGGTATCAGAACGGATCTCTTCAACGTCGCATAGTTCACGTCTGATGATTTGTCCTCTTCGCTGTTTGATAAGCAAGTTATTTCATTGTATGGAATCTAAGAGTGCACCATCTACAATAATCTTTCACCGGCCTCCACTGTTGAAGTCAGGTTCAAAAGTAAAAAGGGTTACATACTTACCTATACATTTATTAGGGAGTTTTGGAGGGATTATTTATAGGTTTGCAAGACCCCTATTCAACAAAGCCCTAAGCCTAAGCACTTTGTCGTAATAATGAATATTAAAATAAATAAAAAATAAAAAAGCCCATTTATTCCAAAACCAAAATAATACAAAATAATAATAAAACTTAGAATTTACTTTGTTACAAAACTAGTTTGGTTTGAACCCCTCTCGGGTAAAGGCCTCCTCCAGCTCTAGCCATCTCTCCCTGTAGTTTGCAACGGTGGGCCAATCGGTGGCAATTTTATGAAGGTCATCAGACCATCTTGAGTTGGGTTTACCGACTCTCCGTTTCCCGCTCGGTCCCGTCCACATCGTGGCGACTTTCGTCCATCTCTCTGCGTGCATTCTTGCTACATGTCCCGCCCATTTCCATTTTGACTTGAGACTATATTGCAACGCGTCAATAATTTTAGTCTTAGCTCTTATTTCGCTATGTCGAATCCTGTCTTTGAGTTTAATATTCATGATACTCCGTTCTATAGCTCTTTGACAAGTCGTGATCTTGTGTTTTGCTGTATGAGTGTATTTCCAGGTTTGACTGCCGTATGTCATGGTAGGGAGAAGACATGAGTCTATGACTTTCTTTTTCAAGTTAAGGGGGAGTCGACTTTTTAGAATTTCTTTCATACTCCAAAATTTATTCCTTGGAATAATGAATACTACTCATACCAAATTTTAGTGTTCTAGACTAACGATCACGGAGCTAAGTCGCGGGCGGACGGACAGACAGATATGGTGAAACTATAAGGGTTCCTCGTTGACCACGGAACCCTATAAACTATATTATACATATGCTTTTACACACTACAGACGTTGTGCATAACAGTTTTCCATCGTATTTTTCGGAAAAGTTCGTTTTTATCGTGCCCTCTCGATTAGCTTCAGTAGATGGATAGAAGCTAATTGAGAGAGCACGATAATAACGAACTTTCCGAGAAAATATGATGGAAAACTATTATGCACTACATCTGTACGCTATAGATTTTCAAGATATTAAGTAAAGCATGCGGCAACACTGAGCTAACCTCAAGATATCCACCGTTCGTTCGTCTACTTCGCTCTCTTTCTCTCTATAGCTCTTACGTATTAGGGCGACAGAGCCAAAAGACGAAAAAGTACAAGTAGGAACAATGTTTAGGTTTTGGTGTTCCCGATATACATTCTCGTTATTTTAGTATTACTAAAGGTTGTCACTGAAAGTAGTCGTTTGTGCATATCTTTGAGTCAAAGGTAAGTTTTGAACTCATATAATTTTTAACCGACGTCGAGACTTCGAAGGAGGTTCTCAATTCGTCGGGATCTTTTTTTTATGTTCACCGATTATTCGAAGACAGCTGGACCGATTTGGAAAATCATTTTTTTGTTTGAAAGGGTACTTCACAGTTGGTCCCATTGTCACCTGGTCTGGATCTGATGATGGGATCCTGAAGGAATCGAGGGAACTCTTCAACTACTATAGGCACACCTATAGTGATTTCAGTATTTTTTTACAGCAACTCGGGCACTTCCTCTTGGAAAAGCGGAGCCTAAGTGAAGTCGGTTCTTTTATGTTTAAAATTATTTAAATAATAATTTATTAACATAAACATGTAAAAAAGACTTTGCAGCAACTTTAAAAAATTATAATCTACATTGAGTTAAGTGTCATGTAAATCATGTAGCTACGCTTAAACGATTCTTATTCTAAACACGATGGGATTTAGTTACGTAAGTTTTTTTTATTATTTTTAGTTAAATTTTTCTTGGTACAGTCGTCATCAGATATATCAGAAAGGCCAAGGTGGTCACAAATATCTGAACAAGGCAATAAAGTGCATGTTCGGATATTTATTAGTCGCTTGGCCGCTCCGTTATATTTGATGGCGACTGTACAAGATTAATTTTTCCGAAACAGATCGACTCTTAATAATTAAATTATCGAGTCTTAATGTGACGTTTTCAAGTCAAAGGTACATCATAGTTACTGCATAGATCTCATTCTCGATGCGTTATTGTCTTAAAAAATCATTTAGAAATGAACTCTATTAACAACCGCCAATGATGTACCTTTGACTTGAAAAGGTCACAAATAGATTGTACAGTCGGCATCAGATATATCGGAGCGGCCAAGGGGGCTCTCGGGGCAGGGGCCCCCTAGGATCGAGATCCCGTGGCATTTTGTTTTGGCTATAGTTAAGCCACTATGCGTTAGCCAAAATGTTGTATAGATATTATCAATCTAGACATCGTATGGCAGAGTCAGCAGCTAAGCGGGTAAGGTGTTCAAAATGAGCTGGACACGACTTTATTGTTAAGAGAATAAGAGCGTGTGTAGGTCATTTTGAACACCCTACCCGCTTAGCTAATAAAATGAGTGTTATTCTTCCGAAGAAGGAAATTGTAATCGAATATTCATAACAACCAAGGCTTAACAAAGAGCACTATTGAGACAAGGGTTCATTCACACGAATATGTTGTTAATAACATCTTTGTATTGAATCGACAAGTTAAGTATTGTTATAATAGTATGACAACTGATAATTATTTGAATTGAATTGATTCTTCTAGGATTTACGGCAGGATAAATAGCATTCAGCTAACAAAAATAATTTCAGTAAAACTCGCTTAGTATGATTTTTAAGGGACCCGATGCGGTATTATCCTGCGGGACCTCAATTTGCAGGTACTGATATAAAATGGCGTATTACACGAGAAATCGTATTAAATTGCAAGGGCGAGGCCCCAGACAACTGCCACCCTCACCCCCCACCTTTTAAGACCGCCACTGATCCCGCTTAATACGCCATTCTTACTTTAGCCGACCTATAGCGTTACAAAGTTATCTAAACTGAGTGAACTAGTAGACCGCCTCGAACTGAGAACTCGCGATTTACTAGCAAACGAGTTGACCAATATAACAAGACCCTTCGGAGGATTTTCTTTCTCCTTCTAGCTCCATAACCACTTGATCGATCCTGCTCATATACGAACTTACAAATTTTATGTATCTCTGCTACAGCCCTAAGAAATTTCATAAGCGGTCCAGACACTGCCAGTAATAATGTCTTTATTTCTGTACCCATCCTTCTATTCTTCATATACATAGAAAAGGACGGGTACAGAAATAATGACATTATTACTGACAGTGTCTGGACCGCTATAAAGATCAGAAAAACGTTACTAAAGTTATCGTCCGACAAACTATCGAAATCAAAAAGCCATCCAAATGCCGAGACGTCCCAGTAGTCAGGTGACAGTTCGGTCTGGAGTTGTTTGTAAGAACTCACTTCGCTTACGCTCCGCGAGTTCGATAATACGCAACTCTAGAGACCTATTTTGGTGCAAACAAACTTAGCATTGACTTAGGCTAAGCAATGACATATTTTTATGGTATAGGTGTGCTTTTGTTTTTCGTTTGGTATGGTTAAAGCATTGTCCCATTTTCGACATGTTGGCCGTTATAGGTAAAGTCCGTGAGCACTTAAAATAACATTCGTGTTTTAGAAAGAGACGTCGAGTTTCAATCGGTGGTGACACACGAAAAAGCAGGACAGCATTACCTTCCTCTGTAGCGCTAAAATGGTTGAACCGATGTAAATGCGGTTTTTATATTTAAAAGCAGGTTTTCGTGTGATCATAGACATGTTTTATCAAAATCGGTTTAGCTGTTTTGGTGGTTTTACTATTTTTTTATTGTATAATATTTAGTTATTAATAGTAAATTATTTCCATATTAGTTGTAACTGTGAAGAAAAGAGTGTCACAACTAAGGGCAATTACACTAAATATAATGAATAAGAACCATTTATGATCTTAAGTTCAAAAAAATCCATTGTAAAAAAGTTACAACTTGTTTCAGATCTTCAACATGAAGTCCATCATATTTTCCACCATCATATTCGTGGTTACCGTAATCAGCGATGCTGCAATAATCCCCAATAGCAAAAAAGATGTATATCTTCTTGACAAGCCAATATCAAATACAATATACATATCACTACTACCAGACGAACTTCCAAGCAAACCCCAAAAAGTCGAAAAACTAGATGACAGTTTACATGCAGGAATGGAGGAGATTGTCAGTACAATGTGCACGCAAGGGGTTAAGGGGGGGGAGAGTGACGTATATACATGTGCGATAAAAACTGTCACGACGTTCATCACGTGTATGCATGTGGATAAGGATGGCTTGAAAGGTAAGTCCCAGGGACTTTGTTGATTTAGGGTTCACTTTAAATTGGACGAGCATAGTGCAAGTATTGACTACCAATTTATGTAGAACCTTAAGTGGCTAGTCAGCACAATGTGTGTGCACTGTCAGCTAAGGAGATAGCACAATGTGCAGGCAAGGGGTTAAGGGGGGGAGAGTGACGTATATACATGTTCGATAAAAACTGTCACGTCATTCATCGCGTGTATGCATGTGAATAAAGATGGCTTGAAAGGTAAGTCCTAGGGCTAAAAGCAAGTATATCTCTAGAGTTGAAACACGCGACTCAACAAAAAGGACAGAATACACGCAAAGCGAATGATTTTAAAACACGTTTCAAGATGGCTGATAGCATACCGTAACTGACCTACATAATTGACTGAGGAGCCGAGCGTAGCGAGGTCTCCGTTTTCACTGGTACGACGATTTGGCAGATTGATGTGTGTGTATTGGTTGGTTGGTTGGTCAGTGTCGGTCTAGAGGTCGCATTTTTCATCCGATTTCGATGAAACTTGGCATGTACGTTCCTTGATTTATTTGCCAAAAATTGTCGAGCCATTTTTGTGATTGGGGAAAAATGGGGGGGGGGGGGGAAAGGGGGGAAGTTTGCTGTCGCGTTATTTATGGACGGATTTCAATCGTTTTCGGGTAGTAAGGTCAAGCCCAGCCTTCCTTAGAAGTTTTTGTAAAAAAAAAAGTTTCGAGGGAGGGGGAAAAGGGGGACAAAGGGGGGAAATGCTCCGAAGTCTACGGTTCACAGAAACAGTTTAGTCGGTTTCATAGTTACCCTTCAAAGAGCGGTGGAGGGTAATAAATAAATGATTGATGAGGTGTTCAAAATGAGCTTGACACGGCTTTATTGTAAAGATAATAAGAGCGCGTGCAGATCATTTTGAACAGCTCACCCGCTTAGCTAGTTCTGCTGCGGACTGTACCAGTGCTTTGAATTCTTTTTTCAGATACAACGGATCCAGAGTATTCAGACCCTCTAGTGAAGTGCCTCAGCCAAGCAGTATCTTATTTCGTAAAATGCCTTATAACCAAACCATCTCTTATGCAGATGTAGTACTTTTTTAATGAATAAACGTTTAATTTTGATAAGTATCTTTGTTATTTGAAGGTACATTATAAGGTACATAAGGTATTAGGTACATCATAGTCGGTTGTTATTAAGGGGCTACTTTGAAAAATTATAGGTATTCAAACGCTCTAGTGACTAAACGGGAAAAGGGACTGAATTTATTTTGGAATATATATTATTAGACCATATACTCTTGTTTTTGGCACAAGCCGAAACACGATTGCTGAAAGTTGGCTCGATAGAAAAAAAAAATCCGAAGTTGAGTCCTTTTTCTCCTTATTTTTCTTAGCTTGCGTAAACTATAACCCGCTTATTCATAAACAAACTTCATTTAGTTAAAATGTATTTTGTCTGTTTCTAACAAACACAACTGTCAATGTGACGGATAAGGACAAAAGATGATTTAGTTAAATGAGGATTGGGACTTGCGGCCATCTTGTCGAGCAAGGTGGTTTGGTTTCGGGAAAAACTTCTTATTTTATGTTCATTTTCGTGATTCAATGTGTAATATATAGCTTATTCTGCAGTGATTTAACGAACTAGTGAGCAACTAATGAAGAATTAGTCTCGGAACATGTGTAACCCCTGTTTGAGTTAGATATCCGTTAGTCCACGTGCTGTTTGTAGGGAGGAGCTATCTCCTTATAAAAAGCCTAACCTCACCGTACAACGTCCAGCTCTTGGAGCGAAATTGTAATTAATGAACCGTACACTTGTCGTATCTACTTCGACATTGGCAAAATTGTCCCAATATTGTGGACAGTTTGCCATATTTTAAAAATTGAATTGAATTGAAATGAGGTTTGCAATACGTTTATGAATAAGCGGGTTAGAGATTAAGCAATATTACTAAGTAAAAAATATGGTATTCTGGTTTATCTAAAAAGTCACTAATAAGTAATTTGGTCAAAAAGTCTGATCCTTAAGAGCGCTGCATCTCTTTCTTTCGTGCACGGGAGCCATAAACGTGTCTCTATCGGATGGGCGTGGCTTGTCCGATTCGAGGAATGCCCTTAAGGAGTTGTTGCCATAAACAAATCATTTAAAAATGAACTTTATTAACAACCGACAATAATGTACCTTTTCACTTGAAAACGCCGAAAATAGTCACTTTTTTTATACAACGACGGTGGCAAACAAGCATACACATACTTAAAGTACAATTGCAATGAGAATTAAAATTATAACGCAGGATCCTCTTGTTTCTAACCATCAACACAGTGCATTCTCTTTTCTAATCGGCAACGCGCATGTGATGCAGGCATCCGTAGGTTACGGTACCTGCTTACCACGCGGACATGCTTGTTTGCCACCATCGTAGAAGAAAAAGAAAAAGCATTCTAACCCTTTCAGATGTTCGAGGGAGCCTAGCGTGGGATGTGTTTTTATCAACCAATAGAATAACTTCATTTGAGGGGTAAATGAAGTACCTAATTCTATTTGCTCTTAAGAGTCGCCAGGACGCTCGCGTTCCCATACAAACGTAGTTTAGCTCTCATTTTAAAACGACATGCTTTAGAACCACGAAATTTGGCATGGGCATTCTAGCAGTACAGATCTATGTCGGTAATTCGTTTTCGTTGCAAAAAATTGTAATACAAAGAAAATACAGCCAGATACAGATTTACATACAAAACTTATTTTTGCTATATTTTCTTTGCATTACAATTTTTAGCAACGAAAACGAATTACCGACATAGATCTGTACTGCTAAAATACCCATGCCAAATTTCGTGGTTCTAAAGCATGTCGTTTTAAAATGAGAGCTAAACTACGTTTGTATGGGGACGCGAGTTCACGCGAGCGTCCTGGCGACTCTTAACTAACACATCCCTCGTTACGCATCCTCGCACATCTGTGAAAGAAACGCATCCTAAGGACTGCAACATACCTTGAGCATCCTCATGAGCCCCTCCA
Organism: Pammene fasciana; assembly: GCA_911728535.1. Taxonomy (NCBI): domain Eukaryota; kingdom Metazoa; phylum Arthropoda; class Insecta; order Lepidoptera; family Tortricidae; genus Pammene; species Pammene fasciana. The sequence goes on from OU452294.1 coordinate 6,095,966, forward strand.
GCTGCTGCATGAGGTGTTTCCTGGACTCCTGGAGCGAGGAGAGGTGACCCTCGAGCTCATCCTTCCTCTGCCGAAGGGCCCGGAGCTCTGAGACCAACGGTGGCGCTGACCCTGACCCGCTGGCTGAAGCTTCGGCTTCCTGCTGGCGTCTAAAAACAATAAATAATTGAGATTTTATTAAGAACTCCCGATATACATAAAACCAGAGAGTATACATATATAACTTTTTGAGGCTCGCAAATTTGAAGCGCCAACGAATAGCCCACAACTTATCTGCTTTGCCCGAAGGTTGACTGGTAGATAATGCTCTATAGCATTAAGTCCGCCTGTTGTAAAGTTGTATTTTTGTGCAATAAAGATTAAATAAATAAATAAATAAATAGCGTACTAGTAGTACACTAGTAGCTACTAGGTGGAGTAGCAGTGCAGGTGACATTTCCTCTTACATTTTGGGTATCTTCAGGGGGCTTTCACGCAGGTAGCGCGATTGACATGTGCTTCAAAAAGTTCTTAGGCTGTGCTGCTCTACTATATAAGTTACTCTATGCTATACTTACTTACTTCACTGGCTCAGTGACCCAAAACGGATCTTGGCCTCTGACACAAGAGAACGCCACTCTGCCCTGTTCTGCGCCACTTCACGCCAGTCCGGTACTCCAAGGGCGGATATATCTTGCTATAACTCATGTATACATAGTGTAATAAGTACCTGAGCCTCGCGATCTCTCTCATAATCTCCCTATTCTTGGCCTCGAGTTGCGAGATCAGCTCGCGTTGCTGCCGCGCCGCGTCCACCTCGGCACCCTCCGATGACGACCGACCCTATAACACGTAGTATATTAAGGCACCACTATTGACAACTGATATTACCGGATTACGATTGAAATAGCTGTCAATGCTAATTTTGACGTAAGAATTTGGCAGATAAAATTTATTTCTTAAACAACAATTAAAAGTTACTAAAACTAACATAAATCTAAATAGTTAATTCTAAAAATAAAACTAAACTAAAACTAAAATAACACATAAAAGACTTAAAAATCTGTACATATTTACAGGTAAAAAACTGGCTCAAGTTCGGAGCCCGACGGGAGGGTGCCCAGAAGGCTGGCGGAGTTGCCACGCTGAATGGCGATTCCTATGCGCTGGGCAAGGAAAGCGCCAGCCCTCTGGTCACCCGTAGCATCTTTGAGGCGTTTCCCCAGTTGCCTAAAGATCGCGTGAGCTCCGGGTCCCCAGGGTCCGAGGGTTTCCACCCCAAACGGCACAAACATGTAGCTAGAATCGATCGCTGCATATTTGCGCCGCTTGAGGCGCTCGGTCTTGGCAGATCTGTAAACTCCAATTCTATTCTAATCGCAGTTCAGTAATACTCGTATACACGCGAAACTGGTGCGGACGCGTGCGACGGACTTTTCCTTGATTTGTACCCGCTCATTACCCTTCTCAATAGTAGTTGTATGTAACTGTTACGTAATAGGGATCCTTAAAATAAGAGTGTGGTTTTATGATACGAATGAAGTGAATTTCATAATAAGATCACACGAGTGTTTTAAGGCAAAATTACGTACAGTCGCATACACTGCTTTATCTACACACATATTATAAACCCTAAATGACCTGTTCGGAAATCGTTAAGATTGACCGCCATTGCACCGCCATGGCCAACTCGATTGTGCGGGGAGATTTTCATAATTTTATCGAATTCGATATTATTATTTAGCAATAATAACATTGTTACAGATAAGGCATATGTTCTAACTTCGAACAAAACAGTATATTTTTATGGTGGTCATAACGTGTGGTTTTTGAACATATCATGGAGGGTTTATGATATGGGTGTAGATAAGTCTTAAAGCAACGCATAGATGGCGCTGCAGCAGGCGCGGTCGCAGACGAAAATTTTGGGGGGGACACTAAAGTAGAATTTTTTTTTTTCAATTTTTTTGTGGGGGTCTGTAAAAAAATTTTTCTATTAGAAATGTAGGATTTTGGGGGGGTCATGTCCCATGTGACCCCCCCCCCCCTGGGACCGCGCCTGCGCTGCAGCCATTAAAAATACTCCTCTTTGATATGAAAACCGCGTAAAATATTAATTTATTGACAAAATAATAACCTAAAACGAATAGTGTCTTGTATTGTTCAAATAGGTACGTTTCTAGGTCAAAAACTTACCAGTTCTGGGGTGAGAGACGCTGATCGCCCCGCTCGAGGCTGAAAACAGGTATTCTTTTAACTAGTCCGTTTATAAAACCAGTATTACTTTGTATTCAAACACAAACATTTATTCAGAAAGTAGACCACCACAAGGGCACTTTTACACGTCAGATATTATAGATAAAAGAAAAAAAAAACTACACCGGTTCTAGTCTAACCCTACACCTCTGACCCGAGAAGAATTACTTATGACCGGCAAGAAACTCGGCGGGACTTATTTTATTTTATTAGGCAAGACTTCGGTTAATCTCTATTTTTTTTAAATAATAAATTGACAATCAGACAGCACAATTTCAAATCATTTGATCTGGTTTTGTAGTAAAATTAGAAGTGGGTTGGGCTGATTGGGTTAATTTGCAAATAACAGACTAACTTAGTATATAGCAGTGGCGGTGGGTCAAAATATTTCTTAGGCAAGCCGGTGCTGATTTTGGTTTAAAATTTCTTCATGAGCTGTAGGAAAACTGTTCAGGTGCCTGAAACTTAGGCGTGTTCTATGGACGCGCCGCCACTGGTATACAGTGTGTTTTTTTTAAGTGGGCCACTATGGGGAAATCCTAAAGTATAGGAGATACAGGGAAACTGTCTTAGGAAACATTAGGTATTTTTTGAGAATTTTTTTTTGATATAGTCAAATTTTTGGTCAAGTGTGAGTTGTCCCTAAAAATTAATAATTTTGATGTTTTTTTTTTTGACGCAGATCTAGTCAGTTTCATGAGAGGATCATTTTATTGTATGGAAAGAAAAAAGTCGGAACAGTAGAAGTTAGTCAAATAAAAAAAAATGTTTTTATTATTACAACACATGTGTAAATTGCCTAGGTACACTTGCAAGGTTCATAAAAAGTATTTCAAATTCCAATATGACATTTGTTTTTGGAACACTTTATTTGATTTAAAAAGGAAGTAAGAATACTGTTCGGACCAAATAAAAAAAATGTTATTTTTTTTAATTGAGCTGAAGGTGCTCGCGTAAGAATGGAGGTCCAAAATCATTTAATTAGGACCTCCATTCTTACGCGAGCACCTTAAATTCAATTAAAAAAAAAAACTAAAAAAAATTTTAGACCAAACAGTATTCTTACTTGGTAAATTAAATACTTAAGTTTGAATTACCATAGTGCGATTTTCGTGCGCCAATCTCGCCGCGTACCGCGCGATCAGTCTGTGCTCGTCGTCCACTCCGCGCGATAAATGCTCTGCTATACCTGAATAGAAATAAAATAATATTAAACTAGGCTAAATGATAAACTGAAATAGATCTTATCTTATCTTATTGTATTCGGGGGCCCGTAAGGATACACTTCGACCCAAAGGGATCTTTTGTGTAGTTGCCCCCTAGTACACCTACTCGAGAGCTTTCTCAACCATCTCCATGTGTTGGATGATGGAGCTCAAGGACAGTGCTTTGAATTCCTCTGGATCTGGATAGCCAGTACCAAAGTCCTTCATTCTCTGTCTGGCTAGAGCGTGACATTCACACATTAAGTGTTCCATTCACCACACATCCTACAATCAGTATTATCTGACTGAAAAAGATAGATACACTTCAGAAAAAACTTGGCAATTGCCACAGATCATAATCACTAAAGTGCGAAAAGTTCAAAAAAGAAAAGTGGTTCAAGCAAAACAGGTTCATTTACAGGCCCACCGAGCGTCTAGAACAAAATGTATAGACTTGTATGAACCTAGTTTTGACGATAGCGGCGGCCATGCGTTCACTGCTGGTCGCGTTCGTGAGCCACTAGCCAGAAACAGTCGCCATCAGATATATCGGAGCGGCCAAGGTGGTCACAAATATCTGAACAACGCCTCTATTGTCAAGGCGATAAAGTGCATGTTTAGATATATTCGATGGCGACTGAACATGAAACTTACTGCGGTGGGTAGATCTCGATGACCGTGAGTCCAATGAGCCGGTGTTGACGTACCCCGGCGCGTATTCTGGGAACCCGTTGTGCGCCGGTACAGGGGAGGGAGGTCTGAAATGAGCATATTTTGCATAGTTTCATACAAATTTCCTGACGACTAAAACTAAAATTTTCCTAACAGTTCCTGAGTACAGTCAGCAGCAGAAGTAGCTATAGCTTGACCAGAACCGCTGTACCGCTCGCCCCATACGCGAGTGTATGGTGCGAGCGGTACAGCGGTTATGGTCAAGCTATAAGCGGGTGAGGTGTTCAAATTGACCTTGAAACTTTGTATATTGTTAAGAAAATAAGAGCGAGTGAAGATTACACCACACACAAGCCGTTCTGGTACACATCGGAATGACTTTCGGAGCGTTGCCCCGATCTGCTTCGATGGAGAGCCGAGTCCATTGCCAAGCATTCGCATACCAACTACTACCATTAGCTGTTATACCAAAGAACTTACACGATATGACTGAGATTGAGCGTTCGTTCAGGGCGGTCGGGGTAGCGTGGTACTTGCGTCCTTGCCCGCTCTGGTACACATTAGAATGACTTTCGGAGCGTTGCCCCGATCTGCTTCGATGGAGAGTGGAGGCCTTTGCCAAGCATTTGCGTACCAATTACTAACAATAGCTGTTATACCAAAGGTCTTACCCGATATGACTGAGATTGAGCGTTCGTTCAGGGCGGTCGGGGTAGCGTGGTACCTGCGTCCTTGCCCGCTCTGGTACATATCGGAATGACTTTCGGAGCGTTGCCCCGATCTGCTTCGATGGAGAGTGGAGGCCTTTGCCAAGCATTCGCGTGCCAACTACTGCCATTAGCTGTTATACCAAAGAACTTACACGATATGGCTGAGGTTCAGCGTTCGTTCAGGGCGGTCGGGGTAGCGTGGTACTTGCGTCCTTGCCCGTTCTGGTACACATCGGAATGACTTTCGGAGCGTTGCCCCGATCTGCTTCGATGGAGAGTGGAGGCCTTTGCCAATCATTCGCATACCAACTACTACCATTAGCTGTTATACCAAAGAACTTACACGATATGACTGAGGTTGAGCGTTCGTTCAGGGCGGTCGGGGTAGCGTGGTACTTGCGTCCTTGCCCGCTCTGGTACACATCGGAATGACTTTCGGAGCGTTGCCCCGATCTGCTTCGATGGAGAGTGGAGGCCTTTGCCAAGCATTCGCGTACCAACTACTAACAATAGCTGTTATACCAAAGAACTTACACGATATGACTGAGATTGAGCGTTCGTTCAGGGCGGTCGGGGTAGCGTGGTACTTGCGTCCTTGCCCGCTCTGGTACATATCGGAATGACTTTTGGAGCGTTGCCCCGATCTGCTTCGATGCAGAGTGGAGGCCTTTGCCCAGCATTCGGATACCAAATACTACCAATAAAAAAACAGTTATACCAAAGAACTTACACTATGTGGCTGAGGTTGAGCGTTCGTTCAGGGCGGTCGGGGTAACGTGGTACTTGCGTCCTTGCCCGCTCTGCTACACATCGGAATGACTTTCGGAGCGTTGTCCCGATCTGCTTCGTTGGAGAGGCCTTTGACAGCATTCGAATACCAACTACTACCAAAAAAAAAGGACTTGTACCAAAGAACTTACACGATATGACTGAGATTGAGCGTTCGTTCAGGGCGGTCGGGGTAGCGTGGTACTTGCGTCCTTGCCCGCTCTGGTACACATCGGAATGACTTTCGGAGCGTTGCCCCGATCTGTTTTGATGGGGATTTCTGGAACAAATGGGATTATTAAACACACATGGCATTGGATAAAACCGTAATCGAAATAGGGAACGTGCGTGAACTGAAGAGGGCAGCACAGGCCGCCCCAGTTTATTGGTGCGAAGTGCAAATGACAGACTTAAGTTGCCGAATTAGTCAACTAGATGGTACAAGTCAATATTTGAGGTAGCGCCTTCTATTGGCGTGGAGTGTTCAGTTTTGGATTTAGGCCACAAGAGAGCAGACCCTCCAACGCGCACAGTCCCTTTAGTAGAAATTGACGGGTCAAAGTACTCTAAAACGTGGAATCGAACTAGTCAAAAAATAATACAATTAAATTTAACGGCCTCTATAGCCCAGTTGGTAGTGACCCTGCCTACGAAGCTGGAGGTCCCGGGTCCGAATCCTGGTAAGGGCATTTATTTGTGTGCTAATCTCAAATATTTGTTCCTGAGTTATGGATGTTTTCTATGTATATAAGTATGTATTTATCTATCTAAGTATGTATATCGTCGCCTAGCACCCATAGTACAAGCTTAGCTTAGTTTGGGGTTAGGTTGATTTGTGTAAGATTGTCCCCAAATATTTATTTATTTATTTAAAGGTGTGTATCTCATTCCGAAAATTTGAATTCGACTACTAGTATCCTATACGATTGCATAAGTGCGAAAGAAAACTTTACATAGCGTTAAGAAGGGACAACATGATTCGTGACGTCACAGTGAGACCTCCGTACTATTATTTAATTGGTGATTCAATGTAGGTAGACTCACATAGTGCGAGTACTCCTTGACCTCGTGGTCGTTGGTGTGTCCCTGCGAGACGCGGCCGCGCCAGAAGCAGTCTTGGCACAGCGTGTAGTTGGCGCAGCGCGCGCAGCGGTAGCGGAACCCGGTCAACGAACTCAACCGGCACGCGGAGCACGCTAGCGGGTGAACCACTGAAAAAGGGTCACAACCTATAGTCGGGCTAACCAAAAAGTGCTGTAATAGTAGAAGTATTAAGCTAGTAAGCTGCACCTATCTCTTTTTAGTGGTGAGGGTACTAGCGAAACAAAAATATAGTATGATTGTCTCTCACTTTGAAATAAGACAGACTCTGACCAAACTATACGCTGCGTCCAATAAATGGGACAAACAAAAGCAACATTCTGAAGATGAAACTCATGAAGCAAGGCGTCTTGCTCACTCTCGCTGTCTGCAAAGGCTTCGCGTCGCAACGTTCTTGCTTTATTTTATCGCCCTGCTGGTACGGCGTGGTTTGGACTCCACTATACTAGGCGACCTTGGATGCCATATTTGTACTGAGGACGTGGTCTATATCTATTCTATCACTGTGTCTACCCACCATTTTCAACACTAGCAAGCCGGTGGAGTAATGGCAGCCACACTAGACTGGGCGGGCCAGGATCCGACATTAGGGTGTCCAGGAAATCGTTCACTGTAATCTTGCCGTTCTGCTAACAAAAAAAAAACATTAAGGCGTCTTTCACACTGCTGCGGTTTCCGCATAGATGCGTGAGCGAGATAGCACTCTGCGTGTGTATGCTGTCGCGCTTGCACACCGTTGCCGTATGCGGTTGCGGCGCCAGTTTGATAATCGCCTAAGAAATATCTGGGTATTACCAGATACCAGAGTGCAGCACTAGCACATATTGTAAACTATATAGTACTTAAACACTATACATACTGGGCCTTAAACTGTTTTTTGACAAGTGTTCATAGATAATTTGTAACAAGTAAAATGTCGTCTGTGGACCAAGGCGGTTTGTTTACAGAGGGCCTATTGAAACGAGAAAATCGGAATTCCGACTTTTGCCTCTCTATCGCTCAAATATGCAAGAGTGATAGAGATAGGTAACTAAATTTCGATTTTCGGGTTTCGCGGTAAGCCCTCTGTGCTAGTGCCGCACCCTACGCAGAGTTTTGCGTAATTTTCCCTTTTAAAATGATTAACACACGGCCTATGGCAGAGCCAGCACCTCTCTCAGGTAGTCAGATAGCCTCTTCTTTAGGCGGCCGTTGCCGTCAGATTGTCAGATTACCTGGTTGAATATGGACAGCGCCACCGAGCCGTCGTAGCTGAACGATGGAGATTCATACACGGCCGCCGGTAGAGCCAGCACCTCTCTCAGGTAGTCAGATAACCTCTTCATTAGGCGGCCGTTGCCGTCAGATTGTCAGATTACCTGGTTGAATATGGACAGCGCCACCGAGCCGTCGTAGCTGAACGATGGAGATTCATACACGGCCGCCGGTAGAGCCAGCACCTCTCTCAGGTAGTCAGATAACCTTTTCATTAGGCGGCCGTTGCCGTCAGATTGTCAGATTACCTGGTTGAATATGGACAGCGCCAACGAGTCGTCGTAGCTGAACGATGGAGATTCATACACGGCCGCCGGTAGAGCCAGCACCTCTCTCGGGTAGTCAGATAACCTCTTCATTAGGCGGCCGTTGCCGTCAGATTGTCAGGTTACCTGGTTGAATATGGACAGCGCCAACGAGTCGTCGTAGCTGAACGATGGGGATTCATACACGGCCGCCGGCAGAGCCAGCACCTCTCTCAGGTAGTCAGATAGCCTCTTCATTAGTAGGTGGCCGTTGCCGTCAGATAGTTGCGAGAAGATATCTTAAAAAAATATTCTTTATATTAGTTTTTTTTCCTTATCGCTGCAACATTAAAAAAATTGGGTAACGTTGAAATTTTGTATTCGTGAAGGTAAATCAAATAACAATCTGACATTATTTCGGTAGGGACTGATTTTATGACGGAACCGTGGGTATTACGTAATTATTTCATTACGTTTATTATGTAAATTCATTGGGTTTATAGATAATTGATATGAACATAAAAATACAGTTAGTTAGCAATAAAATCTTGCGTCAAAGAACACGTAGTCAGTAGATATGGTAAATAGACAAAAGGGACTAAGAATAATTTTAATACTCAAACTCAAACATTTATTCTGTAATTAGGCCTCAAGGGCACTTTTACACGTCAGAATAGATCAAAGTAAAGAGAAAAAAAACTACACCGGTTCTAACACTACAACTCTGACCCAAGAAGAATTATGACCGGCAAGAAACTCGGCGAAATACATTTAAGAGTCCAGTAACGATTTGAAAACAAAAAGCGCTAATAATGACATTATGCACATTAATTGCATTTGGTAAGATAGCTTGAAGACTTGTTATTGCAAAAAAATTCTTTAGGTCGATATATATTAATGTTTAATACCTTAAAACTCAATTCTTACAGAGCTTGTTTAGTGAGGATGTTGACTCATGCAATTTTGTCATATGATTTATTATTATTATTTGTTGTGGACCCTAATATGTGTTATATTATCTGAATAAAGCATGAAGCGAAGCTTATTTTTGTATTATTATATTTGTAAAATACTTTAATATCTTCCCAAAAATATCACCTAAACTTCGGCAATTTTTAGCAAAATTGCTCTAGCAAAACATACTCTCACTTAAAAAATATATATGAAAATGAAAAAACTTTTACATTTATTCCTCAGGCGACTCATTTTCCAATGTATTTTATATTTGACGTACTTGTATAACTTAATTTTAATCAATAAAAACCTTACTCTTTTCACCTCTCCAAGCAAAAATCGCGAAACTGGTGTTAGATTAGGGTGAATTATTTATAAATGAAGCATAAAATAAAAAAATAGTTGTACTTATTCTATCCAAAAAGAAACGATATTTCATAATATGTATTCAAAATTATGAAGGTTATGTTAGTTACTGCAAAATAGCGTCAAAAAGTTGAGCAAAATCAAAAAAAAAAGTTTACCAGACTCTTAACATCAAAAGATATAAGAATATTAGTAGCACTGATCGCAGCAGGCCAAATTGATTGTTTGGTTTATTAAAGTGACCTAAGACTATAACGTGTATCATTAATATCATTATGCATCATAAACGTATGATTTGTTTACGCTTGGGGGTTTTAAAAATCGCTACTTTGGCCGGCTGCCAAAGTAATTAAAATGTTTATAGTACAGTCACCAGCAAGTATCTTCCTACACGAAGGCTGTAAAATTATGTGACACGCTCTTATGGCCCTGCAAATAAGAGCGTATATATTTCTGCGGCCTTCGTGTAGGAAGGTACTATTGCCGATGATTGTACTTGTATTTAGAAAACGTAAGAATGTATCATTAAGCTTTGAGATTTGTTTTGAATACTGGAAGTGTCTATCATAAGCAAAGCGTAAATGAAACTGGGCTTAGCTACTTCTGCTGCTGACTGTACCCAAAATTTTAGTTGTCCGCTAAACAAGGTATTGAATATTGAAAGATAATTAAAAAGTCAATCACTTACATCGTAATTTGTCCATTAGCTTTCCCGCGCACATTGTGGCTAGTGCGACTTTGATTGAGAATACCCTTATCTTGCCAACATTCTCACTGAAAAAAAAAACATGTAAGTTATGGTTTTCTTAGTTGGGGACTTGATGCCAGCGAGTAGCGCCCAACAGTCAGGTTCTCAGCACTGAATGTGTTAAAATCATTTGATTCATTCTCTACTTGAACCCTTATAAATATAATGAACTCACCCAGTACTGTAAGCCGACAGCAACCAATTTAGCAGCAGAGCAGAGCAGGCTTCCACCGACACCTGATGCGCTGGAGGCAACCGCTTGTTCAGGTTATGGTACAGCGAGGACACCAGTGTCTCCAACCTTGTGACGTTCACACAAGCGTTGGGCTCTAGTGTGTTCAGGGCATTTTCTCGGAACGCTTCTATCACATTCCATATGTCTATTACGTGTACTGAAAAAATAATTGGTTGTTACAAAAGTTGTGTTAATCAAGTTGCAAAACTATAAATAAGGGGGTAAATGAAGTGGGTTCAGTGAAGAATATTGTATGGCAATGAGCGGCCAGCAGGCACAAACGAATTAGGCGTCCTACACCTGGCGCACCGCCTCGCGTGGAAATTGCGGCCGCGCGTACGTTTGCCTCGGCCGAGGCACGGCCACACTAGCCGACCTACCGCGGTGTAGACACGGCTATTTACATATTTCAATAAATAATTATTTTCTAATAATCTTTATTGTTAATAAAGTATGGCTTAATTATACCAAAGAACGCGTAGTTCGATACCTACAACCTTCACTGATAGCTGCTCTAGAGCGAAAGTGTTTATATTTTGGATCAAATTTTTTTGCAAACAATAAGCTTGTTACGATTTTTTTCCAAAATGTGTTAGATCACCCAACTGTGTCTTGAGGGAGCCCTAATTAACTTGCTCTTTATACTACTGACTATACGTACTGTTTTAGCCACAGACTTAGCAATTGCTCCTAAAGATCTTTCTAATGAAGAACTCTATGTGGTATAGGGTTTGCATCCCAGGATTCTCGGTTCCGATTTTCTGTATAAAAAATCCCGAAAATCCCGGTTAGTGATATACAAAATCAAAGCTAGACATGTCTACCCTGGCAAAACTGCTTTGCACTGTAATTTCCTCCTGGTTCGGTGTGCCTATTAATTTGCTAAGCGTCTTAAACAGCGAAAAAAATGGTACATCACTCACAGTTACACTTCTTTTGTACATATCGGAGTTTACAAGCCGTTCGGTAAGAGGCGAATCTGATAAGGTCAAAGTTCTGTTCCCTCATCTCCTGGTGCAACTGCGAACGAGGGTCGGAGGCCCCCACCCCAGCGTTGGGCATCACACCCATGCTGTCACGGTCGAGGGACATTGTGACTCCTAAAAGCAGAGTGTTATTTATTTGTGATATTTTCAAGTAAAAGTTACATCATTGTCATTGTTAACATAGTTTATTTCTGAATAAATTTTTATGGCAATAATACCATATTGACAACGGAAAATTATTGTACCTTTGACTGGAAAATGTTGCAAATAAGTTTTATTGCATAAACACAAATTGAATGTATAACAAGTAGTTCACCAGGGCCCCAGTAGAGCTAAGGCTAAGGCTTGCTCTGAGCAGTTGTTTTCAACTAACTTCAAGATTTTGAAGAACTAACTTCACTTAGCCTTCTTGACAGTTCCAATAGCAAATGCCTAAGCCAATTGAAAATATACTCAAATCACTATAGGTGTGCCTGGATTTGAAGAGTTCCCTCAATTTCTCTTTCCCGTATAGTATTTCCAACAAAAATAATTTTCCAAAGTGGTCCAGTCCAGCTGACTGCCCTGACTTTGAATAATCGGTGAACATATACAAAAAAAAGAAAAAAAACAGCAAAGATTCCAACCAATTAAGAACCTCCTACTGAATCTGAAGTTTGATACATTGTTAGTGCAAGTTTGGCAGCATGATAAAGATAACCAAAAAAAAACAACAAACTCTTAAGTACAGAGACTTTGTATCTCCCTGGCTAAACCAATAGATTATATTTTCGATACTTACCCACAGGAGAAAAAAGAGTTAACCGTAAACCCATTTAAAAATAATATATCAACCAAAACTAGCGCAGGAACAAGATTTGTTTATGCATAACAATTATCTTCGAAGGACGTTACCATGTACGGAAAGACTTGTAACAATCTGATTACAAACAATATAGCAAAATTAAAAGCGTCGACTTTGCGACGAAAATTAGCCGTAACTTACGAAATGTTGCTCACAAGAATTGCACATACCTGCTCTTAGCGTTTAACTCATAATTGTGTTGACATAGCGATAATGAATTCGCGGTGAGGCGAATATTTTCGTAGTTATATCGATTCAATGCAACGATATTTTTACTATATTTATCCTGCGAATAAACACTAGGAGCCCACTTTACCACGTATTCACGAGCATTTATTCAATGAATACAAACGTAGTTAATGTTTTCCCGGTGCTTAATGTAATAAATGCGTAATTAAATACACTTCGGCTAATAAAAAGAAATCTTGGAATCAACATGACAATTCTGCCATTGAAGGTACGTTCCAAATCCTGACGTCTATTTTTAACGTATAAATTATAATCAATGTTCATTCTGTAAAATCTGTTGTTAAATATAAGTTGAAATCTTAATCTATCAAAGCAATATCGACATTAAATATTTCTCTTCGTAATCAAAAACCTCAAAAATCACATCTTTTACGAAATAAATGCTGACTTCAGATATATTTATATATTACTGCTTAATAACTAAATGCGTAAAATGTAACGTAATTTAGTTAAAACCCGTTATTAGATATTGCAATTTCTAGGACCCAATCTGTCGTGTACCCTGCATGTTCCTACCCACCGTCAGCCACAGAATAATATGATAGTATTTCATACAGGTTAGGGTCACCACACACCTAGCGGTTTTCCTTTCGGAATTAGCGGAAGTAGCGGAAATTTGTCTATGGTAGCGGAAATTTGTCTATGGTAGCAGATTTTTTGTATGGAAGCCATAGACAAATTTCCGCTACCATAGACAAATTAAGCATATTGTCTATGAATTTCCGCTACTTCCGCTAATTCCGCGAGGAAAACCGCTAGGTGTGTGGTGACCCTTATCTTCCCTACAAAACATAGACATAGGATCTACAAAATCACAAGTGTTTGACAGAAATTTGACAAATTTGCTTTTCAACTTCGACTGTCTAGGGTTGACAAATACGCGATTAGTTTGATTGCTGGACGACCCAAACTGCCCCAATCTGTCTACCTAATCTATCAGTAATTTTAATACAAATAAATGGCAGATTTGTTACTTACTTTGCCCAATCTAATATTTTATTTTTTCTACTCGTCGACTTTAATCTGAGTATTAGGATTTTATCATGGATTAGTCCCCTCCGTTATGGGGGAGGGCCTAAGTGATAGTTCAGATCTGGATACGGTTACCAACTTTTAGTATGTTGTTGGGCACGACACTAGGACCCCAAAACTGCCGAGAGACGGGGACGTCGATGAATGTCTCCCGTGTAATGACGTCATCAAAATGGCTGCCGCTTTGTTGCGAAAAGTGTAAATTTCATCCAAACTGTGCATTGCACCTATACGTGTGTAGTATCAAACGAAAGAAGATTAAATGTGCTATATTGTTGTAATACATTATATACTACTGTATATTACAGTTTGACAGCTATAAACGAAAACCCAATATCAGGCTAAAAAATAATTCGGATATTTGCATTTTACAACAAAATTCTAAGTCCAACTTTAAAGCCAAGTACTACAATAACAAAACAGGCTATTTAAGCTATACATTGCTATGAAAATTATTAAAATCTGGTAATAATTGTGGCAGCTATGTTAAAAAACATGTCGGCACTGCCGAACTATTTCCTTAGAGTGAAAAAATAACAATTTTCACAATTTACAGAATATCCGCAGAAGCTTCGAGTATATTGTTGGTCAAATAATTTGGAGCATAAATTAAAGCTATACCATGACACATACACACATGTGTGTAGCATCGATCGAAAGCTTATTAAATTTACTACAATACATACATACATTATTTGTGAAAATAATGTATGGTTTAAAAGTTGTTGACAAAATAAAATATTCTTTTAGGAAAATAAAATGTATATATTAATTCTGTGGCCAAAGAAAATACAATACACGAATGATTTGTAAACCATTAAAAACACCAACTATTCAGCTTTAAAACACAGTTTGAATTTATAAAATTTGATAAGAACTATAAAAGTTGTGCTTACAACTCTAAAGCACACTAACTATTTTACCTACAATGCACTCATACTATGAGAAGCTTGGGCCTAATTATTGACTAGTTTTTTATAAATTTTGTAAGGATTTAGGGTTCCTTGTCATTAAAGTAAATAAAAAAATCGGCCAAGTGCGAGTTGACTCGCGCTCCGAGGGTTCCATATACATCACACAATTTTAACTTACGCTTACACGCTTACACGCTTACATTATAACAACTTACGCTTGACCGCAGACTTATTAGTGTTTTTTTCTGTAATGTACAGGTAAAGAACTATATTACGTATTTTTTTCTAAAATGTAGGTTCGTCGGTTTCCGGGGGACGGAGAGCAATGGAAAATTTTCGCCTTATTTCTTAAATTACTTACAAACTATACCTTGTTATATATCAAATGAAAGGATTTGATGTGAAAACTACAAATATATAACTTTTATAATTGAAATTTTAATAGTTTTGAAGTTATTTAAGAAATAAGGCGAAAATTTTCCATTGCTCTCCGTCCCCCGGAAACTGACGAACCTACATTTTAGAAAAAAAACCTAATATAGTTTTTTGCCTATACATTAAAGAAAAAAACACTAAAAAGTCTGCGGTCAAGCGTAAGTTGGTCTTAAAAATACAAATTGTTAAAATTGTGTGATGTATATGGAACCCTCGGAGCGCGAGTCAACTCGCACTTGGCCGATTTTTTTATTTACTTTAATGACAAGGAACCCTAAATCCTTACAAAATTTATAAAAAACTAGTCAATAAATTAGGCCCAAGCTTCTCATAGTATGAGTGCATTGTAGGTAAAATAGTTAGTGTGCTTTAGAGTTGTAAGCACAACTTTTATAGTTCTTATCAAATTTTATAAATTCAAACTGTGTTTTAAAGCTGAATAGTTGGTGTTTTTAATGCTTTACAAAACATTCGTGTATTGTATTTTCTTTGGCCACAGAATTAATATATACATTTTATTTTCCTAAAAGAATATTTTATTTTGTCAACAACTTTTAAACCATACATTATTTTCACAAATAATGTATGTATGTATTGTAGTAAATTCAATAAGCTTTCGATCGATGCTACACACATGTGTGTATGTGTCATGGTATAGCTTTAATTTATGTTTTACAAATTTCGGTAGTGGTCACGTTCATGACGTCATTATTTGGACCTCAGTCACTATAGAGATATTTTTCCAACATTTATGGGCTCCAAATTATTTGACCAACAATATACTCGAAGCTTCTGCGGATATTCTGTAAATTGTGAAAATTGTTATATTTTCACTCTAAGGAAATAGTTCGGCAGTGCCGACATGTTTTTTAACATAGCTGCCACAATTATTACCAGATTTTAATAATTTTCATAGCAATGTATAGCTTAAATAGCCTGTTTTGTTATTGTAGTACTTGGCTTTAAAGTTGGACTTAGAATTTTGTTGTAAAATGCAAATATCCGAATTATTTTTTAGCCTGATTTTGGGTTTTCGTTTATAGCTGTCAAACTGTAATATACAGTAGTATATAATGTATTACAACAATATAGCACATTTAATCTTCTTTCGTTTGATACTACACACGTATAGGTGCAATGCACAGTTTGGATGAAATTTACACTTTTCGCAACGAAGCGGCAGCCATTTTTATGACGTCAATACTCGAGAGACATTCATCGACGTCCCCGTCTCTGGGCAGTTTTAGGGTCCTGGTGTCGTACCCAACAACATATTAAAAGAAGGTAACCGTATCCAGCTCTGAACTATATTCCCATAAGGGAGAGCACTAGATATATATGAAGTGGATGAAATATTTCGGAGGCTGAAAGAGAAGGTTATCTAGGGGATTGTATCTCGTTTTGACTAAGGAGGTAATGACGTCATCAGACAATCAAAATGTCAATATGTGTCAAATGTCCATCAAATGTGACAATTTTGTAACGAGTGCGAGTGGGCCACCGCCCCCTACTTTATGCCAGGGGGGTACAACTCAAAGTAAATCTGTCAAAAAATTTGAGTTTGACACGACGTATCCGATACGTTTGCATAAGTGCGAAAAAGAACTTGTCATGCGTTAAGAAGGGACAACATGATTCGTGACGTTACGTGACATTACAGAGGTCTCTCTGTTATACTATTATTTACTCTGTGTTTATGCTCTCCATTGGAACGTTTTTACTACTTTTTAATAGTCTCCTGTAATCAACTGTTATGCTCGGTAATAAGGTTCAACTGTGGTTAGGGAAAAAGTGTAAGAATTAGATCCAGTTTATATAAATTCATGGATTTTATAGACTAGACATTACCGTCAACCGGGGTCAATGGGGACAATTTTGAACTTTGAGTAAGATTTTAACGGAATATTTCCATGAACAACCCCAATGTTATGGTTTTAAAACTTTAATCTTATGTCAGAGAACCTATTTATGATTGTTTAATTACCATACAATCAATCAAACCCCCCTTTTTCTTTAAAAAACCCCTCCGTCCCTATTCACGCTGCATACGGGGTCAATAGCAACAAATAAGGGATCAATAGGGAAAAGGCTATTTAAAGGGCTAGGGTTGTCACAAAAATAAAAAGCTTACAAAGGTAAGTACCTAGGTACCTTTCTACCCAGTAGGTATTGCTAAACTATGGAAATTCAATAATAATTTTGGCAACTCTGTCCCAATACGTACCTTATCGTCCTTATTTGAACTAATTACGTCCCTATTAAGTGTCAAAGCCGACCCGATCGACCCTTTAAGCCGTCCCTATCGACCCCCAAGGCGTCCCTATAAACCTCTGTTTCTTTTCAAAACTTTCTTAGGTTTTTGTTTCCCCACTTTTGATATCAAAACAAAGATAATTTCAACTTACCGTGACTTAAACACCTACTTAATTAAATGGTTAATCACTTTATAACTGCCAGAACTGTCTAAAGGGTATAGCCGGGTTAGTATGGCACAACTGCCCTTAGCGAAAAAAAGAATTTCCTTTTAGTGGATTATTAACCTTTACATATGTAGTGCTTTCACCAAAAATTAAGCCTCAAATCCTTCAGGTTACAAAAAAAAACGCATAAATTGAAATATATATTTTATTTTATTTTAGCTAAAGTACTGATCCGATTTCTTTGTAATTTGGATATGTTGTAAGCAAAATTAAGGTCGCTTTTTAGAAAAAATAAAATAATGATTTTTAGAAAAAAAAAAGAAAAAAAATTGAGATAACAATATTCAAAAAATAAATAAATATAGGTACGAGATTGCGACAATTACCTAATTTATATATTTTATGTAGAATTTAATAATCTTTAACATATATTTTTTTTAATAACTAAAATCGGGATTACCGATGTAAAAAAATCGAATTTGTAACATCCCATACATTATTTTCAAACAAGATAACTTCTACGTATTACACTGTGAAGTTGTATTCCCAACAATCCCAATGCATTTTGAATTTGGAACGCGACTTATTGTGCTGAGTGCGGGCCTTAATAAAATCCGTGGCTGTATGCGGCTAGGGCTTAAAAAAGAACAAAAAGACGGGAAGGGGAGAATTGTAAGAACTTTATTTTATAATGAATGTTAACGAATATCGATTTCAAGATGTCTGTTCCTTCTTTGAATAAATATGAAGCTTTAAAAATACTTTTTTCGAAAAAATACCACGTAAAATCGTTGTATAGTCTCGCTTATGATAATATTTGTCTAAAACTACGAAGATACGTGACAGAGTATTTCGAAGAAGAAAGTCGTTACTCCTTGGCGGAAAATGTAAGTTTTATCATTAGGTACTTAAATTCGTACGTACGTATGTTTTACTTTAAACTAAGCAATCTTTTGTGATTTAGCAGCATTCGTAGGATTTATGTCTATTACTGCCGGTTAACCGGTAAAAGTGCCCTTGTGGCCTATTTGCTGAATAAATCTTTGATTTTGATTTTGTCACATTCTAAATTCAAATTCAAAATGCATTGGGATTGTTGGGAATACAAGTATGGGAATAAAAGTATGGGATGTTACAAATTCGAATTTTTCACATCGTTAATCCCAATTTTAGGTATTAAAAAAAATATATGTTAAAGATTATTAAATTGTACATAAAATATATAAATTAGGTAATTGTCGCAATCTCGTACCTATATTTATTTATTTTTTGAATATTGTTATCTCAATTTTTTTTCTTTTTTTTTTCTAAAAATTATTATTTTATTTTTTCTAAAAAGCGACCTTAATTTTGCTTACAACATATCCAAATTACAAAGAAATCGGATCAGTACTTTAGCTAAAATAAAATAAAATATATATTTCAATTTATGCGTTTTTTTTTGTAACCTGAAGGATTTGAGGCTTAATTTTTGGTGAAAGCACTACATATGTAAAGGTTAATAATCCATTAAAAGGAAATTCTTTTTTTCGCTAAGGGCAGTTGTGCCATACTAACCCGGCTATACCCTTTTGTTAAAAACATATATTTTTTCAAGACTCCCGGAGCACATTTTTACGGGTCAGAGACAGCATCAACTTTGAATGGGGTTGGCCGGTGGAAAGTATTTACAGATGGCGCCAGCATAGCTAGGTCCCTGTCAGTCGTACAAAAGTGTCAAAATCACGTTTTTTTTTAAATTTTTTTGACCTGGATGGGCTAGCCTTTAAGCCAAATCCCATACAACAATACTAGTGAAAGGGACCTAGCTATGCTGGCGCCATCTGGCCAAACCGTTGACAGTTGCCAACCCCATTGTCAGTTCGACCACCTAACGCTACCTTCATGCCTGTCCAGTGTTGCCATTGACATAAGTATATAATCTACTTTTATTTTTAAACGCTCGTACAAATATGCGTGGAGTAGTTATTAAGATATTATTAAGTACATGTCGTTTCCGGGTTTTGTCCCTATTCACCTCGCCATCCCTATGCACCCCAGTTGACGGTACACATTTAATGCCGCCTGTACACTCTCGCCGAGACACACCGAGACAGGCCGAGTGCGAGAGTGTACATGGCTACGCTCGCTCTGTCTCGTGGGTCTCGCCTGCTCTCGCTCCCGTGTCGGTTTTTTGCGCCCGAGTCAAAGGGTCTCGCGAGGAACGCGAGACCGTCATGTACACTCTTGCGACTCGCAGTATTTCGCGGCGCGGGAAATTTAAAAACAAGCGTGCTGTTGTCGTGTGCGCATCTGAGTAGTCTGTGGTATACGGCAAAAATGGCGTGAAATAACTCAGCAAGCTTCGTGGCCTAAACGCGGTACTCGACTGAAAAGCTCTTGATTATGTCACTATTGTATAAAATACTATTATCTATGGTCATGCCGCAAAGAAACGAAGGGGATTTTGACATGCCCGAAAACGTAAGTGCTATCTAGACGGTTGCCAACATGTCTGCCGACAGTCCAAGGCCAACCTGACCTTGGTTGGTGGTTCATACAATTTGGTTGGCAACAACCGGCCAAGGTAGCTCTGTCGGAGGCGCTTGTTGTATGCCGTTTGGCACACGCTGTACCCGATACGTTCCAAGGCCGTAGCTGTTACTTCGTGGAGTTGGACACCCTTGCCGCCCTTGCCTCAGCTCCCTAAAGTGCCCTAACTTTTATTAACACGGATTACACATCCCAATCCAATCTAACAGATTGGGCCCTAGAAATTGCTATGTCTAATACCGGTTTAAGGTTCTTTGCAGACGTAAAACGGCTATTAGACATTGCAACCAGCAGGGCCCAATCTGTTGTGTACCCTGCCTCTCCCTTCCCTCCTTCAGCTCCCTACGGGCCCTACCTTTAAACGGCTATTAGACATTGCAACCTGCAGGGCCCAATCTGTTGTGTACCCTGCCTCTCCCTACCCTCCTTCAGCTCCCTACGGGCCATACCTTTAATTCCACCTTCCAACCTGACAGATTGGGCCCTGCAGGTTGCAATGTCTAATACCGCTTTAATATGTACCAACAGACGGTGAGATTTGGTTCGGGCCGACCACGGACCGATAAGGACGCTGCTATTTGTTAGAGTGAGATAGGTATATGTAGGCTATATACCTCTCTCACTCTAACAAATAGTAGCGTCCTTATCGTTGGGGTAATTTCGTAAAGCGTGCAATTCCGAAAATCATTCAAATATTTCAAATATCGCTCGTATCCCATTGTAATAAGAGTCAACTTTCAGATTTACCCGCCAATTTTTTCCCATGGGAATTACCCTACCTTCAATTTAATATTACTGGATTTTCATTTTCTAACAATTTCGAAGAGCATTGAAACAAACAAACATACAGTTATCTAAGACATTTAATTATAAATGAATGAACACAGTTTA
The DNA here is from genome assembly GCA_911728535.1 of Pammene fasciana. Classification (NCBI taxonomy): domain Eukaryota; kingdom Metazoa; phylum Arthropoda; class Insecta; order Lepidoptera; family Tortricidae; genus Pammene; species Pammene fasciana. Next base: position 6,116,762 of record OU452294.1, read on the forward strand.
TATTTAATTCTGCGGAAACCTCTAAAATATATAATTATTTACATTATTTAATAAATATTCCACAACATTAATATCCAATATATAGATTTGTTTTAACTCACCCGGAGCATTGCTATTCCATACACGAATAAATTACCTTAAAACTTTTCAACATTGCCCATATAATTGTTACTTTGCCCACCGAAGAATATATTTCCTAAAAGTAGGTACTAAAATGCATCATCTCATCTAGTAGAAAAATAAAGTTCAAGAGTATAATCATAATTTTATAGGAAATCGTTTAAATGTTGCATTCAATAAATGTGGCATAAAATTTGAAGCAAATTTCAAACCGCCTTGACGCATTGAAATATGTCATCGTACAATATTCTTAACATCTAATAATATATTTATTTCAACTATCCTGCTCTCGCTATTTAGGCATGTATTTTTCTACAAACGTACGTATTTAATATTATATTTATAACGTTATAATCTATGAAAACTTAAGGGTACGTACTTAAATAGCTACTTTAAAACACATTGATAATAAGTTTTTCAATTAAGCGCTCTTCTCTACTTATTTAATTAATTTGGCTACTATCTTTAAATAAGTTTAAGAGGGCATTTAGTAGTATAAAATAAGTTTATTTTGCCTTTAAGACAAATAAACAATAACACTATAAGTACAAAACTTAGAAACATAAACAGCTAGGGCCAAAGCCCAAATATTTACAAAAAATATTGTTAATGACTAGATAAAATAAGTGCATATAATTTTATAATAAAGAGTATTTTTTTTGCGAAAATCCTTCGAGTCTAGAATGTCTTCAGTACAGGTAAATGAAGTAACAGATTTCAAAATTTTGCATAGACAAATACATCGCCTGACTGATGAACTGAACTGACATTATTCCTATGATATTTTCTATTTATAAACTCTACATTATATGAACTACGCGGAAACAATGCTATTTCTTTATTATAATTATCTACTCTGTCATTTCATGCAAAAGTTTGAATAAAAAATGTATAAGAAATATTATAAAAATATTTGTAAGCTTACTAATTGCAAAATATAAGTATAGGTACATGTTGATTATACATGAATTTATTCAGGTAAATATTATATACAAAATTATTGTGTACGTCACAGATTTGTTAGCGATATTGGTCCAGTATGGGACGAGTATTTTGTTCCAATAATAGAAATGATTATATTTTTCTCTTTCATATTTACAATATTAACAATAATGAAGACATTGACACTTTGCCCTTCCCTTAACTTTGCCCGCCTAATAAAGTTTTGTTTGAAAAATATTAGAGTTCAATAAATAAAGTAATGTATAATATGTCAATATTTTGCTTAAATAAAACGAATATTATCTGACTTCCATTATAAGAGTTTCTAGTAAGGGATATTTAACAACTACAAAACAAATGAGACTGAAAAAATCTTGAAAGGCACGGAAATAATAATAAATTCTTTTGAATGAGTACTAGAATAAAAAAAATATAAACTAGTCAACAATATTGTAGAGAAGAATACTACTTATAAGTTTAGCTTATATTTTATTAGGTAAACTTATTCAGATACTTGAAGTATTTTACAATTTTTGTAGCCGTCTTAATTTTAAACTAACTGATTCACTACCTAAACATAGATTTTCTCTATAAGAATATATACAATATTTTCACAAACACATTTCTTTATATTATTTTATTCGTTACCTACACATAAAGCTGTGAAACAAGTATTTTAATAAATTACATACATCAAATTAGCGCCATTTTCTCAACCTTAATTTGCTAATAAATAATGACACTCTTAATCGCGCATTCCAGAATGAATTTAATTTAGATTTAGAATAGGAGAGATCAAGACGCAAAGGTACAGTCAGTAGAAGCAGCGGAGCGGAGAGCTGTCAAAACGTTTCTTTCTTAATTTTAAAAATTTAGTTAATGGGGTTGGCCGGTCGAAAGTATTTACAGATGGCGCCAGCATAGCTGGGTCCCTGTCAGTCCTACAAATAGTGTCAAAATCACGTTTTTTTTTAATTTTTTTTTTGACCTGGATGGGCTAGCCTTTAAGCCAAATCCCATACAACAATACTAGTGAAAGGGACCTAGCTATGCTGGCGCCATCTGGCCAAACCGTTGACAGTTGCCAACCCCATTTTGATCACTTCGCCTTCTCAGCTACTTTTGCTGTCGACTGTATTGCAAAACCCTCTAACTTTGCCCTGGGAGGCAAAGTTGCCATCTAAAAGTAAGCAAATAATCTTATAGAAATCTTTATTACATTTCAAAATGTTTTTTTAAGATGACAGATAAATGCGTTCGTAGCAATGGGGGCCATCGCAATTAAGTTTACCTTAAGAGTGTAAAGTGCAATCACATTGCGGTATTAGATAATTATGCACATTTTAGAGTTCTAATGAAAATAAATTGTAGAGTTAATTAATGAAGGGCCAGTAAAAGTGCAATTACGCAACAAGGTTAAGATCTTGCCATACTGCCCTAGTCTTTGGTACCTTTACACTTCTAATGAATATAGATTGGCCGGCGATTGTTTTACTTCAAGCATAGACAGAGAGAATCAAACTGTCTTTTTCTTACGCTAGGAACCTCGCTCCTAAAAAAGGTATGAGTACCTATAGCTTATTATTTTCACTGTTACTGCACTTTTTGCAACCAGGTTACAAAAACGCGGTAATTCTTTTTTTATTTAAACAATTAGGCCCAGATTCTATTTCTATCAGCCGATGGCATATTTAAAACAAGTGTACGTTAAAAGAACTTATACATAGAGCCAGTGTCGCCATGTGAACCGAGAGACTGGAGCCCCGGCCCGGATAGCCTCGTGCTCTGATTCCGGGGACAAACAGCATGCCACTCGCTGTAAAAGAAAATATATATCAGATAACAACTTGATAAACATTTGTTTTGGTGTCCCATTGCCAGGCAAAGACCTCCTTGTGCCGCATGCATCTGGAAATACGGGCTAAACTTGCTTCCAAGTGGGACACACAAGACGGCTGGCTGGCCATTAAAAATGAGATAGCGGGATAACTTGGACGCATAATGTAGAGTGTTATTTTTTGTAAGTTTGCCATTTTGTGAAGTCCGAAACTTATATTTATCGAAGAAATATAAGATAAGATACCTGTCGCAACGTCCCTGGCGTGCTGAGCAATTGATAGACAGCCACGATGGGTATCATCAGGATGGAGGAGCAGGCCAGCCCCCAGCCCAGCACCTCGGCCCACTGCGGGTACATGTACTGCTGGTACTGAAGCGGCTGCTGGTACAGGAGGCCGAAGACCACGACACCCTAGAATAATGAAGAATTTTTGCCACCGAGTTTTTTTTTTAATTTGTGGCTTGGAATTTAGGTCTTTAAGCCGAAGGATTTAAATTGTTATACGTAAGCTAAAAAATTGTTTGGGATATTAGTTAGAACCGTGACTTTTCCGGAATCCACTAACGCCATTTTTCTATGGGCACTTGAATGAAAGTAGGTAACTGGACTAAGTGGAAACTTGAAAATATTTTGTAGGCATGAATTGGGACACTTTGCATTGTTTTCGTAAAATGAATAGTATTCTCGAATTTCTTGATTATCAGTAACAATATAAAAATCTCAGAGCATCAAAAACACTTATAACAATTATAAAACCGCTAAATCTTTTATAATCTCCGTTCTCTCAAAATTGTTATAAAATCTGCCATAAGCCTCTAGGGCATAAGGTCTAGGGCTTATGCCACCTGCAGGTTCAATTTCTTACTATCAAAGCCTTTCTTTTGTAGGTATACTATATTTATTTCAGATCATTCTATCTGGGGGCAACTACTAACATAAACACTTACTATGATGAATATTGGACTGACGAATTTCCAGCATATCCTCCAGTATAATCCAGGTCTGAATCCCAGCATCTCTTCCACGTCATCTGAGAACCTCTTCAATCCTATAAATAAATAAATAAATATAGATGTATTCATTCAGAATTCATTTGATTTTAGATGAAAATAAACATTTACAGTCACCATGAGATACATCGGAGCAGCCAAAGTGGTCAGAAACATCTGGAGAATGCCTCTATTATCAAGACAACAAAGTGCATGTCCAAATATTTTTGAGTACCTTGGCCGCTCCCATTCATCCCCACCTTTTTCATTGCCATATCGGTCCGCGGTCGAAGCGGGAAAAAACGGAATAAGTATACCAGTTATTAAAATAGCCGCTCACCGTAAAACCACGAAACTGCAACAGCTTCAAATAGTGCGGAGCATAAGAGTGATATGCCGGCAGCGTACGTATCGAGGAGATGAAACATGTAGATACCACCCTGCCAAACAAATTACAAAATTTTAGCGTAGCATTTAGACTGTGAAACTGTCTGACTTTGCCCAGGAGGGTAAATATTTCAACACATTAAATATATTAAGAGCAAAATGGTGGGACTGGGTAAAGCTGTAGATTCCACCCTGACAAACAAATTACAAAATCTTAGAGTAGCATTTAGATTTTAGACTGTGAAACTATCTAACTTTGCCCAAGATGGTAAATTATTTAACGCAATAAATACAATAAATATATCAAGAGCTAAATGGTGGGACTGGGTAAAGCTGTAGATTCCACCCTGACAAACAAATTACAAAATCTTAGAGTAGCATTTAGATTTTAGACTGTGAAACTATCTAACTTTGCCCAAGATGGTAAATTATTTAACGCAATAAATACAATAAATATATCAAGAGCTAAATGGTGGGACTGGGTAAAGCTGTAGATTCCACCCTGCCAAACAAATTTCAAAATCATCAGGTCTTCATCAGCGGCAGTATAGTCTGGCTGGCCAATAAGTGCAGTGACAGTGGAAGTAATAAGCTATACTCATCTTTTTTTCAGTAGCGAGGGTACTAGTATAAGAAAGAGATAGTATGAATTATGATTATCTCTGTCTATGCTTGAAGTAGAACAAACTCTGGTCAAACTATATAAAGGTTCACTTACTGGAGTAATGTTGATGCAAGCCACGCAGAAGGACACGCAGACCACGAGCAGGGTGAAGTGCTCCCGGCGCAGCCAGTGCGCGCCGCTCGCCCGCGTCAGGTCTAGCAGGCCAGTGATCACGCATTCCAGGCCACCCATCTAAATACACATACATAAATAAATGCAATGAAATGAAATGAAACATACACAGTCGCCATCAGATATATCGGAGCGGCCAAGGTGGTCATAAATATCTGAACAACGCCTATTAAAGGCGGCCTCTATTATCAAGGCGATAATATGCATGTTAAGATATTTTTGAGTACCGTAGCCGCCGATATATTTGATAGCGACTGTACAACTAAGTAAATACATGGTTTATAAACTAACTAGTAGTCCGCCTCGAACTGAGAACTCGCGATTTACTTGCAAACGAGTTGACCAATATATAACAAGATTCATATGAAGAGTTTTTTTTTCTTCTAAGTCCATAACCCCTTGATCGATCCAGCTCATAAACGAACTCTCAAATTTACGTATCTCTGCTACAACCCCAACAAATTTCATAAAGATCATATAAATGTTACTAATTCAATTCAATTTTTAAAATAAATGGCATTCTGTCCACAATATTGGGACAATTTTGCCAATGTCAAAGTAGAGACGACAAGTGTACGGTTAATTAGTTAAAATTTCGCTCCAAGAGCTGGACGTTGTACGGTGAGGTTAGGCTTTTTATAAGGAGATAGCTACACCCTACAAACAGCACGTGGACTAACGGATATCTAACTCAAACAGGGGTTACACATGTTTCGAGACTAATTCTTCATTAGTTGCCCACTAGTTCGTTAAATCACTGCAGAATAAGCTATATATTACACACTGAATCACGAAAATGAACAAAAAATAAGAAGTTAATCACGAAACCTAACCACCTTGCTCGCCAAGATGGCCGCAAGTCCAAAAGTTACTAAAGTTATCGTCTTTCGAACTCTCAAAATCAAAAAGCCATCGAAATGCCGAGACGTCCCAGTAGCCAGAAGTTGTTTGTAAGAACTCGCTTCGCTTAAGCTCCCGTTCGTTCGATTAAATATACTACTCTTCCGCACAGATACTAAAACCAGCTTAAACTTACCCCAGAATCTAAGCCAAGCATGATGAGCATAAAAAAGAACAGCATAGACCAGAGATTGGCTCCCGGCAACGTGGCGACGGCCTCCGGGTACACTTGGAACACGAGCCCGGGTCCTGTAAAAGTGAAATGCTCAATCCATACAAATGGTCCATACATTTCGGCCGATCAGGGCTGTGATTTTTGAGATTGTAAAGGTGTAAATTCTGCGAGTGTTTTCCTTGTTATTGTTGGTAATACCATAATACGAATCTTATATCACTATCTTTCTGAATCAATTATGCAAACAAATACTATTTACACGCGATTACATAAAGATTGACCAGGTTTGATTCCCGGTTATGTATGAGAGATAAAAAAAAAAGATTGAATGTCATTATAGAAGCCATCATAGAGTACATTGAATCACAAAAACAAGGTACTACTAACGCCATCCAGCGGCAAGAAGCAGAACAACATTATTCCTAGTGGCCCACAGATGTCGCTAGTGGTACGTAGTTGAAGATTTTCAAGTCTTTTGCCTACTAACCTTCGGTAGCCACTGAGGATATCGGCACTCCCTGCTTATGCGACATGAAGCCGAGATACGTGAAGATGACGAAGCCAGAGAAAAATGATGTGAAACAGTTGACTAAGGTCGTCACCAGACAATCTCTGAAATCGAAGAGTGAGATAAAAGTTTTGGTAATACCAGTCGTTTTAAGGGTTACGTATTCAAAGGGTAAAACGGGACTCTATTACTAAGGCTTCCGCAGTCCGTCAGTCTGTCACCAAGCTGTATTTCATCATCGACTATAGAGATATAGACCACCACAGCCTAAGAACTTTTTGAAGCTATGTCAAAGACCCCTAAAGATACCGAAAATGTAAGAGAAATGTCACCTGCACTGCTACTCCACCTAGTAACAAATAGCGTACTAGTAGTACACTAGTAGCTACTAGGTAGAGTAGCAGTGCAGGTGACATTTCTCTTACATTTTCGGTATCTTTAAGTGGCTTTGACATAGATGGCGCAATTGACAGGAGCTCACAGATAAGATAACCTCAACCACTAGATAGATCATAAGTACAACTCGAGGTCACCACACATAGGTGCTCCCGTACTAATTTTGTATGAGAGCGCGACCGCTTATTTTAGTTGAGTTAAAGTTTTTGATCATAACTCATGTGAATTAAAAATATCCACAAAAATCTAGTTACAGGGGTGAACCTGGATTGTTATACTACAAATTGGTGTAGAATGCTATTGAGATGTGCTGTTCGAATCGTAGAAATTTACGAATAAAATTGCGCTTATGTGTGGTGACCTCGTGCTCCGTGTACAAGCTTAATGATGAGGTGTCTGTGTAGTCTGTGCAGGAGCTTCAAAAAGTTATTAGGCTGTGGTGGTCTATCTCATGAATCGTAATAGCTTCCGTAAAAACTATTGCCTACTTAAGGTTGCCAAGCGGATCGCAGGCTCAATTGAGAATGACGGGCATCGGAAACCGGTCTTAGCTCTATAAACATTCAAATGTTACCTATAGCAGTTATTATGGAAGGTGTTATAGCTGGCATAAGACAGGTGGACTCCAAACCCAGCCCCCACGGAGTAGAATATCTGAACTGCGGCGTCCACCCACACCTGGAAATAATACATGTATTACTAAAGTTTTCTCTTGAAGAAAAACTAAACCCTTTGTACGCCATACAGGAAAAAGTGTATAGTGAGCATTTTGTTAATGAGATGTATTTATTAACTTAAGCCTAGGAAAACCTCTGATACTATCTGGACAGATAAATAATATACACCTTTCTCCGTCCTTCTCACTTCTTCTTTGTCGTTACACTCTAGAATGGTCGTGGGCATTTTGTTAGATTGCAAGTGACCCGTTTCACGACACGCCACTCTTCGCATAACCATTCGTATAAAGTGGTCGACGTGTTGGCTTTTGTCTGAATGCCCTAACGCAAACGCAAATGGTTGCGTTTGCGTTAGGGAGGTCTTAATTTATATGCGATTTTTAAGACAGCAGATCAAGCGGAATGTATCACCGTGTATCTTTAGAAGTATCTCTTGGTGTGCTGTGTTAAAAATCCCATGCAAATTAAGACCTAACGCAAACGCAATCGTTACGTTAGTGAAACGAATACACTAAGGGTTCTGGTCGGCCCATCTAGTTAGACAGTGACAAAAAAGTACCTGTGTGTCCTTCAACCTCGTCAGCTCCGGCTGCAGGTAGTACTTGATGCCGCTGGTAGCCCCTGGTAGTAGCAGACCTCGCGCCAGCAGTATGGATAGCACCACGTAGGGCATGGTCGCCGTCATCCATACCACTTTACCTAGGTTAGTCAGCTTAGTGTTAGTTACAAACATCAGGATTATACTAAGGTACCTGAAATGTCACTTAGTTTACGTTATGCAGATTTCCAACACCGAAACAAGATACTACTAACGCCATCAAGCGGCGAATAGCAGAACTAGAACATGCTTAACATATAACAGCTTTCCAGCAACAGATGTCGCTAGCAGTACCCGCAACAGAGCTTTTTTTAAGTATGCATCGTTTGTGAAGTCTTACCAGAACTCTTGACGCCCTTGAAGAGTGAGAGGTACAGCGTGACATATACCAGAGCGAGACACAACGCTAGTTGCCATTTGGGGAAACCCAGGTCATTCAGACCCTCGGAGTTTTGCATCTCTAGTACGGCTCGGCTGAAAAATAAGTATCAATTAAAAAATTAAAAAAAGAACCGAGTCGAATTGAGCGATGAGTGTACAAGTTTGAACCTAAACTTTCGTGAGACATTACACTATACTATTTACTATGCACTACACGCAGTGCGGTGTACGTGGTGTCGATGGCGCGGCGCCGCAACGACGGGTCGTGCATCGATTCGCCTAGCACTCTTAGTGCTTGAGAATGGAGACCTAAGATCTCCGAAACATGTCGCGCGTAGTGACTAAACACAACTGAGTACAGCCGCGTGTAGTGATAATAAAGTGTGAACGGTCGTTGGTAGGGGATCATCGGTACTCCATGTTTTGTCACAGTGAACTTGGAACAGGTATGGAACTTACTGGAAGAACTCAGAAGCCGGGGTGAAGTGTGAGAGCGGCCCTTGATATGGGACTTCCGTCTTGTTGGTAGTGTTATGACGAGCAGCGTCCCAACAGAGGTCGGTGTTCCATGAGTTGTCGCAGTGCAACCACGGCAACTCGGAACTCGCCGATGACACCAGAAAGTAAAATGCCCAGCCTATATATAGAAAAATATTGATAGTTTTTTCACGTTACGCGATCACGTCTCAGTATGGGGTTCAAAAAAGGAGTGTATAGGTTCTTAAAGGGTAGAAAACGCGCATGTGAACCCTCTGGGGTTAAGAGACGTTCTAATAAAATAAAATCTATCACAAAATGTACCTATTATTCGATGATTATTCGTATAGAATTTAAAATATGATTCGGCTTCATTTTCCTTCTATAGTTTTTATAGGGTCATTGTGCCGGTAGCGCGGACAGTGCCGGTAGCCGGACAAATGGCCGACAACTTCTCTTAAAATGCAAAAAATAAGATTCCTGCTGTTCTTAGTAATAAAATGAATTTGTTTGGTGATACTCAGATAGTTATGCAATAATAATGTATTCACTTCAAAACAATTGATGCATCCTTTAGCCAGAAAAAAAAATGTTTATATACGCTCCTCCTCAGTAGTGACCAAAATGGTCGATATCTTACGAATAAATTAAGAACAAGGCGCGCGGATAAACGTAAGTTTCTTCTTTTGTATTCGTGTTACATTTGTGTTAGGCATTTAGTTCGGTTAATTATGAACCAATGTACATTATTTACAGAGATTTTCTCATGATATTTCTAAAGTTATAGAAATATTGACTGTCCGCGCAACCAGTATGCAAATTTGTTAGGTATCCCGGTTGGCGGACACGTGTCCGCTTACTGGCATCTTATAACGATTTTTGATTTTCACTTCGTGTGACACATAATTAAAAAGACTACTTAAATACTTATAATATGTTAATATTAGTTGCCGAACTACTTATTTTTTAGTTTGCGACCACTTAATTCGTTTAAAATCGATAGTAAAATTAATTTTTAAACCGCTTATAAACTCTTGTCCGATCAACCGCGACTACGTAAAATGTGATTTCAGTATACGGACACGTGGGATTTTTAGGAAAGTAAATCAATAATTATGTAGTTTGTATGCTCATTTGCCTTCTCTGTGTGATAAAACACTTATCTCTTATTTAGACATCCGGTCCAGACACAAATGTGCACAGGAAGTAAAGTACCTATGCGTTGCTTTTGCGGTGTGTTTGGTGTTCTCTAATTGTTAAGATAGTTTAGATAGTTCATCATTATCACCATCATTACATTTGCTAAACGACACCCACTGCTAGACATAGGTCTCTCATAAACTTCTAAGGATCTCAACAATGATAGGTCATGCTGGGCCCTCACCCAACGGTTCCTTACGATCTTGACCAGATCTTCAGTAATCCTTGTTGAGGTACTTAGGTACGCAGTTCACTCGAGAACCATTCTATCCCGGTGGACATGAGTTAAAAATTGACAAAATTTGTAATGCTGGACCGACGCAACCAGCGGCGCAAAAAACGTATGGGAGTGACTGTAGTGTGGGCTGCCCTATCATGAATGAATCAAAGATAGTAGAATAGGTAGACATTTCAGACAACCTATCTGAAGCAGTGTACTAAAATTTAATGTTATTTAATAATCCGTACATGGCGAGGAGAAGTTGACAAGTCAGGACAAAAACTTGAATAATTTTGAACTTGAAAAAAATCAATCAGGGGTCAGATTCCTTCAATTTTTATATCTTGAGTTATCAACTTTTTCCCGCCATATGTATGTAAATTTCCAGTCTTTTCACTTTTACCTTGGCGAATGACAATGACTGGCAAGAGCCAGTGATGCTAAAAGATTATATTTCTTCATAAATATAGCAGTCATCTATAATTGACCTTTTCCTTAAAGAGCGTTACTAAGTCCGCATCTCTCATGTAGTTTCTAAGATTGACCAATATGTGGTATACCATTCCATAGGTCTTTTATATAGTTCCCAACGATGCAGTATGTAGGTTGTGAGCGGGCTATATTTGTCCCGTTGTGTAATCTATCTACATAATATCCTTGTTCTTTTACTGGACGGCAACGTGCTTCTTGTTACTCAACTGGAGTTATAAGCGTCCATAGACTATGATAGCGGCTTACCATTAGACAAGCCGCACGCTTATTTATTACCGTCATAGTATAAAACAAGCTTCGACATTGCTAACAGTTTTTAATGATTAAGTGATTAGTTTCCAAAATAATAGGTTTGTGTATCTAATTTTATTACCCCCCTCCCCCTACTTTTGAACTCACCGTCCATAAAGTATGGAAAAACAAAGAAGATCAAGTTTAATCAACGCTTTTAACGCGAATTACTTTGGATATAGTCAGTTAAACGACGTTTTTTTCAAACAAACAATCTTACTTTTTAAAGGTCGTAAGGACCGCGAAGAGACCATATTTTGATAAAAACGGTGTTGAGATAGTACCATTGATATTAAAGCCTACTGTAAACAGATAAAACTTGGTTCAGTTGCAATTTTATTGCATAAAACTGCATGTCCGCCAACTAGCAGTTAGTGTCCGCATACTGAAAAAACTGTCCGCAAACCGGCATTTCGGGTATTTTTTCACTTATCGCTAATTTTATCAAAACTTACAAGCAAAGCAGCCAGTATTCATATTTGTTTTACAAATAGACTATATTTCTAACGTATTGGTATAGAAATTAGCATATTTTATCGTAAATTACTATTTTTTTAAGAGGTTTGAAGTCAGCAACTTCCTTAACTGTCCGCCAACCGGCATAGCGACCCTAAATAAAAATCTGTTTAAGTTGACATAGCTTTGAGAAGGTCAACAACTCATCACGTTGATTATACCTTAAATACTACAAACTGTTAATAAACCAAAGGAAAATAAAAACTGGCCACCTTGTATGAAAATTTCTGTACAAAATAACTTGATTTCATTGTATCTAAGTGTAGTAATTACGAAGCCAATATTTTAAAGTGACACGTCATTTTGTCACTGCGCGCTCGAGCCCAAGGGACCCAAGTTTTAATGGCAAATAATTCCGAATATGAATTACTGGAATTGTATAAAAATTGAGAAACATTCAACAGAATTAGCTAAACGGACGAGACGTTTAAAATAAGATTGACACGAGTTCATTGTCAAAAAAATGACTGGGCTGTAGCGTGGTACAGTGAGCAGCAAAAGTAGCTAAGCGGGTAGGGTGTTCAAAATAAGCTGGACAAGACTTTATTGTTAAGAGTATAAGAGCGTGTATAGGTCATTACACCCTACCAGCTTAGCTACTTTTGCTGCTGACTGTATATAAAGACGGGTATAGCAACCATTGAGTGGAGATGACATCACAGAATAATGAATAGTACAAGGCTCTATTGCCAAGGCGTAAAGTTTTGGATACATGTCTTTGTCACATTAAATGTATCCATATTTTCAGATGGTATCGTAATTGTTCAATCTTAGAGCAAGTAGGTAATATTTACCGATAATCACATTGTAGTAGAAGGATACGTAGAATGCCACCATAACCGCGCAAAACCCAACGCCTGAAATAAAAATACAATTTTATTAGTTCATAATCATAATCTTTATTTTTATTCTCTCTTTTTATTTATCGTTGTGCTGTTTTGGTGGGGGCTTAGCCAAGATGACAATCATTTGCAGAGAACGAAATGAAACGCTTTTTCTTAAGGCCTCTACAAACGTAAACCAAATGCCGTATGCCATTCATTGTTTAAACCACAAATGGTACTTTTTTGTGCTTTCGGCAATTCTATTTTTTTACTACTTTTGCGGAACTCAGCTTCACTTTTATGAACATGTGCCTGCCTTGCTTATCTTTGTATCACGTAACGTAGCAGATCTTACGGCCCGCCCGTACTATATTATTTCATCTTTGTATGAACATACCTTTGAACAGGGGACATATCTTCCACAGCGTGATTGGTCCTTGCCTGTTGTACTGGCCCAGGATCAGCTCCATGTAGAACAAGGGAACGGCACCGAAGATCAGCATCAACGTATATGGTATTAAGAAGGCTCCTGAAACAATAAGTACGAGTAAGACCGGTTACACCAAACCATCGGTTTCGTCTGGGAATTGAACCGACTTAACTGTGTCAAAAATTACCCCTATTTTTATGATGCCAATCGAAACGAACAAAATAGTACATTACACAACTAGGGTGGTAAAACAAAGAAAGGCCGAGATTGCAGAAGTTTGCGACCCGAGCTGCAAGCGAGGGACGTAAATATGCGATCGAGGGCTTTCTTTATTACCTCCCGTGTTGTGTACATCATTTTATGTCTACACTTGGCCAGAAAGCCACTTTATAGCCAGGTGTGGCATAAAATAATTATTCTTCTTAAGCAACATAGTATTTTAAAATAAAGGAATAACGTAAAATGTCTGAGACAAATTACAAGAAAATTATTCCCAGAGAAGTAATTCTTAGAAAATCTTTAAAGACTTACTAACTGCAGCATAATTTAAAAAATAACATAAAGTCTTCTTTTAGCAAAATATCCCATCTACCATATTTAAGGTGCGTTCCCTAGATGTCCCATAGTCTTAAAACGTCCTGTATATCATTATAATGATTTTACCACCACCATTCCTGTAGCAAAGGTACGGGAACCGCCACACATTAGCCAGGTCCACCGCGAACCCAATGATGGAGAGCAGGAAATCTGCCCCCGTGCCCCATGTTTCTCGGCCGTCGTCCACTTCTGAAAAACAAATACAGTAACACTGACTAAGGCATCGTCCTAATAGACCGCGAATGGGCAATCATCGTACAAGTTCGCGTGAATTTTACTCGTACGAACGCACGATCAAACATACTGAACTCGAATAGCTGTCCTAACTGACAATCGCACAATCGTGCGCATTCTATTAGGACACCTATTCGAGTTCAATGTGTTTCATCGTGCGTTCGTACGAGTAATTGGACGATGCCTTAAAGGATGGTTCACGCTCGTTCCGCGTTCTACACGACAATTCCGACACGTCATTTTGTATAGGAACGTCACGTGATCCTCGGAGGTCATGTGATATTCTGTATTAAGTACATAATTTTAAACAAAAAAGAACCGACTTCACTTAGATCCGCTATTCCAAGGGAGGTGGCCGAGTTACTGTAAAAAATAGTGAAATCACTATAGGCGTGCCCTAGTTCCCTCGATTTCTCCAGGATCCCATGATAAGATCTGGACCTGGTGACAATGAAACCAACTGTGAAGTATATGCTTTCAAACAAAAAAATAATTTTCCGAATCGGTCCATCCGTCTTTGAATAATCGGTGAACAACCACCAAACCGACTTCAAACATATCAGTGGTAACGCATACGTATGAATAATATAATGATTCATTTTATCCTTTTTGAAGTCGGTATATCTTTTTTTTTGTAAAAAGTTTTTATTTTTCCATTTTTAGTGGTTATATATTTATTAAAATCGGACAACAAGTCTCGGAATAATCGGTAAAGATATATAAAAAAGATCATAAAACACCCATTCTATCTAAGGAAAGGTCCACGTATCATATGTGGACTTCATCATTAGGTCCTCTCTATCAAATTGGTGGTTTCCAAGACGGAATGCTCGAGTTGCTTAAGAAAACACCTAAATCAACATACATATGTATGCCATTATTTTTTTTAAATTGAGGAGTTCTCTCAATTCCTCACGGATCCCATCATCAGAACAGCACCAGATTAATGTGGGACCATCTTCGAGGTAGTTATCCTATCAAACAAAAAAAAAGGAATTGTCCAAATCGGAGCACGGGTCTCGGAGTAATCGCTGAACATCCTACATAAAAAAATCTTCATCATTATCACGAAAACAATCATCATCATCAGGACCACTCCATCAAATTGGCGGTTTTCGTGAGAAAATGCTTGAGTGGCTTAAGAAAACACCCAAATCACCATACACGTGCCTTTAAAAATTGAGGATTTCCCTCAGTTGCTCATAGATTCCATTATCATAACAGGACCAGATTAATGTGGGACCATCTTTGAAGTAGTTCCTTTCAAATAAAAAAATAATTATTCAAATCGGACCACGGGTATCGGAGCAATCGCTGAACATCCTACATTAAAAAAATCTTCATCATTATCATCCAAACAATCATCATCATCAGGTCCACTCCATCAAATTGGTGGTTTTCGTGAGAAAATGCTTGAGTAGCTTAAGAAAACACCCAAATCACTATACACGTACTTTTAAAAATTGAGGAGTTCCCTCAATTGCTCATGGATCTATCATCAGAACAGCACCAGGTAAATGTGGGACCATCTTCAAGGAAGTTCCTTTCAAACAAAAGAATAATTATTCAAATTGGATCACGGGTCTCGGAGCAATCACTGCATGAACATCCTACATTTAAAAAAATCTTCATCATTATCATCAAAATAATCATCATCAAGTCCACTCCATCAAATTGGTGGTTTTCGTGAGGAAATGCTTGAGTAGCTTAAGATAACACCCAAATCACTATACACGTGCCTTTAAAAATTGAGGAGTTCCCTCAATTGCTCATGAATCTCATCATCAGAACAGCACCAGATAAATGTGGGACCATCTTCAAGGTAGTTCCTTTCATACCAAAAAATAATTATTTAAATTGGACCACGGGTCTCGGAGTAATCACTGAACATCCTGCATAAAAAATCTTCATCATTATCATCAAAACAATCATCATCATCAGGACTGCATCGAAATGGTGGTTTTCGTGAGAAAGTGCTTGAGTTTCTTAAGAAAACACCCAAATCACCATACATGTGCCTTTAAAAATTTAGGAGTTCCCTCAATTCCTCATGGATCCCATCATCAGAACAGCACTATATTAATATGGGATGGATGTAGATCCTTTCAAACAAAAAAATAATTACACAAATCAGACCACGGGTCTCGGAGTAATCGGTGAACATACATAAAAAAAAACACCAAACCGAATGCAGAACCTCCTTCCTCAATGGAATTGAAGTCGGTTAAAAAAAATGCAAAAAAACAAAGATTTCGACGAATTGAGGCTCCTTTGAAATCTTGAAGTCGGTTGAAAATGAAGTATCGGAAGTGTCATGTAGGACGCGGACCGTTACAGTGTGAACCATCCTTTAGACGATTTAGAAGGGATGTGTCAAAAACACCATAGGTAAACTTACCTGGGCCAGGTTTAATGCTACTCGCTCTAATCCTATTCGATGCATCGTTGTAATATGTTTCTTCTTCAATTTGTATTTTAGGCTCTTCTGAAAAAAATACAACAATATGAATCTTCTGAAAAATTGCATCATAGGTATATATACGCTGGCTCAGTGGCCTTAAAGAGGATCTTGGCCCCTGAAACTAAAAATTTCCACTTTTCCCTATTTTTCGCCGCTTCTCGCCAATTGGATATCCTAAGGGCGGCCAGGAAC
Source organism: Pammene fasciana (assembly GCA_911728535.1). NCBI lineage: Eukaryota > Metazoa > Arthropoda > Insecta > Lepidoptera > Tortricidae > Pammene > Pammene fasciana. Next base: position 6,133,405 of record OU452294.1, read on the forward strand.
CGCGAACCACTTCGTTCGTCGAATCCTCTATCTCTATTTGCAATGTATTAAAATCGCAGGTGACTAGTCGCTTACGTTTGTAGAGGCCATTACCGCGAGTAAACAATCTAAAGGCGAAGTAAAACCACAATAAATAAAACACAGTGTAGTTACAACATTTCTCACTAGATGGCTCCGCGCGACTTATAGATGACGCTATCGTTGTGTTTTCATGTATTACATAAATAAGTAATTGGTTTTTTAAATTGCTGTTGTCGGGTCACCGGCAATACCGGTAACTAGGTAATTTTTAAAGTCGGTTTTATTAATACCAGTAAGACGACGCAGAAGTTCATGTTAATAAATAAATTAACGGCCTCCATAGCCCAGTTGGTAGTGACCCTGCCTACGAAGCTGGAGGTCCCGAGTTCGAATCCTGGTAAGGGCATTTATTTGTGTGCTAATCTCAAATATTTGTTCCTGAGTTATGGATGTTTTCTATGTATAAAAGTATGTATTTATCTATCTAAGTATGTATATCGTCGCCTAGCACCCATAGTACAAGCTTTGCTTAGTTTGGGGTTAGGTTGATTTGTGTAAGATTGTCCCCAAAAAATTGTAGAGCACAAGTTTTTTAAACCTATACAGTGTATAAATCTAATACAGGCGAATCTTGTGACTCAATAATAATTTTTTGAAAATTTTATCAGCAGCAATGTACTGTAAACATGGTATTGAAAGTAACTGTCAACGAGCGTTTAACGCGAGTGTTTGCATTACATTGCGGGCCGACATATTTGTATGGATAAAATTTTAATTGCAATTCTAAGTAAAAGTTATCTAATTACATTTCTTATGTCCTATACTAATCACCGTTAAAAGTCGCCAGGACGCTCGCGTGAACTCGCGTCCCCATGCAAACGTAGTTCAGATCTCATTTTAAAACGACATGCTTTAGAACTACGAAATTTGGCATGGGCATTCTAGCAGTACAGATTTGTCAGTAATTCGTTTTCATTGTTAAAAATTGTAATTATAAATTAAAAAATTGTATTGTAAATTATAAATGTATAAAGATGTCATATACGAAGGAAAAAGTAACCAAAGCCTCCGGTGCCCAAGGCTGGGATCGAACCAGCGTCTTCTGCATTCGCGGCAGACGCGTTAACCACTTCGCCACCTGGCCACGGAAGCACCGATCGAATTTTCGAGTAACTTCCACCTGACCATCTCCCGGTGAAGGTGCCGAGCGCCGCCCGACCGGCCGGGCGGGCTTCGGCACCTGAGAGAGTCCATTTTAGTTTTGTCGACAACACTAAAATGGACTTCTCTCATGTTTTCATACAATATTTTAGTTCTCTATAAACTATTTGATTTTTTCAAAACTTGTTTTAGAAAACCCCTTATTCTTTTTGAAAGACCTATATCCAAAGACGCTAAACATGTTTCCTTTATTATATATTACTGCTTTACAATTTTTTTTCGCTTTTCTTATGAGACTTAGCGATTGACTAGTCCCACCTGATGGAAAGTGACGACAGAGCCTAAGATGGAACTCACCGGTTCAGTAATAGCCTATCAGTGGCGGCGCGTCCATAGAACACGATTCCCGTCGGCTTGCCTAAGTTTCAGGCGCCTGAGCAGTTGTCCTACAGCTTATGAAGAAATTTTAAGCCAAATTCAGCACCGAGTTGCCTAAGATTTTTTTTTCCCACCGCCACCGTAGCCTATTCACCCTAGCTTTAAAGATACCCAGATCGTATTACATATTACTACATAGTTACCAACATTACTTTGACGTCCGACTTTTATGGACTAAGAGCTGGCCGCATCAGATATGAGTGATATGACACAATAATTAGAGCAACAAAAACCCATATCGATAGATTGCTGTACTATCCTAATTGCTAGATCTGCATCTGGCAGCTTTTAATGGATGGAGGATAGAGATATAGACTAGCAAAATTTTTGAATTGAAAAATAGCACTACCCAAATAGGTAATAACTACCGAAGTGGTTTCAGTTATAAAGGAAAAGGCCTATATTTTCACATTTTATACGTCGTTTGACACTACTTCCTCCAACAGAAGCTTCTGGCTGTGATATAATTTAATTCATTACAATATTTTCCAAAATATTGCACCAAACCCAGAACTCTAGAATTCTTTCCTCAGGTTATTTGCATTCTTTGATCTCCACCACTTTACAGCTGCCAGATGTCTGGATCTATAAAGATGCATAGTATACACTCATAGACATAGTATAGCAAACTAACTAGAGGGGTTTCATTGCTCTCATTATTGTGTCATATCTGACGTGGCTAGCTCTCCGTCTAAAATATACGCTGGCTCAGTGACGAGTGACCTAAAGAGGATCTTGGCTTCTGACACAAAAATCCCCACTTTTCCCTATTTGTCGCCACTTCGCGCCAATTAGATATCCTAAGGGCGGCCAGGAACCGCGAACCACTTCGTTCGTCGAATCGTCTATTTGCATCACTCTCTTTCGAATATGCATGAGCGATAGAGACGGGGCCAACGAATTTGATTTTCGAACTTAACGCTAGGCCCCCTTATGTTTAAAGGCTTCGTCGCTCCACCGGTATCTAGGTCCTGTTGGGCGTCTGTTGGGTGTTAGTTGTTGTGTGTGTTTGACGGCCTCCTAGCCTAGTTGGTAGTGACCCTGCTTATGAAGCAGGAGGTCCCGGGTTCGAATCCTGGTCAGGGCATTTATTTGTGTGTTTATCACAGATATTTGTTCCTGAGTTATGGATGTTTTCTATGTATTTAAGTATTTATCTATATCTATCTATTATATATATCGTCGCCTAGTACCCACAACACAAGCCTTATTGAGCTTACTGTGGGACTAGGTTGATTTGTGTAAGATTGTCCTAATATTTATTTATTTATTTTATTTATTTATTTGTGTCTTGGTTCTTCTGGGATCGAACCAGCGTATTCCGCATTCGCGGCAGACGCTGGTTCGATCCCAGCCTTGGGCACCGGGGGCCTAGGTCACTTTTGCTTTGTATAACTATGGCATCTATATGAGTTTGTAATTTATGTTATAGTAGGTATTGTAGTACATTAATTTGACGTCCCGTGAATTATGAAAGCGACTACCAGCTGACTTTTCAACCCAAGGGGGAACTAGGCCTTACTGGGATTAGGTCCGGTTTCCTTACGATGATTTCCTTCACCGAAAAGCGACTGGTATATATCAAACGGTACAACTGAAGAATATATCAAATTTTTTTAATAAATAATTTTGAGGCCTAAGTCGCAGTGGCGGTCGGTCCATACAATACAACACGATTCCCGTCGGCTTGCCTGAGTTTTAGGCGCCTGAGCAGTCAGGTTATGAAATTTTTAGCCAAATTTAGCGCCGGCTTGCCTAAGGCGGTTATCACACTGGCGCGGATTCGCATGCGGCACCGGTGCGCGAGCGAGATAGCGCTCTGCATGTGTATAGCGCTATCTCGCTCGCACACCGGCGCCGCATGCGGATCCGTCGTCAGTGTGATAACCGCCTAAGAAAATGACCTACCGCCACTGCTAAGTAGGCAATTGTTTCTTTGTATATGACATCTATATAAATTTATCAAACGATAACGTACAGTCTGTGAGCATTTAGAAGAACCTTCGGGAATCGGCGATGACACACGAAGGTAATGCTGCTGTTCTGCTTTTTCACGTGTCACTGTTGATTGATACCCGACGTCTCATTCTAAAACTCGAAGGTTCTTCTGAGAGCTCACGCACTGTAGGTACATAAGTTCCTAAAAACTTAGTGATACGAGCCTTGGTTTGAACCTGAGACTTCCATATTGGGAGTCGGACGTCTTACCACCAGGCTACCGACGCTTTTTTACACGATCGATCGATCGATTTTTACGATGTATGATTAAAAAAAATATATCACTAAATGAGAAACATATTTATTTCATATATTAATATAACAGTAAACAATAAACTTAAGTATAAATAAAAACTAATCTTAAATAAATATGTATATTATACTAAAATAACCAGTCCCCCCGCGGCATGGTGCCGTAGATGCTGGCAGCATTCCCTCTCTGTATGGCAATACCAATACGTTGAGCCCGGAAGCTGCCAGCTCTACGGTCACCGGTGGAATCCACTAACCTCTTTGAAATCTCTTTGAAGAGAGCATGGGCATTAGGACCCCACGGGCCGAGGGTCTCGACGCCAAATGGAACAAAGTTGTATTCGACGCCGAGGCCCCCGTACTTAGTTTTTTTCTGTTTCTCAGCCGCTTCTGCAGCCGCGCCGGCTCTAGTGGAAGTTCCATGGAGATGGGAGGGGGCTAGTGTGTCTAAATACACAAAAATATATTGACTTACTTTTGTAACATGATAGGGTGACCACGGATCCTTTTGTCGATTTGTGATCTGCGAAAAAGCAAGATAAATCCGAGTAAGTATTTTAAAGTAAGTAAGTACCTAATTCAAGTGAGAGTTTTGCACTGGCAAGAAATAAATTTACGTCACTCTGGGCGGTAAGTGAGATATTACGCCCACGGGCGTAGCGGAAAATCTCACTTCACACCCAGGAGAAGACGTAAAATTGTGTACGCACCACGGGCGGTAATAAAGAAGGCCTCAGATCGCTTGTTTATGTCCCTTACCTTCGGTTCGGACCACAAATATCCGCGATCTGAGCCGTTCTTTATTTTACCGCCCTAGGTGCGTAATGTACTATAATAGTACGAGCCTACGACACTGGGGGGTGATTTTTGAGATTCGAGTACTCGAAAGTGACATTTACAACTCAGAATAAATCGATGAAATTATGTTTTAAAAATAACAGCGATAGGAATCTAAAATCATGAGTATTTAAACTATTCATTTCATGCGAAAATGTTGGCGGTTAAGCTTTTGTGTGCGATTATTTTCAAGCTTAAACTTTTTGAATTCGGGCGCTTGAAAGTCAAAAATTGGCCCCCTGATCCTAGTTCGATAAGTCTCCTAGATGATATATATATATATTAAGTCACATTTTTCCCTACAACTTGGCTTTCATAAAAAAAATTTGCACAAAAACACCCCACATTTTTCCCCGATACCCGATCGCTGCACCAACCTTCAATTCTTAACGGTCCCCGCATTCCTTCACGGCATTAGCGTTCCATTTTTGAATTCCAATAGAGGTGAGGAATTATTGGCAAATTTTTCCGCTGGCATCTCTTTATTGCCGGCTCTATTAAGACGTGCGGTATGCGAGCCAAGCGGCAACGGACTATACAGGGTGAAGGCGGAGACGTGATCGAAAATAAAAACTTATTTAGCAGATTTTGTATGCAATTATATTCATTTATTTTTTACAAAACAGACTTGTTTCGGTACAAATTAACAGGTATTTAATTTCGGTGTCTCGGTTGTGAATGAATATTTTTGAATATTTTCCGGATAATCTGATAATAAAATAAACCTAAATTGCATTTACTTAATCATATCACGTTAACATTGCGAATGCCTAGCGCTACTAAGATTTTTAGTAATACCGGTAATGATGCTTTTATACTGAATAAAGACATGATCGAACTTTTTTAAATTTATAAATTGTCGATTTCTCATCGCCTTTTTTTAAAAGACGATGTTTGATTGAGCTGGGCTTTTATATACTTCAGAAAAAAAACACACTTTTAGTAATGTTTAAATTATGTTTGTTTTTTTAGTAATGTTTTGTTTATGATTTTTTTTTAATGCAGGATAGGCAGGTTGACCACGATGTTTTAGTACTAGTTTAATGATGGGCCCTTAGGAACTACTCGTACTTCATATTCAAAGGTTCTTAACAAAAACGGCGTACCATTACAAATGATGCAGCCGACTATTACGTTTTGTTTTGGCACTTTGGCTTTCTTAATGAGTGAATATTGTGTCTGCACATTTAAGTTATACAATTGCTATTTAGGTATTTAAAAATAGTACCTACAGCCGGCGAGAAAATTTTACTTATTCTAACATCACTGACCCATCTCGAAAATCCAGTACAGTTTACGTATTCATATGTATTTATTTATTTAATCTTTGTTAAAAGAAACCACAATCAAAAATTTGGTCTAATTTTTTTTGGCACAAATGTATGAAACAGACAAAAATATTTGTGATACCAATTATGCCACTAGACGCCAGTAAGTATTTTTGTTACACTCTGTATGAGGCCGTAGAGCGCCATCTAGTAAAGCTATCAAACTTGGAGCTTCAAAAAGTTCTTAGACTATGCTCCTCTATTTATACATTCTCTTTGCCCACACTCGTGGCACGTCGTGCCATCACCTACAACAACAAGTAACCCCACAAATCTGAAGATTGAATGTCTACTATTGATTTGTCTTTGGTTATACCAGAGACTATAGAGATATAGACAACCACAGACAGCCTAAGAACTTTTTGAAGCTCATGTTGATTGCGCCATCTATGTCAAAGCCCCCTAAAGATACCGAATATGTAAGAAAAATGTCACCTGCACTGCTACTCCACCTAGTAACAAATAGCGTACTAGTAGTACACTAGTAGCTACTAGGTGGAGTAGCAGTGCAGGTGACATTTCTCTTACATATTCGATTCGGTATCTTTAGGGGGCTTTGACATAGATGGCGCAATCGACATGAGCTTCAAAAAGTTCTTAGGCTGCGGTCGTCTATATCTCTATAGTCTCTGGTTATACTAAGTTCCCAAGATCACTACTTAGAAATGCAGTTGCATGCTTTCTAATAAGTGGGCGCCATGTTTTGACAAGTTCGAGTTTCTAAGTTATATTAAACTTAAGGGAAACTCAAGGATTAAGGCAGCAGAAATATGTAGGTATACTATCTAGAGTTAATGTTCGCTCAGTACGTAGACGCTGACATGTTCGCTGACCCACTAACGCGCTTGTTTAATACTGTTAGACTATTTCTTAATCTTAATTGTAATGATCTTAAATAATTGACTGACATTCATAATTTCATTTATCTTGACATATACTTATTTGTAATTCATTTTTTGTTTTTTATGAATGTAATTTGTATTTTATTGTATTCTGTTCACTACTTTGACGACAATCTGTTTCCTAGCATGTAAGCGAATTGGTGTATACTGTAAGCTTTCACTGTATTTATGAATAAATGAAATACGGGCGATGTGTTCAAAATGATCTTGTTTATTTTAACCCTTTAGACGATAAAGACGGATATAGCCGCAATAAGTCTAAAGATGCCAAACGTTTTACGCGAAACTTTTTATTGATTTGGTGTTTGATTGAAATTTGTCATGGCCTAGAACAACTTAAATTAAAACCGCATTGGTGGCAAACAAGCATATAACCAAACTGATAGTAAGCAATATTAGTATTAGAGTTCAGATGCCAACTGAACTAGATTAGCTTTTATTTTGCAAAAAGTTGACAAAAACCTATTCTATTACAGTCCTGAAATTGACTGAAATGAAATTGACTGAAAACGCAAAGACTTTGTGAATAAAATTAATACTGATCATGCAGCAACAAAAGCTAGACCGTTATGATCTTTAGAAAAAGTTAGGTTCCCTTATATGTGGCATAATTTTGTATTAATTTTGTGTTGCACAACAACTAAGTACAAATTACTGTTCTTCCGCAAATAAATATCTTTTATTTATTTATTAATATCGACAGTACATTACTTAATGAGTAGTTACCTAACCTAACCTAACCTAACCTAACCTAACCTAACCTAACCTAACCTAACCTAACCTAACCTAACCTAACCTAACCCACCTTTTGAGCAGCTGTTTGATTTGGTTATGGGTCACAGTTCTAACCTAACCTAACCCACTTTTTGAGCAGCTGTTTGGTTTAGTTAAGGGTTGCAATTATAACCTAACCTAACCCACTTTTTAGCAGAACCAATAAATTTGCTACCTACTTGTACTTTATGCATAATTTGTTTTCTGCAATGTAAACCTTCGCCTGAACTCACCTCAACTAGGTATTGTTGATAGATAATCTCTATAAATATGCCAGCAAAAAGCTAATCTATTTGAGTGACATTCGTAACTGAGATAGACTAGATATTTTCAATTAATTTGCAGGAACAAAAGCTAATCTAGTCCAGTTTGCACCTCAACTCTAATAGTATAGCTTTTCGGACCCAATGTGTACTTATGTCTGTCTCTTTCAATCATGTGGCTAAACTTTTGCTGGGCGTTGATAACCGCATCTAACATACTTTTCTTTCGTATAAGGCTATACAAGATGACCTGTTTTCATTGCTTGCTAGTGTAGCTCTATCACATCGATAATCGCAGCCATCATAAGTCCACTATAGGTAGTCTGTTGAAACCTCAATAACTCAGAAATAATAACTACGAAGAATAAATGAAGCTCTTCAGGTTGTTTGTCCGTCAAGACAGGGACGGATCAGGGCGTGACCGTCTTTCGTTTAATGAAATAAGTAAAAAAAATTAAATTAACTTTTATTGCTAAATATACCTTTTTTGTAGTATAGTAAGTGAAAATAGTTGTTTTAAACGTGAAAATGTTATTGAATTTTTTTTTTTGTAATTAAGGTAAACAACGTGAGTCCTAAAATTTTGAGAATTAGCTATAAGTTTAAGTAGGTTACATTAGCAAAATTTTTAAGTTATTAATCCCGTGTTCCATTATCGTTTCCCTATCCGATCGCTGATCATACCTTATTTATTAGCATTGATGAAGTCGGGTCTATACCCGATTGCAGGAAAAAAAATCTATTATAGAAATCATTATAATCATTGATAATATAAAAAAGATAAATAAAGAAGATATGATATTAATAATAATGAAACTAGGATTGTATATAGTTTTGCATGCTAAGTATAATTAGATACATATAGCAGAATAAGCCACAAATGTCTATACTACACCTGTTGACACTACCTCTGTACTTATTCTATGCAAATAAAGATTATGATTATGATTATTACCACAATCGATTAATATAAAAAAAACGCGTAGAAATATATTTCATTTCACTGCCGACAATTAGGACGGAGACAATGACTTGTTTTCAAAACCAAGGCCAGATTTATTTTCCGACTCGGTGAGTCCGGCCCTGGCTATCCCATAGTTTGCGCTACAATACTTCCCATTTTATTACTTATCTAACTTTAGCCCACAGACCACCACTCACAGACTCCTTATGAAAATAAATACCGCGAGATCGCTATACACAGGCGTTCTTCTATAAAATACAGTCATCAGCACAACAAGCGGTTGAGTTTTAAAATGATTTTGGCACAGTTTTTATGTTAAGCGAACAAAGCATATGTCATAAATTTGACATTCATCATTTAGTATCGTTACTTTTAGCATAATAAAGCCTAAGATTCAGGTTTATTCTTTATTCTCATATCATGCCAATTATCAGCATATAAAGATATTAAGATAATTCTGAAAAAAGCCCACCCTGCTACTTCTGGTCTTGATTGATTTGTAATACGCTATTAGCCACATCAGTCAAGTGCATCTTACATCATTTTCAACCGACTTCAAGATTTCGTAAGACGAGGTTCTCAATAAGTCGGGATCTTTGTTTTTGCTATTTTTTTATTCTATTTTTATGTATTACCGATTACTCGAAGACGGCTGGACAGATTAGATTTTTTTTGAGTATGCTTCACAATTGGTCCCATTGTCACCAGGTCAGGGATCAGATGATGGGATCTTGGAGAAATCGAGGGAACTCTTCAAATAGTATAGGCACGTCTATAGTGATTTGAGTATTTTTTCAATAGGTCGAGCATTTGCTTGTGGAATGGTGGAGGCTAAGTGAAGTCGGTTCTTTTTTGTTTAAAATTATATACGTCAAAAAGATATGTTTATTCATTTGCATCTAACTCCTTTGTAATAAAGGAATTCAAAAAATACTACCAAACTGATCATCTCGGCTTCTCACATGCCGCATCTAGGAGGCAAGTGATCAGAAAAAGTACCAGAAGTAATATTGTTGGAATATCTTCTTTAAAACCAATATCGTTAAGCTAAAATAAACTAAGTATTGAAACCGGTTTTCAGATTTTAATACAAAACAGGATTTTCATTATAACGGATTTATTATTACTGGTAGTCCGCCTCGAACTGAGAACTCGCGATTTACTTGCAAACGAGTTGACCAATATAACAAGCCCCGTATGAAGATTTTTTTTGCCTTCTATGTCCACAACTCCTTGATCGATCCGGCTTATAAACGAACTCTCAAATTGTATGTATCTCTGTTACAACCCCAACAAATTTCAAAAAGATCAGAAAAACGTTACTAACTTTATCGTCGAACAAATTCTCAAAATCAAAAAGCCATTTAAATGCCGAGATGTCCCAGCAGCCAGAAGTTGTTTGTAAGAACTCGCTTCGCTTACGCTCCCGCTCGTTCGATTACGAATTTGGGCCGAAGTTAATCACTTGCAACTCGCTTCTAAGTTGAAATGTTATCATCACTCATATTAAGCAATGTGATTGGGTGGGCCATACTGAACAGTCGACGTCAAAGATATGTTTACACTTTTGAACCTTATTACAAAGGAGTAGGGTGCAAAAGTGTAAACATATATTTGACGTCGACTGAACAACTGTTACTATGGGACCTACCTCGTAATCCCAACAAATCGGCTTCCCACTATGATATACAAATAATGAAAGATGGGTTATGCAGGCTCCAAAAGTGAAACCCTTAAGATGAGTGAATTCAAACAATTGTCACTAGTTGCGCACCGGCAAGCGAGAGATGCGGACGTGTCAATGAGCTGCCGTCACCGGGGTGAGAAAGAGACAAACTATAATTTTTTCTAACAATAAGAGTGACAAAGATGTAATGATTGTCAAATTTGATAAATATAACGGAATCATTGCTTGGTTATGAAATAACTTTGGAAGTATTTGTATGTGCATTTTGTTAGACTATAACTAGGGTTGCCACCTTTTTTTGAGAAAAATATAGTATTTTTCAAACCTACATCAAAAAAATATAGTACACCTTGTTGTTACCTCATGAAACGCTCCAGGGGGCCGATTTTTGACAGCCGGACGCTCGAATTATAAAAATACAAGCTCAAAAATAATCGCACACAAAAGTTTGTTGCCAATTTTTTCTCATGGAATTAATAGTTTAAATAATCATGATTTTAAATTTATATCGCTGTTATTTTTAAAACATAATTTCATCGTTTTATTCAGAGTTTCAAATATCACTTTCGAATGCTCGATTCTCAAAAATCATCCCCCAGAAATATAGTATTTTCGTCTTTTTTGCATATTTTCAACAGTACAACAAGCCAATATATAGTACGATAATATATATTATAGTACGGGTGGCAACCCTCTATAACCCATCCATAGTAAATATCAAATTGCTTCCCCATAGACAACGACGACATCTGATCGGTCGAGATGTATAAAACAGCCAAATTTTATTCGCGATTTCCGAGTTGGTCGCGAGTAAAAGTTGTTCAGTCCACTAAGGCTTACTTTAGCTATTCCCAAAGTGTGCTTCGTAGAGCCCTAGGGCTCCGCAAAGCCTCCGTGGGGGCTCCGCGAGAATAATTACTTATATTATGAAAAAATCATAAAGACCAGCTTTTTTGTCTGTCTAGCTAGCACATATAATTTATTTTTCAATTTTGGGGCTTCGTCAAATATTTCGCTTCCTAAAAGGGTTCCGTGAGTTCCGTCACCAAACAATTTTGGGAACCGCTGGCCTACTTAATCACCTCCCTTAATATAACTGAAGATTAAGATATCAGCCTGTAGATACAGGATATTTTTTCAATAACTAGCCATATTGTGCGAGGTGATTTGGTAGGCCATAATAAACACCTTTTACTATGGGGCCAACTTCGAAATCTCAAAATTTTTTTTGGCTGTTTCATACATTCCGGCCGATCAGACATTGACGTTTTGTATGGGTAGGCCAAACATTTTTTTGGGATTTCTGGATTGCTCCCATAGAAAAAGTTGTTCAGTATGACTTACCTAATCGCCCCCCACAATATGGCTAGTTATTAAATAAATAAATAATAAATAAATATTATGGGACAATCTTACACAAATCAACTTAGTCCCACAGTAAGCTAATAAGGCTTGTGTTGTGGGTACTAGGCGAAGATATATATAATAGATAGATATATAAACATTTAAGGCCATTCCTCGATTCGGACATGCCACGCCCATCCGTTAGAGACTCCTGTGCACGAAAGAAAGAGATGCAGCGCTCTTAAGGATCAGACTTTTTGACCAAACTACGATAAATAAGCGAATCTATAAAGTTTTGTCTATTTTTGCTTCTGTGACTTTTTAGATAAACCAGAATACCATATTTTTTAATTTTGCTTAATCTCTTATAGTTTACGTAAGCTAAGAAAAATAAGGGGATAAAGGACCAAACTTCGGATTTATTTTCTATCGAGGCAACTTTCAGCAATCGTGTTTCGGCTTGTGCCAAAAACAAGAGTATATAGTCTAATAATACATATTCGAAAATAAATTCTGTCCCTTTTCCCGTTGAGTCACTAGAGCGTTTGAAAAAACCTATAATTTTTCAAAGTAGCCCCTTAAATACATAGAAAACATCCATAACTCAGGAACAAATACCCGTTATTAAAAAACACCCTGTATAACTCACTTTTAGAAAGAAATGAAAAGGTCTCTCTACGTACCCCTAATAGATGTCTAGGGTAACATTTCATTTTATCCTCTCCACGGCGAGCCTAAGCAGTTTTTGTGCATTGCAATCGAGATATCCGTTCAACCGTGCCGTTTACCCTGATACCCCGGGCAACGAGGAATATTTTTGCATGATAATCTCTGCCTTTTTCCTTCGTGTAGGATTTGAACCTTTTGAAATTTAGGTTAAAGTGACCTAACAGCGCGCGAAGCGGAGCAAGAGAAGCGAGCGTGCCGCAGTATATAGCGGCCGGCGAGCGCCAGAACCGAATTTAATTTCACATTTCAACATAGCCATGATGCGAAGACATCTTTTCAAAGGGGTCCATATTGGGTCGTAGAAAGTTTTGAAACATATTTTTGGTATGCATATCTGCTTGTGTCATACTCATCATTGCTCATACTATCGAAAAGTCATATTTTTTTGTGTCATACTTTTTTAGTCCGAATATTTGAAATCATACTTAGCAGTTGTCATATAATTTGTACGCAGATCGTTATATATCCTAATAATACATACGCATAATAGTTTAAGGTATATTTATCGATAATTATAGTAGTTATAGCTATAACGATTTATATCATATTGATCTGATATCATAACGGTTTTAAGTATACTCATTGTTAGTTATACGTCTTTATTTTAAACAGAATGTACGTACCATGAGTGTACCTAACCTAACCTAACCTACCTATCTCTGGGAGTAGTTTCGTTTTAGGGTCATAAAAAAAAGAATCCTAACCTACCTATCTCTGAGAGCAGTTTCGTTTTAGGGTCATAAAAAAAAATAACCCTAACCTACCTATCTCTGGGAGCAGTTTCGTTTTAGGGTCATAAAAAAAAACCCTAACCTACCTATCTCTGGGAGCAGTTTCGTTTTAGGGTCATAAAAAAAAATAACCCTAACCTACCTATCTCTGGGAGCAGTTTTGTTTTTAGGGACATAAAAAAAACAACCCTAACCTACCTATCTCGGGGAGCAGTTTCGTTTTAGGGTCATAAAAAAATAATCCTAACCTACCTATCTCTGGGAGCAGTTTCATTTTAGGGTCATAAAAAAAAATAACCCTAACCTACCTATCTCTGGGAGCAGTTTCGTTTTAGGGTCATAAAAAAAAATAACCCTAACCTACCTATCTCTGGGAGCAGTTTCGTTTTAGGGTCATAAAAAATAACCCTAACCTACCTATCTCTGGGAGCAGTTTCGTTTTAGGGTCATAAAAAAATAACTCTAACCTACCTATCTCTGGGAGCAGTTTCGTTTTAGGGTCATAAAAAAAAATAACCCTAACCTACCTATCTCTGGGAGCAGTTTTGTTTTTAGGGTCATAAAAAAAATAACCCTAACCCGAAAGTAAACTTCGGCGAAAAGTTGGTTGCTAAATGAAATTTGACGAAACATAATTCGGCAAAAAGGCAGTACACCTTGCATTTTATCAATAGTACTTTTTTCTCCCCCCCGTCGCCCCTTTTATTGGTATCGGCATAGTTGTGACCAATAAAAAGCCTTATACCTTGAAATATTTATAAGTAAATCACATTATGAGCGCCGAATATATGATATTCAATTTGTATGCGATGTTCCTATTATGCGTTATAAATACATCGAACTTAAACCCTTTATAATAATCAATAATATGACCAAAATTTTTATGCGATATAAATCTATGAGTATAAAAGTTATGGCGTATCTACATTCTAACAGTGAAACTGTCGTGCGTAAATAATTCGGACAAATGATTATTCGGAGTAAAAATTGTATGCGAAAAGTGTTCTGAGAATCGAAAATATGACAATAGTTTGTATTCGACCAGATACGACCCCTTTTCAAAGTTATCAAATATTAAGGATTAATATGTGCATAATTTTAAAGCGTACATTCTGTTTAAAATAAAGGCGTAGTTATCGATAAATATAATTAAAATAATTATGGCTATTTAACGATCTGCATACAAATTATATGACGACTGCCAAGTATGCCTTTAAATATTGTGAATAAAAAAGTATGCCATAAAACAATATGACTACCTAGTCGATAGTATGAGCAATGATGACTATGCACATAACAAGCATGCACATCAAAAATATGTTTCAAAATTATCTACGACCTAATATGGACCCCGTACAATCAATAGGAAAAAACATATCGTTTGGTTTAACATTACAACAGATGAAACCATGATGAATGACATCAGACATATAGCAATTATCTCATGCATACAATTCTGAGCAACTTAAATAAGTGAAAAATTTGTTTCGATTAAAATTAAAAATTAAAATTAAAAATTAAATTAAAAAAAATAAAAAATTATTTCATAATGATACAACATTTTAATGATCTAAGGGATAGTGCCACCCGGTAAGCAAATATTTGCCTGTGTTGGGCGACACCGCTCTTCCTTGGATTAAATTAACGATTTATAAAAAATACTAGTCATAGACAAGAAGACTTAAGTATAAAGTAAGAGTAAGAATATATTGACATGTATTAAACTAAATTAACAAAAACTAAGTTTATAGAACAAAATAAAGTGACAATAGAGAAGGAACATAGAACAATTATAATAGTTAGGGAGGCGAGGTAGCTAAATGGCGTAATTCAACGGCGCCGTCGAGACCTATCAAAATCGAAAGATAAAATAATTTCGAAAAGAAAAGCTCTTATGGCAAAAACCATTTTAGCGGTGGGTTTGGCGTGTACGGTTTTTCAAAAATGTTAAAAAAAACAGTTACTTGGGCATTCTCGAGCGCGTCAGATATTCATACTACGTATGCCCCGAGTGCCTCTGATAACAACGGTATACTAATCTGCCGGTTTGCGTGGTGGGGGTAGGCATATAAAGTAGTCAAAAATGCAAAAAAAAAAAATTACTCGAGCGCGTCAGATTTTCGGAAGGGGTGTTAAGTAGGCCCCAAGGAAGCTCCCTTTAAAAAAAACTGACGATTTCGGCGTGACGATAAGTTACGATGAATTTTTGAAAATGCAAAAAAAAAAAGTTCTTTTGAAATACTCGAGCGCGTCAGATTTTCATAGGGGAGGTTTATCTCGGTATCCTGAAAGCATATTTTTTTAATCTGACAAAAATGTTGGTGGGTTCTCTTAATCTGATCGGGAGTTTGAGTTTGTTTATTTAAACTTTTTTTTTTGTAAAATGTATCGTTCGCGACTTATATGCCGTAACGCGTTCTTAGGAAGACGAATTGGCTCCTCCACACTTTCGGTCATGCGGAAACCGGCAGATTTTGTATTTTTAGTAAGTTTTAGATTATATTCTTCAAAATAAAAAAATAAAATATCGCGCTCGAGAATGCCGGATTAACGTTTTTTTTTTACAAGTTCGCGACCCTAGAACTCGGCGGCGTCAAGGACTTATCGTCAGATTAGTTAAATTTAGTCTTTAAACACTAAAATCAACCCCCAATATCTTAATCTGATGCGCTGGAGTATTTCAGACTATCCATTTTTTTTTACTAATCTGATCGTCTATCCTAGGCGCGCGTCACTACATATAGAGCTAAATACTTTACACGGTTGTTCTATTAGGTCTAAGGTATCTCTCATATCTTAAACTGCCACGCTCGAGTATTGCAGAAAATTCCCCTATTCGCCTCCCTAACTATAAACAAGTAGCATAATTCTGACACATAGCAATTTTAGCACAGTAAATTTTAATTTTTTTTTTCGATGCCAGTCTTCGTTGACTGGTGTATATAATATCAATGATTTTAGATTTCTGCCGAGCTGACAAACCTCTCCCTTGGGATATATATCTTGGAGTTTTCAATCATCGAGGTTTTTACACAAATTAAGATTAGCGATTAATACGAATTTTTTTTTTTACGTTTTTTTGGGGTTGTATAATGGTTTATTTGATATTTAATTTCCATCTTGTTTCACTCAAGAACCGTTTTATATGTAGACGGTAAAAAAATACCTAATATCTTAGGGCGGCCACCGACTATCATTCCGCCTGCAGACCGCCTGACGATATCGGCATGTTAGTTGTTCGGAGCCGGCAAATTTTCGGCCGAGATCGTCAGGCGGACTGTAGGCGGACTAATAGTCGATGGCCGGCTTTACCTATACTTTAATACGACTTGAGAACCCCGATAACTTACTATTTGACCCTGAGAAAGTGTCGCTGCAAACAGCTAACATATGGCAATAATGTGCGTACGTCGTACGTGACAGAGAGGGGTGTGGGTGATTATACCGCTATACGTCTCGTACTGCTAGTAAGATGGCTTGTTCTTACCCAGAGCTCGGGGTGTACTGCCAGCGGAACAGTACCCGTCATCACGGACGCTTCGGCCCCCTGGCGCCTGGCGTCCTGCTGGCTCGGCTTAGTAGCGCCGGGCTGGCTCGTTGTTCATCGCATGACGGAACGGTGTGGGTGTACCGCTATACGTCTCGTACTGCTAGTAAGATGGCTTGTTCTTACCCAAAGCTCGGGGTGTACTGCCAGCGGAACAGTACCCGTCATCACGGACGCTTCGGGCCCCTGGCGTCCCGCTGGCTCGGCTCAGTAGCGCCGGGCTGGCTCGTTGTTCTTCGTATGACAGAGCGGTGTGGGTGTACCGCTATACGTCTCGTACTGCTATTAAGATGGCTTGTTCTTACCAAAGGCTCGGGGTGTGCTGCCAGCGGAACAGTACCCGTCATCACGGACGCTTCGGCCCCCTGGCGTCCCGCTGGCTCGGCTCAGTAGCGCCGGGCTGGCTCGTTGTTCTTCGTATGACAGAGCGGTGTGGGTGTACCGATATACGTCTCGTACTGCTATTAAGATGGCTTGTTCTTACCCAAGGCTCGGGGTGTACTGCCAGCAGAACAGTACCCGTCATCACGGACGCTTCGGCCCCCTGGCGTCCCGCTGGCTCGGCTTAGTAGCGCCGGGCTGGCTCGTTGTTTTTCGTATGACGGAGCTGTGTGGGTGATTATACCGCTATACGTCTCGTACTGCTAGTAAGATGGCTTGTTCTTACCCAAAGCTCAGGGTGTACTGCCAGCGGAACAGTACCCGTCATCACGGACGCTTCGGGCCCCTGGCGTCCCGGTGGCTCGGCTCAATAGCGCCGGGCTGGCTCGTTGTTCTTCGTATGACAGAGCGGTGTGGGTGTACCGCTATACGTCTCGTACTGCTATTAAGATGGCTTGTTCTTACCCAAGGCTCGGGGTGTGCTGCCAGCAGAACAGTACCCGTCATCACGGACGCTTCGGGCCCCTGGCGTCCCGCTGGCTCGGCTCAGTAGCGCCGGGCTGGCTCGTTGTTCTTCGTATGACAGAGCGGTGTGGGTGTACCGATATACGTCTCGTACTGCTATTAAGATGGCTTGTTCTTACCCAAGGCTCGGGGTGTGCTGCCAGCGGAACAGTACCCGTCATCATGGACGCTTCGGCCCCCTGGCGTCCCGCTGGCTCGGCTCAGTAGCGCCGGGCTGGCTCGTTGTTCTTCGTATGACGGAGCGGCGTCGGTGATTATACCGCTATCGTCTCGTACTGCTAGTAAGATGGCTTGTTCTTACCCAAAGCTCGGGGTGTGCTGCCTGCGGAACAGTACCCGTCATCACGGACGCTTCGGCCCCCCGGTGTTCCGCTGGCTCGGCTCAGTAGCGCCGGGCTGGCTCGTTGCTCTTCGTATGACGGAGCGGTGTGGGTGATTATACCGCTGCCGCTGAGCGTGGCCTGGTTGAAACATGGTTATAGTTAGATTTTTAAGATTCCTTATTATGAGTTATTTTAATTTTCTTAAGGCTCACGGACTTCACGGTGTCTTCTATTCTAAACGTAAAACGGATAGCTAGTTGGTGACATACACTACCTACTATTCTTAACTAGTGCAAATCAATACACCTATTACATCTCGTACAATATTACATGTACAGTCGCCATCAGATATATCGGAGCGGCCGAGGTTGTCAAAAATATCTCAACAACGCCCCCCTATTATCAAGACGATAAGTTGCATGTTCAGATATTTTTGAGTACTTTGGCTGCTCCGATATATTTGATGGCAACTGTACAGTCGTCTACAAAAACATCCGCTCTTGGACCTTATTACAAACCAATAAGGTGAAAAATTGGATACCTTTCTTTGCAGTCGACGTACGAATAGAAGAGGACTCACCATGGTAGGAATCTTGGCGTTATGGAAGTCCCGGTCATATTGTTTTGGTGGAGGCGAGCTGATTAGGTCTGGGTCCCGGTCGCCATCGCCGTCGAGCTCCTGAGAAAACACCGTCCACATCAACATCAGCAATAGCCTTTGAGTCTGTTCACAACTATATCGCGTGCCAGACGGCATACAACAAGCCACTCCGACAGAGCGACCTTGGTCGGGACGTGGACAGTTGTTGCCAACAAAATTGTATGAACAACCGACCAAGGTCAGGGTGGCCTTGGACCGTCGGCAGCCTTGTTGGCAACCGTCTAGATGTTACTTATATAAGCAGTGTCAGGCAGAATGACAAGTTTTCCATGACTGTAGAAGCCAATGCGGGAGCGGGAAACACCGCAATGATGGAAGGCCATCCATGGTTGTCATTTTATCGCCTATCGCGTCATGCGTCACTTTCGCACTTATATACTTTTACGTGACAGCTATGGTGACAGGCAATAAGAACCCGACCATATTAGGCTAGCAGGTATCATTTTCAGACGGTAAACTTCAATATAGGTAGTCAGTAACCAACCCTATCCTACGTAACCTAACCCTACTGACGAAGGTTTTTTGTGCGACATAGGTACTTTTAAAATCGACTGAATCGCCATCAAATATATCGAAGCGGCCAGTGTACTCAAAAATATCTGAACATGCTCTTTATCACCTTGACACGAGACGTTGTTCAGATATTTGTGACAGGGATGTCAAGGATGTTGATTTTTGGATGCAGATGCAGATGCGGATATAAAAAAGCTAACATCCGCGGATACGGATGCGGATGCGGATGTAAGTTTATGCATACAAAAAAAAACAAATATTGAAGTTTTGTATTAATAACAAAACAAACTCCTCATTTCTTGTCGCTATCCGTCAAGGACATAGAGCTCGATCGACGAATCACGACAAATTAACAATATTCTTATTGGGGAATGGTGAAATTACCTACTTTACCTTACCTAGCACGTGCGCCGTCGCCGAGACGTTCCTGTACTGACTTGTTCCACATCTGCATCCACATAAGCTTCGCATAGATTTGATGCGGAGGCGGATGCGGTTCTCGAAAATGATGCCTGATTTGTGACCGCCTTGTCCGCTCCGATATATCTGATGGCGGCTGTACATTGACAGGAGACGTGAGTAGCAGTGGTTAATATTCTGTTGATGATAGAGAACAAACCTGAGCCTGCTGAGGCGAGGAGCCGCGGCGAGAGCCACTACTGGATGACCTGTTGCTGGTATCTGAAACAAGCACTCATATTAACAAAATTAATATAAAGTTTCACGAGTAGGCATCGGTTGGGAAATGCGATCCGTACAAAAGAAGCATTCTCTCGGTCTATAACTCTTCTTCAACCGGGCTAAAAATATGCAATCTCCATAACCTGTACAATCTGTACATAATATTATGTTATGTACTTATGTATGACGCAGCAAACATATTTACATGTACAATTAACTAAAATCCTTCTCGATGCGGGCATTTGATCAAGCATATATTTGTTTAGGACGCACCTCGCCAGCACAAATATAACTTTTCCAACCTCCTATCTTATCAAAATGCATTACTACTATATCAATCTTATCACCAAAATGTAAGGTTGGATTTTCAATGTATTGCAAGCCTGAGATGCTGCCTTTATGGTGTTAATAATGATTTTTTATTTGATTTATAGGAGAGCTCGAGAGATGTCAGTTGGAGTGGATTGCTTTCTGAATCACGTGTAATTACGATTTCGAAGGTTTACAGAGTACGTAAATGTTTAGCACATACTTTTTAAGGTTCCGCAGTCAACTAGGAACCCTTATAGTTTCGCCATGTTCGTCCGTCCGTCCGTCCGTCCGCGGTCTAGCTCAGTGACAGTTAGCACTAGAAAGCTGAAATTTTATTTGAGTATGTGCATCAATCACGCCGACAAAGTCGTAGAATAAAAACTGAAAAAATGTTTTTCACCTAAGCAGCTCGAACAAGGGTTCTTTGCCGCCTAAATTCAGTGAGCAAAGTTCGATTTTGCTCACTGAGTGAGACAAAATGACCTTGAAAATTCTGCAAAATGAAACTAATATTTCAAACGTCATAACGTCGCTTTTTGAATAGCAGAACCCCGATGAACACTAAATTAGTTTGGAAACCTAATCACAAGATTTGGCGCAGGCACTAGTTTCTAATCAATGCGTGATTACAATGTTTTCAAACGAAGCTCCTCCTCTCTTATTAAGTTAAAAATAGTCAAAAAAGGGTCAAAAATTCCGAAATTTCAAAAATTTCTTAAATTTCTAGTTTCCAAAATTTCAAAAATTACAAGTTTTAAAAATTTCAAAAATTTCAAAAATTTCAAAATTTCAAAAATTTCAAAAAATTCAAAAATTTCAATTGTTTCTAAAGTTTCAAAAATTTTAAAGTTCTAAAATTTCAAATATTCAAAAATTCAAAAATTACAAAAATTTCCAAAATTACAATAATTTCAGAAATTTAAAAATTTTCAAAAAAGTCAAAAAAGTCAAAAAAAAAAAAAAAAACGAAAAGTCATACAAGTCAAAAGTAACCGAGTATTTTTTTGTATCGGTATTCGTATCTGTATTATTATCGGTATGTTCTCACTGCTGAGGTGAAAAGTTGTATGTGCAACATGAGACCAAAGTTATTTGCACCTCGTGCCTTTGAGTCCCTCACTACGCTCAAGATTCTAAATTAGAATCACTCGCTAGCTCGCTACGCTCGTGATTCTATTATAGAATCTTTCGCTTGCTCAGGACTCAAAATAAACACTCGAAGCAAAAACTAACTTTGCTCTCTTGTTGCACAAATAACTATTTTATTTAGGTACCTACACATGAAGTGGGGGGTGAATTTTTTTCGCTCCAACTCTGCTGTGTGGGGTGTCGTTGGATAGGTCTTTCAAAAAGGATAGAGGTCTTCAAAAACAGTTATTTCACTATTTTTTACAGCAACTCGGCCATTTCCTATTGTAAAAGTGGAGCCGAAGTGAAAGTCAGTTCTTTTTTATTTAAAAAAGAACTGACTTTCTTGAAAAAAATTCTGGACCTGTAAAGCAGCGGTTTACCTCTCGGGTGCAGGTCTCCGACGCTGTTACCCAGCACGGGCATGCCCGCCATGCCGCCTGCTACTCGCCGCTCGTCCTCATTGTACACCTGGAACAAACGACCAATCAGCCCAGGTGTATGTACAATTGTGACTTAAGCTTTTCAATCTCGTGCCTTACTTAGGCCACTCAGCATTGTATAATAGTAGATTGTTCAACAAGGCACTAAAACAAGCTATAACGACACGAGATGTTCAGCCACCCGAGCGTAGCGAGGGTGGATATAGTTCGAGGGTCATTATGGTTGTTTAGTCTCGCGTTAAACACTCTACTTTTCACTTTGAATGCGAGGAAAAAATAACGACATTCTACACAAAATCTCAATATTTATAATGGCAAAAATTTAAATTATCAATAAAATTTGTTTTTTTTTTTAATTCGAGTTTGTTTAATATTTTCGCACAGTTGTCATTTTGAGGTTATATGCGTGGTCCAAAATTGTCTATGCACAATCACTAAAAAGGGCGGTAATCGTCCATTCATAAACACCGTGAGTGGCTGTTTAGGGGTTTCCAAAGTAAATGAAAAAAAAATGTTTTAGTCCCGATCTGCAGAGACTAAAATAAAATTTTAAGAGCATTAGAAGTGAAAAATACTATTAAAATAACTAGCAGCTTATAACAGTTATAGCATAATGGTGTACACGTGAACATGTCACTGGCTCTCAAGAACAGACCGAACGTACTCGTACCGTGTTCTTGCATTTTATAGACTCGGCGAAGAGAGTCGCACACTCTGGTCAGCCAATATGGTAAGTCATATTGAGTAAACTCCATTTCAAATAAGATGGCCCGATTTCACTTGAGACTGCACAATGAGAACCATAATGTTTGTCTTTTATTTACATTGCTGTACGAGCACACTTCTTTAAAATTGGCAATTGAAATCTTCTTAGGGATCAGTAGCGTTTTTTTTTCAAAATCATGTAATTCTTTGTACTCTTTCTTTGTATTAAAAGTAAATGTGATGACGCAAATAACAAAATTTCGATTCCCGACAGCTTTGGGCGTCATTCACACTGCTGCGGTTTCCGCATACGGCGCCGGTGCGCGAGCGAGATAGCGATCTGCGTGTGTGTAGCGCTGTCATGCTTGCTCACCGTCTCCGCATGCGGTTGCGGCGCCAGTCGACTCAACGCTGGTAATTCGAAATAACAACGTAGTATGATGACGTCACACGCCCCACGGGGCCTTACGACTCAACTAACCGTGCAAATTAAAAACAAATTAATGTGCCAACTAAATGGCGACAAGGTTTCAGGTAGGTATAATATTTAAAATTACGATTCTTTGAAAATATGAGGTAAACGTCCTAGTGCTCGACACGCGAGTACCCAATTGTTGACCCGTTGTTACTTCTAGATGCAACATACACTTAGTGGAATTCAGCTAGATCTCAGCAGAATTCGGTCAGGCATAGACAAAATTCAGCAGGAAAGTGGAATATTGTTCCTGGATTCTGATTTTTGTGTATGGAGGATGTTGTTTCCGGACTGAGACAGTGGTTCGCACAAGATCCTCAGTGGGTCAATTTTCACCATAAAAACGGTTTTACGGAAAGGTGTTAACTTTTTCCCTTGAAATGAAAGCAGGTGGCCTACCGCGAAGTTCGAAAATCGACAAAACGATGGTCCCGTCTCTATCGCTCTTACGTATACGAAAGAGAGTGATGCAAATAGACGATTCGATGAAAGAAGTGCTTCGCGGTTATAGGCCAGGGGGTTAAATAGCTATATATCACTAGGTTGTAACTTATTTAATACCTACATTACAGTAGAAGCCGGGAAAACAAAATTACCGGCCAAGCTATTTTTGACGCGTATAGGTTACTTTGCAGGCCTAAGCCTAAATCTCCTGAAAAGTTGGATGGAATTCCATTATTACAGTCCCCTCGAGTTCCGAATCCAATACCAAAGGAACGTCAAGACGGGTTAAGGTTAAGTTGAGCTCGAATTGCATGCTTGAGAAAAGTAATAGGTAATAGGTACTTATGCAAATTTTACTAGGGTAGGTTATCTGGTAGAAAACTAAATGTTCTTGTAATTGTTATTGGCCTGATATTATGTAATTAAAGCTTGTAAAAAATGTATATTTACGGTTGTTGTTGTCCTAAATACTAATAAAATAAAATAAATACATCGATAGCATGGACTTTAGAGCGATATTTTTGTGGGAGTAAAAGCTCAAAACTGCGTCACTGGCACTCCAGACGTAACTCAAAAACCACAAATACCAAGTTGGCTCAGTTCCGTTTCCACAACACGTCACAGCTCAAATACCGCAAGCGATTCGGTGGCCTCGTGGACACTACTACGCGTCATTAAATACTCTGAATATTAAGGTTAGGATATTAATCTGCTGATCTGTGCGGGTACTAAAACAGTTACAGCCCATTTCGATGGCAGCTGGTCACAACATGAAAGTAGAGAGGTTATAAAAATGTACGGAAGTCCAATAACTATTGACATTCATATAAATAAATATATAAATCTTATACACATCATCCTAGTCTCACAGGCGACAATATATATAATACATAGATATAGATAATTTTAAACAAAAAAAGAACCGACTTCACTTAGGATCCGCTATTTCAAGAGGAAGTGGCCGAGTTGCTGTAAAAAGTAGTGAAATCACTATAGGTGTGCCTATAATAGTTGAAGAGTTCCCTCAATTTCTCCAGGATCCCATCATCAGACCCCGACTTGGTGACAATGGGACCACCTAGGGGTTATACCCGTTCGATTACAAAAAAAATTTTGAAAATCGGTTCACGATTCACGGAGACATCCAGTAACATACATACAATATATTTAATAATGATAAAAAAAATCAGTCGAATTGAGAACCTCCTTCTTTTTTGAAGTCGGTTATTAAATACTTAAATACATAGAAAACATCCATAAAATCAGGAACAAATTAAACACACAAATAAATGCCCTGACCAGGATTCGAACCCGGGACCTCCTGCTTCGTAGGCAGGGTCACTACCGACTAGGCTAGGAGGCCATTAATATAAATGCTACTTAACGTACAGTCGCCATCGGATATATCGGAGCGGCCAAGGTGGACACAAATATCTGAACAACGCCTCTATTGTCAAGGCGATAAAGTGCATGTTCAGATATTTTTGATACCCTGGCCGTTCTGATATATTTGATGGCGACTGTACAGTCCTGTGTGTGTAGTGTCTTTTTCAACGAAGGCCGCAAAAATATCTGACACAATCTTATTTGTAGGACCATAAGAGCATTTTTAGGAACCCTTACAGCTTCGTCATGTCCGTCTGTCCGTCCGTCCGGCCGTCCATATGTCACAGGCGTCACAGCCATTTTACTCGGAAACTATAAGACGTATCTTTATGTAAATTTAACATTAGGTGTATTTTGTGTACCGCTACTTAGTTTTGTAGTGAAATTGCTAAAAAAAATATTTTTAGGGAGGCACTCCATACATGTAATTAATTGCCTGTAATTTTTGCCAAATACCAACATGATGCACATCAATCGACAGCTCTTCAAAAATAACCATGAGGATTCGTTGAACATTTTTCGATTAACTGGATATTTTCAGAAATAATCGCTCCGAATTTCTAAATTCTTTGTGCTAAAATAAACTTAACAACAACCGTCAATAAGGTATCTTCTTTTAGTGAACGTCGCAAATAGGTCAGTTTTATTTAAAAGATAATAAAGCAAGCCAAAGTTTCGCTTATCTCCCGCTGGATCTCCAACCCGCACGAGATCCTGAAAGTCAACAAAAGCGATGAAATGAGCCATTCACTTTGAAAGGTTTCACAATACCTTTATTAAATTAAATTTTTGTTCGACAAGGTTAGGGTTCCGTAGCCAAAATGCTAGAAAATGTAACCCACCACCAGCATTACTTTCAGGGAGGTATTATCCCCATCTGCTTCTTCACTTGTTCACCCCCTTGCGCCCTGCTGCTAGTCCTATGAACCCTTAGGTATAAGTCCTGCCCGACTCTACTGATGATGATGATCCTTCCGGCCGACTTTGCTCAAGGCGACCACTTCAACTCCTAGTTAATAGTTCGGCGCTGACTATTAGCTATTACGCAGATGGCTGACGTAGCCGATCTTCGAGGTGAACCCCCGTGCACATTGAGAGCACGTGAGGACACCAGCCACGTAGTGGTAGTGAATGGTAGCAGGCTGGCGTGTTTTCAACTCGTCGCGTATACGTCTGGTAGGTAGGTAGTTATTGTGAAATGACAAGGCAGTTCCTAAAGTCAAAACTAATACTCCCCCACGCACCACTATGAATATGGGCTTGAAAAAATGTAGACAATAAGGACAAAAAAACTTTTTGTACTACCTCCAAATACCACCCAAATACTTCATTATTCCATAATAGAGCGTTTCTCAAAAAAATTGCCTGTTTGAAATTGTGTTACATTCTGTAAATTTCATATTTTTTCTACTCATAATCACGAATTACTTCGATTTTAATAGTATAAAAATATGTCCCAATTTTTTTTCCAATTGTGAGTATCACAATACATGCAATTTTCCCATATAACTAAGTTGTATGTCGGTATCACAAAGTAAAATCTCAAAAATATATGGAATTTATGGGACACTTTTCTTTCTTTTGGGATGGAAAGAGCTCGTGATTCTCAGTAAAAATATCATAAAATTCACAGAACATTCTAAAATTTCCATCAGTGGCAATTTTTCAAAGAAACGATCAGATAACTTTTTACTTTTTCTTAATTGTATTGTATTAAAAGGAACCCTCCGTTAAATATGCGTTTAAAACTTGGCCGTTTTTTTTTTAATTTTAATTTCGTTAACCACAAGAACAAAACAGATATTGAATATGTCTGAAATATTTAATACGGTTTTTGGTGGATTCAGGTAATTATTTTTTACATAGAACCCATTTAAATACACTCGTAGATTGTTCATATCTTTAAGGTTTCGTATAGAAGATGCTCCGTTTTTGAAGTTAACTTCATCTGGGCCACCTAAATGATTAATTTAACACCTCATTCATAGAAATCGGCTAAGTAATATCGTATTTTTAATTCCAGTAATCTGACAGTTCTCTCATACAAAGTGGTTTACAATGTAGAGCAGGAACAAGATTACTGTCTTGAATTAGTATAGATAATGGTGAAACACATGACACCAACAGACCAAGTACATTAGTAGACCAACACAGCCGTCACCCCCAAATATTGCCAGAATGCTTTGTGGTAAGTCTGCCTAACCTAACATAAACTAGTAGTCCGCCTCGAACTGAGAACTCGCGATTTACTTGCAAACGTGTTAACCAATATAACAAGACCCTAAGGAGGATTTTTTTCTCCTTCTAGCTCCATAACCACTTGATCGATCGTGATCATATACGAATTTACAAATTTTATGTATATCCGCTACAGTCCCAAGAAATTTCATAAAGATCAGAAAAACGTTACTAAAGTTATCGTCAGACAAACTATCAAAATCAAAAAGCCATCCAAATGCCGAGACGTCCCAGTAGCCAGGTGACAGTTTGGTCTGGGGGGCGATTTTTGGCTGCCGAACGCTCGAATTAAAAAAATTCAAGCTCGAAAATAATCGCACACAAAAGTTTGTCGCCAACTTTTTCACATGAAATTAATAGTTTAAATAATCATGATTTTAAATTTCCATCGCTATTATTTTTAAAACATAATTTCAGCGTTTTATTCAGAGTTTTAAATGTCACTTTCGAGTACTCGCATTTCAAAAATCACCCCCCTGGAGTTGTTTGTAAGAACTCACTTCGCTTACGCTCCGCGAGTTCGATAAATACATTCGTAAAAATCAGAACCATAGAGTTAGAATATAAAATCATTGAACAGAACTCATTATTTGGCATTATTCCCGCTATACAGATCCGCAGACAAATCCGTGTCCAATTCGCGCCATACCCGGACGTATCTGTCCGCCGGGCACATCCGTCGGACAAATCCGGCGGGCACATCTGTGCGTGTATCCCTATCTATTCTCATCGTCGGGCAGCAAAGATGTTCACCCGATCATAAAGTTGGTCACCCGATCATAAAATGAGTCTAATTTTGTAGAAAGATAACCACTGATTTTAGCAAGGAACTCAGCTAGCCTACTATGGTCGGGTTTTTATCGCCTGTCACCATAGCTGTCACGCTCTAACAAGTATGTAAGTCTGAAAGTGACGCATAGCGCGATAAGTGATAAAATGGCAACCATGGATGGCCTTCTGGACTGCGGCATACGAGTTTATCAGGAGTGTGATTCGCTTTGCATGCCAAGTAAAGGTGCCAGAACTACATTCTATTGTCGAACGAGCGGAGCGAGATCTTATAAAAAACTTCTGGCTACTGAAACGTCTCGGCATTTCGATGACTTTTTATTAGCCAACTCGTTTGCAAGTATTAAGAGTCGCCAGGACGCTCGCGTGAACTGACGTTCCCATACAAACGTAGTTTAGCTCTCATTTTAAAACGACAGGCTTTAGAACCACAAAATTAGGCATTCTAACAGTACAGATCTATGTCGGTAATTCATTTTCGTTGCTAAAAATTGTAATACAAAGAAAATATAGCAAAAATAAGTTTTGTATGTAAATCTGTATCTGGCTGTATTTTCTTTGTATTACAATTTTTAGCAACGAAAACAAATTACCGACATAGATCTGTACTACTAGAATGCCCATGCCAAATTTCGTGGTACTAAAGCATGTCGTTTTAAAATGAGAGCTAAACTACTTTTGTATGGAAACGCGAGCGTCCTGGCGACTCTTAAATCGCGAGTTCTCAGTTCGAGGCGGACAACTAGTATTTCTCAACCAATACTCGTGAAATTTTGAGAACATGGGCTTGTTTCTTATAAGCTTGTAATTGTAACTTGTAATGCAAGCGGAAGTCCCTTTTTGATACCTTTTATTAGAAAGGGAAATTCCATTTGTTTAACAAGTTACAAGGTTTTGAGAAACTGGCCCAAGGATCGATAAATACGTACGCAAATTGTCGATTGAGTTTGTTTTTTTTTTAAGTTGTAGATACAGGCACAAAGGGATCTACTTTTAAGGCTGCGTTTCCACCGGAGATGAGCGAGGATGTGTTGCGAGGAATGTGTTTCTTAAGAACTACTCCTAGAGCGACGTGAGAGGATAAAACATCATCCTCATTTTTCTAGTGAAATTTTTATATACCTTATCTTATCTTATCTTATTGTATTCGGGGGCCCGTAAGGATACACTTCGACCCAAAGGGATTTTTTGTGTAGTTGCCCCCTAGTACACCTACTCGAGAGCTTTCTCAACCATCTCCATGTGTTGGATGATGGAGCTCAAGGGCAGTGCTTTGAATTCCTCTGGATCTGGATAGCCAGTACCAAAGTCCTTCATTCTCTGTCTGGCTAGAGCGTGACATTCACACATTAAGTGTTCCATTGTCTCTTCCTCTTCACCACACATCCTACAATCAGTATTATCTGACAATCCCATTCTGGCCAATACTCCTTTCACAGCGTAGTGGCCCGTGAAAACCCCTGTTATAATTTGGAGCCTTCTTCTGCTAAGTTTCCAAAGCTTTTTGCTCCAGCTTGAGTCAACTTTGTACATGAAGAGCTTCGAATGCCTTAGACCTGCCAAACTACCCTACTCTTGTTGGTGTTTATGTTTGGTGTGATCCTTTATGGCTGTGATTATGGTTCCCTTCGAGAGCCCCACAAATGGTTAAGGGCCTAGATAATTATTCATAGAGCCCCTTCTTGCAAGTTCATCAGCATTTTCGTTGCCGATAAAGCCCTCGTGCCCTGGGATCCACACTAGTTGCACTTTGTTGTGCCTTCCAAGCCTGTTAAGGACTTGGATGCCATTGAATATCAGTTTTATATACCTACTATACTATAATGTGTACTTGTGTTTTTGTATGCTGTCTTTCTTGCACCTTATTGTACATGTTGCTTTATTTGTCTGCTTTTTCTCAACATTTTCCCATCTCATCCACTCAAAGGTTAACTGGAAGAGATCCCTTTAAAGGGATAAGTTCGCCTTTGTACCTACAATTTCGTTGTAATATTTGTTTTTATTTGCTATGTTGTGTACAATAAAGTGTTTACTACTACTACTACTACTAAATGACGCTATTCTATTGATGCTTAACAAACACATTTTTCCCAACGCATCCTCCCTCATCTCTGGTGGAAACGTAGCGTAAATTGAGTAGAGAAAGATCTTTAAGAGGATGATAAGAGCTAAATTCCCTCCCTATCTTTTTCAGCGCGAGTGAAAGAGAATCACTGCGTTACGATTAGTATGGGTGATCATTGCAAAATTTGCAAAATGATGAATTAAAAAAAACTATGCATTAATTGAGAAATATAAGGCAACGAAGTTTTTAGTATTAGTGTGGTGGAAATTTGTCCTTAATTACAGACATATCAGCCAAGAAACTAAAGACGTGCAATTGTTTAAAGCTAATTTTAAGATGTAACTTTGTAATTATTTTCTATTGAGCCGATTACGTCCAATCGTGTATTGGAATTTAAAAAGTTCTTTTAAATATAAAGAATATTAACATATATTTTTTTTACTTTTCCAAAACAAGTAGTTATTATTGCTATATGACTGTTTAAGTAAAGTCAATTTGAAGGTCATCGGGTGTTGTCAGTTTCATAACTTACACGGCTATTAGACATTGCAACCTGCAGGGCCCAATCTGTTGTGTACCCTGCCTCTCCCTACCCCTCCTTCAGCTCCCTACGGGCCCTACCTTTAATTACACCTTCGAACCTGACAGATTGGGCCCTGCAGGTTGCAATGTCTAATACCGCTTTTACTTACACTGGTTGGCTCGAGGTTTTAGCTCGCGTAATCTCGACCAATGAGAACACATAGACGACGCAGACGGTTAATTTGACAGCTCTGTTCATTATCTGAGAATCGCCCGCTAAGCACCCGCCGGGTAAACCCTGACATTCACGGTACAGTCGACGTCAAAGATATTTACACTTTTGGACCTTTTTACAAAGGAGTAAAGGAGTAAACATATATTTGACGTCGACTGTACAAATGTAGTGAATAATCTACCGTGAAACTGATTCCCCATTTTTATAAATGTTTAGTTTTTAGAAACAGACGTTTCTGCTCAGTACAAAATTTTGAACGTGTGCGAAAAAATAAGTCCCGCCGAATTTCTTGCCGGTAATACTTCTCGGGTCAGAGGTGTAGGGTTAGAACCGTTGGTAGTCTCTTTTTTTTCTCTCTGACGTTCATAAATGCATTGTAATAATATACCGGGAGATGGGCAGCAGCATCTTCCGAAAGCCTAAACAACAATAAACAAAATAATACAACTGCGCGCGCCAACCCGCCCTCCCTCTTTAATATCCAAAGGGGAGGCCTATGTTCAGCAGTGGATGTCTTATGGCTGCGATGATGATGATGATGATGATGATGAATAATGTGCCTAAATTGAAGAATAAATACCTTTTTCATCACACCTGCTCGTAAATGGTGTTATTTCCTACCTGTATACAGAAGGACAATGGCCTAAATTGTTCCCGCGGGAGTATTGTCGAATTTTTTCCCCACGGGAGTAATGACTCTCGCCTTTTTTTAAATTTGCAAGTATGTCGTGCATCATTTCTAACTAAGGAGGTTTCATGTTCAGCCAAAAATTGAAACAGTTTTTAATTTCATCTTAAATTAGGTTTATTTTGTAAATATTGACATTAATAATTTAATATTCTTGTTTATGTTTACAAATATTTGATTTAGTTAGTTCAATAGCCGTTAAAAACTTTTTAAACACAATTTTCAATCGTGGCTGAATGTCGGATGGGTCTATGCCGTCGCGATTTAACTATACTCTCGTTTGCAATATTCATCTTACGCCCCATGTTGCACAATGTACTATTATCTTTATTTTTCTTTTATTCTGTAAAAAAATGATAAATCGCCCATGAACAGCCGCCTTAGCCCCGTCAGCCGTGGTTAATGTAGCATGACCCTAACTTACGGGCCTTATCACATTGCACCCTCTAGGTGGACAGTCCGCGACGTAATATACAGGGTGTAACAAAAATACTGGTGATACTTTTAAGGGCATTGGTATCGTATTTTTATTATGAAAAAATAAGAGAAAAATCCTTGCAAAAAAATGGTTTTGTATGGAGGGATATACAAAATAAATACAAAAAAAAATGTTTCGCGTCCAAACATATTTTATCCTACTTTTTCTCATACGCTAATGGCACCTATTATGCCCTTAAACGGATCACCAGTATTTTTGTTACAGCTTGTACATATGTATACAGGTATCATTTTCAACGATCACCCATTTTCTCGAGTTGACTAGGAAAGTCGTAATGGACAGTTAAGTGAGAATAACTCCAAAATTACAAAAAAAGACCACATTCAGGTCAGGTTAGAGTGTGCCTGTGTACCAAAAAACCGGCAAAGCGCAAATCGGACTTGAACACCGAGGCTTCCATACTTTCATGTTCCTCAACTGGAACTATAAGATACAGTGTTTTTTACTGGTCCCATGAAAAATTTGCATTTTTGTAACGCACCTAAAAATGTATTTATTTATTCAAATTATTGCACATAACATAAAAAATAACAAATGGCGGAATTAATGCCTAAAGACATTCTCTATCAGTCAATCATTGGGCTAAACAGATACATGACAAAAAGGTCCAGAGAAAAGTAAGAGAAGGGAAGAGAAAAATTCAACCGTAAGTACAGTTAATACATTGACAGACGGATAAAACAGTGTTTTTATACGGGTTCCGTTTTGTCCCATTGAGGTACAGAACCCTAATAGGTAGTACATTACGAACCTAGGCAGTAAAATAAAGAAGCGCTCAGATCGCTGGCATTTGTGATCGTTGCTATAAACAAGCGATCTGAGGCCTTCCTTATTACCGCCCGTGGTGCGTACATAATTTTACGTCTTCTCCTGGGTGTGAAGTGAGATTTTCCGCTGTGCCCTAGGGCGGTAAATCTCACTTTTCACGCCACTGCTCGGAAATATGGCCAACGATGGATTGAAATGAGAGTAGAAAGTAGTTCTTAGTAGTACAACTCAAAAACAGTCAAACAATATAGATTTGCAAAGTAAAATGTAGTGTTTAGCGGCCTTTTTTACTTTCTACTCTGCTATTGGTCGATTATTTTTGACATTAGTAACTCGTTCAGAAAATAATAAAATTATTAGAGCAACATTACATTTGTGCGTTTAATTAAAAAATTAAAACGTCAAATTCGCTCAATGAATGTGTACTTTTACGATTGTAAGCGTTTTTTATTTAAGTATGTGAAAAACGCCTTTGCATATTTTAAAAAAGTATAAATAAAAAATTTGAAAAGGCGGGAAGGAAAATTTCTTCTGTCTGTTCTTTAGATCGGAAACAAACATTCAGATAATTGTGTATAATTCTGTACGATTTCAAATAAAAATAAATAACAATGAGTGACACGAGTACGGACATGGATCTTACACCGCCGGAAATTCAAAACACAGCAAAGTCAGTGATTCGAAATTTATTGCCCATTAAATCCCGAAATAAATATAAGAAAGTGTATGAAAATTTCAAGACATGGCAAATAAATAA
The DNA here is from genome assembly GCA_911728535.1 of Pammene fasciana. Classification (NCBI taxonomy): domain Eukaryota; kingdom Metazoa; phylum Arthropoda; class Insecta; order Lepidoptera; family Tortricidae; genus Pammene; species Pammene fasciana. The sequence continues at coordinate 6,166,919 of OU452294.1, forward strand.
AAAAACAAACTCTTTCTCTGAAAGTGTAATGCTGACGTATTTTGATGAACTCTCGAAAAAATATAAATCCTCCACTTTATGGGGCATTTATTCAATGCTAAAGGCAACGCTTAATACGGAGCACAACATCAATATCAAAAACTACACCAAGTTACTAACTCTATTGAAAAGGCTATCAGAAGGCTTTCAATCAAAAAAATCAAAAGTCTTGACAGCGGAAAATGTTGAAAGTTTCTTGAAAGATGCACCTGATGAAGTGTTTATAGCAACAAAGGTAAGTTCTTTCACAACGTGACCGATGATTATTTGTCCTTTCCGTTGCTTAATATATTTTATCTACACCCATACCCTAATATGTCTATTTTATGGTCAGGATCGATGAGCAAACGCCCTATATTTAGATATAAGTATCTGTGGCTGCATCCTGCATCTTAATGTTTACATTTGAGTATTGGTAACCGATACCTTAATTACGTTCAAATTTCGAACGTCTTCTTAGTAGTTAGAACAAATGTGTTATCTGTAACGATGTTATTATTATCAAATAATAAGCAAAAATTCGATATCATTATGAAAATCCGGGTGCGGGCATGCGCCGCCCGACCGCCGACACAATCGAGTTGCCATGGCGACGGCGATGCAATCCGTGCAATTGCAGTCATTCGATCATCATTTCGGGTTAATAATATGTGTGTAGATAAAGCAGTGTATGCAACTGTACGTAATTAGGCCTTAAAACACTCGCGTGGTCTTATTATGAAACTCACTTCGTTCGTTTCATAAAACCACACTCGTGTTTTAAGGACCCCTATTACGTAACAGTTACATAAACTACTATTGTATCAACCAAATTATTATCATTATTACAGGTCATTTTAATATTTGGAGTAAATGGGGCATGCAGGACAGCTGAATTAATTAATATAAAAATCGATGATATTGAAGAACACCACGATATGATTTTGGTCAAACTAAAAACACTAAAACAAAAATTGATCGGTCGTTTATCATTCGTGATGAATTTTTGGAAATTGTCAAAAAATATCAAAACCTCCGCCCGGAAAACGCGGGATGTGATAGATTTTTCCTAAATTATGTTAATGGTAAATGTACCAAGCAGCCTATAGCCCGGCATAAACTTGGTGCTATACCAAAAACGATTGCGGCCTATTTGAAGCTACCGGACGCTGAATCTTACACCGGTCACTGTTTTCGAAGAACCTCGGCAACTCTGCTAGCAGACTCCGGTGCCAATTTAACCACATTGAAAAGGTATGGCGGTTGGGCATCGGATAAGGTGGCAGAAGGATATTACATAGATAGCAGACTCAGTAGAAAATAAAGTCAAAGTCAACCACCAAATTAATGAGGCGATAAATTTACGTGCTCGTCCGTCTACACCAGCAGACACGAAAGCAGGACCATCAACACCTAAGGAAACCTTACTGTCAAATTCACCTCATCCTGCATCATTCGATGATATCCCATCAGCATCACACTCCATACCGGCCGAAATGACACAAAATACTAATATAAATGTTCCGGGAAAAAACATTTCCTTGTCATTCCGCAACTGCCCTAATGCGAATATCAATATTACTTTTAATTAAACTGTGTATTATACTGTGTACTCAACCTGTTTTATTTCCTTACATTAGGCGTGAAAAGCACATAGTAAATGCCTCGGTAGAAAGTGCAATAGATGGACTCGCATCTTCGCGAACTAACTCGTCCATCTATTGCTTACTTTCTCTACCTGGGCAACAATGTACTATAGAGCCCAGAGTGAAGTAAAAGTTCTAAAACCACCCTGTATCTACAGTAAGTGGTAATATTTTTGCCAAAGAAGTGTATCGAAGTGAGGAAAAGATTAAAGTTCCTATTAGATACGCTAAGGCAGTCTTAATTAATTGATTAATTAATTAATTAATTGATTAAGTATTAGGTTAGTTATAAAGTTAAGTAAACTGTTTCCATTTGTAATTATACGTGTATGCTTAAAGATTTAAGTGAGAAAAGAGTGCATAACATCGCCGTTAAACGTTAGTTTGGCGAACTTGTAATAATACGCATGTATCAAAAATTATTGAAAAAAAAAAAAAAAGACTTTTGTTTAACGACTAAATAATAGGTCCACCGAATAAGGCTGCGTTTCCACCAGGGATGAGCGAGGATGCGTTGGGAGGGATGTGTTTGTTAAGAACCATTCCTAGAGCTGCGTTGTGCGAGGATAAACAAATGAAGTGATGCTATTGGTTATCAAAAATACATTACCTACTCACAACACATCCTTGCTCATCTCTGGGGGAAACGCAGCCTAACTGTTGGTAAGAAGTTATTTCAGCTGTTGCACTGAAAAAAATCAGGGAGCCTACTGAGATTACGGTAAAGTTTACTGAATAATCAGTTAATCTTACTGACTATTCAGTAAACCTTACCGTAATCTCAGTAGGCTCCCTGATTATTTTTTCAGTGTGCCTGCGACGAGACTTCGTTAACAATCTCACTTCTTAGTTGTAACTAATAAGTAGTTAGTGGTTTAATGAAGGGCATTAAAACACGAGTATGGTTTTATGAAACGAATGAAGTGAGTTAAAATGAAAATTATAAAAACAAAATTGTGGTTTCCACAGCATAGGGGGCGTTCAAGTATTACGTAACGCAATTTTTGAAGATTTTTGACAACCCCTCTCCCCCTGTAACGCGTAATTTCCTTTATCTGTAACGCAATGTTTGAAATTGTTTGACCCCCCCTCTCCCCTGATTGCGTAATACTTGAATGCCCTTTCTTTTGATAGGCATATCACAAGAGACAGATTGCAAAACTTTTTTTCATCTCTCCTGTTCAAAAAGTATGATTTTCATGAGCAGACCTAGGAATCGATGGGGCAAAACTTTTTACAGGTAGGGAGTTCCCATATCGATAAACTTAAGTATCGATATTTGTTCCATATACTAGTGACCACTCCAGGTTTTGTTTGTCTAAATATGATTTTATAAAAAAATATAAATATAATAAAATAATAAGGGTAAGGTGTGTTTTTTTTAACTTTAATATGTTCTCACTACTGAGGTGAAAAGTTGTATGGGGCTGTCCATAAATTACGTCATCGATTTTTGACGATTTTTGACCCCCCCCCCCCCTAAAATCATCCAAAGATTATGCTTCGAATGGCCCCGTTTCCTCCTATTTTATGCTTCCATCATCCGATGTCCAGACCCCCCCCCCCCTATTTTGAAATGACGTAATTTATGAATAGCCCCTATGTGTCACACGAGAGGAAAGTTTTTTTACATCTCGTGTTCTTGAGATCCCTGGCTACGCTCAAGATTCACCTGTACCTCCATTCATTCATGGTAGACACCTATTGCTATCTCTTTCTGTCTGTTGAAAAAAGCCAGGTATCGGCATTAAAATGTCTGGCAACCATAGACAATCTAGCAATTGAATAAATTAAATTATGGAATAATGGACTCTATAGACTGAATTCGCACCCAATTTATCGATATTGTATTAAAAATGGTTTGCGATTTGTTGCAAGGTTTATAGAGTCCTTTACGCTGAAACTTTTTAATTGAAAACAAAATTATAGAAAAGGCGGGAATAATTGATAAAACAGAAAATTTTGCAATAGCAAAACGGGCATAAACGTTTAAATATAAATACGGTGTCTTTTTTGGTTAAAAATGGCTGGTAGTTCTAGTGACATGGACATTGACGAAGCTTCCGATGAATATTTATTTGGCAACTATAAGGTGTGTATAAAAGATCTTAAAATGTAAAAAATGTAAATTAAATCTTTGCTAGGGATAAGGGATAAGGGAACCTCTAATCCCTACTGCTCGTGAGAACACTGTGGTGATTTATTTAATTAATAGTCATCCGCATGGCGGCGATGCGGTTCGCCACCCATCACGTCTCGTTCTTCACGGGGGCGAGAAGTGGCTCACAGAGAGCCGTTTTGCTGCATTGATCTTAGTAAATGGAAATCCGTGATCTCTGCCTACCCCTTTTGGGATATACGCCTGAAAATTATGAATGTTTCTAATACATCAATTATGTTGTTGCAGGTTGTTCTTATCTTTCGCATATGCGGTGCATGTAGATTATGTAGAAGCATAGAATATTTAAAACTCATAGTCAACGATGTCGAAAAACACAATCAAATTATATCAGTTATATTACGAAATACGAAAACTAAAATTGACCGGCAGTTTCTCGTACGTGAAGAGTTCGCAAATTTGGGCGGTGTGCCCGGCAAAACATTACATTAAATTTATGTTTTTAGGATTGTACCAATTCTTAATATTCCTTTTATAAAATGTGCGTGAAGTATTTTACTTTCCTCACAGTCGAAATGAAAAGTAGAGTGCTTAACTCGGGTAAAATTCCCATTTCACCCTCGAACTATCTACTGATTCAGCTCTATGACCATGGGTGTTTGATTTTCCATGTTCCAACTGGCAGAGAGCACGCTATCAACAGGCATGTGTATTGGAGTGTTTGCTTTGAGGAGCGTAGGTACTTAAAAGTAGCATGCTTATTGCTAGCAAATGTAAACATTTCATAAGCATACCGATAGCACGCTTTTTAGCATGCTATTGCTATTCTAGCTTAAGCTAGAGCATCTGTATCAGTTGCTTTACCCTCATCACGCACTTCCACATAGCGAATGCCACACAGACCGCACTAGACTTTAGTTCCAACATATGTCGTTAGATGTCTCTGCTTGTCTTTTAGATGGCGCTATCGTTAGTTATCCCTACTTCACATAAGAGCTCAATTTTATTTTAAGTTTTTTGATATGCAGGCTCCAGAATAATTTCGAAATTTTTTAAACTCGTTCTTACAAATTCCAGTAAGAACGTTGAAATAATCTCGTTTTACCACTGTCGACGGATTAGATTCTGATCTCACCGTAAATCTAATATCTAACCCGAGCAGATGGACTTTTAACTTAGACCATACGTACTGGAGGCCATCCGTGGTTGTCATTTTTCTCAAACATGCAATGAAATGTCTTCGTTATGTGCGTCATAATACGCTTCAAAGTGTCACGTTTAGGGCGGATCAACTCCAGAGAACAGGTAACGATTTTCATATAAAATTGACGGCCGGAAGACGGGAAATAATTTTTTTTAAATTTCCATTCCACATATGTTTGTGGCACAGGATCATGGCATTCAGCCATTTAAGGTTATAGGCGATATTTACTTTTTGGTTTATTTGACATTCTGCCACTACTTATGAATATTAAAAAAAAACAATAATCATCATAATATTAGTATTCTTTGTTTTTTTTGGATATAATTTTTTTAGAATTTTTTTTTAAATTTTTCTTTTGATTTTTTTTTTGAATTTTTTTTGAATTTTTTTTCCTTTTTTTTAATTTTTTTTGTTATTTTTTTCCTTTTTTTTTTAATTGTTTTTTGGTTTTTTCGAAAAGAAAAATTTTTTTTTTGGATTTTTTTTATATTTATTTCATTGCATGTTTGAGAAAAGCACTATACATACCTCGGCGTGAAAAGGGGTTGCCAGCCTCGTAACTATCCGGCCTCGCTACGCTCGGCCGTCTATATAACTCAGCCGGCAACCCCCTACTTCCCAGCCTCTGTAGTAATGTACTATTACTGTAAATTTTAACTTATTATTCTTAGTATACCTTTTGTCAGAAACTATAGAGTTATAGACGACGAAGAAACAAATAGCGTACTAGTAGTACACTAGTACCTACTAGGTGGAGTAGCAGTGCAGGTGACATTTCTTCTTACAATTTCGGTATCTTTAGGCGGCTTTCGGACAGAGGGCGCAATCGACTTGAGCTTCAAAAAGTTCTTAGGCTGTGGTCGTCTATAACTCTATAGTCTCTGCCTTTTATAAAATGTGCGTGTAGTATTTTAATTTCCTCACAGTCGAAATGAAAAGTAGAGTGCTTAACTCGGGTGAAATTCCCATTTCACTCTCGAACTATTGGCACTTCGTTCGATCGCCAGAAATATATCGGATGAAATGGATTTCTTTCCACCCTTGGTTAACAATCTACTATTTAAAGTTTTTAATGTATCCACTGAAAGTTAAAAATCTTACCTTACACTTACGTTACACATTAACCTTGGGATTACCAACTTCCAATTAACATACATGTAAAAAAATCTGCTCAGTTGTTTTGAAACAAATGCCAATCCTGACAAATATAGTCGCACCATTGGGGTTCAAAAACGAAGTGGTCAACTCAGCACGCGGGCTAAGTGTCTGTGGGCTGATTTGACCACAAAGCGCAATTTTTAACCGACTTTAAGATTTCGAAGGAACCGTTCTTTTCAACCGACTTCAAAATTTCGAAGGATGAGGTTCTTAATTCGTCGGGATCTTTGTCTTTTTTGCTATTTTTTTTATGTATGTTCACCGATTATTCGAAGACGACTGGATCGATTTGGAAAATTCTTTTTTTTTATTGAAAGAATATACTTCACAGTTAGTCCCATTGTCACCAGGTCCAGATCTGATGATGGGATCCTGGAGAAATCGAGGGAAGTCTTCAACTATTATAGGCACACCTATAGTGATTTCACTATTTTTTACAGCAACTCGGCTACTTCCTCTTGGAATAGCGGTTCCTAAGTGAAGTCGGTTCTAATATTGTCTACGGTTGCCGCGATAGTTATTCATGAAATAAAACAACTTTGAACGGATTATATCGCGTATACTTACTGAATTTAAATTACATCGCGACGTTTCGAACGCTGTAAGGTACAGTCGCCATCAAATATATCAATTAATAGCCACAGAAGACACAATGCAAAAAGAAATAGAGAGAAGGATCGCAAATAGTTGGAAACGGTTCTGGTCCTTAAGCGAAGTCATGAAGAACAAAGATATACCTATCAAAGAGAAAAAGAAGGTATATGATACTTGTATCCTACCATGCTTATCATATGGGTGTCAAACATGGGCACTAACCGAACAACAAATCAAAAAAAAATAATGTATGTCAAAATGGAATGGAAAGAAGTGTTATAGGAGTTAAAAGAAGAGACAAAGTACGCTTACAAATTATAAAAAAACAGACCAACTTTAAAAACATACAATCCGTTTATAAACGACTCAAATGGAGATGGACAGGTCATATGCTACGAGAAGGAACAGAGAAGTGGACGAAACTAATAACGGAATGGTACCCGCCGGACGGCACAAGAAAAGAAGGTGGACAATTCAAACGTTGGGAAGACGACATAGCAAAGATAGCTGGCCCAATATGGAGACAAACAGCAAAGGACAGGACGAAGTGGAAAGGTTTAGAGGAGGCCTATGTCGAAAGACAAGCTGTGAAAAGGAAAAGACGAAAACCGGTTGCCGATCAAATTAGTTAAGGAAATAGATATAAAAATAGTAAAACGAACGAAAGGTAATCATATTATGTTGTGAATATTGTACGTTTACGCAGCAATAAAGGCTTATTTTATTTTATTTTTATTTTTATTTTATATCGGAGCAGACAAGGTACTCAAAAATACCTGAGCAAGCACTTTATTGCCTTGATAATAGAGGCGTTGTTCAGATATTTGTGACCACCTTAGCCGCTTCGATATATCTGATGGCGACTGTACGCGATATAATCCGTTCAAAGTTGTTTTAAGTCATGAAGTCGGTTCTGTTTTATTTTAATTATCTATTTCAGCTGCGGGTGCGTGCGATACAATTTGTACCTCATCGAAAGATATTAAAAAACACATTATCCGTCCCAGCCGTCGGCAACAGAACTCTTTGATCTAATAAACGCGCAAGACGAAATCGTTTTCGACGTCAACCGCGAACTAACGCGAAAAAGGCGGAAATTATACATCGCCCTCATCGGAAGTATTGGGTAGATTGAGAAATAAATACTGTTTGAGGAGAAATCGATTGAGGACTAAGGCCGTCGCACATTGGGTGCCAATGTACGCAATTGTTAATAAACTAGCGGTTCTGTCAACCGTAGCCTTCGGAGAATATAAATAACGCGACAGCAGACTTCCCCCCTTTTCCCCGACAATTTTTCGCAAATAAATCAAGGAACGCACATGCCAAGTTTCATCGAAATCGGATAAAAAATGCGACCTCTAGACCGACACTGACACATCAATCTGCCAAATCGTCGTGCCAGTGAGAGACCCCAGACCCAACACGCACAAGCGCGCCCGTGCGGCCACTCCTTGTGAGTTAAAACGGAGACGTTCGTCGCCTAGCTACGCTCGGCTCCTCAGTCAACTATTAGTCCGACTGGAACTGAGAACTCGCGATTTACTTGCAAACAAGCTGACCAATGTAACAAGACCCATGTTATGATTATTTTGCGCCTTCAAGCTCCATCATAACCCCTTGATCGATCCTGATATACGAACTTACAAATTATATGTATCTCTGATACAATCTCAACAAATTTCATAAAGATCAAGAAAACGCTACTCAAGTTATCGTCGAATAAACTATAAGTCAAAAAGCCATCGAAATGCCGAGACGTCCCAGTACCCGAAAGTTGTTTGTAAGAACTCGAAACGCTTACGCTCCGCTCGTTCGAAGAAACCCGATTCGCTTATTGCTCTCCGCTCGTTCGATTATCGTAAATATAAAGAGCGGACACTATACAGAAACACAAATATGTAAAAAGTAACTAATGACAATAATAGCTAGGTATACACTCCGTCTCCGTCCGGCGGATATGCCCTGCGGACAGATCCGTCCATGTATGGCCCTATTCAGATGTGTCCGCAGACTAATCCGTGTTTAATTCGCGCCATACTTGGGCGGATCTGTCCGCCGGGCATATCTGCGCGTGTATCCCTGGCTATTTCTGCACGTGTAACTTAGAAAGGCTTTTTTGTTAAAATACCATGAATCGAATATTGTTACCATTTTTCCAGGAACAGGATTTTAAATTTTAAAAAGCTGTGTGCAGAGTTGCAGCCGTGCTAAACGTTTCTAGTGTGCTTCGACCTTTAAAGGATCATTTCACCACAGAATAATATAATAGTATTTTTCATATATAAGGTTATCTGCCCTACAAAATCAGTGTTTCGCAGAACTTTGACAGACTAACGGTGACACATACCGTCTCCATACAATTTTACCTTTCGAAGTTCTAGGGTTGACAAGTACGCAATAGTGTTATTGCTGGATCTGCCCCAATCTGCCTCAATCTAACAGTAATTTAAATACAAAACTAGATATATGTCAGATTTATTACTGTATTTGCTGAATCTAATTATTATTTTAGTAAAAAACTACTACTAAATATTTGATCTTGTCTGTGGTCATGCCGCAAATAAACGAAAGGGCTTTTGACAACCCCGAAAACGTATCCGATACGTTCCAAGGCTCTAACTGGACTTCTGTGCGTAACGCAGGGTAGTTTGGATGTCTTAGGAATTTTTTATTTATTTTTTGCTCATTTAAAAAAAAAAAATTTTTTGCTCATAAAAAAAAAATGTTTATTTCGAACAGAGTCCATATAGTATATTTTTGTGTTTTTGTATAGTATTTTGTAGTATATTTAAGCATGTAGTTCAGTGTGTAATATTGATAGCTTATTGTGCGGTGATCTAATAAAAAGTGTGCAGCTAATGAAGAATTAATCTCAAAACGCGTGTAAACTCTCTGTAGTTAAATGGACAGTTGTCCTGGCATTGCCGCCACGTGTTGTTTGTAAGGAGCAGCTATCACCCTTACAAAGAGCAAGGCTGAAACCAAACAACGTTGCCTATATTTATTTAACAAATAAAATGTGATTAACGCCGTCAACTTTTTCATTGCTTATGTGCAAAGGGAGAAAACCATTTATTGAAGAAAAAAAAGGCTCTAACTGTCACTTCGTGGAGATGAACGCCCTTGATTTCACAGACGTTCAATATAATATGAAGTGTGGTTCGGCCTTTGAAATGGTGGTAACTTATGAAATTCTAGCGCTCGAAATCGAAGAAATTAAAGTCGAAAGTAATCGCACACAAAGATTTGTCACAATTATTCAAGTACTTTCGCAAGTTCAATATCAACGTTTCTGGGGGCCAATTTTTGACTTTCGAGCGCCCGATTTCAAAAAGTTTAAGCTCGAAAATAATCGCACACAAAAGCTTACCGCCAATTTTTTCGCATGAAATTAATAGTTTAAATACTCATGATTTCAAATTCCTATCGGTGTTATTTTTAACACATAATTTCATCGTTTTATTCTGAGTTGTAAATGTTACTTTCGAGTACTCGAATCTCAAAAATCACCCCCCAGATATAGTTTAAAAACTCTAAATCAAGCGCTCGAATCTCAAAAATTACTCCCCAGGTGTGCTTCGGCCTTTATAAGGTCATTTCACAGACGTTCAATCGAATGACGTCCCTAGGTGCACTCCGATCCAATATGGCGAAACAAACACGTTTACCGACAAGAGAAAGCTTTTAAGAAAACAATCTAGACCTGAACGAGGTAAATTACCTGTACTAAGTAGGTACCTGAAATGAAATCAATAATGAAATGAAATATTTATTTGCGAGAATACGTAAAAATAAGGTCTTAAAAGCTTATACATCGGAGTATTCCCCCCCCCCCCCCCCTTTTGCCCCCATCGAAACTTTTTTTACAACAATCTCTAAGGAAGTGTGGGCTTGACCTTTTACCCGAAAATGATTGAAATCCGTCCATAAATAACGCGACAACAATCTTTCCCCCTTTTCCCCCTCATTTTCCCCCCAATCAAAAGAATGGCTCGACAATTTTTGGCAAATAAATCAAGGAACGTAATGCCAAGTTTCATCGAAATCGAATGAAAAATGCGACCTCTAGATCGACACTGCATGACCAACCAACCAACCAATACACACACATCAATCTGCCAAATCGTCGTATCAGTGAAAACGGAGACGTTCGTCGCCTCGCTACGCTCGGCTCCTCAGTCAACCAACGTGCAAATTGTATTAATACTTAATTATAAGTATTATAACTTAGATATAATAGTAGTTTTTCTACTCGTCGACTGTAATCTGTGTATTAGGACTTTATAGACCAGACTTAAACCTTACACATTTAAATGTTGGATAGTCTATGGCACTTCCGGGATCATTAAATAGATTTATTAAAAAACCCGCCACTAAACTAAAATAATTTTGAAAAGAGAATTTCATTCACATCTCGGTAAAATGTGTAGAGTTTGTCCGGAAAGAAAAGTGTCGTGGTTTATATGGGAGCTCATACATTGTACGATACTTTTCTTTTCGGACAGACTCAACTTTATAATTTCCGAACGTACTTAACCCGTCGACTCCCAGCGACATCACTTAATGTACGTCAAGTGATGACGCTGGGGCTCGACGGGTTAATCTGTCAAATTTTCTTCTACTTAAACTTGCTTCTACGTTGTGATTGGATTATAAAAAGACCAATCACAACTACACCGACTTCTTGGAAGTATGTGTAGACACAGTTTATTTCTATTCATCTCTTTCTACTACGCACACAATCATATGTATATCTCTTTTCGGTGGTGTCTGTACAACCGAATAGGCCCAGATACAATTACTTCCGGTTTCAAAAATTTAAAATAGTGTTTGACGTTTGATTGGGAAAAATTTAGAAAGAATGAAAGAAAATCAATTCTTACTTAATACTCGTAGAAAAAGTATTGTATACAATAGTGACATAATTAAGCTTTTCAATCTCGTACCTTAATTAGGCCACTCAGCAAGCTTCGTGGCCTAAACGCGGTACTCGACTGAAAAGTGCTTGATTATGTCACTATTGTATAAAATACTATTATGTAACTGTTACGTAATAGGGGTCCTTAAAACACGAGTGTGGTTTTATGAAACGAACGAAGTGACAAAGACCAAAAGTTGCGGAATCAGTAGGACTACAACTTAACATGAGGGGTTATACATAAATTGATTCATTGATTAGGAAATACAATCCCCCCAAATAGAGCACCACTGGACGATCGACACCGTCTTAAGAGTCAATATCGAATTTTCACTAACTGGTCACATAATAAAAAAAAATCTATGATTTTGTGAATTTTTCTTTTTTCTATTATCTACATTTATTCAGTTTACTTACAATCACTTATTTTGAGATTCAGTAAACTCCTTTTAGCAAAACAGATTATCTCAACGACATGCGGTTCTTCAGATCCCATCACATTGTCCACCCTGTGTACGTTCCTACAAAAGAGTGTATCCGCATAGAGGCATAAACGCGACGGTTACGGCAGGTGCTCCCGTTTGACCCTTGAGGCATAAAGATCTAACCATCAATGGCATAATTGCTTTGAGGCGGATGCCGCCCTTCCCTAATAGGGTTTCCGTCACAGACACATAAGTACCTAGACTACGCGAAGTACGCCTTTCGAGAGTTTATCAGAGGTGTAGGGAAACGGTGGTAGGGGATCATCCATTAATTACGTCACGTCACGTCAATTTTCTCTCTGACGTTCATAAGTGCATTGCAATGTGCCTTTGAAGAATAAATATCTTTTATCTTTTTTTATGCGGATAGAAGTATCGTGGTTGGAACTCATGCCCCTACTATACTTCTTTCCTCCCGCACACACTGGAAAATGGTATTAAATCATCAGTGGCGGAGCGTCCATAGACCTCGATTCCCACCGGCTTCCCTTATTTTCAGCGGGTTGAGTTACTTTACGACAGCTCATGAGGAAAAGGAAGGAATTCTCTTAGAATTATATTGACACACCGCCACTGAAAGTTATATAATCATCACCCGCCTACCGTTTGTCCTGGGTTTTTTCCGCGGGTCAATGGGGCCTGGGGTCTGCTCTCGTAAGTAGCCACCTGGCCCAAAGAATTGGCGTACGCCCTAGTTTTTTTACGAAAACAACTGTCTTTGCCATCTGACCTTCCAATTCTGAGAGGAAACGGGGCCTTTTTTGGACTAGGTATATAAAAGTCTGTCTAACATTTAAATATTACGGTAATATGTGTATTATTCTGTGTAATATGAAATAAGAAACTAAAGAGCGAAAAAAGGAAAAAGGCATCCATGGAGCAAATACCGGTTTCCGGTCCCTGGCGCGATCTATAACAATATATGTCTGCGGTTTCCGCGACAGAAGCATCTGAAAGATAATTTGACGACGATGCGATGCGGGTTCTGTGTTTGACCTTGACACATTCGTTGGTCACCCGAGTTACCCGATTTACCCCTATATTTACTTTTGATGGCGACATGATACTAGAAATAGGGAAAATGAAGTGTTTTTACCCGACTGCCCAAAATGTTTTTCTAGAGTAGGTAGTAGATATGTAAATGTAAATACTATAACCTACCTACCCTACCTACTACTAAGTAGGTAGGTACCTACTTAAGGAAAAACAATCTCAGATGACCTTACCTAAGGCGCATACTTGAGCAGAATTCAGACTATTGTAGACAAAAATCAGCCGAAAATCGGAAAAAAAAACAAAAACCCGGCTTAATTTTGTGTGTAGTTACCATACAAAAAATACAAACATACGGAAGATTTTTGTTCAGGATTACGCTAAAGTCAGACGTTCGCCATTTAATTTGTTTGAAAAAATTACATTTAATCTATTAACAAAACAAATAAAAAAGAATAAATAAATAAATCCACAAACAAAATAGTCGTAAAACTGTCGATTTGTAAGGTGGCAGAGACAAATAGTCTTCTTGAAAAATTGCGCAAAGGCTATGACTTGGTGGTTTAGAATTTCAAATGAACAGGGGGCCAATTTTTGACTTTCGAGCGCCCGAATTCAAAAAGTTTAAGCTCGAAAATAATCGCACACAAAAGCTTACCGCCAATATTTTTTCGCATGAAATTAATAGTTTAAATACTCATGATTTCAAATTCCTATCGCTGTTATTTTTAAAACATAATGCCATCGAGAGAGGGCGCCACTGCGCACGGCTCAACATTAGCTCCGTATTAAGAATCCATATTTATTCGTATATCTGCTTTTAACGCTCAAAAACAGTGTAATCGGGATGCGTTTCCAACAAAACAGTGCCTCAATTGAAGTGAACGCCGAAAAAAAGTGTTAAGCAACAAAAAAGTCGTAAAGAAGTTATGGACAATTGGGACTTGAATAGTGAACTTGAAGTGTGTTTTCTCGAGCAATTCGGTTGATTTTCGATACATCTTCGACTTTAGAACAAATCAGTGCCAAAACATTAAAGTGTAAAACTGTTATAAAAGAGGACTCAAACATTTTCCAAAAAGTAACCTCAATACATAAAGCCACAAGTCGAGTCACGCGCTGCCAGCGTGCTGAAGGTCAAATTGAATATAACGCCATCTACTCACTATCCGTGCACCTTATCAAAAGTTAACCTACTCCTCGCTAGAGGACGTCACTTACACCAAAACAAACAAACTGTCAGTGTCAAATATGGACGAGCTCAAAATTATGCTACAAAATATCCAGAAAGAGCTTGAAGAGCAAAAAATCGCCATGAAAACAATGGAAAGTACGATAATATCTGATATAAACAACAATATAGACGAAAAAATTAGCAATCATGTGGAAAGAATCTCGGATATCGAAGAAAAAATAGACCACCATCAAAGAAGGCTCGAGTTCATGGACCGCAAACAAAGAGAGCGAAATATCTTGCTGTTCGGAATGCCCGAACAAGAAAAACATTACTCAGAACTAGAAGCTTCAGTGCTAAAATTTGTTAACGACAGGCTAGCAGTGTTATGCGACATAAGCGAACTCGAGAACGTATATAGAATTGGTAGGCGAAATGATAAACCAACGCCTATTCGAATCACTCTCACAACTATGGGAAAGAAGATTACAATTTTAAAAGAGAAGAACAAACATGACATTGCCCCTATGTATTTGAAAGAAGACTATGCGCCAAGTGTTCTAGTAAAACGAAAAGAACTTCAAGAACAAGCCAGGCAGGAATGGGAAGCCGGCAAGCAAGTATTTATTAGGCAGGACAAGCTTATAATAAAAGACAAGAATAAAAAAAGGAACCTGTCAATTTCTCCTAAGGAAAAAGAAGACGGAAGAAACAATGATTACCCTTGCCTGCGGGCAAACAAGAAAAACAAAATTACACCTAAAGAGCAAAACAACACCAACATTAAACATTACTTCCCGAAGAGTTCAGGCCAACGCACTAATGATAAATCGCCTCAAGAGAGTCTATTATCCCCCCAAGCAGAGTAGCAACCATCTAGGACCCCCTCTCAAAACTTACACCCACTGTCAAACACCAACTATGACAGGAATCTCCCACAACGGCTCGTCCCCGCGGGAGAGTATGACGATAACCTCCCAGCACAACCCCTGAGAAGAAGAAAACTTAACAATCTCTACATATGCACTTACAATGTCAGATCCTTGTCGACAGAAGAGAAAATGTTGGAATTAAAAAATGCACTAACTGAAATTAAATATGACATAATCGGCCTGGCAGAAGTTAGAAGAGAAGGCTATGCAATAATAGAGGATGACACAAATATATTCTGTCACTACGGTGAAACAGTAGGCACATATGGAATTGGATTCCTTGCCAAGAAACAATACAAACAAAATATTATAAGCTTTGAAGGAATTTCAAATAGAATTGCTGTTCTAAATCTACAATTTGAATCCATGCCATTAACTCTAATACAAGTGTATGCTCCTACTAGCGACTCAAGCGAAGAAACTTTAGAAGCTTTTTACAACGATCTCGACTCTGTCATCTCAACCGGAAGAAAAAACCAGATAATATTAGGAGATTTTAATGCAAAAATTGGACAAGTCAAACATGAAGAAAGAGTGGTTACCGGACAGTATGGTTTTGGAGAAAGAAACAGCAGAGGTCAGAAACTGCTTCATTTTGCTATGAAACACAAAATAACCATTATTAATACATTGTTTAAAAAGCGTAAGAATAAGAGATGGACTTGGTTATCCCCAAATAAAGAAACAAAAAACGAAATTGATTTTATACTATCTAAAAATACTAGAAAGTTTCAAAACTTTGAAGTCCTTAACACAAAATTTAACTCGGACCACAGACTGTTGAGGTCAACTTATGCTATGGACCAGCTCAAGAAAAGCCGAAAAATGTATTCCAATAATACAACCTGCCTACTGTCAAGAGATGAAGAAAACGAATACCAAAAGAAATTAGAAAAATGCTTATTAAATCTACCTCTTGACAAAAACGCCACTGTTCAAGAATTCTATGATCAGCTTGAGAGATCTATCATATGCAGTAAAAACAACAACAAGCCGACAAGTCAACGAAAAAAGAAAATAATATCAAACGAAACCCAAAAGCTTATAAATGAAAGACATAATCTTCAAAACAAAAACCCACTGTCAAGAGAAGACAAAGCCAAACTGTCACTATTATATAAAAAGGTAAACAAAGCGATAAAAAAGGATTACAGAGAGCATAAATTAAAAATACTAGAAAATTGCATTATGTCAAATGGAAGCACTAAAAGAGCTTTCAAAGAGATCAACAAGACAAAACTATGGGTACCAAAACTTGAAAGCACCAGCACTAGAAGCGAAATACTAGAAATAGCGTCAAAATATTATGAGGAACTTTATTCAAGAAAAGAACAATCAAACATATCAGAACTACTACCCCAGTCCGGAGTACAAGATCATATAGCTATCACTCAGGAAAAATGGTTCGATGAAATAGAGCTAACAGGAACGCTTAAGAACCTCAAAGCTCAAAAATCCCCAGGAAGCGACAGAATAACAAATGAAGACATAAAAGCTTCAGGTACAAAAATGCACACCTACCTTGCACACCTCTTCGATCTCATTCTCAAGCAAAAAACAGTTCCGAGTCAATGGACACAATCAGAAATAATTATTCTATACAAGAAAGGAAACCCCGCTGACATCTCCAACTACCGTCCTATAAGCCTGATGTCAAGCTTATATAAGCTCTTTTCGTCCTGTCTACTAAAACGCATATCTCCCGCTATAGAAAACCATCTGCCAGTGGAACAAGCTGGATTCCGCAAAGGCTTCTCTACGATGGACCATATTCAGACAATTGAGCAAGTCATAGAAAAACACTTGGAGTTTAAAACAACATTATTCATAGCTTTCATTGACTTCAAGAAAGCTTTTGACACAATTTCACACGATGCCATATGGAGATCTTTACTTGAATGCCACGTACCTGAATCATATATAGACATTATAAGAAATATCTATCTTAACTCTACAAGTAAAATAAAACTTGAAAAGACAGGCAAGGATATAAAAATACAAAGAGGAGTAAGACAGGGAGACCCACTCTCGCCCACACTATTCATCGCTGTACTACAAAACGTCATGAAAAATCTCAACTGGCGTAAAAAGGGCGTAAGTATAAACGGCGCTTACCTCAGCTATCTTTGTTTTGCCGATGACATAGCACTGCTATCTAACAGCCCACAAGAACTACAAGATATGCTATCAGAGCTTAATTCAGTCAGCAAGAAAATAGGATTGGAAATGAACTTTGGAAAAACAAAAATACTAACAAACGGAAAAGAACGTCCAATATACATAGAAAACGAGGTAATCGAATATGTTAATGAGTATATCTACTTAGGGAAACAAATTTCCTTCGAAAAGAACCGCAATGAGAAGGAACTCGAAAGGCGAATAACTAAAACCTGGTGTAAGTTCTGGTCCTTAAAAGACATACTAAAAAGCCCTCTACCAATGACACTGAAAAAAAGGGTAATTGACTCCTGTTTACTACCGTGTCTCAGCTATGGATGCCAAACCTGGACATACACAAATACAATTAAACAAAAAATTAGAACTTGTCAGAGAGCACAGGAAAGAAGCATACTAAAAATAAAAAGACTGGACAAAATAAAAAGCTCAAAAATAAGAGAAAAAACCAAGGTGGTTGACGCCCTTGAACATTGCATACGCATGAAATGGAAATGGGCAGGGCACGTTGCTAGGTTACCTAATACAAGATGGACAAAAAGAGCCACAATCTGGAAAGGACCGCCAAACAAACGCGACAAAGGTCGGCCACAGACTAGATGGGCAGAAGATTTAAAAAAATACGTCCCAACAAACTGGCACACCGAAGCTCAAGACAGGGAGAGCTGGCGAAAGCTGGGAGAGGCCTTTTCACCTCACTAGCTCGGAAAGCCCTTTTTGTTTGTTTAATATCTATTGTGAAAATCGCTTTTTATCCACATGTGGTGAAAGAGTTTTGACATAAGTGACAAGTGGCTTAAGTGACATTTGACAGCTAACAAAACGTAAAACGTTAAAAGTGCAGAATTTTTAACATCGCAATTAATGAATTGCATCGAGTAAAAACACTTAATACAGTCTTACAACTTTATTTTAATTCATAAATATCAGCATTCAACATTAATCTTCATTCTTTTTGTAAAAACGGATAAATTGTTCTGACAGCCGAATAAGTCTACGTACGAACAAAACGCATCTGACATTTAATAAAACCTTTTACGTCAAAACTTTTCATTTCAATTCATCCATCATATCAACGTTAAATATTCGCATGTTTTTCTAGGTTGTTTTGTTAAAAATTAGTGATTCGAGTGATGAAGAAGTATTAAACACCTGAGGAATTACGGGAAACCGAGCAAAATGCACCCTTTTTCTTATTTTCCTCGCTGTAGTGAGGTGAAAAGTTTTGTGTTATACACGGGTGAAAGTTATTTTATGTCTCGTGTATTAAAGCACTCGCTACGCTCAGGATTCTATTTTTGAACCACTCGCTTCGCTCGTGGTCAATAATAGAATCCTTTCGCTAGCTCGTGTTTCAAATAACACTCGCACGTAAAATACAACTTTCACCCCTTGTATAACAAATAACTATTACTCTCGAGGAGGTCCGCTCATTCAAATAATTATAACTTATATATTTATTTATAACTTCATTCAAGAGTCGCTATTTTAGTATAATGTAAGTTACTACAAAAGACTGTATTTTTATATAATGAGTCGGAATAAAAAGGCTTTTTTATTTTTATTTTTATTTTTTTTTATTTTTATTTTTTATTTTTTTTTATTTTATAATGCCATCGTTTTATCCTGAGTTGTAAATGTCACTTTCGAATACTCGAATCTCAAAAATCACCCCCCAGGGAAGTTGAAATTTCTATGTTATCCAAAGGCCATGACAGGATAAGCTAAGTGAATCTGCTCCTAGCTAGTTTTGACTTGTATTTTTTTTGGTGATATGGCTTTACAATTAGTAACATAAAAACTATGCATAATTTCAGCCGCACTGTATAGTTGTTTTGTAAAAAAAAAGAAAACGAAATATGATCTTTTTTCAAAAAAAAATTTAGCCAACCGACTTTGAAGTATGTACGTCACGTATATTGTGCATATATTAAATACAATTATATGACATCAACTATAGAATATATTGCCATCCAAAGAAACAAAAACTTTTTAATTTTTCAATATAAAAAAAAGTACTTTTAAGTCAGCGACACCTCCAAATTCTTCACTAAAACCACAGAGTAAATAATAGTATAACAGAGAGACCTCTGTAATGTCACGTAACGTCACGAAGCATGTTGTCCCTTCTTAACGCATGACAAGTTCTTTTTCGCACTTATGCAAACGTATCGGATACGTCGTGTCAAACTCAAATTTTTTGACAGATTTACATTGAGTTGTACCCCCCTGCTAAAGCTAAGCTCTTTAATGGGCTACAGAATTAATGTATTTACTCAATTTTATCTGTGGTCAAACAAATGGCTAGTTATAGTTATTGAAAAAACAACCAGTATAATTTCATTATAAGAAAAAAACATCTACATTTTAGCAGTAGTAATCAAAAATATTATGGAATATATGAATTTTACAAAATGAAACCACATCAAATCTCATTATTTGTGTCCAAACAGAGATGATTAATGGCCCTCTGAAAGGTAAATCAAAACAAATAAAACCGGGGCGAATGAAACACATCAGTACTCAGTTCAAATAAGTATACAGGGTGACATTAGAATTTTTGTAAAATACGATGGGATAGAAAAAACCGGTTAAGCTCGGATCGGATTCCTCCACTGAGGGTTCCGTTATTTTAATTATGTACTACCCTTTTAAAGTTTTAGTTTTTTTTTGTTATTGCGACTTATATTACGCATAGGTATATGTGAAATGTGATGTATGAAAATAATAACCCCGGCTCGTACCACTGAGTTTTTCGGAACTTATGTACGGATTACGTACTATCATTTGATATTTACCAGTCGCTTTTCGGTGAAGGAAAACATCGTAAGGAAACCGGACCTAATCCCAAAAAGGCCTAGTGTCCCCTCTGGGTTGGAAGGTCAGATGGCAGTCGCTTTCTTAAAAACTAGTGTCTACGCCAATTCATGGGATTAGGTTGTCTAGCGGACCCCAAGCCGGCAAAATGCCACACTGAGAAAAAAGACAACCAGAATTCACGTTCGTTTAACCAAACTCTCATTTTAAAATAGCGCCTACAAGCTCTTTGGTGAAAACTACAAGTTCGATTTTGTTAAGTTTGATTAGTTCATTCTACAAGTTTCTTGTCATTTTAGTCTAAGTGGTATTTAAATCAACAACTCGATTATATAAAACCAACATGGCACATATTGTTTTAAACATATATTTGGCTGATTCAATCCAATATCTTTTAACAAGTGTTACCTTGTTCTTCGTACAAGTTCGACTTGTATTATCAATATTGTGATCGATTCCGTTTACTAAAATAATTTAGTTTCAAACTGATAAACACGCAACAAGTCGAATTTGTTAGATTCACAAAGCAAATTTCTCTCAGTGTAGGAGGAAGAGAAGAAGATGTATGAAAATAATACCGAGAGATGATGATAATGTATGAGAATAATAGGGAGAGGCCAATAGCTAGGGATACACGCACAGATGTGCCCGCCGCATTTGTCCGACAGAAGTTCCCGGCGGACAAATCCGTGCGTGTATGGCGCGAATTGGACACGGATTTGTCTGCGGACACATCTGAATAGCGCCATACACGAACGGATCTGTGCGCCGGGCATATCCGTCGGACAAATCCGGCGCACACATCTATGCGTGTATCCCTAGCTTTTGCGAAGCACTAAGACACTTAAATAGGAAATAAGATCATGTTGTGGAACCACTCTATGCAAACTGAACTGACCCACGTTGGATTTCCATTTCCAGTATATGTATATATGTGAACAAGAACAAGCATGTAAATTGCCATTCATACCGGTTAGTCTGTTATTAATCCGTCAGAGTTGGAAGCCGTCAGAAAAATGAGAGGGGGGGATGAAAAACTAAGTCCAACGTGGGTCAATTCGGGTTCCACAACACGTAGGGACCTTAAATACCACGGTTGCCTCTCGATCACTGTAAATACGCGCCATTGTTTTAAAACTTACCGTGGCGGAGCCATGTTACCCCGCACCTCCACCATCTGTGGGGTTTGGCCAGTAAAACACTTCTTGATCAATACTTATTCAATCTTCTTTTTATTTTACTCGAAATAAATGTTTCTATTCTATTCTATTCTATTTATCATAACATGACCAGCTAGACACAACATAACACGAGCAGACGACTGCCACCATCAGACCCATAGAAATCGGAATATGTCAGTGATCAGACCGTTCCCAAAATGAATATCGTTCGCTTGGCATAGAACGCGGGAATTCTTAATTTGAAATAACACAGACAGTGTTCGAGAAGAGAGATTGTAATAGTACATTACAGCAGAGGCTGGGAAAATAGGGATTTCCGGCCAAGTAGGTCTATAGGCCGGATAGGGCTACGAGGCCGGGAATCCGTTTTCACGCCGAGGCATGTATAGTGCTTTTCTCAAAAAAATGCGTGGAAATAAGACCTAAAACCTAATACTTAAAGCCTAAAAGTCTATCGCACTCGTGGCCGGCGCCCGCGCGGCAGCGACCGGCGGCGCCCGGCCCGCCCGCGGGCCTAGGCCTGAAAAGTAGTATGAATATCCTTTTCATATCAGGTGTCACTATACGGCGCCCGAAACGTGATACTTCCGAGTCTATTTTCACCAACGTAACGACAACATTTCCGCGCGTTTGTGAAAAGCTACCTTTACAGTACTGAGCACGCCGTCTATATCTATTTCGTTGTTGGGACAGACCGACATGGCTAAACTAAGGGTTCTTACTAGGGAACCCTAAAACCGTAAGATACAACTTTATTCAAGTTACAATCCTGTAATGTTAGAGCATTCTTTTTAAATGAAATTGTTTTGAAGTTTCAGCGAGGACCCGTTATTTATCTCATTATTTAAATTCTAACCTTTGTTTTCTTCGCTAGATTCTATAAGAATGAAACAACAGCTGGACTGGTCAGATTAGGTTTAGGTAGTAGATGTATATAAACACGGCACTCGACTGAAAAGCTCTTAATTATGTTACGATTGTAAAAAATACTATTTAGACCATGGGTTGTTATTATAAACTCTGCTTTTGAGACATCGCAGCAGATAAAAAAACCGGCCAAGAGCATGTCGGACCATGCTCAGCTCAGTGTAGGGTTCCGTAGTTGCCGGCCTGTTACAAATCATTAATTCAAAATGTCGTTTCTTATGGGAAATTTGGCGGCGCTTAAGTCATTTTTACTTACGTCTTTTCACTATGGGTTTTTGAGTGATAACTCAAAAACGGCTCAACCGATTTATTTCAATATAGGTAGTTTTCATTGAAGGTACTTATTAGGCCTCAGTTTCATGATTTTTTTCAAAATTTTTGGACTCACGGTTCAAAAGTTAGATGGGGGGGGGACGGGGGGACGCCCTGTTTTAAACTTTCGGAGCTATTATTTACGAAATTATTAGTTTTATCCAAAAACTGTTTTAGAAGACCCTTGTTATTTTTGAAAGACCTAACCAACAATACCCCACACAACTGGGTTGGAACGAAAAAAAATTCGCCCCCCACTTCACGTGTACGGGAGGTACCCTAATAAAATATATTTTTCCAGTTTTTATTCTACCGTTTTGTCGGCTTAGTTAATGCACATATTCGTAGTAAATTTTAGCTTTCTAGTACTAGCGGTCACGAGCTAGACCGCGGACGGACGGACGGACGGACAGACGGACATGGCGAAACTATAAGGGTTCCTAGTTGACTACGGAACCCTAAAAAGGGTCCTCGGGTGATCTCGGCGGCTACGAGATGTCTCCAAAACAGCATATAACTTTCTGAGGGAAATTTTCGCGAAGCACATTCAGCGACACTATTGTCGTATGGGGTGTCGCGCCATCCTGCTGAAATCAGGTGTGGGATGTATCATGTAAGACGGATGTGCTAGCAAATTAGGCAAAAAGTAATCCACTATCAGTTGTCTATAGTTTTCAGTATTAACATTAAATGCTTGGCTTCTGGAATTTTCAAAAAAATAGGGCCATATAATTCAATCCAATTATGGACACATCAATTTCAGCGTCCGCGTGTACCGGCTGGGGCCTATCTCGGCATATTTTGCGCCGAAGAAGTTTCACGAAAACTTTGCACCATTATCGAATCAAATTAACATTCGGCCCATCACTTACACTGCGAATATTGTAATGTGTAAAAAAAAATTCAGTGTGCAGTACAAACAAATCGTTAGCTTCAAAAGACGCTTCAATTAGGTACATAAGAACGGAGGTTCTAACAATTGAGACATAATCTAAAGAAAATCCGCAATATTCAAAATTTCATTCCCACTTTCTCACCAAATCTTAAAAGTTATTAGCTTTTTCAACCGACTTCAAGATTTCGAAGGAAAAGGTTATCAATTCTTCGGGATCTTTGTTTTTTTTTTATGTACGTTCACTGATTATTCGAAGACGGCTGGACCGATTTGGAAATATTTTTTTTATGTGAAAGAGTATAGTTGGTCCCATTGTCACCAGATCTGTAGCTGATGATGGGATCCTGGAGAAATCGAGGGAACTCTTCAACTATTATAGGCACACCTATAGTGATTTCAGAATTTTTAAAACAGCTCGGGCATTTCCTCTTGGAAAAGCGGAGCCTAAGTGAAGTCGGTTATTATGTTATTAACCCATTAATTATCCCACCATCCAATAATTGCTATTTAACTGCTATTTAATATGGTAAATTGACTTTGAACTCTGCCACTACTAAATATAACGTTTAGCTTATAACCTACATCTGGTACAATCTGTATCAAAATAGAATCAATGTAAGTTTTATTTTTCAAAACAACTGGGTTCCATTCCCGAATCGAGTACAAGTTTTTTTGTTGACTGCTCGTCAACAGGAATCAAACCAAGCCAAGCCAAACTTGAGTAATCTACTTAGTGTGGGTATAGGTATGTATTTATAAATTGCAACTGTACAGTCAGCTCCAAAAATATGTATAGAATTTTGAACCTTATTACAATGGAGTAAGGTGCATAAGTGGATACATATTTTTGGCGTCAACTGAACTCGTGTTCTAAATTAAAACCAGCAGCATTGCCAAGGGCGCATAAACAGTAAACACCATAAGAAACGGATACACGAAGGCTAAGGCCGTTGCATTTCAATCAGATGCAAATGCAACGCAGCCCCTAGAGACGGCAGGGCAAATGTGTCAGCCTACAAAAGGGGGCCCACTTTGTCCATTTGGAGCTATTGTCTTCTTCCTCCTAGCGTTTATCCCGGCTTGGGGTCCGCTTGACAACCTAATCCCATAAATTGGCGTAGACACTAGTTTTTACGAAAGCGACTGCCATCTGACCTTCCAACCCAGAGGGGAAACTAGGCCTTTTTGGGATTAGGTCCGGTTTCCTTACGATGTTTTCCTTCACCGAAAAGCGACTGGTAAATATCAAATGATATTTCATACATAAGTTCCGAAAAACTCAGTGGTACGAGCCGGGGTTTGAACTCGAGACCTCCGGATTGAAAGTCGGACGTCTTTACCGCAAGGCTACCAGCGCTCCGCACTTCTTTAAATTATCAGCTATTGTACTTCTTTACATTACACATATTTAAGTATCCAAATTTTCATGAAGTATCTAAGATCTATATGGTTATTCGTTTAAAAAAGTAACCACGAAAAAGTCTCAGACTTCGTTAGGAACCAACAACTCGGATTGAATTCGATATTTGGAAATTTTTTCATATGTAGACCCATATAATAGAGCCACTTTTTGAGCATAATTATAATAAGTAGTATTCACAGAGTATATTGAATAGTATGGTAGTATTCACTGCTAAGTAAATTTCGATCGTGATCTACACATGGCAAAGTTAAGATACTTACTTAATTTTACCGATTCACTTTTTAAAACTACGCGTAGAACTTAACATAAGATAAACATGATAATTAGGTATATACTTGTTAAATTTTATTGTATTAACTATCCATAGAAGATAAAAGAAGTGTGTTTTACTACAATTAAACTAACCTGCTATAAAAGTCACGATGTTTTCCAGAGTTCAGCGTTGAAAGCGCAACAGGACGGTCATCCGACCGGGACCGTGCATCGCGGGCTACTGCCGCTCCGCGAACCGACTGTGCCGATGCCGACCTACCAGAGGGCTTACCGCGAACATCTACGGCCGCGCGGCCCTTCTCTCACGAGGCGATTCAAATGCTACGCGACTGAGCAACGCGTATAGGACTCGAGTAGCATGCGACCAGGGGGCCGATTTTTGACAGCCGGAGAGCCGGACGCTCCAATTCAAAAAATTCAAGCTCGAAAATAATCGCACACAAAAGTTTGTCGCTATTTTTTTCGCATGGAATTAATAGTTTAAATAAGCATTATTTTAAATTTCTATAGCTTTTATTTTTAAAACATAATTTTCATCGTTTTATTCAGAGTTTTAAATGTCACTTTCGAGTGGTCGAATCTCAAAAATCACCCCCCTGGGGGGTGAACTCTGAATAAAACTATAAAATTATGTTTTAAAAATAACAGCGATGGAAATTTTAAATCATGATTATTTAAACTATTAATTCCATGCAATAAAATTGGCGACCAACTTTTGTGTGCGATTATTTTCGAGCTTAATTTTTTTGAATTCGAGCGTTCGGCTGCCAAAAATCGCCCCCCAGCAAGGATAGTATATCGTGTGACTGATATCAAATCACACACTACACAGACACCTCATCATTAAGCTTTTACAGGGAGCACGAGGTCACCACACATCAGGCGCAATTTTATTCGTAAATTTCTACGATTCCAACAGTACATCTCAATAGTATTCTACACCAATTTGTAGTAGGTATAACAATCGAGGTTCAACCCTGTAACTTGATTTTTGTGGATATTTTTAATTCACATGAGTAATGATCCAAAACGTTAACTGAATTGAAATAAGCGGTTGCGCTCTCATACAAAATTAGTACGGGAGCAGTGGGTTACCGCGAAGTTCGAAAATCGACTAAACGATGGTCCCGTCTCTATCGCTCTTGCATATACGAAAGAGAGTGATGCAAATAGACGATTCGATGAACGAAGCGCTTCGCGGTTATAGGCCAGATGCGTGGTGACCCTGAGTTGTGCTTATGATCTATCTAGTGGTTGAGGTTATCTGTGTATCAAACGCATCGTTACCGCGTCGCGTTGTGTGCGAAAAGTTTATATATATATATGGCGGGTACTCACAAGCGACGCGTAGGATACGCGTACGAAACACTCGGTTTTATGAATCGCCTCGTGAGAGAAGGGCCTACGATTATCACACTGGTGCCGCAACTGTGACCCGCCTGGGCGTCCATGGGCGGCGGTAATTGCTTACCATCAGGCGATTCGTCTGCTCGTTTGCCTCCTATGTCATAAAAAACCACATGTGGCGACGGTGTACAAGCGTGACAGCGCGAATACACACGTAGAGCGCTGTCTCGCACGTGCACTGGCGCGGCATGCGGAAACCGCAGCTGTATGAAAGCTGCCTAAATTCGAAAATTTAGTGCGGTGCGGCTCTATCGCTCTTGCCAATAAGTACTAGATTTTGCTATTTTTAATATAGTTTTCGGAAACACTAATAACTTTATATCGACAATTTTATTTGGCCCCTTTGCCGAAATAGTGACACATTTATTGAAAATCGAGAAGCAACGTTTTACTTGTTGAACTCAGCAAAGCCAGGTATGCGCGATTATAAGGAATAAGGATTGCTTATAATCAGATACCCGGCTTTGCTGAGTTCAACAAGTAGTCTACGTCAGAAATATGTTTACATTTTTGTACCTTAATAAAATAAGATTCAAAAATGTATACATATTTTTGGCGTTTATAGCATTGCATTGACGCATCCGGCTACTCAAATGTATACCTTAATAACAGGACAACAGTATACAGTTTAATTTTCACTGCGCTGCAGCGCTACGCCGTAGCTCCGTAGCGCTACGTAGTACGTACATTCGACCAAAAATGTGGTCTACCACCCTACGATTGAGGCTCGTTTGAACGTCATGAGACAACAAGGTCGTGCATGTTTTAAACTCCGTTAGAAAAGTCACCCCTAGCGATCGTTAGATCTCACAGAAACTTTTGTCAAAACTGGTAGACTATTCTTGGTCGACTGTACGTACGTAGTTCGTAACTTATTGTTGAAATGTTTGACAAACAACACGAAGTTTCATTATGAAGATCTTGAAAGTTTGAGGTCCTTTGGAAATTCAGGCACTTTCTGTTGTAACGGCACGTGCAGTCGCCATCTGATAATATATTGGAGCAACCAAGGTGGCCACAAATATGTGAACAACGCCTCTATTGTCAAGGCGAAAAAGTGCATGTTCAGATATTTTTGAGTACCTTGGCCGCATTTGATGGCACTAATTCATCATTCTCCTACCGTTTGTTTCGGCTATGGCCACAGCTCAATTGAGCCTGGAGTCCGCTCGATAACTTAATCCCATGAGGCGTAGGCAAACTTGCCAACAAAAGCGACCTGACCTTCCAACAGTTCCAACCCATAGAGGAAACTTCCTCACGATGTTTTCTTTCACCGAAAAGCGCCTAGGAATCCTGGACGTTGAGTTTACATTAAAAATTAAAAATTTAAAAGACTTCAAGGTTTTGTCTCACGCTTGCAACAAAATGGAAGTTTGTTCGCTGTTTGCAGACTTCAACAAACCCTTGTTGTAAAAAAACACTTTATTGAAGTTTTTCCTCAATTAAATATATTTTAAACATCACTTTCTCTCGGGCCCAACCCCTCGTGTACCCTGCCTCTCCCTACCCTCCTACTCTCTAAGTGCCCTAACGTTTGCTACGCCTTAATCCAAGATATCGGACCCGAGAAATTGCAAAGTATAATACCGCGTTTACACATGAGTTGTTCCACCTTATAGCCTTTACCCGCGTTCAGCTGACCGCGCGGAAAACGAGATTTGCAAGATATTAGGATATTACCCGGTACTTCACGACATGCAAAATTAATATAGAGGAGGGTGGGGATAGTTGGACATGATAATATTGATAATATTTTACCTTGTTTGATTTGAAAGCGATTTACATTTAGGTGTAAAAAACTTCAAAATACTTATAAATTAGTGAACGAACTACAACAATTTAATTTTAAAAAAAGAACCGTCTTCACTTAGGCCCCGCTTTTCCAAGAGGAAATGCCCGAGTTGCTGTAAAAAATAATGCAATCACTATAGGTGTGCTTAGAGTTGCAAAGTGACCGTCACTTTCAATACCTGACCGTCATTTATGATAAATGTCTGGTCATTTTCGACATTTATAGTCACATTGGACATTTATTTTTTAATAGTATAAGTTACTTTTCAAAAAAATCTATGACCGCTATTCGATAAGTAAATTTATGAAATATAATTGTGTATATAATTTATAAATCTATCTATCATTGTCATGATATAAGACACGCTTATCATGAAAGTAGGTTAGGTTATAGTAGTTTATGTAACTGTTACGTAATAGGGGCCTTAAAACACGAGTGTGATTTTATGAAACGAACGAAGTGAGTTTCATAATAAGATCACACGAGTGTTTTAAGGCCTAATTACGTACAGTTGCATACACTGCTTTATCTACACACATATTATAAACCCGAAATGATGATTGAATGACTGCCATTGCACGGATTGCAGCGCCATCGCCATGGCCAACTCGATTGTGCTGGCGGTCTGAGGGGCCCGTGCCGGCGGGCGCCCGGGCGGGGCCCACCCGGATTTTCATAATTATATCGAATTTTTGCTTATTATTTGATAATAATAAATTAATAACATCGTTACAGATAAGACATTGGTTCTAACTACTAACGAAACAATCTATTTTTATGGTGGTTATAACGTGCGGTTTTTGAACGCATCATGGAGGGTTTATGATATGGGTGTAGATAAAGTTGTTAAGTATGTGTTAGTAATGTTTAGATTTGCAATCGTGTGTAGGTAAGGTGAACGCATTTTACGTATTACCCACTAACCTATCTAAACTAGAATCGTATTCAAAAAATAAAGATGCATTAAAATCTTTGGCTATAATGGATGACACGGATTTAGAAAGAGGTCTGGTACGTAATATATTAGATGATGAATTGTGGGATAAAATAAATGGGATATTACAAGTTTTAGAACCAATTGCTACTGCTGTCACACAAGCAGAATCAGACAAAGGAAGAGCCTCTGATGTGCCCAATATATTTTTAAAACTTGCAGCATCACTGGAAGATGGTCTCTGCGTAAATGACGTTTTTTCAGAGTCAGAAAAAGATTTAGTCCGTGCAAGCTGTTTCAAATCGCCGCAACTTTTGTATTCAAAAATTTCATTTGGCGGCCAATTTGTTGGATCCAAGGTACCTTGGCTCAGGTCTTACAAGCGATGAAATGGCTGAAGCTTCCAACTTTGTGCATTCTCAAGCAGAATACCTTTCTTTGAACAGTAAAAAGGTTATAGTCAATGTCGCTGAATTTCGTACTAAAACAGGATTTTTTGGTAAATGTTATTCCGCATGGTCGACTGTTGAAGCCATTGCACCTCAACTATGGTGGCAGAGCTTTGCATCAAAAGAAGATGCTTATCCCATAGCTCATAGGATTTTAAGTATCCCTCCAAGCTCGGCTGCTGCAGAACGCAATTGGAGTTTGTTTTCAATAACCCACACAAAGTTACGAAATAGACTAACTAAAGACCGCCTGAACAAGCTTATAACAATTGGACAGAATTTACGTTATTGTGACGAAATCAAAATTGAGGCATCGTCGGAATCTGCTGACCGCTCTGACGACTGCTACGAGTATTTTGATTCCTTAGAATTTAACAATACATCGATGCAAGTTGAATCAGAAGACGAAGAATTTTAGGTTTTATGTTTATGTATGAATGACTTTTAGTTTTTTGTCGTGTTATTGCAATAAATTTAAATTTTATACATATTAAACCATGTTATATTTATCACCTATGGCAACTATGCCTCGTTGCTGCTGTAGTTTATAAATGTCGTTAGTGACTATAAATGACCATTAATGACCGGTAAATGACGATTATGACCGACAACTTGATAAATGACGGACGGACATTTTGAACGTGACGGTCAGTTTGCAACTCTAGGTGTGCTATAATAGTTGAAGAGTTACCTCGATTTCTCCAGGATCCCGCATCATCAGATCCGGACTGAGAAGTATACTCTTTCAAAAAAAAAAAGAATTTTCCAAATCGGTCCAGACTCCAGCCATCTTCAAATAATCGGTGAACATACATAAAAAAAATACAAAGATCCCGACGAATTGAGAACCTCCTCCTTCGAAATCGGTTGATAAAATATTGGTTACATCTAGCCCTAGTCAAAAATTACACTAGTTCATTTTATACATAATTTTAAACAAAAAAAGAACCGACTTCACTTAGGATCCGCTATTCCAAGAGGAAGTGGCCGAGTTGCTGTAAAAATAGTGAAATCACTATAGGTGTGCCTATAATAGTTGAAGAGTTCCCTCGATTTCTCCAGGATCACATCATTAGACCCCGACTTGGTAACAATGGGACCATCTAGGGGTTATACCTGTTCAATAAAAAAAATTGAAAATCGGTTCACGATTCACGGAGATATCGAGTAACATACATACAAAAAAAAATTATAAAAGAACAGTCGAATTGAGTCTCCTTTTTTGAAGTCGGTTAATAGCACTAGAATAATTTAAATTTAAAGGCTGTGTGGTGCATTTCTCCCCGGCCTACTCTAAGTGGACCCTCGCGGCTCGCTGCGCATTTCGCAAATTTAATAAAACACGGTTAGAGCTGAGGTAGGTATTATGACGAATAAGCACTTCATTGTTTTTATTATAATTCTGTAGATCGTTTGTAGTCTTGGTAGGTAGTGTAGGTAGGGCCGTAAGCTTGTTTGCCACCGACATGATAGGTATATAAGGCTGGCTCTACATGATGGGCCATCATAGGGACGCAGCTATACAACGGAACGAGATCGCGATATCGTTAGCTCCCTCTAACGTATAGCTGCGTCCCTATGAAGGCCCATCATGTAGAGGAGCCATAAAAAATCTTTAATTCACACTTTTAACGTGAAGAACTCGGTTCTATTTAGTTATATTAGTGCTATGCATACGAGAAGAGACTATAGAGATATAGACCTATAGACCGCCACAGCCTAAGAACTTTTTGAAGGTCAAGTCACTTGCGCACTCTGTCCGAAAGCCCCCTAAAGATACCGAATATGTAAGAGAAATGTCACCTGCACTGCTACTCCACCTAGTAACAGATAGCTACTAGTAGTACACTAGTAGCTACTAGGTAGAGTAGCCGTGCAGGTGACATTTCTCTTACATATTCGGTATCTTTAGGGGGCTTTGACATACTTAGATGGCGCAATCGACATGAGCTTCAAAAAGTTCTTAGGCTGTGGTCGTTTATCGAGTAAATCGCAATGCATCGGAGTCAGAGGAGCACTAAACCTTTATTTCTTCAATAAGGGTTGTAACCCCAAAAACCCACACAATAGAAAATTTGGATCTTCCAGTACCGCTTTTTTTAATTTAATAGGTCAATTTATTAAAATGACGACTTGAAAAGCTTACAAAGCCTAATCGCTGTAATAAAAATCTGTCTTTAAGACACGAATTAATTGTCTTAATTCAAATTTTAAAGGGTCATATCATTAGGTGGTCTTTATTTTTCAGTGACCCAAAACGGATCTTGGCCTCTGACACAGAGACAGTCACGGGGGCGAGAAGCGGCTCACGAAGAGCCGTTTTGCTGCATTGATCGTAGCAAATGGAAATCCGTGATCTCTGCCTACCCCTTTTGGGATATAGGCGTGATTGTATGTATATATAGTTCGGCCAGAGTTTGTTCCACTTTATTTATTTATTTATTTATTTATTTATTGCATACAAAAGGAAAGGAGGAATAATACTGTCTTTGTCTAATGCTAGTACTCTCACTACTGAAAAAGGGAGGGGTATAGCATGTTACTCTGACTGTTACTGCGCTTTTTGGTTTGCCAGACTATAGGTATCAAATTTTAAAGGATCATATCATTAGGCGGTCTTTATTTTTCAGTGACCCAAAACGGATCTTGGCCTCTACACAGAGACGTCACTGCCCTATTCCGCGCCGCTTCGCGCCAAGTCTGCTACTGCGACGCGACGGATAGATCTTTTCACACCACCTACTCGTAAACTGGCTTTTTCTTCCCTGCTAGGAGGGAACAAAGTGACACTTTTCTGTTCAAGGACATCAGTTTATTTTTCGACCAGTTCGTCACTAAAAACTATTTTTCTCATTTAATTTATCGATTCATTATAATCTGGAAGCACAATTAGCACATATAAAGTGAAAATAAATATAATTCAACCATCACATTTTTTTTTCCTCGAAGGTGGTGTGAAAAGCACTATGTAGCACATAGGAGCAAAACTATTTTCAGCTTGGGCGTTAGCACTTGAATCCCTCACTGCGCTCAGAAGTCTACTTTAGAATCCCTCGCTACGCTCGGAGTTCTATTATAGACTCCACGCTTCGTTTGGGATTCAATGTACACACTCGCCGTAAATATTTCATTTTCAATATAAAATATTTCATTTCAAATTTTCATTATTTCTATTCAGGGCTCCGTCGCTCCAGCGGTATCTGGGACGTCCAGGTGAACGTTTTCCACCCAAATGCCACATACGCTCTTTTCACAGCTCGATCCTCTCCCATCCTCTCCAGGCGTGACTTTGATTTCGCCAATTATATTGGGCGTAGAAACTAGGCCCTCTAGCTCCCTAATCTTCCTACGCCTCCATCTTCCATCTTCATCCCACGTGTCATGTTCATGTGATGTCTTCATTCCATAGATCTCCTTTGCCGGCTCCGAACAACTGACAGGACGATATCGTCAGGTGGACTGCAGGCGGACTGATAGTCGGTGGCCGCCCTCATGAACCGTGACAGTTAGACAGTTGAAAATTACACAGATGATGTATTTTGTTGCAGCAATAACAACAAATAGGGCAGATGCCCCGGTTTTGGCCACTGTGCCGGTTTTGGCCATTTTGAACTTTATTCAGGTAGGTATACAAAAAATTACAAATCTGTGGTTTACACTTAATAAGAGTAAATTGTGGCAGTACCGTTGACACTATCATCTGTCAAAAATCATTTGCCATTTAGTTGTCAGGAGCCATAGAAAAAAGTGGCCAAAACTGGCTCCAGGGCCCTTTTCTGACATTTCATTAAAGAAAAAAATAAGATCTAATGTCAGAATCTTAACAGCGATGGTTAATATAAATAAAGTAATATATTTTCAATGACTTAGTATACAGGGTGTAACAAAAATACTGGTGATCCGTTTAAGGGCATAATTGGTATCGTATTGCGAGTAGGAAAAAGTAGGAGAAAAATTTTTAGGACGCGAAAAAAAATTTTTTTTTGTATGGGGCGAGTCGTCCCAGCTGGCCAACCCTCCATACAAAATCAAAAATTTTTTTCGCGAGAAAATTATTTTTTCTTAATTTTTTTTAATAAGAATACGATACCAATTATGCCCTTGAAAGGATCACCAGTATTTTTGTTACACCTTGTATGCAGAGTGTCATAATTCCTTATTTACACAAAATCACTGGCGTTTGAATAGTCAAACTCTCCTTAAAGTGGCCAAAACCGGAGCATCTGCCCTACTAAAAATTAGAATAAACTAAATACTTAAGTCATGGATTTTTTGCCGTTTTTATAGATAGTGGTACGGCAACCTTCGTGCGCGAGTCCGACTCGCGCTTGGCCGGTTTTTATTCTTTTGTATTACAGGGCCCTCAGATTGAATTACCATGTAAAGTACCTATTTGACATTTGTCACAATATTTAGACAAACTTCAAAACAAACCGCGTTTAGCAACGTTTATTTACACATTATTTTATTTACTTACACAACAAATTATCTACAAAAGGTAAGAAAAATTAGAACACATTTTACGATTTATCAGGTATTGGCACTTTACATTTTGATAATTTTGCATGCATGGCATCTCGCTCACACATCTAATAACCTAAGAGCAACGGCATGATATATGGTACACAATAGCCGGAGCAGCCAAACCACTCTTATCACTAGAGCTAGACGCCTGGCAGCTGTTCAGTGGAAGGAATGTACAGTCGCCATCAAATATATCTGAACATGCTTTATCGCATTGAGAATAGAGGCGTTGTTCAGATATTTGTGGCCCCCTTGGCCGCTCCGATGTGATGTGATGGCGACTGTACGGCAAACAACAACTTTTTACAATTTCACACGAATCACACGACTTGACACGATTACAGGGTTTTGGTTACTCTGCCAACTGTATATGTTTTTTTTATACTCATATTTTTTTATATGATTTCCTTACAGCCATTTTTGCTACCCAACCTGTTTCCTAACAAGATACTTATCAGTAAACCAGTCAATTTGTAGACAAAATAGCTCACCCAGCCCTTACAAAAGTGATCCACTGTACCCCACTACATTTCAGCAACTATGGCCGGCGATGGAAAATGCTTCAAATGCACACTAAATTATTCAATTTGTAGCGAAAATAGCTCAAACAGCCCTTACAAAAGTGATGCACTGTACCCCACTACATTTCAGCAACTATGGCCGGCGATGGAAAATGCACCTTTGGAACCCGTCCGCCGGTCGACCTCCAGATGCTCAACGAGAAAATCAATCGTGAGGTGAAGCACTTCAGGAATTACAAAACCTACCGGCCTAACTTTGGATGTAAGTAACCTTTTTTCAAACATAGTTACATTGAAATATTGGGCAGTGGCGTAGCCAGTGGGTAGAAACGCTGGCTCTACATGATGGGCCATCATTAGGGACGCAGTTATACAACAGAACGAGATCGCAATATCGTTAGCTCCCTCTAACGCATAGCTGCGTCCCTATGATGGCCCATCATGTAGAGGAGCCATTATAGAAAAATCCAAAGTACTTATAGCGATCGAGTGGAGAGGAACCCAACGACACCAAAGCGGTGAGTTATTTTCGAACTCGCGGAGCGTAAGCGAAGTGACCGGGCTGGGCCGGGCGTGAGCGGGTCAACCCGTGACCACGAACGCTGTAAAGTGTTCGAAACGTCGGGATGTAAATTAAAATTCAGTATACGCGATATAATCCGTTCACAGTTGTTTTATTTCATAAATTTAATAACTATCGCGGCAACCGTAGACAATATAACGCCTCTATTGTCAATGCGATAGAGTACATTTTCAGATATTTGGGAGTACCTTGGTTGCTCCGATATACTGTACAGTCGCCATCCGATACTTATATCGGAGCGGCCAAACCATGGTGATTAAAAATATCTATTGTCTAGGCGATAGAGTTCATTCGCAGCTATTTTTGAATACCTCAGCTGCTCGTATATTTTTGATAGCGACTGTATTTTTACACGACTGCCCAAAAAAAGGAGTGTATTGTTTTCAGGGTTCATGTATGTATGTGGCTAAAATAAAATTCTTTGTTCCACTAGAACATCTGAACGGCTGAACCGATTTAGATGTATGGGGTATCATTAGAATCGTTAACGTTATCCCAAGAAACATAGGCTATGTGACGTCACCGTAAAAACAATATGGCGGACATAATATTCCAGATTGCGCAAACCTAAGAAAAAAAAATCTTGCAAACCTATCGAGTGGGGTATCAAAATGAAGAGCTTTTCACGCTGATCACAAAAATGTATATGATACATATATAAAAATATTCTTTCGTTAATACGAACATTTTAGAAATTAAATTAAAACAATAGGTTGGAAATTGAGTCGAAAGATATATAAAACTTACATGTTTAATTGTAATAAGTAGATACCTACTAGAGACTTGGGAGGAATAATATTAGTTAAAGCAATGGTGCGTAGTTATAGTGTCCAAGAGGCAACCGGATGGCTCGCGGTATATAAGGTCCCTACGTGTTGTGTAACCAACTTATGCAACCCAAATTGACCCACGTTGTACTTAGTTTTTCATCGCCCCCCCCCCCCCTCATTTTTCAAACAGCTGACGAAACGATTACCGACCAGCCGGTGCACTTGGCCATTTGCATGCTCGTTCTGGATCACATTAAAGTACTGGAAATTGAGGGGAGGAAGATGAAAGCCAAGGTCCAACGTGGGTCATTTCGGGTTGCATAGGGTGGTTCCTCAGCACGTAGGGAGCTTAAACACACACACACATTAGAGCGCCTCGGCACCCGCACCTCACAGCCTCACCTCGAGCGGTTAGTTATTCTTTATATGAATTTGTATGGCCATGCACTCATTACATCAACTAGACAACGAGTGGACGCTGAGCGATGAGGCAGTGTGGGTCGGCTGCCGAGGCGCTCTAATGAGCTGTGACCTTTAATACCGCGAGCCATCCGGTTGCCTCGCGGACAATGCAATGCAACTACGTGTAGTATGACGCGTCCTTGCTCTGAATGTAATGAAGTGTTCTACTTCGCGGTATTAAGATACTTCTTTACAACATCACGTCCAGTATCGTAAAAAAATGTGCTGCACTACGCCGCTTTGAGCCAAAGAAGCTAGTTCTTGTGGAGTTTGATGATAAAATTACCTATATTCTACAATACTGTAGCGTAGCCCCATGGTGTAGTTCTGGGAGAAAAATTGGAGGCTAGGACAGTATGGTTTTATGCGTAGAGAGGTTAAGTAGACTGGCGTGTCCTCTGTTACACACTGTGTGTTATTGTCTATTGAAGACACAGACCACAAGCTAAAATAAACTAGGTACGCTGGACAAAATTGGTTTCGATCTTGGCACCAAGAAGTTTATTACCATAGATATATGCCAACTCATGTCGCGCTAAGTCACGTATAAGGTCATGCAATTAGCCTCTTGGATCCTAAAAAACAAGTAAATACGTATGTACAGTCAGCATCAATAGTATCTTTCTACACGAAGGCCGCAAAAATATGTGACATGCTCTTATTTGTAGAGCCATAGGAGCGTGTCACATATTTTTGAGGCCTTCGTGTAGGAAGATACTTTTGATGCTGACTGTACATGATAAAAAGTCATCATCCTCCTTGTGTTTATCCTGGCTTTTTGCCACGGCTCATTTAAGCCTGAGGTCCGCTTGGCAACCTAATCCCATGAATTGGCGTATGCACTAGTTTTTTACGAAAGCGACTGCCATCTTTCCTTTCAACACAGAGGAGAAAACTGGGCCTTCTTGGGATTAGGTTACGTTTTCTCACGATATTTTCCTTCACCGAAAAGCGACTCACGAAGGAATGTCTAGATCGAAGAGTTGGTGGCCAGACTTGGGTCCGAATATTGGTATCATCGGCGAAACAAAAGCCCACAGACTTCGCTGCATCGGTCACCTACAGAGAATGGGTGAGGATCGGGCTGTCAAGAGAACGTTTTTGGGACGACCGACTGGTCGCCGTCCGGTGGGTCGGCCCAGATATCGTTGTGGGACAGTGTGGCGGCGGATCTGCTGCAGCTTCGCGTCAACAACTGGCAAGAAGTTGCGCAGGATCGGGATAGGTGGCGTGCTCTCATTTCGGAGGCCAAGATTCTCTTTGGATCGTTGAGCCAAAATAGTTAGTTTAGTTAGAAAAGCGACTGGTAAATATCAAATGATATTTCGTACATAAGTTCCAAAAAACTCAGTGGTACAAGCCGAGGGTTGAATACGAGACCTCCGGACGTCTTACTGCCAGCCAGGCTACCAGAGCTTTTTAAGTGAAAAAGTGTAAAAAAAAAATCGTCTTTATATTTTCGATTACTAATCCAAAGTTCGCTTAAGTATTCTATGTCACGAAAAGGTTTTAAATAAATAAAATAATTAAAAATTAAAAAACACGACTGCGTTTGTTTTAAATGAACTGAAAAGCTAAAAATAAGTTCTAAACATGATTGAGAATGTCTTTGAAACCTTATGGTTGAGACTGTGCCTTCCTACACCCTGACGTACGCTGGATCTTTTAAAATACATATTTTGCTTCGATTGCAGTCGGGGGACCTTTTTATGGGTATTGTGTTATACAGTTTAAAAGGTCCCCCCACTGCGATCGAAGTAAAATATGTATTTTAAAAGATCCGTACGTCAGGGTGTAGGAAGGCACAGTCTCAACCATAAGGTTTCAAAGACATTCTCAATCATGTTTAGAACTTATTTTTAGCTTTTCAGTTCATTTAAAACAAACGCAGTCGTGTTTTTTAATTTTTAATTATTTTATTTATTAACTGCTGTTAAAGCAGACTTAAAACTGAAGGCCAAAGTCAAACGCCCCGAAGTTTTAGCATACAACCGGTTTTCACAGCTCTGCCCGTCGCCACGAAGTTCTACGCTGCTCACGACCAGCTCAGGTCCGAGTCTGAAGAGCAGACGAAGAAGGTGGCCGACTACGCGTACAATGTTGCCCAGACGAGGGCCAACGGTCCGCACAGCAAGTACCCCGCCCCGGTTACTGAGAGCCATGTGTAAGACGTTTAAACATTCTACAGTCCGAGTCCGAATAGTCGAAGAAGGTGGCCGACTACGCGTACAATGTTGCCCAGACGAGGGCCAACGGTCCGCACAGCAAGTACCCCGCCCCGGTTACTGAGAGCCATGTGTAAGACGTTTAAACATTCTACAGTCCGAGTCTGAATAGTCGAAGAAGGTAGCCGACTACGCGTACATTGTACGCGTAGTCGGCTACCTGTCAACGTGGCCCAGACGAGGGCCAACGGTCCGCACAGCAAGTACCCCGCCCCGGTTACTGAGAGCCATGTGTAAGACGTTTAAACATTCTACAGTCCGAGTCCAAATAGTCGAAGAAGGTGGCCGACTACGCGTACAATGTTGCCCAGACGAGGGCCAACGGTCCGCACAGCAAGCCAGCCCCAGCCAACAGCCCCGGTCACTGAGAGCTATGTGTAAGACGTTTAAACTAAACAATCTACGACTCGAGTCCGAAGAGTTGAAGAAGGTAGCCGACTACGCGTACTACGTTGCTCAGACGAGGGCCAATTAAATTAAGGATCCGCACTGACTAGCGCAGCAAAAAAATCTAAAAGCAAACCAAAACGATGTTTTGATGTGAATTCGGTTTTTATCTGCACAAATCAGTACCTATAATTGTTTGTATAATTGTTGTGTTTTTTTGTGCTTTTAAATATTGGCCCTTATCATTTGATATAAGCACCTAGAGACCATCTACAATAGGTCTTAAATAGCTTCAAACGAAGAAGCAAACTTTTGTAAAGTAATATCATATAACTCTAATTGATTTTAATATATTTAATTACAAACTTTAAAATGATACATACTTATAATGACTTATATATATATCACTAAAAATATCACTAAACTACATACTTATAAAATAATAAAATATTAAATAATAATAATAATTGATTTATTAAATCCTTATTGCTATTGTTACATTGTGCTTACATATTACATTTTACGTACATAGTTTTACGCGCCTGAACTAAGAACTAATCTTGTATCTCAGGCAGAGAGAACATATGCTAATTTAGGGAGCAATTATACAAAATAAAATCATACACAAAGAATATTCAAAGTAATTACTTAAGTATGTAGTATAAAATTATAAAATAGTTATGTGACACGTGAAAATAAAATTTGCGTATTATGCTGTTTACTGTGTTTACTAAATGCAACTATCACATCGTCAGCGTCTACATCTACAAATCTAGGTCAATCGAGTAAATATGTAATTTTTAATAATTGTAGACTTTGCACTGTAATTGTTTACGGATAGTAGGGCACAATAAAATTTATGATGGGTTGAAAATTATACAATTGACGGCAAAGAATATATAGTACACTCCTATAGTACTTAAATCCCCTCGTAATCAATTGAGTAAATGTAGCGTCGTTCGGCCATTATCCTAGCGGGACAGTCAGGGCCCCCAGTCTTATGGTCGTTGGGCTTCTTGAAGAGCTTGCATGTTGCGCACTTGGGAAGGTTGTCTTTTGATGGACACATTTTGTCTGCGTGTCCTAAAATAAACCCTACAATAAAGTAATCTAAAACTAAAGAATCTAAATCTTTAAGTTACACTTAGATAGCGTGAAAAGTTGTAGCTGTAAGTTTTTTTTGTCAATCTAAAGTTGGCCCCTGTGACATGGTGCAGAGGATGCTGGCAGCATTTCCTCGCTGGATCGCATTATACGTTGGGCGAGGAAGCTGCCAGCTCGTTTATCCCTGGTTACGTCGACCAGCCGTTTAGCTAACTCTCGATATAGTTTCTGTGCTGCTGGGCCCCACGGACCAAGAGTCTCGACTCCAAATGCAACAAAGTTGTAGTTAATTTAATTTACTCATAATTTAATCTCTCCCTAGCTACGGCTGGTATACGAAGCCGCTTGTACCAATGGACCGCAACGATCGCCGTTTCTACCATCCAAAGAAGGAGAGCACCCACACCAAGATCGAAGTCATCATTCGCATGTGCAACCCGAAGAAACGAGGAGGAGGCTAACACGGTCACGTCTGAGAATATGGATCCAGTCAGCAGAAGAAGCTAAGCGGGTAGGGTGTTCAAAATGACCTAAACACGCTCTTGTTCTCTTAACAATAAAGTCGTGTCCAGCTCATTTTGAACACTCTACCCGCTTAGCTACTTTTGCTGCTGACTGTTCATTAAATGTGACAAAACCATGTACCTATCCAAGACTTTACGCCTAAAGTGGTGGCTACATATTTTTGGCACATTGAATGTATGCATATTTTCAGACGTGACTGTACACGTTTATGGAACAAAACCTTCTTCTCTTCTTTTTAAAATAAATAGTTTTAGAATTGATTGTTTGAGCATTTATTTACTTATAACCAGAGACTATAGAGATATAGACGACCACAGCCTAAGAACTTTTTGAAGCTTATGTCGATTGCGCCATCTATATCAAAGCCCCCTAAAGATACCGAATACAAGCTACTAGTGTACTACTAGTACGCTATTTGTTACTAGGTGGAGTAGCAGTGCAGGTGACATTTCCCTTACATATTCGGTATCTTTAGGGGGCTTTGACATAGATGGCGCAATCGACATGAGCTTCAACAAAAAAGTTCTTAGGCTGTGGCGGTCTATATCTCTATAGTCTCTGCTTATAATATATGTTACGGATGTTTTCTATATATTTTTAATCATTCGATCCGAAGTATATAGTCCCACATCCCACAGTACCTAATCTCATTAAGGCCGTTCCTCGATTCGAACAAGCCACGCCCATCCGTAACAAACGCGTTTAATTATGGCTCCCGTGCACGAAAGAAAGAGATGCAGCGCTCTTAAGGATCAGACTTTTTGACCAAACTACGATAAATAAGCGAATCTAAAAAGTTTTGTCTAATTTGTTTTCTGTGACTTTAGATAAAATAGAATACCATATTTTTTACTTAGTAATATTGCTTAATCTCTTATAGTTTACGTAAGCTCAGAAAAATAATGGGTTAAAGGACCCAACATAGAAAACAGCGGGAGAGGCCTTTGCCCAGCAGTGGGACACTACGTTAGGCTAATAAAAAAAATAAAAAAAGGACCCAACTTCGGATTTTTTTTTCTATCGAGGCAACTTTCAGCAATCTTGTTTCTGCTTATGCCATAAACAAGAGCATATAGTCTAATCCTCTTATTCATAAACGGCCACTAAAGCTAAGAGATCGCTGATAATCGTTTGCCCCTTTCCCTCATATAGGTTAGACGGAAAGGGACAAACGATTATCAGAGGCCTCTTAACTTTAGTAGACGTTTATGAATAAGGGGGTAATAATATATATTCGAAAATGAATTCTGTCTCTTTTCCCGTTCAGTCACTAGAGCGTTTAAAAAAACCTATAATTTTTCAACGTAGCCCCTTAAGCAGCAATATTGCGATGTTTCGTTTACCCTAAACCCTAAACACATACTCGTAGAACCTTATCTGTGACCCTAACATACTCTACAAAATAAATTTGGCCATTCCTGTGGGTAACTGTAGCCCGCCCGTGCCGACTTGACCCGTGGGACTGGGCACTGTATGTACCTACTGTACTGGGCATGGAAAAGCAGCCAAAAGATTGCCGGGACGACCAAGATACATACCAGAGACTACAGCCTTGGCCAGAAGTGTTGAGCATAGGTGTTTTTTGTTTACAATTTTGATGTTAAGCATTATTTCCCTATCCTAACAATGTACGGTAACTAGTCTAGTCAAACTAGATCAAATTTCACTAAAGTCAGGAACTAATTCTAAAGACTAATAAAATCACTTCGGATTGTTTTGTATGGGCTAAAAATCGAACTTTATACAACCCCTACTAAATTCACCCCCCCGGAAAGGGGTGAAATCGGTTGAAAACAATGTAATGGTTATAACTACGAAGAGAAAAGTGGTGTACTCGGCGTAATTTGGCGTACGTTTTAAAACACGTATATCTAAATTTGCACGTGTTACTTATATTAATTTAAGCTACGGAACAGGTAAAAAAAAAACAACATAACAATAAATATTATTTTGGCCATTGCGGGTCTGCCAAAGTATTGTACTCGGTGCAAATTGAGTAAATAATTAGAAAAAAATACTAAATCCAATATCAAATTCGCACCAGGGTGCGACACCCGGAAAGTAGTTTTTCATGTTTTTACTGTCGTTGTACTAAAAGGGAAATTTTAATACTTTTGGAATTTGACGCAATCATATTCATTTGATTTCGTTTACATTCGCACGCAATAAAAAATTGACATTTTTAAACGGAACATGCAGTTCTGTAATCAAGTACCAAAAACGTAGAGCAATAACAATAAATACACAGAAGCGACAACGGCGTGATTAATGGCAAGAGAAGGAAAGCGCGTAGACGTACTGACGAAGCACGGCTCTTGAGGTAAGAGTAGTGACATGTACTGCAAAAATAGTAGGGTTTCTGAGTATGCAGAAAGACATTCAACAAATTAAATACAGGTACGCCCAAAGTTTGTTAAATTCGTAAAAACGTTTTTCACCAGACTTACGAAGCAGTTCAATGAGGTGTGTGAAGTCCTAATCTGCACGCTCTATCATTCTGAGAGAAGGTCTCTGACTAGCAGTGGGGCGTATATATGCTGCTGATGTTGATGAGGTTTTTATTATGAGAGACTTTAAATATTAAAACGACACCTATTTTTTATCAATAAGTTATATAAATGAAAAAAAAAAAACAATAATTTATCTTAATATTAAAACAACACCTATTTTTAACCGACTTCAAATAAGGAGGAGGTTCTCAATTGGACTGAATTTTTTTTTAAATTTTTTTGTATGTATGTTACTCGATATCTCCGTGAATCGTGAACCGATTTTCAAAATCATTTTTTTAATCGAACGGGTATAACCCCTAGATGGTCCCATTGTCACCAAGTCGGGATCTTATGATGGGATCCTGGAGAAATCGAGGGAACTCTTCAACTATTATAGGCACGCCTATAGTGATTTCACTATTTTTTACAGCAACTCGGCCACTTCCTCTTGAAATAGCGGATCCTAAGTGAAGTCGGTTCTTTTTTTGTTTAAAATTATATTTTTTCTCAATAAGAATTATAATTGAAACAAAACAATAATATCTCTCCAGTATTTCAAATAGGTATTTAGCAAAATTTGACGTAATTTTAAATTTTAAAATAAATAATTAATAAACCAACTTAAGCGCTAAACCTTAACCCACATATTCATAAACTTACTTCAAACCTCATTTAACTAAATCATCTTTTGACCTTATCTGTCAATTTGACAGTAAAAGATAAAAGATATTTATTCTTCAATTTAGGCACATTACAATGCACTTATGAACGTCAGACAGAAAAAGAAACTACCACCGGTTCTAACTCTACACCTCTGACCCGAGAAGTATTACTTATTACCGGCAAGAAACTCGGCGTGACTTATTTTTTCAAAACAGTAATACAAATACATTAAAGATACTATATACAATAATGCGTAGTTCTTCAAAAAGGCATATCAAAACAGCTTGAAAGACAGACATGTGCCTGCCTATTGTGTAATTAAAATGAAAAATAAAATAAAATCCAAATCTGACTGCTTCGCAAAACGTTTGATATGCCTTCTTACCTTAACTGTGTCCTCTAAATGCTAGATGATTTTATAGTTTCTGGTTTGGGCCATGCATATATGTCTGTCATATAGTCCTCGACCCTGTAAT
Source organism: Pammene fasciana (assembly GCA_911728535.1). NCBI lineage: Eukaryota > Metazoa > Arthropoda > Insecta > Lepidoptera > Tortricidae > Pammene > Pammene fasciana. Next base: position 6,211,483 of record OU452294.1, read on the forward strand.
AAATAACCCTTTGACATTAAAGTTTTTTTTGAAGTATTTCTTAAGAGCGGGAAATGATAGATTCAAAACATCGACGGGTAACTTGTTATAAATATGAATACCCTGACCAAAAAATGACTTATATGCTTTGCGGATACGACATCTTCTGACAGCAAGCTTGTTTTTATTTATAGTGTTATAGCTGTGTTTGTGTTTGTTAGAAACTAACAAAACATAATTTAACTAAATAAGGATTGGAACACGTTTATGAATAAGCGGGTAAGAGTCCGGTAACGATTTGAAATCAAAAATTGCTAATAATGACAATGCACATGGATCGCATTTGGTAAGATAGTTTGAAGTCTTGTTATTGCAATAAAAGTACCTACTTTAGGTCTATATACATTTATTAATATTTCATAAACGAAAACTCAATTCTTACAGAGCTTATTTAGTGAGGACGTTAATTCGTGCAATTTTCGAGAACATCGAGATAATATATTAAAGAGGCCTAGACTCGAACAAGATTTTCCTAAAAGTAAAACATTGTGACCGGCCAGTGCGAATTATTTAACATCGTTAAGGTTGTATTACAGATTAAAAGAAAGATATGATAAAATTTTACCTTACGTTCAACTGACATTACAAAATCACATGGCAAATAAGAGCAATGGAGTCGCTCTTGGATCAATTACTTTATTATTTGTAATTTTTTGATTGATTTTGTAATAAATATTGATAACTTCATAATTATATCTATTTCGTTTATTAGTTGGTTTGAATCGATTTTTATAGTGTGTATTTTATTAAATTGCCTTCATATGGTAGGTAGTTAAAAAATATTATGAAATTATTAACTATACAGGATGGATTTTCTTTTTGGGTCAGTGAGGGCAGCTACCAGATCCCGTGCTGCTACGCGAAAATGGTCTTTAAAGACCTTCCCTCGATTTCAAATTGATGAAGATTCGCGTTTACAGATTTTAGAAAAAACATATAGGGTGCGAGAAAAAGGTAATTTTTGACACACTCTTTTTTTGATGCCATTTGATCCCATTCCTATCCAGGATCAAAAGCTTGTATAAGACCAAAAATAAATTCCAGCTAGAAAAGTCACAAATCGAGAAAAGCTTTCCCCATACATTTTGCATGAAAAAGAAAACTTTTTATTTTTCACATGCTATTTTTTTATGCCAATCGATCCCATTCCTGTTCAGTATTAATAGTTTCTATGGGGCCAACTTACTACTTAAGCCACAAATTGAAGAACAATTTTACATATATTTACTGCTTTGAAACCCTATTTTTTGATATTTTGAATGCTTTTACTGTAATGGCTGATTGGCGTGATAGAAAAATGAAAATAAATTCTCCATAGTAAATGTATGAAAAAAAAAACATCTTCAATTTGTGGCTTTTTAGTACATTACCGCTAGTTGGCCCCTACGAAACTATTAATACTGGATAGGAATGAAATCGATTGGCATAAAAAACAGCACGTTAAACATAAAAGTTTTCATTTTCATACAAAGCTGGTTAAGCCCCCTAGCCGCGAGTACGAGTGGTGACTACCCATTGAGGCATTGGCAGTCGGGTAATTTGCAGAAAAAATGTACCTTTACTTTTTTATTTTATTTCATATATATTTTGAGTCTGTCGCATGCAGAATCATGAGCTCTATCGAGTCTGGTAGAATAAAAAAAATGGCCCAACTGTCCCAAAATTAACATCCAAAAAATTCGTTACGTTCATAAAAAAATGTAACGAAACTGATTATTTATCAGTTTCGTTACACTTTTTTTATGAACGTAACGAATTATTTTGTATGTAAATTTTGGGACAGTTGGGACTAAGTAAAGGTACATTTTTTCTGCAAATTACCCAGTCAGCCTTGATATAGCTAAGGCTTTAGATCGGGTCTGGCATCAGGGTCTTCTGTCGAAGTTCCCAGCTTACGGACTGCTTGAGGGATTGTGCAGATGGGTTGCCAGCTTTTTGTCCGGCAGAAGCATACGAGCCGTACTAGCTAAAATCTAATAATAAAATTATCATGAATAAGAAAGTGGTGGACCCTTGGAGGGGTTATGTAAATTTGATTTTGAAACGAAGAATACAGTTATCTTTCTCTTTAATTTTATTACCATATTTTTTAGTAATTTGTGTATATTTTTTAGTAAGTTTTAATTATTTTCTGACTTTCGTAATTAAATAAAACAACAATTACTCCACTAGGCTTATGCCTCAATGCTGTCAGTTCGGTTTATATTTATGAAACTTTTACTTCCTAACGCCAATTGTGCCCTAGTCTCACTTACACTGTTAATATTTTAACGAAACGTTTGTTAGTCCTGTGTGAATAGCGTCCCCGGAACGATCGGGCTTTGCTCGGCTCTCTTCGGCTCGTTTTACTGTGCCACATTTGGCGTGCTGATTGGGTATCTCTAACTTATATGAGATCTATGCTGGTTGCCCGTTAAAAGTGTCGAACGAACGGTCTCAACGTACGGCGGGAGTAAAACAATTGCTGCGCGCTGCGCTATCTCCCCGCCCCGCGCGCCCCGCGCCGCGTGCTACCACCCACCGTTGCTTGCAGTTCGTTGCAATAAATTATATTTACTTTTTGACAAACTTCCGGTAAAAAAATCCTATTTTTTATTTAGTGCAAATGTAGTGTCTTTAGATAAGTACTGTTCTTAAAATTTTCACGTGTCTCTTAATTTCCCTTTCCAATTTAAAATAACAAAATAATCAAAAATACATGTTCCATAATTTGCCCAGGCGTGCAAATTTAACTGAATGTTTATAATGCTTTAAAAAGCTTAACTTGAAGTCGCACCAACCGACTGACTTATCCTCGAGCCGCAATCGAAAAAAAATTTTTTTAAAGGGTGTCATACATCGCACATCTTTTTAATTAAGATACACTATGCACCAAGCTGTTCTCTATACACTACTAAGCTTGAACCCAATAGCTTTTAACTTACTCCAAAATTACAGCACTTTATAGTTTACACCTAAAATTTAACAGTCTTCCGTATATAACAGAAACGGTGCAACTCGGGGGAAACAATCTAGTTGCGCCCTCTAACGAATCCAAAAAGAACCACGACTACACGACTTACTTCCATACTTTTTTTTAATTAGACCATACTAAACGGTAAATGTTATATTTTATTTATAAATATAGAAAACTTCACTTAATAACACTTTCAAGGTACTTAAAAACTATGAAAACAGAAGGTACCAAAAATGTAAATTTAAGTCGGCGCGACATATTGCAAATATTCTATGCAGTTACTACTAACTTCAACAAAACATGCCTATTAGTTTAAATTAATTGACAAAATAACTTAAAAAACAAAGATGGAAACGATGGACTAAACTTTCCAGTTTTGTATGAAAATCGCATTGGTGCTCAAAACTTCTGGCCAAGGCTGTATATAGTCTCTGTACATACCTACAGAGCCAAAGTAAGGGAAACACGAGCGCCAGCGAGCGCCATTTTATCTCTATGGGGAAACAGGGCTTTGCCCAGCAATGGGGCATCCTCCTTGTGCTTTTAGTTTGTGCCTATTGAGTAACAGATGACATATAATAATTTTTTTGTCGTTCTTAGTGGTTTGATCGAGTTTGTTTGCTTCCCAAGTAACATTTTAGGCTAATAGGCATTCAATACGGTTGTAACAGTTAACAGTATACGGGTGTTTGGTAACCGGATGCAAAGCCGAAAGTAGGAGATAGCCTAGGTCATGTAGAACATTTTTAGCCATACTTGTCTTAGACAAATATTATTAGTTTTTTTTTAATTTAAATTTAAAAATTTGTCGGAGAAAACTGCAAAACTTCAGACTAAATCGATAATTAGTACTTTTTTTACTGCAGGTAGATTTTTTTTTGTTTTATTTCGTATTGTGCAATGTCCATCAAACACTAGAAAAGTGATTTCAAACATCTGTGTCTAAAGAAAACAAGTTGACAGCGATTTAAAATTTTAGTTACATGAAAATGTAAACGATTTAAGTGATTTCAAAGTACGAAAAAAAAAACTAAAATAGCCACGAATTTTCAAACTATTTTAAAAACATGCTTGGCTTTTACCCTTTTATTTAAGCTATCAAACACGACTGTAGCTACTGTATCCTTGAAAATAAGCCACCTAAACCAACTGGGTAGCTAAAATGTTTCACTCTACTTGTGATACTTGTGGTAGTTGTGGTGACGAATCTCATTATGATTTTACAATAAAACATTGGTTCTGAATACTAAGTTGGCGTTGACTTGACATTTGACTTGTTTTAAAAGGGTTAAGTGTACTGGACAAAACTACCACATGCAATTTTAACAAACAAAGGCTTGCGGCGGTGAGAGACAAAAGGGACTGATAGCGGCAGGCGGCGGGCGATAAGACAATCATGTCTCAAGCCATTTTATCTTTGAAAATAGGCTACCTGTACTAATAAGAGGGAATGTTTAGGGTAAATTAAAACAAAAGCATAAAAGATAAGTTATTTATTTTTACGATCAACACATTAAAATTACACATCATCGCTCGTTTTCAAAATGTGACCCGCCGTTTCGAATACAAGCACGAGCCCGTCTTCTTACTTCTGTGGTGGTTGTTCCGAATATCATTTCTTCCCTCATCCTTTCGAACGCCGCTTCTATCCTCTCCCTCAGCTCTTCTACGGTATTAATGACCTCTTGTGTGTAACTAGCTCCTTAGCTCGGCCCCAAACGAAAAAATCCAATGGTGTCAAATCAGGTGACCGAGCGGGCCAAGGGATTCGTCCGCCTCTGCCGATCCAACCGTCCGAGAAACAGTTATCCAGATGCTCCCTTACAGCCAGAGAGTAATGGGCGGGACAACCGTCGTGTTGAAATGTCACTGCACCGGGCAGCTGGTCTTCGTCGATAAGCCTGGGCAAATCGTTTTGTAAAAATTCCAAATAATTTGCCCCATTTAAATTATTTGGCAAAAAATGTGGCCCAATAAGGACTCTGCCGATGATTCCAGCCCACACATTGACGGAAAACCTTCTTTGGTAGGACACTTGCTTTTTCCAATGTGGATTGTTGTTTTTGTCAGCCCATTGGTGTAGGTTAGTCCAGTACACTTAACCCTTTTAAAACAAGTCAAATGTCAAGTCAACGCCAACTTAGTATTCAGAACCAATGTTTTATTGTAAAATCATAATGAGATTCGTCACCACAACTACCACAAGTATCACAAGTAGAGTGAAACATTTTAGCTACCCAGTTGGTTTAGGTGGCTTATTTTCAAGGATACAGTAGCTACAGTCGTGTTTGATAGCTTAAATAAAAGGGTAAAAGCCAAGCATGTTTTTAAAATGGTTTGAAAATTCGTGGCTATTTTAGTTTTTTTTTTATCGTACTTTGAAATCACTTAAATCGTTTACATTTTCATGTAACTAAAATTTTAAATCGCTGTCAACTTGTTTTCTTTAGACACAGATGTTTGAAATCACTTTTCTAGTGTTTGATAGACATTGCACAATACGAAATAAAACAAAAAAAAATCTACCTGCAGTAAAAAAAGTACTAATTATCGATTTAGTCTGAAGTTTTGCAGTTTTCTCCGACAAATCTTAAAATTTAAATTAAAAAAAAACTAATAACATTTGTCTAAGACCAGTATGGCTAAAAATGTTCTACATGACCTAGACTATCTCCTACTTTCGGCTTTGCATCCGGTTACCAAACACCCTGTATACAGTACGTATGAAGACACGCTAGTTCTTAGGGCCCTGGTAAAGGGTTAACCGATAATGTTCAAAATAATTTTCGTGGAAAGAATATTCAAAGGTGTCTTGAATTTTTCCATAATTTATAGACTTACGTTTCATAAGTTACAGGGGGGGGACACAATTTTTTAGATTTTCGGAGCGATTGTTTCTGAAATCATCCACTTAATTAAAAAATGTTAAAAGAAACCTCAATGTTATTTTTGATGACTTATCGATTGATGTACATCATGTTGATATTTGGCAAAAAAAAAATTCACAATCTGTTACATACATATGGAGTGCCCCCCCCCCCCCCCCCCTAAAAATATTTTTTTTGCAATTTTACTACAAAACTAAGGAGCGGCACACAAAATACACCTTATGTTAAAATTTTATGAAGGTACGTCTTATAGTTCCCGAGTAAAATGGCTGGGACATACGGACGGGCGAACAGACGGACACTTTGATTATTAAACCAACCGGATGTGAGACGCGCTCTCATTTCTATCGGAAAAAGTCTGCCGTTTTTTGCGGGGGAGGGGAACGTCAAATGTATGCGAAACGTCAAAATAGCCACGTCAAATAAACGTCAGTCCATACAACGAATATGACCACTGGTCATATTCATTCGGCAGAGGGGAACGCCTGTCAAAGGCTACTCCGATTGGTTTAAAGCTCTAAGGACGGACATGACGAAACTATACCTAAGGGTTTTTGCCATTTTGGCTACGGAACCCTAAAAAGGCCTTTCCGAGCTAGGAAGGTGAAAATAAATATACACAATTTGTTTTAAACCGCACGTATTTAATCTAATCGACTTAGTTGTTTTCGTTCCGTTTTGCGTTGGAAGCGTACTGGTTCCATCCTCTCTGTACTTTTTGCTTGTAATCGGCCTTTTCAAGCGGTCTCAGGTGCGCGGCGGCCACGCGATCCCTGTAACAATTTAACACTTAATATCTCAAAGCAAGGATTTATAGACGGAGAGCTGGCCACGTCAGATATGACACAATAATGAGAGCAACGAAACCCCTCTAGTTAGTTTGCTATACTATGCTTATTTTTAGATCCGGACATCTGGCAGCCGTAAAGTGGTGGAGGTCAAAGAATGCAAATAACTTGAAGAAAAAAAATGCTACATTTCTGGATTAGATCCAATATTATGAAAAATTATGTAATTAATTAGATTGTATCATATCCAAAAGTTTCGATTGGGGGAGGTAGTGCCAAATGATGTATAATGTAATTTTTGGTTACTCGCCTACTGTTTTTCTTTCCGCAATAATACTCAATGTTTCTTGTTCTAATGTTAAAATATAGGCCCTATTCTCTATAAATGACACAACTTCAGTAGTTTTTATCTATTTTGGTATCACTTTTTTCTAACTTAAAAACTTTGTTGGTCTGTCACTCTGATCTCCACCCATTAAAAGCTGCCAGATGCCCGGATCTAGCAATAAGGAGGGTTATGCAATCTAACTGGACTGGTTACAAATCTCTCATTATTGTGTCATATCTGACGTGGCCAGCTCTTAGACCATTAACTAGAGACCGCATACGCGACACACCTTAAAGGACAGAACATATAATAGGCAACGCGACTGATTTTAAAACACGTTTCAAGATGGCTGATAGCATACTGTAACTAACCTACATAATTTAGCCGGTTTCATAGTTACCCTTCAAAGAAAGTTCGTTTCTATTGTACTTCGGGCCTTTTGGAAGTATCCTTTGGGAATCACAAGGGTGAGTCTATGATAAGGACCAACGATAATACCGCCTTCTCTGTCATATCTATGGAAAGTGTAATAAGACCATCTCGTTCAATCTTGGTATTGTTATTTCCGTGTCAGATCTATGGGTAGTATGTTGTTTTCTACAAGTTATTTGCATTCATTGACCTCCACTACTTTACAGCTGCCAGATGTCCGGATCTAGAAATAAGTATAGTATAGCAAACTAGCTAGCGGGGTTTCGTTGAATCGTTGCTCCCATTATTGTGGCATATCTGGCGTGGCTAGCTCTCCGTCGATGATAGCCTATCAGTAAGCCATCTGATTTTCAATCCGGAGGTCTCGGCTTCAAACCCCGGCTCGTACCCTTTCGTACCAGTTGTGAAAATTATATCACGTGTACGAAATATCATTTCATATTTACCAGTCGTTTTTCGGTGAAGGAAAACATCGTGAGGAATCCATATCTAATTCCAATAAGGCCTACTCTCCCTCCGAGTTGGAAGGTCAGACGACAATACGGCTTTCGTAAAAATAAGTGCCTACGCCAATTGATGGGATCATATTGCTAAGCGGACCCCAGGTATACTTGAGCCACGGCAAAAAACCACAAAATACAGACAAAATATTAATAAGATGAGGATTGAAAATTGTGTGAGTTCAAGTCAGTGAACAACATTGTTTATAATTGAATGCAAATGTTGCTTTAGTTAGTTAGTTTTTCTTCAAAAACATGTTTTATTACTCAACGATCGCTCTTAGATATTGTACCTGTAAAATTCTGCGCTTACTTGTAAAACATGCTGTGTATACTTGCTTTTGGATATCGTGCTAGTTATAACACGTTTAACGCCTATTATACTATTAGAGTTTGTATGATATCTGTTAAGTGTACCTAATAAAATAAAATAAAATAAAATAAAATAATTATTATATTTTATTTGATCATTTATGTAACGATAGATAAATGTAAAGCAAAAATATAAAAGGTCGGAGTCTATGGGTTGAGCTCATCTTGGTCGCAGCTCGTTGAGATTAATTATTTGTCTTTTGTTCATTTTCGTGGTTCAGTGTGTAATATAGATAGCTTATTGTGCGGTGATCTAACGAACAAGTGTGCGGATAATGAAGAATTAATCTTAAAAGGCGTGTAGCCATTGATTGGTTCAGAACAACCTGTAGCCTCCTCGAGCCTTTTGTAGGGAGCTATCACTCTACAAATAGCAACTAACAAGGCTTATGCCACTTCTACCGAACAACGTTGCCTAAAACTTATTTGATTAAACAATAGTTATTTGTTATACAAGTGGTGAAAGTTGTATTTTACGTGCGAGTGTTATTTGAAACACGAGCTAGCGAAAGGATTCTATTATTGACCACGAGCGAAGCGAGTGGTTCAAAAATAGAATCCTGAGCGTAGCGAGTGCTTTAATACACGAGACGTAAAATAACTTTCACACGTGTATAACACAAAACTTTTCACCTCACTACAGCGAGGAAAATAAGAAAAAGGGTGCATTTTGCTCGGTTTCCCGTAATTCCTCAGGTGTTTAATACTTCTTCATCACTCGAATCACTAATTTTTAACAAAACAATCTAGAAAAACATGCGAATATTTAACGTTGATATGATGGATGAATTGAAATGAAAAGTTTTGACGTAAAAGGTTTTATTAAATGTCAGATGCGTTTTGTTCGTACGTAGACTTATTCGGCTGTCAGAACAATTTATCCGTTTTTACAAAAAGAATGAAGATTAATGTTGAATGCTGATATTTATGAATTAAAATAAAGTTGTAAGACTGTATTAAGTGTTTTTACTCGATGCAATTCATTAATTGCGATGTTAAAAATTCTGCACTTTTAACGTTTTACGTTTTGTTAGCTGTCAAATGTCACTTAAGCCACTTGTCACTTATGTCAAAACTCTTTCACCACATGTGGATAAAAAGCGATTTTCACAATAGATATTAAACAAACAAAAAGGGCTTTCCGAGCTAGTGAGGTGAAAAATACTTATCGATTGAAGACATTGTACCATGCATCGTACCTAAAGATTGAATCTTACAAGCTCTTATTTCCCGCCTTTTTATACTTGACATTGGCTACAGGCAATACCGCCTAAAGTCCATAAGAAGAAAAAAAATATATAAAAGAGGAAATCGATTATTGAGGAAAATCTTATTAGAAATTATATTTTTCATGTGTTACTTCGTTGAATCAGAGACTATAGAGATATAGACGGCCACAGCCTAAGAAATTTTTAAAGCTCAAGTCAATTGCGCCCTCTGTCCGAAAGCCTCCTAAAGATACCCAAAATGTAAGAGGAAATGTCACCTGCACTGCTACTCCACCTAGTAGCTATAGCTACTAGGTGGACATACACATTTCCTCTTACATTTTAGGTATCTTTAGGAGATGTTTGTTTACATAATAAGACAAGTAAGGATGAATACGGTATAATGTTTCAAAATATTGTATTTAATTAATTATTATAACCCGCTCAACTTATTCGTATTCTCTTCATTACATTTGCCCCTACTTTATAATACAGCCTTGGCCAGAAGTGTTGAGAATAGATGTTTTTTGTTTACAATTTTGATGTTAAGCATTATTTCCCTATCCTAACAATGTACGGTAACGGTAAATGTTATATTTTATTTATAAATATAGAAAACTTCACTTAATAACACTTTCAAGGTACTTAAAAAATATGAAAACAGAAGGTACCAAAAATGTAAATTTAAGTCGGTGCGACATATTGCAAATATTCTATGCAGTTACTACTACCTTCAACAAAACATGCCTATTAGTTTAAATTAATTGACAAAATAACTTGAACAAAGATGGAAACGATGGACTAAACTTTCCAGTTTTGTATGAAAATCGCATTGGTGCTCAACACTTCTGGCCAAGGCTGTATATGACCGTCATGTCATATCACATTTAAATTTTTTCGTAGTTGAAATGAAATATGTTAGGTACATGTGAATGAATTTTAAAAAGGTTATAATTTAAAGACGACATCGCGCTCATGAGAACGCGAAGCCGTGCACAAAAATAAGTGAAACTAATGATGATGATTATATCTTATGATGTCCCTATAGGGAACTCCTCAATTTGGACAAACCATGTTAGCAAAATCTACAAGTAAATCTTACGGAAATATGTCGTTCGCTAGTTCACGGATGGAACAGCGCCATCTAGCAGGAAATTGTGACAACGCTTTCCATACAACGACGCCGAAAGAGAAGTCATAGTGCCCCTTGTATACAAAAAGAAACCGCAAATCGGTGTAGAGTTTAGCCGTTTGGTACACACATACTAGAGGTCAAAACAAAATTTTTCATCCGCAGTTCTTAAAAAAAATTCCCTTATTCTTTTTTTTTTGTATGGGAAAATTTTTTTTTTCAAAAACCTATCGTGTGTGGTATCATATGAAAGGGCTAATAGAGGCGGTTCTAATAATATACCACATCATTATATTTCAGCCATTTTTTTTTTAATTAAAACAAAAATAATTTTCAAAACATACCAAGTTTGGGCTCCCCCAGATACGATATGGCTGGTTTTTTTTTGGTATTGTATATCAAAAATGATACTAGATAGGCTCATTTCTAACCCCAAGAAAGCAATTTTGAAAATAATTTCATTTAGTTTTTTTATTTTTATTTTCAATATTATCAAGTAACGCAGTACAAAATGTACTGGAGTAGGACTTATACAGAAGGGGGGGGGGGGGGGGCAACAGGGGTATCCCCCCTCTCCCCGACACGGACGTTTTGCATACTACGGGAGCCATAGTATATTTAGGTGCAGCCCACAAGATTTTTTGTGAAGATTTTTTTTCGTAATATTTCATCAAAATAAAAGTTATCTATTGGTGTAATGACTTATATTTTATTTGTAACACATATAGGCACCCATACGTAATAATCTGCTAATGAAATTCCATAATTAAAACCAAAAATCTTTGTAATTTACTAATAAAATTTGTGAGGGTGGGGAGGGGAGGGGGGACCACAAAATTTCTGGGATCCATACAATATATATATCAGAAGTCAGAATGAGGTCCGCAATTTTTGCAAACGGGACTCCACTGAGAGTCCGGTCTATAAGGGTCACCACATACCGGTTTTCCTCGCGGAATTACCGGAAGTAGCGGAAATTCATAGACAAAATGCTTAATTTGTCTATGGTAGCGGAAATTTGTCTATGGCTTCCATACAAAAAATCTGCTACCATAGACAAATTTCCGCTACCATAGACAAATTTCCGCTACTTCCGGTAATTCCGCGAGGAAAACCGCTAGGTGTGTGGCGACCCTAATACTCGTAGAAAAAGTATTGTATACAATAGTGACATAATTAAGCTTTTCAATCTCGTACCTTAAGTATCAAGGGCGGTAAACAAGAATTTACGCACAAGTGTGAATTGAAGCCCGATGCCGAAGGCGAGGGCTTAATTCACACGAGTTCGTAATTCGTGTACCGCCCCTGGTACACACAATGTTTTTCATCACACTTGTGAGAAAAAAAAAATTCTGCCTAATTTCGTACTTCTATTGAGTAAACACGCGTGGCAGTTTAGTGTAGGTACAGTATCGTGACCGCGCCCGCCGCGCTCCGGGCTCCGGCACCGGGCTTGCGGGGCGCGGCAGCCTGGGCGGGGCGCGGGCGACACGGGCGAACGAGGCGGGCTGTAAATATTTACAGCCCGCCCCGCCAGCATTTATGTGACTAACACATCATCTGACTTCTTTAGGTGCGACTTCCAGTGGCAGCGCGTCCATAGAACACGATTCCCGTCGGCTTCCCTATCTTTTAGGCCCCTGAGCAGTGATGATGAAAATTTAAGCCAAATTAAGCTCCGATTTGCCTAAGAATTTTTTTGACACACGGTTGCTGGGTTTACCGCGGTAAGCCACGCCGTAACACTTGATCCGCCATTGCAGTCCCTTATGGCTCCTCTACATGATGGGCCATCATAGAGACGCAGCTATGCGTTAGAGGGAGCTAACGATATTGCGATTTCGTTCCGTTGTATAGCTGCGTCCCTATGATGGCCCATCATGTAGAGCGAGCCTTAGGTTCTACGGGGCTTTCAATTGTCCTCGTGCATGCATATTGATGTGGCTACGGTATTGTACTTACGTTGTGCATCGAGGTGGGTAAGTGAAATAATGCATTCCATTTCATTTCATAACAACGGCCGGACATCACACTAGCAAATAAAACGAACTCTAAGCGATATACGAGCAATGACGCGTAGTTTCAGCTCTGTATCTCTTGGACTGTAATCCATGAGGTAACCGGGATCGAATGCTCGAGTTCTAAAGTGTTGGGGAAGGGAACCGCCCTGTGCATCCCGAACTGACCCATCTTTGACTTCGTTTCTAAGGGCTCCTCTACATGATGGGCCATCATAGGGACGCAGCTATGCGTTAGAGGGAGCTAACGATATCGCGATCTCGTTCCGTCGTATAGCTGCGTCCCTATGATGGCCCATCATGTAGAGCCAGCCTAAAACAGCCTGGCTTGCTTGCTTGAAAAAATAAGTCATGCTTAGTTTCATGCCAGTCACTCCAGTCAGAATACTTATCGTGTCAGAAGTGTAGGATTAGAATCGGTATAGTTTTTGTGTCTCTCTGATGTTGATGTTCAAAAGTGCATTGTAATGTGCGTAAATAAAGGTAACCGCGATCTTTCACTGGATGGCAGCACTGTGCTGAGAGGTCTTTTTGACAGCAGCTGTCAAAATCCACCAATAAAAAAATATATGATTAAACGAAAGATAATCGTTTGTGGTCAAGATGGCGGCGACGTATTTTTAGAGTAGTTCTTTGTTTTTTGCTCATTTACGTAGTTCAGTGTGTAATATTGATAGCTTATTGTGCGGTGATCTAACGAACAAGTGGCAGCTAATGAAGAATTAGTCTCAAAACGCGCGTAACCACTCTTTAGTCGAACGAACGGTTATCCGGGGTCTCGGCCGCCCACGTGTTTGTAGGGAGGCTATCACCTTACAATCAGCAAGGCTTTTACCGAACAACGTTGCCTATATTTTATTGTACCTAATAAAAAAGTGTGAAACGTCGTCATTGGCAGAATTCCCATTGCTATGACAAACGGGGAAAGCCATTAAATTAAAAAAAAAATATGATTAAACATAATTGGTGGATTTTGACAGCTGACCCTCATTGAAGAAGTCAATTAAGTTACCTATATTAATAGCTAGGTGTTAGTATACATTTCTAACAAAAAGACAGCCCGAAGCCGCAACTACTAGCCATATCACTTAGCTCGTCTCGAATAGCGACTCCTCAAGCATTTTCTCTTAGACCAAGGCTGTAGGCCACAGACCATACACTGAACTAGATGCAGCAAATGAGCATATTTCACACGTCTTTTTACGCCTCAAAAAGGGTTATTAATTTGCCCGCTATTATGCGTGTGTCTGTGTAACTGTCTGTTAAATACGGCTTTTTTATATGAAAGCAGGTTTTCTAGCGAGTGATCTTAAACATGTTTTGTCAAAATCGGTTAAGCCGTTTCGGGATTTAGTAGTGCCCTCGAAAAGATGCCATGTATATCTAAGTACAAAAGAAAAAGACTTTTCCCTTTGAACGCCAAGAGCCACTAAAGTGGTCGTGTGCTGTCTTGCCCACCACGCCAACGACCACTAAGTCGCGGTCAAAGCAATTTTAGGATTAAATTCATTTCTCACTAGTTGTGATTTTGGGGTCATTTTGATGCGAGAGAGAAAGCGTTCAAAAGGTTAACGGGTTTGCATAGGACGTGCAGATACGTACTTCTCGCCCTTAGCTAAACAGACGCGACCTGCTTGTTAAGACGATATTAGCGTTTCAAAATTATTCTGAAAATCTGAGCCACTTAGCCACTTAAGTCTGACTGTACGCTAAAATCAATCCGCTCGAATTTCATAATGTTTTTGTAGGCATGTTGAAAATACCTACTTACGAAGTCTAGTCTAATCTATAGTCTGTGCCTATAGCCATTAGTTCACAAAGGGAGCTTATGCTGCGTGTAACGTATCTTTTGTGCTTTAATGTCGCTTAAAATACTTAAACACAATTCAGTGTCTGTAGCTTTTCAACCGACTTCAAGATTTCGAAGGAGGATGTTTTCATTCATCGGGATCTTTGTTTTTTGTTGCAATTTGTTTATATGTATGTTCACCCATTATTCGAAGACAGCTGAACCGATTTGGAAAATTCTTTTTTTCTTTGAAAGAATATACTTCACAGTTGGTCCCATTGTCACCAGGTCCAGGTCAGATGGGATCCTGGAGAAATCGAGGGAACTCTTCAACTATTATAGGCAAATTTACGCTAACTCCTCATAGGTCTTGGCCATGTGTGTGATGTCGAGTTCACGTCGTTTTTGACCCAGTACCGCGTCGGCCTCCCATAGGCCTCCATGTAAAACTTACGCGAACTCCTCATAGATCTTGTCCGTGTGTATGATGTCGAAGTTCAAGTCGTTTTTGACTCAGTACGGCGTCGGCCTCCCATAGGCCTCCGTGTAAAACTTACGCGAACTCCTCATAGATCTTGTCCGTGTGTATGGCGTCACATTTTACCGTCGTTGACTCAGTACTGCGTCGGCCTCCCGTAGGCCTCCATGTAAAACTTACGCGAACTCCTCATAGATCTTGTCCGTGTTGAGGCGTCACATTTACCGTCGTTGACTCAGTACTGCGTCGGCCTCCCATAGGCCTCCATGTAAAACTTACGCTAACTCCTCATAGGTCTTGTCCGTGTGTGTGATATCGAAGTTCACGTAGTTTTTGACTCAGTACCGCGTCGGCCTCCTGTAGGCCTCTATTTAAAACTTACGCAAACTCCTCATAGGTCTTGGCTGTGTATATGGCGTCACATTTAACGTCGTTGACCTGCCAGTAATGCTTGTCGGCCTCCACGCAGCCTCGGAGCTGGCCTTCCATGGCAGCGAAGTCTTCGACGCCCAAAGGTTTGTCCATCCTGTAAAATAAATTATTAATAGACGCATAAATTAATAGACTTGCGACTTGCGTATTCGCACTCGCGTCGGCGCTCGTGTAAGGCTGGCTCTACATAATGGGCCATCATAGGGACGCAGCTATACGACGGAACGAGATCGCAATATCGTTAGCTCCCTCTAACGCATAGCTGTGTCTCTATGATGGCCCATCATGTAGAGGAGCCATAATAGTTCGATGAATCATTGGCGTGCGAGTGCCAACCACATGTGCGTCTTCGTTCACATATTTGGCAAAATTGTATGCAAAAATGAGTAGGTAAATAAGTCGTCGATTGTGTAACAAGGGAGCAAAATGCAATATTTACGGCGAAGGCGTGCATTGAATCCCAAATGAAGCGATGGAGTTTATAATAGAATCTCGAGTGTAATAACGAGGGATTCTAAAGTAGACTCCTGAGCGTTGTGAGGGGTTCAAGTGTTAAAGCTCAAGGTGAAAATACTTTTGCTCCTATGTGACACAATACTGCTTTTCACGCCATCTTAGAGGAATAGTTGAATTATATTTATTGTAACTTTATGTGTCATTTATGTGTTTAGTGTGCTTTCCGATTAAAATGAATCGATTTATTCAATAAATACATTTGTTTTTAATGACGAACTGGCTGAAAAATAAATTAATGTCCTAGAACAGAAAAGTGCCACTTTGTTCCCTCCTAGCAGTGAAGAAAAAGCCCGTATACGAGAAGGTGGTGTGAAAAAGACCTTGTCTATGATTCCTTTGACTCGCGTCAAATACTACTCCCAGACACGAGTGACGAGGCGAATAGGGAATTATACGCAAAACTCTGCGTAGGGGGCGGCCCTACCACAAAAGGAGGGCCTACCGCGAAACACGAAAATAAAAGTTTCGTTACCTGGTTCTCTGTCACTCTTCCATATTAGAGCGATAGAGAGGCAGATGTCAAAATTTCGATTCTCTCGTTTCACGATAGGCCCTCTGTAAACAAACCGCCTTGGTGCACAAATGACATATTTATTCGTTATAAATTATCTATGTAAACTTGTAAAATAACTGTTTAAGGCCTAGTATGTATTAAGAACTCTATGGTTTACCGGTGTGCTAGTGCTGCACTCTGGTGGCAGAACATTGCAGTAATATCCCCTATTGGGAGGCGAATGCTGATGCGCGTGTGTAAACAATCCGCTCGCTTTTGCCTCGTGATTCGGCTCGCCACTTGTTTTAAATGCGGCTTGTTTTTTTTTGTGTTTAAATGCGGCTTAACATATAATAAATAAAAGATACTTACTTAAATCTTTTTGAAACGTTCTTGGACGCACACATGTATTAGCCAGGTACAGTCAACTCCAAAAATATGTATACCATTTTGAACCTTATTACAATGGAGTAAGGTGCAAAGTAGACATATATTTGGCATTGATTGTTCTCTACCCCTTTGAGCTTATTGGAAATGTGCTCGGAAATATCCAGAAAACTTTACAGGTAATATAAAATTGTATTTTTTTTACGAAAGTTTGAGAATTTTATAAAATGTTATTTGTGGAAATTTTCTTAATTTTGAAATGTGGCACATCAATGCCTACTTTGTGCCTGATATAATCATCCCTCAGGTTATACGACCCATAATGGCTAATCAATAACTGCCGACGTAAGATAACATTAATCGCCGATATAAAGTAGACATTCATCTCTTTCTATAACGTACAGTCGCGGTATAAAATATATCGGAGCGGTCACGGTACTCAAAAATATCTGAACAAGCACCTTATCGCCTTGGTAATAAAGACATTGTTCAGATATTTATGACCACTTTGGCCGTTCCGATATATCAGATGGCGACTGTACCAAGTTGTGTCCCCTTTTATCACGTACAGTCGCCATCAAATATATCGGAGCGGCCAGGGTACTCAAAAATATCTGAACATGCACTTTATCGCCTTGACAATAGAGGCGTTGTTCAGATATTTGTGACCCCCTTGGCCGCTCCGATATATATGATGGCGACTGTACTAGCTAGGTATAGGTAGGGTGGGATGTGTAAAATGAAAAATGAGCACTATATTTGTGACCACCTCGGCCGCTTCCATCCGATATCTGATGGCGATTGTATTTATATCTTCATATATATGATATAAAATCCTTCCTTACCTTACGCAGTTATTCTACTTAAGTTTCTCGTTGATTAAACCACTTTTAAATATGACAGAATAACGATTTAATAAATATATAATTAAACACTAAATATCTATGAGTAGATGACCCCGATCCAATCTTGACATTGACGATATTGATTTAAATAATTCAGTGACCATAGCAACGGTTGCTGAGGCCACAGACTTAAAATAAGAACTTCATGGCAACTTCAGGTGACCTGATTCGGTAAACGTATCCGGCGACCTGACATGCAAGAGAACTTTTGCAGTTATTTAAACTGCCAGCGAAATCCATTGAAATGACGTATGACAACCAGTAACAACCCTATAATAGTACTTCAATGAATTTTCCTCGCAGTTTACGATGTATGGTTATTACGTACTTTGGTTTAAGCTTAGACTATTCAACTTGCGGGGGAGGTACGTCAAATGTATGCGAAACGTCAAAATAGCTACGTCAGATAATCGTCAGCTCATACAATGTGTATGACCACTGGTCATATATTTTCGGCAGAGGGGAACTCCTGACAATGGCCTATCCGGTTGGTTAAAAGCTCTAAGGGTTTTAGTCTGAGACTTTGCTATTCCTTTTTCTAACTCAAATTTTTTCCTGGCCTGTCACTCTGACCTCCGATGAATAGTAGCCAGATGCCCAGATCTAGCAAGGCTACCTAAATAGAGGCTCGTGGCTCTCATTAATATGCTATTTACCAGGGTCAGCTCTCAGTCTATATACACGTGCTAAATTAAAATGGCGCGAGCCGGCGCGCGCAGCACCTTAAAAATTCCAATCGACGATATTGCGGGGACAACTATTTCATAAGATCGTATAATTGGAATCCCACCATCACCTCAGGCGCGTTAGGGCGCCATCTCTCGGGCGGTTCGAACGCTAGCGTATTTTAATATGCTAAAAGGGTAGATCTAGAATCTAGATTGAAATTCCACAATCAATTAGTATTTAGCTTAATGTGGCCGAGATATTGAAGAGATGAGATGCATAGTAATTGGAATAGTAGATATATATCTAGCTAACCAAGGAGTGGATGGCGATGGCGTCCTCAATCGTACTTAGACCTACATACCATCGAAAGACATTTCACTAATATAGGCCTATATGTAAGGTTTACTTCCGAGAAACTTCTGGCCGAAGGGCGTTGTGTTTCGGCGGTTCTGGGCAATCTGCCGAATCCTGCACCAGATCAGACGACGCAACGGAGCCACGAAGTTACATCCCCTAGATCGAACTAGTATTAAGTTATTTTTTATATGTTTATTTTGAAGTTCGCAGTGCCTGGTTTTAATGCTGTTGTGTGTGGCATTAAGTATTTAATTTAAGTATTAACCGCCTTACAGCTAAAGTTCGAACGAGCGACTGTAGCGAAGCAAAGTTTTTACGGAAAACTTTATTACCCGGACACAACGATACTATCAGCTGGCTACAGGAATGTACCTACGTTTCGATGGCTTTTTGATGATGTGATAACTTTATTAACGTTTTTTCTATTTATATGACCAAGATCGATCATGTGGAGCTATAAGGTGCAGAATCTTCATAAGGGTCTTGTTACATTGGTAAACATACTTATTTGTAATAATTAGATCGCTAGTTCCCAGTTCGCAGTGGACTACTGACTGAAATTCACTAATTTTACTTGGTGCTCGCGTAGTTAGAAAACCAAAATGAATTAAGCAGTGGCAGAAATAGTGCCGTCCACCCGACTTTAAATTAAATACAGTTTTTTCACTAACTAGCCATATTGTGAGAGGTGATTAGATAGGTCATACTAAACAATTTTTTTTATGGAACCAATACTGTAATCCCAAAAAAAATAGGCGTCCCCATAGAAAACGTCGCTGGCTGATCGGCCGAAATGTACATTTGTACTTTCGGAGTTGGTCCTATAGAAAAAATTGTTCAGGATGGCCTGCCAAAGTACCTCGCACAATATGGCTAGTTATTGAAAAAACAACTACAGCAGTATTTTTGATTGAATACAGTAATCTGACAGCTCTTGCCATACAAGCTTGTTTACAATATATGGCTGAACCTTTCAGATCTGATCTCGATTAAAAATAATTAACCGACTTCAAAAAAGGAGGAGGTTCGCAATTCGACACATTTTTTTTTATCATCATAATTTTTTTTGCATGTATGTTACTCGATATCTCCGTGAATCGTGAACCGATTTTCAAATTTTTTTTTTATCGAACGGGTATAACCCCTAGATGGTCCCATTGTCACCAAGTCGGGGTCTGATGATGGGATCCTGGAGAAATCGAGGGAACTCTTCAACTATTATAGGCACACCTATAGTGATTTCACTATTTTTTACAGCAACTCGGCCACTTCCTCCTGGAATAGCGGATCCTAAGTGAAGTCGGTTCTTTTTTTGTTTAAAATAATTTACATCTGCGGGCGGCCTGCGGATATCGCGGAATCCTCTTACGCCCTTACGTCCATTCCCGTCGCTTACCGAAAGTTTGCGAGTCTGCCCAAGGTCACAGACATTATCTAAAGATAATATATGCACTGTCGGATCTGTCTGGACAGGTACGCCCAGCGGGCAGATCTGTTAATGTACCATCGGGTTCAGAATTGCATCAGCAATTTATGAACGAATCATTGATAAATTGGCCATGCAATTCTGAGCCCGATAGTACCTCTGGTGCTATTCAAATCTGTCCACAGACACGTCCATACCCTATTTCCACCATACATCGATATCTGCCCGTCGGGCATATCCACCAGACAGATCCGGTAGTGCGTGTATCCCAGGCTAAAGACGTAACACCAGTGCCCATCTTTCCATTCAGACATAGATTTTTTTATATCACGACGGTGGGATAGAAGCCTACGACCACCCTGATGGCAAGCAGCTATCGTAGCCTATGGACGCCTGCAATTCCAGAGACTCATTATAAAAAAAATCTTTTTCATTCGTTATCCAGAAAAATAAAAAGTCGAGAATAACCTCCACCTTTGGGTTTTCAACCTTAGAGGATTAAACCAACCGGAGTGGCCATGTCATTTTCTATACAAAAAAGTCTGTCATTTTCTATACAAAAAGGACTGCCGATTTTTGCGGGGAGGGGAACGTCAAATGTATACGTACCTAACCTTAAAATAGCCACGACAGATAAACGTCAGTCCATAAAATAAGTATGACCGCTGGTCATATATCTTCGGCGGAACGCCTCGCCTGTTAGTGGCCGCTCCAGTTAGTTGAATCCTCTAAGTTTTCAACCGACTTCAAGATATCGAAGGAGGAGCTAGTAGACGGAGAGCTAGCCATGGCAGATCGGGCAGATATGACACCATAATGAGAGCAATGAAACCCCTCTCCTCTAGTCAGTTTACTATACCATAGAGCAACTTATATAGTAGAGCTAGAGCGTAAAGTCAATTGAGTAAAGATACCCAAAATGTAAGAGTAAATGTCATCTGCACTGCTACTCCACCTAGTAACAAATAGCCTAATAGTTAGTACACTAGTAGCTACTAGGTGAGTAGCAGTGCAGGTGACATTTCCTCTTACATCACGTCCAAAGTATAACCGGTTTCCCTTGCGCTTGCGCTGAGGGCAAGATTTTTCCGTCCGATGCTTGGCGTTCAAAAGGTTAAAGCCTTTTTCCAATTACTTTATTCAAATAATTTCCTATTTCAGCCACCCATGATAATACCGCTCGGCCTCGGCAGGCGCTGAGAACCTCAGATCGCCAAGATGGCGTCCTGGTCAGGTGCAATAGCGATTTATTTTCCACTTCTGAATGTTACACCGTGACCGGCCCTGGCGAGACTACTCTAATAGTATTTTATACACTCGTGGCATAATGAACACCTTTCAGTCGAGTGCCGTGCTTAGGCCACGTGACCGCTAAGTGGCCTATATGTGTCTGTTTGTGTATCTGTCTACGGCACCGTAGCGCGAAAACGGATGAACCGATGTATTTACACATGGTGTTTTTTCAATAACTATACTATAGTACCTATCCGCAGAATTAAGTGGCGACTGAGGTCATAAAACTTCTCTTTCACACTTGCACCGCCACGGCAAGAGAGAAGGAGACAGCGTTATGTTATGAATTCAGTCGCCACTTAATTCTGCGGATACTATAGCCATATTGTGAGAGGTGATTGGGGAAGGCATACTGAACAACTTTTTATATGACAAAAAAAGTCCCCATAGAAAACGTTCACATGTGATCTGGGGGCCGAAATGTATGAAACAGCCAAATCGCAGTTGGTCCCAGAGTAAAAGTTGTTTAATAAGGCCTACCAAATCACCTGATGGCAGAATATGGCTATTAGTTATTGAAAAATATCCTGTATGTTTTTGTTTACAACCGACTTCAAGATTTCAAAGGAGGATGTTCTCAATTCGTCTGGATTTTTGTTTTTATTTTTGCTCTTTTTTTATGTACGAGTATGTTCACCAAAGACGGCTGGACCGATTTGGATATCAAAGTTATTTTTTTGTTTGAAAGAGTCTTCACAGTTGGTCCCATTGTCACCAGGTCCGGATCTCATGATGGGATCCCGGAGAAATCGGGGAACTCTCAACTATTATCACGCCTATAGTGATTTCACTATTTTTTACAGCAACTCGGCCATTTCCTCTTGGAATAGCGGATCCTAAGTGAAGTCGGTTCATTTTTTGTTTATAATTATTTGATAGCAGGTTTTTCTAGCGAGTAGGTACCTAATCCTATATTTTTTTTATAAAAATTATAAAATTTGGTCCACGACGGCCATGACCGATACAAGACCTGAGAAGCGGCTCGGTGTAATGGCAGTCAGCTTTAATGAGCAGATTCGTCGCAAATGAGCCCGAAGTTTAATTGAATTCTCATTACTGCTTTTAAATTGATTCGCGGTTTATTTTCTTCAATTGTGCGCGGTTCCATTAATTTATAACAAGGCAAAATAAAAGTTTAAAAAGTGTTTGACTATACAGCTACAAGACGGCTACCGAATCAGGTCGCCTGAAAGCGTATGTCTCATTCATTACTAAATAAATACCAGAGTTCGACACATGGTTTTACGCCGTGCGGTTTCAAAACCTATAACGTCAGGTCAAATACGTCAGCCGGACGTGTGCTTGTGCCTTCCGGCCGGGTAATAGTGCTCTCCCTTATGGGAATATAGTTCAGAGCTGGATACGGTTATCTTCTTTTAGTATGTTGTTGGGTACGACACCAGGACCCCAAAACTGCCGAGAGACGGGGACGTCGATGAATGTCTCCCGAGTAATGACGTCATAAATATGGCTGCCGCTTCGTTGCGAAAAGTGTAAATTTCATCCAAACTGTGCATTGCACCTATACGTGTGTAGTATCAAACGAAATAAGATTAAATGTGCTATATTGTTGTAATACATTATATACTACTGTATATTACAGTTTGACAGCTATAAACGAAAACCCAAAATCAGGCTAAAAAATAATTCGGATATTTGCATTTTACAACAAAATTATAAGTTAAACTTTAAAGCAGTGTACTACAATAACAAAACAGTCTAGTTAAGCTATACATTGCTATAAAAATTATTAAAATCTGGTAATAATTGTGGCAGCTATATTAAAAAACATGTCGGCACTGTTAAAATTGTGTGATGTATATGGAACCCTCGGAGCGCGAGTCCAACTTGCACTTGGCCGGTTTTTTTATTTACTTTAATGCCAAGGAACCTTAAATCCTTACAAAATTTATAAAAAACTAGTCAATAATTAGGCCCAAGCTTCTCATAGTATGAGTGCATTGTAGGTAAAATAGTTAGTGTGCTTTAGAGTTGTAAGCACAACTTTTATAGTTCTTATCAAATTTTATAAATTCAAACTGTGTTTTAAAGCTGAATAGTTGGTGTTTTTAATGCTATACAAAACATTAGTGTATTGTATTAACTTTGGCCACAGAATTAACATATACATTTTATTTTCCTAAAAGAATATTTTATTTTGTCAACAACTCCTAAACTATACATTATTTTCACAAATAATGTATGTATGTATTGTAGTAAATTCAATAAGCTTTCGATCGATGCTACACAGATGTGTGTATGTGTCATGGTATAGCTTTAATTTATGTTTTACAAATTTCGGTAGTGGTCACGTTCATGACGTCATTATTTGGACCTCAAACACTATAGAGATATTTTTCCGTCATTTAAGGGCTCCAAATTATTTGACCAACAATATACTCGAAGCTTCTGCGGATATTCTGTAAATTGTGAAAATTGTTATTTTTTCACTCTAAGGAAATAGCTCGGCAGTGCCGACATGTTTTAACATAGCTGCCACAATTATTACCAGATTTTAATATTTTTTATAGCAATGTATAGCTTAAATAGCCTGTTTTGTTATTGTAGTACTCGGCTTTAAAGTTGGACTTATAATTTTGTTGTAAAATGCAAATATCCGAATTATTTTTTAGCCTGATTTTGGGTTTTCGTTTATAGCTGTCAAACTGTAATATACAGTAGTATATAATGTATTACAACAATATAGCACATTTAATCTTCTTTCGTTTGATACTACACACGTATAGGTGCAATGCACAGTTTGGATGAAATTTACACTTTTCGCAACAAAGCGGCAGCCATTTTGATGACGTCATTACACGGGAGACATTCATCGACGTCCCCGTCTCTCGGCAGTTTTGGGGTCCTAGTGTCGTGCCCAACAACATACTAAAAGTTGGTAACCGTATCCAGATCTGAACTATCACTTAGGCCCTCTCCCATAACGGAGGGGACTATAACCGAATCAGGCAACCGTATCGGCTACCAGACGTTTATTATTCTCGTGGCCGTAACAAGGCAACCATACTCCTGAGCGTCAAAGCTACAAGCAAACGTCCAGTAGCCGGCACGACTGCCTGATTCGGTTACCCAAGCGAATGATACACGTATACGTCCAGTTTTGAAACCGTACGGTGGATAACCATATGTGTATTTAGTATGAAACATGCACCTTCAGGTGACCTGATTCGGTTACCATATCCGGCGACCTGCCACAAACCGGACGTTTGCGCTAATATTGAGATATATGGTCTTGTTGTTATGTTTGTTATGTTGGCATTGATGACATTACTTTCTTGATGGAAACGATATACAGCCCCCTACTTTGACTTCTGTTCCTACCTCACTTTTCGGTCGAAGAGGGATATCCGGATATGTATTGGTCCGTGGTGCAAAGTGGCTTTTTTTTAGGTTCAAAGCAAAGTCCGGTTTACATGTCAGGTTGCCGTATACGGTTACCGAATCAGATCGCCTGAAGGTGCATTTCTCATACTAAATACCAGAGCTCTGCAACACACGGTTCGCCACGGTTTCAAAACCTAACGTCAGGTCAAAATATTACCTACGTCAACCGCACGTGTGCGTGTTTCATTCGGTTGGGTGACCGAATCAGGCAACCGTACCTACCAGACGTTTGTTTGGAGCCTTACGTGTACGCTTGACACCTACATGCAGTAGCGATAACGCTCTGGGCGTTTTGTCTGTGCCCCTCGGCTAAGGGTATAATCAAGCGGTTAATTCTAACGGGCCCCTTAACGTAACAAGATTGTCACGGCAAGATTGGAGCGAGATTACAACTGAATATAGATGCTATGTGGCTTTAGCTGAAGCAAGTACTATTTAACCTGGACGGCAATACCAATACTAAATCACGTAACTCGTAAATGTTACATGATGTTTTCTATACAAAATGAAGTGTCGGAAGTGTCGTCTCGGAGACGGTCCGGAAAAAACCGTGCATCATCTTAAAGCGTTTTCGAGTTATCTCAAAAAAGCCTCTCCCATACGACTTTTTGATAATTATTATTTCTTATTCCGTTGAAGGTATGTACGGATAGGTAGGTTAGGGTTATTTTTTTTATGACCCTAAAAACGAATCTGCTCCCAGAGATAGGTAGGTTAGGGTTATTTTTTTTATGACCCTAAAAATGAAACAGCTCCCAGAGATAGGTAGGTTATGGACTATAAAAAATCGGAACTTACAATTTTTGGAAGCCGATATACACCCCTAGTTATCATTATAATCTACGATTAAAGAACTTAAAACAATTATTATAAGCAAGTTTATTGCCTCTAACATTATGTAATAGACACCATTTGGACTTTGAATATTATGAGTAAGTAACAGATTAATAACTAGCTCAAATCTAAACTAGGCCCTTGCGGCATTGTACCAAGGATGCTGGCGGCATTTCCTCGTTGTAATTTAGTTTAGTTTAGTATTTGTACTGTAGTACCTCTGTATATTTAGTTATGTAAATAAATGTCAATCGGTTTAAAAAAAAAAGTAACAGATTTTATGACTAACAATAATTATGACCTGCAAAAATTGGACCAGCAATTTAGATTGTAAAATTTTATGACTATTGACAATATGACTAATAAAAATTATGATCGAAAACGTTATGGACTGACAAAAACGGAAGTAAAAAATTATGGGAACCAATAGCTTAGAGACCCTACAAAACATATATGTAAATTTAAATTGCCTAAAAACTAAATTTTCACGCCACCTGCTCGGAAATGTGGCAAAAGAAGATCAAAATCCAAGCTGGAAAGTAAGCAATTGCTGTAGCATCTGAACAACCACTACAAGAATTGCTATTTTGCAGCAATGAAATGTCATAGTAGAAAAGTAAAATCCAGATGTCATTGCATTGGACCCGCCAATGAGAATCATTTAAAACATTAAAAAGGTCTTTTTTTGGCACCACTTTTTCATTCTAAAATAAAATAAGGTTGTTTATCGAACCAATTTACTTGTTTAAAAAAAAGAAAGAAAGGCGTTTTTACCTTTTTAACCGTTTGTGGTTTTCTATCAAAAAGTGGGTAAAAGCGGTATTACACATTGCAACCTGCAGGGCCCAATCTGTCAGGTTGGAAGGTGTAATCGAAGGTAGGGCCTGTAGGGAGCTGAAGGAGGGGAAGGAAGAGGCAGGGTACACAACAGATTGGGCCCTGCAGGTTGCAATGTGTAATACCGCTTTAAGGAGTGAACCGGCTATTAGACATGGCAACTTGCAGGGCCCAATCTGTTGTGTACCCTGCCTCTCCCTCTCCCTCCTTCAGCTCCCTACGGGCCCTACCTTTAATTATACCTACCAACCTGACAGATTGGGCCCTGCAGGTTGCAATGTCTAATAGTCGTTTGAGTCGGATTGAAGCAAACATCGTAAAACGCTTCTTAAAAGTGAAAAAAAAGTAATAAAGGTGGAGCGAGAAAAATACATATTGAATTGGATAATGTTTGACTGAAAAACAAGAAAGTTGTATTTATGCAGTAAAAATGAGTTCAATAAGTGTAGAAAATGTTATTAATACGCTGGCGCCCACCGAAATTCAAGAAACTGCACAGGCGTAGAAATTTGTTACCAGTGAAATCGCGTCCTAAATAAGAAGGCCCATGAACAGTGATATTTTGAATACAATATAATATCCGACGAACAATTCATATTATGGAAGGATGGCGAAAAGAAGCATTTATTTGCAGAAAGTTACATGCTCGTTTACTTTATCGTGCTTGTGAAAAGTATATGAACCGTCAATATACCTATAAATAAAAGTATCTATTAAAGTGTTTGTATATGCCAATTAATTTTTTATTTTATTTCCTCACAGTGGTCGTGAAAAGCACTATGTAATGTCTCGGCCGAAAGCGCTATAGGTGGACTCGTATCTTCGAGGGCCTCCCCTGGCGGGTCGGCCCTCGAACTAACTCGATCCACCTATAGCTTACTTTCCAGCCTCTACAACAATGTACTATTATACTTCATAGACATATAGTTTCCTTTCTTTACAGTAACAACAATGAACATTTCACCATGAAAAGTAAACTTGTGGTAAAAATGCTTTAATAAACACGTAACAAAAATTAAATTAAAATAACTAAACTAAACTAATATTAAAATTAACTAAATTAAAACTAAATACAACTATAAATATATAAAACTACCTAAAAACTTACCTAAAATCCCAGTTACAATAAAAAATAAATTAAAAAATTAAAAAACCCCGCCTGCGTAAAATACTAAAAGGCCGTAAACAAGGCCAATATACGTTACTAATTTGTTATGTAGTATTGAAAAGCATAAGATACATATTAAATTCTAATGTGGAACATAGCGACATTAAACAGTCGGGACCCATTTTAGGGAAGGTTTGCGCCAATCTAGATTTCAAATGGGTCCCGACTGTTTAATATCGCTATGTTCCACATTAGAATTTAATATGTATCTTATGCTTTTTAATACTACATAACAAATTAGTAACGTATATTGGCCTTGTTTACGGCCTTTTAGTATTTTACGCAGGCGGGGTTTTTTAATTTTTTAATTTATTTTTTATTTCCTACTTTTTAGTATCATGAAAAGTACCTACATGTAATACAATTATTTAATTTATTTTTTACTAGCTGTACCCGCGTGGCTTCGCTCGCGTGCGTTGCAGTTGGTTCTCTCACTTTTCGTTACCCTCAACAGTCCATTGCTAATCGCTTTCTACATGTCAAATTTGATACAGTAAGTTTAGCAGTTTAGGTAAAATTGACTTCTTGCTTCGACATCCCAAAAGATCGACTGAAAGCGTCTGAGATTTGACTGTGTCAGCCATGGCAAATTAGCAATAGTACAGTGCGTTTTTTGTTCGAACTCCCGTTCCTTACGGCCCATCACGTAGTAAACTCTATCAAAACTCTTCTTCTCCCATCTCAAATGTCCAACCTAACAATTTTTGGTATGATAAGCAATAGTACGGTGTGTTTTTTCTTTCTTGGCCCCCGTTTCTTTGCCGCCCATTACGTGGTTAACTCTATCAAAACTCTTTTTCTCCCATTTCAAATGTTCAACGTAACAATATTTGGTATAATTAGCAATAGTACGGTGTGTTCTTTGTTTATGCGCGGGGCCCGCTCCCGAGGCCCCCTTTCTTTGCCGCCCATCACGTGGTAAACTCTATCAAAACTCCTATTCTCCCATCTCAATTGTTCAATGTAGCAGTTTTTGGTATAATTTATAATATTATCGTTATTTTTTATTTGGGGGGGGGGGGAGGCTTTTTCTTTATGCCGGGGGCCCCGCCCCCCGAGCCCCCCTTTCTTTGCAGCCCATCACACGGTAAACTCTATCAAAACTCTTTTTCTCCCATATCAAATCTTCGACGTAACAATTTTTGGCATAATAGGCAATAGTACGGTGTGTTTTTTCTTTAGCCTTCCGAGCCCCCGTTTTTGCCCGCCCATCACGTGATTAACTCTACCAAAACTCTTCTTCTCCCTTCTTAAATATTCAACGTAACAATTTTTGGTATAATTAGCTATAGTATGGTGTTTGTTTTCTTTTTTGCGGGGGGCTCCGCCCCCCGAGCCCCCCTTTCTTTGGCGCCCATCGCGCGGTCAACTCTATCTAAACTCTTTTTCTCCCATCTCAAATATTCAACTCCCTGATAAATGTTGGAAATATCCAACTATTTGTCTTCATGCTCCCTTTACAATCTATAAGTGTTACGTAACATCAAAACAGATTTTTCTTCCGTCTTTAACATTCAACTTAACAATGTGTTATGAATTTTGTATTTCTATTTCTTATTATCAGGTGATTTGCTCAGTGACGGCGATGTGCTGCAGTTCGCTATGGGTACTTTTCGATTTCCGTGTTTCACTATGTTCCGTTTGTTTTTGTATTATGTTTGTTGTAATTCATGAAGAATGGGAAAGTAGCTACATTATTTTAAAATGTCTCTAAATGAACCAATATCAATATGTCACGTGAACTGAGCACACTTATTACTCAAAATTATTGTTTTATAGTTAGTTAATTTAACTTTTATTCTTGCACCTTTTGTACATGTCTGTTGTATAGGCCCAATGGTTGACTGGTGGAAAATACCATTTGGTATGATGTCCGCCGTTTGGTCTCACAGTTTTGTATTTCGTGCAATATAGTGGAAATAAAAAAAGATTCTGCTAGGGAGGCAACGCGCATATAAAACCTCTGGAGTGACAGGCGTCCATTGGCTACCCTAACTGCTTACCATCAGGCGGGACGTATGATTGTTTGCCACCGCCGTGGTTTAAAAAATATATAGTTGAAATACAAAGGCATAAGTATTTATTTCCCATATAAAGGCATTTCCCATACAAAGTTTAAACCCCCCTTAAACCCCCTTAAATCCAAAAAGTTCGTATTTTTTATAGCCTATGTCCTGACGAGACCAGACCATCTAAACAGACAAACAGACAAAAATTCTAAAAATCGTCGAAACGTGTTCTGTTATAGATTCTAAGAGCTACTAACTCATTTTTTTAATAATATCTCCAATGTACAGATTTTCGACCCTCTTCAGCTTTATTATATGTATAGATAGATGGATAGATATAGATGTATAGATAATCTTATAATCATCTTTAATAATACTTATGAAAACATTACCCTTATTAACTACCCTTAGTTATTAAAAATATGACAATTTTCTGACGCACGTCATTGATTAATCATCGACAAGTCATAGTCTCCATATCAGAGGATAATACCAGCTCCTTCACTCTTAGTTGAACAAAATATTAACTTGATGTAGGTACAGTCGACGTCAAAAAAATGTTTACACTTTTGGACCTTATTAGAAAGGAGTAAAATGCAAAAGTGTAAACATATTTTTGACGTCGACCGTGCCTATTACTTGAAATTCAAATAAAATGTTTATACTTTTGGACCTTATTAGAAAGGAGTAAGGTGCAAAAGTGTAAACATATTTTTGACGTCGACCGTACCTATTACTTGAAATTCACATAAAATGTTTATACTTTTGGACCTTATTAGAAAGGAGTAAGGTGCAAAAGTGTAAACATATTTTTGATGTCGACCGTACCTTTTACTTGAAATTCACATATTATTATGTTCACGTTAATAATAACAACCTTTATAATATGTTCGTCGTATTTTTGTTATAACTAAATACCTAATAAAATGGAAATTTAAGTAAGATGGTTGCTAAACAATTTCCAAATTATAATAATTCCTAAACGGTCATTCAAAATCAAAAATGATGAATGAGACCTCATAATACTTTTCAAAGTTCTAAACAATGATACCCTTGTCCGGTATCGGGGTTGCGTAGGCAGCTGGCGTAATGATGATTCAATGAATAACACCGGAGTTATCGAACTTAATATATTTGAGTATTGAACACATACAACTAATTCGTCTTAGCACGAAATTAATAAAGATGTTAAAGATTTGCACTGAGCGTGTGCTTGCGCGCATGGCGTCGTCTAGCAAGAGGCCGGGGGGAGCAATGTGGCTGTGTTGCCAGCCTGGAAACTATTTGGGCTTTACATAAACACGCCACACCACCCCCCCACGGAGAAGGATAACATAAAATAAAACATACAAGTTTAACAAATTAGTCAAATTACAATTAAAAGTAGCAATAGTCGTTACTATCCTTAAACCTAACACTTCGACCAGAGCGTGTGGTGTATGGTCGGTTAGAACTACTTATAGGAGGCGCGGATCCAGCTGGCTGCGCTGGAGGAGCATCCTCAGGCTGTAACGCGACTGGAGTAGGGGCGCCTGAACTAGGAACGTCACTCTGATCCATGAAGGCGGGTTTGACGCGGTCGACGCTCACTACAACCTCCCTACCCTTCACGGCCAAGGTCAGGGTTTTCCCGTCCTTGGACCGTTTCAGTACAGGATAAGGGCCTGTATAAGGAGGTTGTAATGGGCGTCGTACGGTGTCATCACGTAGAAAAACGTGTGATGCCGTAGGCAAATTTTTCGAAACAAAGATAGGACGAGTCGAATGGCGAGATGCTGGAGCTGGGCGGAGAGAAGACATTTTACGTCGCAGTTGGACGACGAAATCAGCAGGATCATCAAGTTTGTCTTCACTAGGCTCAGAGACCAACATCTCTCCAGGTAATCGAAGAGATTCGCCATATACCATCTCGGCAGCAGTGGCCCTCAAGTCTTCCTTGTAGGCGGTGCGCATGCCGAGTAGGACGAGAGGAAGAGCACGCGTCCAGGAACCAGAGTGACACATGAGTGCGGCCTTTAGCTGGCGATGTACGCGCTCGATCATTCCGTTCGCACAAGGATGGTACGCTGTAGTCCGGATACGCTTAGTCGCACAGGTGTGCATCAAACGACGGAAAAGATCGGACTCGAACTGGGTGCCCTGATCGGTGGTTATTGTAGAAGGGACACCGAAGCGAGAGATCCATCCTTGTACAAAGGTATCGGCCACCTCATCGGCGGTAATGGAGCGCATCGGCCACACCTCTGGCCACCTGGAAACCCTGTCAATAGCTGTAAGACAATAGCGAAAGTCGTCACAAACGGGAAGGGGGCCAATGATGTCGATGTGGACGTGCATGAAGCGTCCAGATGGTTGCTCGAACGTGCCTAGAGGAGCCGAGATATGCCTTGAGACCTTGCTTCGTTGGCATGCGAGACAAGACTGAGCCCACCTTCGACAATCTTTCCTAATGGAAGGCCAGACATAGCGACTTATCAGAAGTCGGGTGGTGGCTCTAACGCCGGGGTGACTCAAGTTGTGCAGCTTGTCAAAGACCACGCGACGAAACGAAGGGGTCAGGTAAGGGCGCGGCTTTCCGGTGGATACGTCACACAAGATAATGACGTCTGTGCCAGGAACAGCAACGCGCGAGAACCGAAGGCTGGAGTTACCTTGACGTAGATCAGCGAGCTCTTGGTCCTCTTCTTGTGACTTAGCGAGGGCCTCGTAATCTTCTTCTAGCGAGACGGCCTCGATCCGCGACATCGCATCGGCTACGACGTTGTCCTCACCTTTTATGTAGCGGATGTCCGTCGTAAATTGGCCAATGAACGACAACTGGTTCAGTTGCGATGGCGGCAATTTTTCGCGACGCTGTACGAAAGCGTACAACAGCGGCTTGTGGTCAGTATAAATGGTAACATGTTGGACCTCAAGAATGTGGCGGAAGTGCTGTACGCTTTGGTACACCGCCAGGAGCTCCCTATAATATGCTGGCCACTCGGATTGCTGGGGGGTCAACTTTTTGCTGAAAAAGGCAATGGGGCACCATTGGTTGTTCACGAACTGCTGAAGGCAGGATCCGATATGGACGCTGGAGGCATCCGTGAAAAGTCCAAGGGGTGCGTCGTTGACCGGGTGCTGTAGGAGGGTCGCGTTAGACAGGCTTGACTTACACGACTCGAAATGCGCCAGAAGCTCGGGCGTCCATGGAAATGGCTTGGCACCCTTACCATTAATGGCGACTACCGCATCGACGAGAGGTGTTTGATACTGCGCTGCTTGAGGTATGAAACGGCGATAGTAATTCAACATACCGAGGAAGCGGCGCACACCTTGAACGTCTTTCGGAGGGGGAAAGTCAATTAGGGCCTGAATGCGGTCCTGAGGAGGGCGTGTGCCTTCGGCACTCACGTGGTAGCCCAGGAAGACTACTTCCTTGGCGCCTAAGACGCACTTGGAAGGGTTGAGAACCAACCCGTAGTCCTGCAAGCGCTGGAACAAGATCCTCAGGTGCTCCTTGTGAAGAGTCTCGTTTTCGGAGAAGACGAGTAGGTCGTCGATATACGGAAAGACAAAATCGAGGCCCCGCGTGACCTCATCGATGAACCTTTGAAAGGTTTGACCTGCGTTACGTAAACCGAATGTCATGAAAGGGAACTCGAAGAGGCCAAACGGGACCACGATAGCCGTCTTAGGGATATCGTCTTCAGCTACTGGGATCTGGTGATAAGCCTTCACCAGATCCAGCGTGCTAAAAATTGTAGCGCCAGCAAGATTGTTAGCATAATCGTTTATATGGCGCACTGGATAGCGGTCGGGAATGGTCCTGGCGTTCAGGGCGCGGTAGTCCCCGCACGGACGCCAAGACTGATCTTTTTTTGTAGTCATGTGCAAGGGAGAGGACCAAGCACTCTTAGATGGTCGTGCCACGCCAATACTTACCATGTTCTCCAATTCCGCTTTGGCAGCAGATAGCTTCTGGGGTGCCAGGCGTCTGGGACGGCAAGAAATAGGTGGGCCCTCAGTGGTCTTGATATGGTGCACAGTGTTGTGTTTTACTGACCGCTGAAATCCGGGAGGCTTGGTGATGTCTGGGAACTCGGAGAGCACTTGTGCAAATGGAGAATCCCGCAGGCTGATAGACCTGATGCTGGGCTGTGAAACAACAGCAGCAGTTGCAATGGCCTTCAGTCCCGTTGTACCATCAACAAGCCGTTTGCTGTGACAGTCGGGCAGAAGGTGGTAATGGGCTAAGAAATCTGAACCAATGATGGCTGACTGTACGTCTGCCACTACAAACTGCCAGATAAATTCGCGCCGCAGTCCAAAATCAAGTTTAAGGGTGACAGTGCCATAAGTAAAAATGGTGCTGCCGTTAGCCGCTCTGAGGTCCCACTGAGTGGGTTCCCTCCGCTCCTTGAGCCACGGGTATGGATAGCAGCATAAATCTGACCCTGTGTCAATAAGAAATTGATGCTTGGTTACCTTGTCAGTCACGAAAAGACGGCGGCTGGTCGGTTCCATTGAGCAGCAGTCAGACCCCGCCTTTACTGACTGCTGTTTGGGTTTTCCGAAGTCCAGTTGCATGGCGGTATGCACTTGGCCGCCCTCATGTTGAATTACTTATGATACCAGCACATCCGAGGCCCGCTGCTGGCCGGAGTGGTGCTCCGGGTCGAGCTGCGCGATGTAGACCTATTGCGGGCCCTGCCCCTGCCTCGTTGTCCTCCCCCGGATAGAGCTGCAACCTGCTGGGAGAGTAAGTCGAGGCGTTCCATCAAATTGTCAAGAACGGGCTGCCCGGTGCCGGAAACCTGGAAAACCTGGGGTCCAGGTGCGACCTCAATGATCTTATCAGCTAGCTCGGCTAATTTTTCTAAGTTAATGTCTGATTGAGCTGTCAAAATAGCCTGCACCTGGCTTGGCAGCCGACGCATCCACAACTGCCTCAGAATACTGTCATCCTTGGATGTTCCGGCAAGTGACTGTAGGTGTCGGAGAAATGCAGATGGCTTGCGGGAACCTAGCTCCTCGCTACTGAGTAAACGCTCTACCCGCTGTTGTTCGGAGACAGAGAGCCGCCGGATCAATTCTTCTTTAAGTGTGGTATATTTGTTTTCCTCTGGGGGGTTCATAATAATGTCTTCTATGTCCCCAATAAGCCTTTGATCAATAACACTAATGACATGACTAAATTTGGTAAGGTCCGCTTTAATTCCAGCAAGGTGGAATTGTGCCTCTGCCTGGGCGAACCAAACCGCTGGGCGGTCGGCCCAGAACGGTGGCAATTTTACTGTGACGCCACACACCGCTCTTGAAGATGAGGAGTTCACTTCCTGTTGGGGCGCCGCCTGTTGGGGCGCTGCCTGCTGCGCCTGTAGGGCTGCATTTTGCACCCTCAGCGTCTCCAGCTGGGTCCGTAGTTCCTCAAGAGACATATTTATAGAATAGATACCACAACCAAACACCACACACCAAAGTTTATGGTTAAATACAAAAAAAGGGTAAGTTAAGAAGTTAGTGTGAATCTTATATATGTAGGTTGATGGAATATTACTATTTGTTATGAGTAACAGACAATATTCTTTATCAATGTAGCTTGAAAGCACACTAGCAGGCAGAATGAACACCAAAACAAAACAAGGCAGGTTAATATTAAAGTAAGATACACAATTCCCAGGGAAATATTTTCACAAACAATAGCAAAAGGAGGGTTAAATTTAGCACTTGAAATACGACAACACGATAGCAATAATATTGTTCAAAAGTTAGTTTGTTAATTAGCGCTGCACACACCAAACAGTTATGTAGTCGTATATTTTTCAAAAACACGACGTATTTATTTGAGCTATAGGTTAGTTTGTTATTGTTTAAGCACTTTACGTAACGTAGCACACACACTTTAGTTGATTTTAATATTTGCGGACGTTCAAACACTGGAAAAGTTCGTCGAAACAATAATATTTGAAATAAGTTGAGGTTACTTGCGTGAGAGATGTGACACTGACAGGTGTCGCAGGATGACGTTTGACGTAATGAACGACGACACAACACGATCGATGTGACTGACAGGCGACAGCAATCGATATGTCGCGTTGACTTGCGAGGTCGTCGAGTGTGGAGGCGTCTTCACGAAAACCGGTTCTGACTGGTAACAAAAGCGTGGGTTTCGTCCGTCAACTTTTCGATGCAATTTTTCACAGGAATCACTGAACTTTTATGATGTAGGCACTCGATGAACGTCGTATGATGTTTCACTGCAGGAAACGCCGATTTGTTTGCCTTTTCACGTTCGTACATCCACGCCGCATCCGCGCGTGGGTCGTCGGGTCACCAATGTCCGGTATCGGGGTTGCGTAGGCAGCTGGCGTAATGATGATTCAATGAATAACACCGGAGTTATCGAACTTAATATATTTGAGTATTGAACACATACAACTAATTCGTCTTAGCACGAAATTAATAAAGATGTTAAAGATTTGCACTGAGCGTGTGCTTGCGCGCATGGCGTCGTCTAGCAAGAGGCCGGGGGGAGCAATGTGGCTGTGTTGCCAGCCTGGAAACTATTTGGGCTTTACATAAACACGCCACACCCTACTCGGCATAGTACGTCAATTTTCATTTTTAATTTTTTTACAATATGACGTCTGACCGCCGTCATATTGAATTTGGATTGCCATTTTGTCTTTAGTGACACTCGCGCAATCAAGACGAATCGATTGACGTACGAATCATCTAAATCGGCCCACTCGTTTTGCTTCTAGAGTGCCACAAAGGAACAAACATACATATATAGACTGTTAAACACTATCCCCTCTTTTGCGTCGCGCAGTCGGGGAAAAAGAATACCCGCTCCAAGTAAACTTATAGAAAAAATATATACTTACAAGTTACAATTGAGTATACTTTACACCAACTACTTAAATCAAAAATCTTAGTTTAGTTTTTATCTTAAATCTTAGTTTTGTTTCTAATAGAAAACTCTTACATCCGCATCCGTATCCGCGGATGTGAACCTTTTTATTTCCGCATCCGCGGATGTCAAAAATCAACATCCGTATAAACATCCTTGCTTCCGACAGCACGGCATTGAGCCGGCATTGCCCACTCTTTGAAAGTGTTGACACTAGCAATGCACCAAGGAAAAGTTTTGGAGGAGAAGGAGGATTGAAGAATAAATATCTTTTATGCCACACCTGGCCATAAAGTGGCTTTTTCCGCACGCTGCGCGTACGGAAAAAGACGCTTTCTGGTCAAGTGTAGACATAAAACGATGTACACAACACGGGAGATATAAAGAAACCTCGCTTGCAGCTCGGGCCGCAAACTTCTGCGATCTCGGCCTTTCTTTATTTTACCACCCTAGTTGTGTAATGTACTATTATCTTTTTTTTTTCTTTTTTTCCAAAGTTGCGATATTTTCCATACGGAATGTTCTCAGAACTTAAATTTTACGAACAAATAAATTATTCAATAAGTCGCTGGACACCGCCGTTATCAATTATTTTAACGGACTGTCTCATTTATAAAAATAATAGCAGTCTGAAGGTTATCTAAGGAAACATATTTAGCAGAGACTTGTTACCTACCTACTGTGCTGAATTTGGTTTAAAACTTTATGAGCTGTAGGAAAATTGCTCAGACGCCTAAAACTTAGGCAAGCCGACGGAAAACGTATTCTACCTACCAGTGGCGGCGCCTCTAAAATATTTGTAGGCAAACCGAAACTAATTTGGCTTTCCTTTTCTCTGTGATCTATAGGGAAATTGCCCAAGTACCTAATAATTAGCCGGTGGGAATCGGGTTGTATGGAACCGCCGCCACTGCTACCTACATAATGGGATAAGTAAGTGCGTCAAGTTAAGCGCATGAGTGCAACTGTTATCGCTTGTTGACCAAACACCGCGTTGAGAACAATTGCCTGTAACTAGACGCATTAAGATTGAACACTGATACCAGTTTTTTATTCGACCTATGTTTTTCAACCCCAGTTGTTATGTTTTGGCCTATAATAGTAGATTTAGATGCAAGGGCGGAAAGTATGTCATTTCATTGCTTAACGAGTCACCAGGCAATATTCGGGACGAGTTAAGAATGACATTTCCGCGTGATGTTTCATAACATAGTTACATTAATAGTCATTTCGATATTAGTGCGGAAAGTATGTCATTACTTCACGAGTAGGTACCGAGATATCTCAAGGCAAGACTCGGGACGAGTGAAGAATGACATTTACGCACGAGTACGTACCTATCGAACGACGTTTTTTAATACAGTTGCGAAAAAATTATAAAATTGCCAATTATTCACTTTGAGGTTACTTTAGTAACATGTATCCGAACGCTCCGCGCGGTGCGGTGCGGCGCTGTGATTGGCTGTCTGTCACTGTCATTAGCTGTGATTGGCTGGAAAAGTAAAAAGCACTAGTGCGCGATATCAAACTTTCCGCACGCTAAACCACTACAAGAAGAGCACTTTTTTGAGCAACTGTATTAAAAAATTACTTAAAGTAGCTAAGCGGGTGAGGTGTTCAAAATGACCTACGCGTGCTCTTATTCTCTTAAAAATAAAGTCTTGCCAAGCTCATTTTGAACACCTATCCCGCTTAGCTACTTCTGCGGCTGACTGTACCTTAGAATTATTGGTACTTGATGATGGTAATTTTTACATGAACTTCATCAAATTAAAAATTGTATGAATTAAACAATATTGATAGAAAATAGAAATCGAAGTTTGTGCTCGCTAAACCACTAGAAAAAAAATCTACTAAGTAGATATAGCGCCTGACAGTGCTCTTCTAGCTTAATATTTGTTCTGTGGCAATTTTTTTTTTCATGTAGGGCATTTCCCCAAAATTCCCCGTTGAGGGTACACAGAAAAAAAAGATATCTTAATCCAAGATATACATTCTTGTATATAAGGAAAATCGATAATTTCTTGAACCAAGTATGATTTTGTTGAACCAAGTATGATTTTGTTGATCCTAGATAGAACTTACTTGGTTCAAGATATTTTTTACTTGATTTTCAGAAATTATCGATTTTCCTTATATACAAGAATGAAAATCTTGGATTAAGATATCCTTATATCTGTCTAGCTATAGTAGGTAGTAATTATGTATGGTTCTCCCCTAAACACGACACGACTTTTTCCTGTAAGTATATGATACATGTATGCTTCCATTGGCTATCTTGATATCCTCTCGGCTTGCACTCTTTTCAACCGACTTCAAGATTTCTAAGAAGTTTCTCAAATCGTCGGGATCTTTGTTTTTGCTATTTGTTATACAACGACGGTGGCAAACAAACATACGGGCCGCCTGATGCAGCTACCGTAGCCTATCGACGCCGGCAACTTCAGCGGGGTCACATTCCCAATTGCTGATCTTTTAGAAAGCTTTCAGGCTGCGTAGCCAACGCGCCAATCGTTAACGCTCCGTAGCGAACGAAACTCAACTGTCACTGTTGCGCTAATATGGAAGAGTGATAGAGATAGGTGACTACGACACGCTACGGAGCGTTAAGGCCTCTACAAGCGTAAGCGACTAGTCACCTGCGATCTTTAATACATTGCGGCTTTTGATCCATCGATTGATTTCGTTGCACCTACCTAGACGGCAATGTCTCGACATCGCGCGCGAGTTTTATGTCAAAATGTGTGTATGTCAAGTGTTTATGCTCCTATTGTAGAGGCCATTAACAATTGGCACGTTGGCTACGCACCCAGATGTTCTTTATAAATCCTTCGTGCCTACCAGAAGCGATGCAAATCAAGGTGTCGAGTAACATCCGTACGTGCTCGCGTCGCGCTGCGCCGGATTTCAGTAAACCGACCGCCATGTTCTTGTGTAAGTTACATTTAATTTTCCATTACTGGTAATGATAGATATAAGTATTTAGACCCTCGTAAACGTCTCCATACAATTGTAGGTATACAGGGTGTTTTTTCAATAACTAGCCATATTGTGAGAGGTGATTAAGTAAGTCATACTGAACAACTTTTTCTACAGGACCAGCCCAGTTATCGCAAAAAAAAAATTGGCGCCCCCATAGAAACCATCAACGTCTGAGGGCCAATTTTTGACATTCGAGCGCTCGAATTCAGAAAAAAATAAGCTCAAAAATAAACGTACACATGTTTTTCGACAGATTTTTCGCATGAAAATAATAGTTTAAATAATCATGATTTTAAATTCTCATCGATTTTATTTTCATAACATAAGTTCATTGTTTTATTCCAGAGTTTTACATGTCACTTCCGAGTGCGCGAATCTCAAAAATCACCCCGATCGGCCGAAATGTATGAAATAAAAGAGCCAATAAATCTTTTGCAGGTTTCGGAGTTGGTCTCATAGTAAAAAGTTGTTTATTGGCCTACTAAATCACCACGCACAATATGGCTAGTTATTGAAAAAACACCCTGTATGCAAAACTAAGTTTCAGATTTACACCGCCAAGTTGCAGTCGCGTAACATAGTGGAAGGTGTACGCAAAAAAAAACGCAAATCGGTGTGCAGTTCAGCCGTTTGGCACACGCATACTAGGTCAAGACAACATTTTTGAACCGCAGTTCTCGCATCGTTACATTTTATTTATCTTTATTTATTTATTTAATTAACCTTTATTGCACAAAGAAAATATTAAAGTACTAAAGGCTTAATGCTATAAGGCATTCTCTACCAGTCAACCTTAAGGCAATGGCTATAAAATAATTTCATTTAATCTTTTTTTTATGTAACTCAGCACTCCTAAAGGATTTTTTAAGAACTACTGGAGTTCGATTTTTGAATCTCACCGGTGCCTTTTTTTGTATGCAGCCGATGACTATTTAGTATGAAATAAGTCACCCGATGAGAATCAAAAATCGCACCTCTGGTCCAAAAAATTACGCATGCGTGTGCCCAATAGCTAAACTGTACATCGATTTGCGGTTTTTCTTAAGTTAGTCGAAGCAGCGAAAGAATAACCTAAAGGCTGCGTTTCCACCAGGGATGACCGAGGAATGTGTTTGTTAAGAACCAATCCTAGAGCTGTGTTGTGCGCGGATAAACAAATGAAGTGATTCTACACGGAAAAAAAAGCTTCCGGGATATTCTCAATCTAAGACATCATTTTATAATGTGGAAAATATTTCCTCGTGACAAGTATTTATTTCCTTTAACGAAAATAAAATAAAGTTTTAAATATAACGAAGCGAATATATTCTTACAGATTTTCTAGTTTTCTTTTACCTAAGACACAGACTATATGATATTAAGTATACCCTAAGATAATACTTGTTTGATTAAAGTACAATCTCTCTTATTTACTCAATATACTCTAAAAACAATACATTTTTGTATTTCTATTATAAGAAAACGTGGTTTTGTTAAGCGAAGAATCATATTTTTGTAAAGGAAATAAATACTTGTCACGAGGAAATATTTCCAAGATAATAATAATTTCTTGGATTGAGAATATCCCGGAAGCTTTTCCGTGTATTGGTTTTCAAAAACACATTACCTACTCGCAATACATCCTTGCTCATCTCTGGTGGAAACATCATCATCATCATCATCATCTAAAGCCCGGGGTGGGCCTTGGCCTGGTCGAGCAACTTTTTCCTTTCTGGTCGGTTCATGGTTTCATTTCTTCAACATCTAACTCCTGGGGAACTAGGGGTTTCTGGGAAAGGCAGCCAAATAAATGACATTACAAATTACGATATTTAACCATTGACACACGTTTGTTTTGGTACATTATAAGACAAGTAATAATGAATTATGTATATACAGATCTCTCACTGCTTGCCACCACGCTTTGTATCTGCGAGAGTCTGACGTCTATAGAGATATTTGACGTTTTTGACGATTCCCTGGATCTGGAGCACCCAGTTGTTGACACCTTCATGAGAAAACCTGGAGACACTGTCACGGAACGTAGAGACACTGTCACAAAAGTGAGTTATAGAGTCAGACCGTGCTAACTCGACACCGAAATTCCAAGCGCGACTGGCACTGTGGACGAGTCAACATAAACCTAATGATCGCATTATATTCATCTGCCTACGAAGCAGGAGGTCCCGGGTTCGAATCCTAGTCAGGTTTATTTGTGTGTTTATCACGGATATTTGTTTTCTATATAAGTATTTTATTTATACCTATAGGTACAGATACCTAGATAGATCTATCTATTAAATACATACTTATATCGTCTTCGAGTACTTACTTAGAAGTTGGGAAGTAACACAAATATTTGCCCTGGCAACTACGTAATTTGTGGATGAACCCTTACGAACTCTGATGTTTTTTTTCAGACACGCCTGAATAACACAAGCAGTACCGAAAATTTCAACTATACAGACAAACACGTAAACAGCAATGTGACCAAAAATATATATACAGCCGGAACCGTCAATAATACTAATGTAATTTTGAATAATGAAACGGCACACAAAAATGGAGACCATAAAAACCAGCTTAATAGTACTATATTTGGAGCCCTGACCGGAACCTCTAGGGTAAACGCATCTATAATGGACAAGGAGCCGCTAATGGTAAATGTATATATTTATTATATTTGTTTTATTTGGTTCTAAATTAATACACATTTTGGTTCTCAATTTGGAGTCTCAAAAAGTTCTTAGACTATGGCCGTCTACTATATATTTAAGTCTAATGGTTCACAATAATAACTAAATTGTTCTACAAAAATGTTAGAAAAGATTTTCATATAATATTTTATATGAGAATCACAATTTTGTAATTTCTTAGGTAATATTCTGTTTGGTCGTAATAATGTCGTAATTCACTAGATGGCCCTAGTTAGTACCGAGTATGCCATTTGATTTAATTTATTTTGATTTGCAATAATAATTTTAATGTTCTGGCAAATGTCTGAAATTATTTTTATACAATATTTTGCACTAGAATCAGATAAAATTTGGTATTGTACTCATTACTTCGCTAGATTTTGTTAATTTTGGTTTGCAATAACTTAATTGTTCTAAAAAAAATCAAATTATTTTTATTTCATATTTTGCATAAGAATCACAATTCAGTAACTTCTTAGCATACTGCCATGCCATAAGCACTGAAGGAACCGTGCAGTGCCATCTAGTGACGAATAGCGTTACTAGCCTACTACTTCCCCTACATTAGGGTCACCACACACCTAGCGGAATTCCTCGCGGAATTAGCGGAAATTTGTCTATGGTAGCGGAAATTTGTCTATGGTAGCAGATTTTTTGTATGGAAGCCATAGACAAATTTCCGCTACCATAGACAAATTTCCGCTACTTCCGCTAATTCCGCGAGGAATTCCGCTAGGTGTGTGGTGACCCTTATGCGGTAACTTTAATATGCTCTCGTTCAGATGGCGCTACAGATTTGGAGCCTCAAAAAGTTTTTAGACTGTGCACCTCTATTTAATACATATTCTCTAGCTGAATTAATTAACAATACATATATCGGTACCCAACGAATTCGCTAGATGGCATTAGTAGTACCGATTTTACTATTACATTTTGTTTGTTAATTTTGGTTTGCAACATGTTCTAAAAAGCTCTTTTTGATTTATTTATTTTATAAAATAAGGAACATAATATCAGATTTATGTTTGTTTTCGCCTGGGAAAGTATAAAGTACAGTCAGCAGCAGTGGAGGCAAAAGTAACTAAGCCCCTACCCGTGTTCAAAATGAGCTGGAGACGACTTTATTGTTAAGAGAATGAGAGCGTGTGTAGGTCATTTTGAACAGCCAACCCACTTAGCTACTTTTGCTGCTGACTGTACTCCTCTAAGGGCGCAACCCGAGGAACAGCGTTCGCGGTTTTAACAAATAAGTTACTCTATCCAAATACAAACGTATAGGAGTGGCTTCAGTGACGCAACGCTGCCAAACTCTCTTCTGTCTCTAAACATTCTCTTCATACCATTAATTCGGTTATATATGTATGGTATTCTTCCAGAACGTCACACTACCAGCCTTAAACATTTCATCAGCTCCATTCTCTTGTCCTGAGGAAGAGCAACCTACGAATATTGGCCCCTACGAGGTCCCCACGCAAAGAGACGTGATGCTGCACATACGGAACCACCTCTTAGCTATGTACCACGGGTTCCATGCGAAAGCGATGCATTTACTTAAGGACGTGAAAGAGGTATCGATACCGATCACTTTTGCCAAAACTCTCTGTATATAAGTTATAGGAATAGGTAGACACGGGCGGTCTTATGGCTACAGAGTAATCTCTTCCTTATAACCTCAGGTAACCTTTCGAGCCTTTGAGTAGTAATTTGTAGTAAATTAGATAACAGATATTTATTTAGGAAAGAGACGCAAGTCAGGGCTGTAACTAGGGGAAGGCATTAGGGGGCAATGCCCTACCTTAAAAACTACAATCGGGTCAAAATGTATGAAAATAAGTTAATGCCCTACCTTAAAATTGGCTATGCCCTACCTTAAATTGGCACTGCCCTATCTTAACTGTCTTAGCTCCGGCCCTGGACGCACCACGTTTGGGCAAAACCCAATAAAAAATTACGTCACTCCGGATGGTAAGTAATTAGTGACATTTACCGCGCGCGCAGTGGCAAATTTCACTTCAGACCCATAAGACGTAAAATTGTGTACGCACCACGGTAGTAAAATAGGCCTCAGAATGCTAGTTTATGACCCTTTACCATCAGTGCGGGCCACAAATGCCCGCGATCTGAGTCGTTCTTTATTTTACCGCCCTGCGTGCGTAATGTACTATTAAAATAGACCAAATAAATTGACGTCATAACGATCACAGGCGACCCGAGCATCCTGGTCGCGTAAGATGTTCTGCCGCGGGCCCACCGAGCTGATGCACTACCGGCGCTGCGTGCGCTGGGTCGGAGACCTGAGCGTGGTCACCACCAAGAGCCTGGTCACCGCCCTGGAGACCGCGCGTCACCACATCAATACCCTCATCCAGGTACCTACCTGAGCACCTCTAGCCTGA
Organism: Pammene fasciana; assembly: GCA_911728535.1. Classification (NCBI taxonomy): domain Eukaryota; kingdom Metazoa; phylum Arthropoda; class Insecta; order Lepidoptera; family Tortricidae; genus Pammene; species Pammene fasciana. Next base: position 6,256,090 of record OU452294.1, read on the forward strand.
GGGTCTACTGCGAACATCGAAAATCGGAATTTCGCTACCTGCTTGTCTCCTATCGAATCGACTAGTGCAATAGAGAGAGAGAGATAACGATACTCGTATTTCGAATTTCGAAGATCGTGGTAGCGCCGCTGGTGACTACTGGAGGCCGCTGCTCAGCATCAACACCCTCACCTCACCCAGTTTTTGTAAACAAATGTGCGGCTGGCAAATAGACTGAGATCCGTGGAGGACGCCCCTGACCCAAAGAATTTACTGAAGCTTTTAATAATATAATATTAACACCTAGAAAGTAAGTACCTCGGTACCAAAACGTAGGCAACAATGATAGTACCACTGCAGTACGATTTTGTTTTATCGTGACGATGGCAAACAAATATACGGCCTACCTGATGGTAAGCGGTTACCGTAACCTATGGAAGCTCCAGTGGATTCACATGCGCAATGCCTACCCTTTAAAAACATATACACTCCATGCTGTTTCACAAAGAGATAGGTATCTCTTTATTGAATTTTAGCTTTAACAAGTCGGCGTTCTGTAGGTAACTAAGTTTTCTAGGTGTTTTTACACTTTTTACTTTAAGAGTAAATAAGTATTCTTAACCGCATCTATTAAAGAAATGTTAATCATATCTTCAAAGGGAAAAATCTGCAATATGACGGCCCTGAGCGTCGACCCGATCCACCTGATTAGGATTCTGGCCGCGGAGAAGGTCTCCCTGGAATTCGCCTTGCCCGACTTCCTGAGGCAACTTAACGATTGCGCTAGGCATTGTCCGAGGTACGTTCAGCCATTTTAATATCTTATACCTTAGTTGAACGAGCAAATCTAAATCTAAACGTGATTATAATACAGTAGAGGGAAGTTCCTTAAATCATTTAGGTAGGCGGTACATAAACAAAAATAAATAATGTAAAGCGTTTAAAGGTGGTTTTCAAGATATTAAGCGCCACATGCATTTGCTGGCAAGACGACAGCGTATAGCATGATTTAGAGGTGGTGGTGGTAGTGCTAAGAGAATTGATAAGAATTAAATAATGCTAGGGTACTTAATTACCTATACATATTTATAACTACGATTATTGTTTTTTTCTTTTCAGCACCCGTCCACAAGATTATCTAAAGACTTCTCATTTAACGGATAAAGATTTCGTTATAAGACATTATTTAACACAACAGAATTTTAATCAACAACTCAAACAGCAATATAAAATTTAATATTTTGTAATCGGTTTGAACTGAACGCAGCTACTTTGAACGCACCTACAATTAAAGACGTGGCAGTATGGCCTATGGTCTTAGCCTGTCCAAACGGGCGAATTTAAAAAAATGTATCGAGCTTTCACAAAAAGTACGCATACCGCAAACTAGGCGGCGCCACTATGTATGAACTTTTGACGTGAACTTGACTGAAAGTTTTGAGAATAACTTAACCAAAATACTTAGCTAAGCTTTTAGCGGAATGTGCATAGTGATTATCGTGGGAAATGAACAAAAACTATAATTAAATTACAATACAATGCATGAGAAATGTTTGTGTTTTGACTTATAATTTACAAAAAATCTTCCTTGTGAAAAACATGATCCTAAGCTACCAAAAGAATTTCGTCTTGCCAAGGTAAGTGTCGTGTTATTTTAACTTAGATTCTGCCTCCTTTTTCCTTGTTTTGTTTAGGGATTAATCTGTCATAAATAAACAATCATTAATGTTGAAAAACCTGCAGATATTGTCTGAAAGTGGATCAACTTTCTATTGTCGTTTATAGTTATTTGTAAACACGTTTATTTTTCTCCCATAGCCCACTTCATATTTATTAATGAAACAAAAGTATGCGTGGCATCTTATTTACGAAAGGAAACAGAAAAAATATTTTATTGTTACGTATTTAAATATGTTTTAATTTATATAAAGAAGAACTGTGGACTGATGCTTCAGGACATTGATTTATTATCTTCAGGCACTGCGGCTACATTTCGAAAAGCTTAGACAGCTCATTATTTTTGTTTTATTTGCTGTCCTAACTACTTACTTACCAGCTTATTGTGCAGTGATCTAACAAACAAATGTGCAGCTAATGAAAAATTAGTCTCAAAACGCGCGTAACCACCCTTAAGTCGAATAAACGGTTATCCGGGGTTCAGTTCAGTTAGAAATGTCCCCCACCATATCGTCCCGTGGTTGCAGTAGGACTCTGCTAAAGGAATATACCGGGAAATGGGCAGCAGCATCTTCTGAAAGCCTAAACAAAAAAAAAACTGCGCTCGCCAACCCGCCTGCCAAACGTGGCGCGTATGGCAAACCCCCCCTTAAAGGGGAGGCCTATGTTCAGCAGTGGACATCTTGTGGCTGAGATGATGATGATGATGATGATAATAAAGATAATAAGAGAGTGTGTAAGTCATTTTGAACACCACCCGCTTGACTATTTCTGCTGCTGACTGAATCACATGCATTGTTTAAATAAATAGTCACACATATTACTAAAATACAATTTATTTAAATGTCTTAATTAACCATATAAAACAATATTACTTAAAACTAAATATTTAAATTCAGCCTTTAGTTGCAATGATCTCCTATTACAAATATTCCTTGTAAGTTTTTAATTGTCGAACTAACCTATCTGATAAGTGATAAAGCAACTTATCGCCTTGACAATAAGGCATTGTTCAGATATTTGTGACCAACTTGACCGCTCCTATATATCTGATGGCAACTGTATATAATTTTTAAGCCACATCCAGTTAAAATTACTAAAGTTTGAGAGAAGAGTGGTGTCTGTGACAATGACATACGTCTTGGCAATACCTTGTTTTTTAACCGACTTCAAAAAAGGAGGAGGTTCTCAATTCGACTGAATTTTTTTTAAAATCATTATAATTTTTTGTATGCATACTCGATATCTCCGTGAATCGTGAACCGATTTTCAAATTATTTTTTAATCAAATTGGTATAACCCCTAGATGGTCCCATTGTCACCAAGTCGGGTTCTGATGATGGGATCCTGGAGGGAGCTCTTCAACTATTATAGGCACACCTATAGTGATTTCACTATTTTTTACGGCTACTCTGCCACTTCTTGGAATAGTGGATCCTAAGTAAAGTCTGTTCTTTTTTGTTTAAAATTATTTTTATGAGAAGTCGGAGGATGCATAGTTCCAATGCACTTTTATTCCTTTGGATAGGGTTTACTATTGCAAATTACATCAAACAGTATGGCGGCTAAAAGGTTAGTACATATCATTTCCTACTTCTCTTTTTTTCTTTATGAGACTTCTTAGATTTACTCTTTTTTGATTTCTTCTTTTTCTTTTTTCTCTTCTCTTCTTCCGAGTCACTGCTCTCTGAATCTGATGATGAGGAGCTAGTGGATGATGAACTTGATGATCTGAAATAAATAAAAAACGTTGAAATGAAAATTGATTGTACGCCACAGGTTATTCTAACTGAATTGATAGTATTTTATGTGTGTATGACCACTTTTCACTGTTTTCAAAAAAGATTAGTGGTCCAAAGAAAAATCACTTTGCATTTCATACCAAGGCTTCTTTGCCAAAATGTCACGTTTTACAGAAAACTGTCAAACTTTTCATACTTAGATGATACTGATGATAAGAACTATTTTAAGTTATTTCCACTGGAATATTTGGTGTCTTTGTAGCAAATTAACTATTAGTCCGCCTCGAACTGAGACCTCACGATTTACTTGCAAACAAGTTTCCAATATAACAAGACCCATATGAAGAATTTTTCGTCTTCTGTCCACAACCCCTCAATCGATCCAGCTCATAAACAAACTCTCAAATTCTATGCATCTGCTACAACCCCAACAAATTTAATAAAGATCAGAAAAACGTTACTAAAGTTATCATCAAACAAACTCTGAACATCAAAAAGTCATTGAAGTGCCAAGTCGTCCCAGTAGCCAGAAGACGTTTGTAAGAACTCGCTTCGCTTACGCTCCCGCTCTTATTATTAAATGTATTTCTATAGCAAATATAGCAGAGCTCGAATTTGTAAAAATTGTGCGCATCGAGAAAAAGTTGTGAATTTTTGACCATGGATAGAATGGCCCACGATAAATATTTTTTAGTATTGGAGGTCCGTAAAATTTTTGGACCTTCACGTCAAAATCAGGGGTCCTGTGAAATACGTTATTACTCTATGGTTAAGGCTGCTAGGGGTTGTGTGGTATCATTTCCGTGTAAAACAGACACGCGGAATTCATTTGTGATGTTAAAAATGTAAAATTTCTTATTAAAAAAAAAGTTGTGTGGCGAGGAAAAACACAATTTTTAATTTTTTTTTAGAAGGTCATATAACTAATATATATCTTTTTTTTTCTAATAATAAAAAATATTATAAAGGAGCATATTTAATGTAGTTTCTAAATATATACAATTTTTAGGCTTATAGTATAAAAAACCACGCGAAAAAAAATTTTTGCTTCATGGTGTATATGTTTTCTCCATCGTAAGTATCGATAATCAATGTGAACGTGAACATCCGTAGCGTATTGACCTTAAAATGCATGTATTGCTTGTTATGAGTAAATTTTATTCATAATAACTTCACAAAATGCAGAAATAAAAAAATACAATAAATAAAAACATATTTTCCCTCCTTAACTTTAACATAAACCGTCGACCAACCAAACGACGCGACGTCTGTTTTCCGTTACTCAACTTAAGTAAAAAAAACACCAGAAGTTTTTTGTATTAAAGGTGTATAAAATGTATATGTTTCTATAATCTATATTAAATATGCTTCTTTATAATATTTTTTATTATTTGAAATAAAGGATTTATATTAGTTATATGACGTTCTAAAAAATAAAAATAAAATTGTGTTTTTCCTCGCGGCACAACTTTTTTTTTAATACGAAATTTTACATTTTTAATATCAGAAATGAATTCTGCATGTCTGTTTTACACGGAAACGATACCAAACAACCCCTAGCAGTCTTAACCAGAGAGTAATAACATATTGCACGGGACCCCTGATTTTGACGTGAAGGTCCAAAAATTTTACAGACCGCCAATACTAAAAAATATTCATCTTTGCTCACTCTATCTATGGTCAAAAATTCACAACTTTTTCTCGATGCGCACAATTTTTTTCGCATTTGTACTGAGACAAAACCCTACTAATATAGTCTGTCCAAGAATAGTGTTGTAAAATGTATGAGCTACCATATAAAGCAAAACACTTTTCTTTCAAACTATAAGCTTATTTCTAAACCCACCTAGATCTTTTCTTTTTACTCTTTTTGCTTTTCTTCTCCCGAGCTTTTCTCAGTTTCTCCTCAAGCTTCTTACGCAGTTCTGCCTCGCGAAGGCTCTGGAGTGGTGTGGCGTAGTCCTGCTCACTATCGCTACTTGTGCTGCTTACGTCTAGAACTATCTCTTTGTTTGGGTCTACCTGTAAATTAAATCATTTTTTTTAATTTAACAAGTGTTAATCTATTATAGAATTTGTCCGGAAGGAAAAGTGTTCTGGACACTCTATAAAAAATATTTATACACATACAGGTTGGGCAATGGTTTCGGGTACAGCGATTGATGTGTACTGAGAGTTCATAATTTTTTTAGTAAATACAAGTAGCAAATGTATGAAATCACACTATACAATAATCAATGTATAAACAGTTCCTAAGTCGCAGTTACACGTTAATAAGAGGGAGCAAGCAATATAGCGATATCGTTCTGCCGCATAGCTGCATCCTTTACACTTTACGGCTATATAATAATACATACAACATAAATAACTATCTTGAAAAGACTCCTAACTGTTGTGTTGAGATAAAAACTAAGTAAAACTTAGATTGGTCTTAAAATATCAGAAAAATGCTTATATTGCTTTATATACTGCCTAAATTGACTGCCACCGATAATAGTACTTGAAATTTACTCTCGAATAATGAATACTTACTTTGATAAAGTTTCTACATTGAAAAGTTAAGTGACCTGCGTAACCACACTTTTTACAAGCAGCCCTCGACGAGTCTTTACCAATTTTACCGAAATCTGGGTAATTCGACATTTCTTTATATAATAATCAGTCAGATAATATTAAAAACTTGACTAAAGGCAAAAATCCACAATAATAATTAACCTAACCTCAAAATTACAAAAAAATTACAATGTCAGCGTCAACAAGTCAACAATGTTTGGATTGCGTTTCGTTTCTGGTGTAATAGGTGTTATTAATAATTCACAACACCCCTAAAACACTTTAAACTAGCTTTTAACTTTCTTCACGTTCTTCTCAATATTTATTTTGATTTTACATTATTAATCAAATAAATAAATATTGTTTTGCGACTGGATTAGAAATATAGTTTTATCGATTTTACCGCTTCTTCGTAGCGATAACGAAACGCATCAACCAAACGTTCCATTCTACGCACTCTAGATTTACTAACTTTAATCCATTAATCTTACAAAATTTGATGCGGCAATTTCTTCACAGCTAGCTAATCAAGAGAAATGTTTCGAAATGGCGGAGTTCCTGCCTCTCTGCGACGTGCTGTTCAACGTGATCTCGCTGGCCGGCTACTTCTGCGACGTCGTGTTCGACGTTGTCATGAGTTACGCGCTCCTGGAGCGTGGCTATAAGGCCACGTTTGCGGCCGCCATATCCATCGTCGTCACGTCGCTTCTTATATCGCAGGCGAGTGTGCAATAAATTCTAAGGCCCGTAACCGGTCCGTCTGCTGGATTCGGTTCCGCCGGCCGGAAGACAGATACACGAACACTTGAAGCATTCACGAACACGTCCAGTTGACGCATTTTGACCTGACGTTAGATTTTGAAACTGTACGCGAAGAACCGTGTGTGTACGAGGTCTGTTATTTTGTACGAGACATGCGCCTTCAGGTGACCTGATTCGGTAACCGTATCCGATGACCTGACACGAAAACCGAACGTTTGCTTTGACCCTAAAACCGTACCGCCGACCACTTAATTTGTTTATTTATTTATTTATTTAATCTTTATTGCACAAAAAATAAAATAAATAAAATAAAATAAAATAAACTGCATTTATTTCAGACCAATGAGTGTCCATAGTTTGTTAGTAACAAGAAAAAAAAAACTTAAATAACTTAAATAACTATATTAGTACCTAAACCTAAGTGAAGCGAGGACCAGTGCCTGACTAGGCCACTGTCCCACATAACTATATTAGTACCTAAACCTAAGTGAAGCGAGGACCAGTGCCTGACTAGGCCACTGTCCCACCTCCCCGCTACTACGCTCAGGAGGCTGTGGCGGCTGTCACGGACTCTGCGGAGCGTCGCGGCGCAGCGCTTGCGCAGCGTCGCATGAAAACCGTCAATGTGCGCGTCCGCGAACATGCCAGAAGCGCTGCAATACCGCGGCAGCCGCAACAGCACCCTGAACGCGTCATTATATTGAACCCGCAATGCATTGAGCGAGCGCTGCGTGTATCTCGACCATAAGCTGCAGGTATACAGTGATGTACAATACGCACGGAATATCGTAATTTTAACTTGCGCTGTACACCGACTGAACCTGCGAGCTATCATATTGGCTCTGATCGCCAGAGCCCTTCGCTCCCTCTCGATGTCAGCGTCGTCGCGCAAGTCGTCGGTTACCAAGTGCCCAAGGTACTTAAACGAGTTAACCCTCTTGAGCTGCTCGCCATTCAAGCAAATGGGTGGGACATGAGATGGGCACTTGGTTCCCGCCTTGAAAACCATAAATTTGCTTTTCGACACATTATATTTTAAGTTATGTTTTACTGCATACGACTCACACATGTTCATGAGGGTTCTCAGTCCGCCCACCGATGGGCTCAACAGCACCATATCATCTGCATAGCTTATATTGTTGAATGCTACCCTGTTCAAAAGAAAGTCTTATAGTACAAAAGGCGAACTTAATGCCAAGAGGCATTCTCTACCAGTCAACCATAAGGCAAAGCAGAGAAGTTGTGAGCGGTGCTAATATTAGTTAATCGACAACGATATCATACGTTTGAAACCGTAACCGTTCGTTCTCTTTCTATTATCTCTGTCGGTCCAATATGCAAGTGCGATAGAGAGGCAAATAGTCAATAGAATATAATACCCTAGAGAGGCCGCGCGACCGCCGGCGCAAAGGGCGCAACTGGCAGCGAGATGCCCGGACCGCTTTCATCCAAGACAGGCTCATTCAAGTCTATTTTTTTATCGTGCCCCTCGGGAGTGGCGGGTCACCTGAGTCATCGGCCCTTATAATCATCGCTGCACCGCGCGAAGTCGTTAATGTCAATTTCAAAAACCTGTTTCTCTGCTCAGGTCCTTTCAATGCGCTGGTACCTATCAGTGTGGGGCGCTGACGGACGGACGGAGGCGCAGCGCCCCTGGCTGGTGGCAGGGCTCCACTGTATGCAGCTGGGTGTGCTATGGCGGTACGCGCGCCTGCTGGCGCCCATCGATACGAGCACCAAGCACGTCAAGCACCAAGTGCGGGATCTCTGTGAGTATGCTTCGTGGACACTTCACAAGACTTTATATTTTAATACACTGCAGGGGCTTATAGGAATGCACGGTACCCAGCGTCGGGCTTTACCCGACTTTGGACTTTAAAGAGGCTGCAGGCGTTCAGTATAGAAACACGACGAGATTGTCAATATTCCCCCGACTTCAAACACTAAGGGTGTGGTGCCTATCATGGAAGCGCGCGATTCGCGAAGCGCGTTACCTTAAGTCGGTTTTACCCGATTTTATATACCTTTACCAAATAGGTGGCCGCAAAGTGCGTCCTATATGACAGGTTTCAACCGACTTTATATGATGTTTGTCCTCTTTGAACTATTCCTTAAGAAACATATAGAAATAACTCTCCTACACATTACGTGTCCTGTTGGCAGGCATGCTGCGCCTGGTTCACGCATGCTGCGAGGCGGCCCCCATGCTGCTGCTGCAGCTGCACGTGCTGCTGCGGCCGGAGCCCGAGGAGCCGCTGGAGCCCGGCATTGCCACAGGTATAGGGTAAAACCCGACTGAAGGAGGGTTATGTTTTAGAGAGTATGTATTATATGTTTATTGGTTCACGCGTGCTGCGAGGCGGCCCCGATGCTGCTGCTGCAGCTGCACGTGCTGCTGCGGCCGAAGCCGGAGGAGCCGCTGGAGCCCGGCATTGCCACAGCTATAGGGTCAAACCCGACTGAAGGAGGATTATTGTATATTTATCTCTTTAACACACCTAGCCTGCATATTTTGACGGATTACGACTTTACGACGTATGAGGTGTCATTAGATTCGTCTCGATTGGATCTGAAATGAGGAGAATTTAATTAAAAATAACATAATGGTGTCATAATTTTATTGCATGCGATTAATAATACAGCACTCGGATTTTTTAATTATTTTAATTCGACTTGTGTACTTTGTACTAAGCAGAAACGTCTGCTATTGATACCAGATTGTTAAAATATATAAATAAATTACTGTCTCAGGCGTGTTCTAACTTACGCCCGCCGCTCTACCAACTGAGCTACCGAGACTTACCCATTGGCTACAAGTTTTCCCACCATATCCATCGTAAGCGCCGTATGGGCACCTAGCGACATCTACCGTAAGATTTTTTTAACGGAAATGTTTTTTACAGCCGGAAACGCAGCTTTCGCGGAGCTGAACGTAATATCGGCGTCTCTCTCCCTCTTCTCAGTGTGCTGGGCGCTCGCCAGCTTCAGCAAGAACGTCCGCCTTCGAAACGTGCACCGTTTAGTACTGACGTGGCTCGGCGTCATTGTACAGGTATCTCCCTCTATCTTATCTCCGTTTATTTCCGTTCATAGTGTCTCATTTTTACGCGACTACGGCGTAACCCTTCCTGGTTATAATTTTAGCAATCTACGTATGTTTGTATTTACGTATGTTGCACCGTAGCGTCAAAACTATTCATCGAATTTTGATGAATAAGCTGTCAATCGATTCTTTACAATAGCCCGAGTAACATAGGCTACATTTTAACCGAGTTCAACATGTTTTTTTTTTCGTAGTTAGAGTACAGTTTTTTAAACCTTTTTTTTTCCTCTTTTCCTCTCTGCGCTCATATTGAGCCCAAAGAATTCCCTCATATATTGTGTAAAACTCATAATAATGAACCTGTTTGTTTGTCCAGTTCCTCTGGCGGCTGGGGACGATCTCCGCGCGAATATGCGCGCTCACCGCATACGCTCTAGTCTACGAATACTGGGTCTTTTTAGTTATAGGTAAGAATGAAAGCGACGTGAATACTGTGCTCTCTGATTTGTCCTTTATTAAGAGTAGCTTTGAAAACATTGGTTTAGATCTAAATTTCAGCAAATGCGAACTCTTTATTCAAAAATCGTCTTGTACTTTAGCCGACTTAAAACCCAAATTTGACGATCTGGCCCCTAATATCAAATCAGTAGACAAAAATTCGCTTTGCCTCCTGGGTTCTCCTATATTCGAAGAATCTTTTCCTGGTTATATTTCTAATACTATATCTAAATTCAAAAGTCACACGAATCGCTTAATCGAAATTAGCCCTCATTATGCTCTTGTGATTCTTAAATTCTGTCTTTTTGTCCCTAAATTTACATATGTGCTCCGCTGCTGTCCTTTTTGGAAACATCAAAATCTATTGTCACCTATAGATGATTTGATCAAAATTAGTTTAGAGACGATTCTAAATATTCAGCTAAGTGAGCCTTCCTGGTCTCAGGCGTCCCTCCCTATTCGGTTCGGGGGTTTAGGAATCCGCAAAATTTCCAGTGTGGCTTGCCCAGCCTTTTTGGCATCCACCCATAGCACGTCTGGTCTCATAGGAAATATCTTAAGGGCTTTGCCCACAAACTATGAGATTGCGGGCTTTGAGGATGCTAAAAATGCTTTTAAAATTGCTTGCCCGGGCAAAACATTCCCTGACAACCCAAAATCACAAAGGAGTTGGGATAATGTTTATTGTGATTTAAGCTACAATATTCTTCTAAACAACTGTACAGGTCCAGATCGCGCGAGGCTTTTGGCGGTCGGAGCCCGGGAAGCTGGTCACTGGCTACATGCCCATCCTTCTCCTAATACTGGTACTTTCTTGGATCCGACCTCCCTTAGACTGGCGACTGGTCTGCGACTCGGGGTTTCGGTGTGTACGCCACACATATGCTCTTGTGGCACAGACGTGGACCGACTAGGACACCATGGACTATCTTGTCAAAAAAGTGCGGGCCGTTTTTCAAGACACGCGTCGCTTAACGACATAATCCGTCGGTCTCTTGCCACCATCAATGTGCCTGCTCTTCTTGAGCCGACTGGCATTATCAGGGATGATGGCAAGAGGCCTGATGGGGTGTCTTTGGTTCCTTGGAGCCTGGGACGGATGTTAGTGTGGGATGCTACCTGCGTAGACACACTGGCACCGTCCCACCTCCAACGGACTAACGTAAAAGCGGGCGCAGCGGCGGAAAGCGCCGAAATTTCAAAACGTAACAAATATAAAAGTCTCGGTAGAGAGTACCATTTTTTACCTTTTGGAGTTGAAACTCTAGGTCCATGGGGTCCCAGCGCACACAAGTTTTTTGCAGAAATCGCAAAGCGTCTGGTTGATGTAACTGGTGACCGAAGAGCTGGCGGTTTCCTCGCACAGCGTATCAGCATTGCGATACAACGAGGAAATGCCGCCAGCATCCTTGGTACAATGCCGCAAGGGCCTAGTTTAGATTTGAGCTAGTTATTAATTTAGTTTAGTATTTGTACTGTAGTACCTCTGTATATTTAGTTATGTAAATAAAGGTAAGAACTGTATTATAATTTAAACTTTCGTGAGCCATATTAACATTACGAAATAACACGGTTACACTCATGGCACTTTAGTCACGTCGCGCGACATGTTTCGGAGAGCCTAGGTCTCAATCTTCAAGCTCTAGGAGTGCTACTTGTACCGGCCCGTCGCGCACTGCTGCACGTCGCGTTGTCGACTGACACCGCGCGACGTGACTTATTTTATAACCGTATTAAAGTCAATTTTAGCTTATAAGCTACTAAATTAAATGGTTTCAACTCGAAAGGAAGGAAGGAAAGGAATACGATAGAAACTCATATCAGAGACTGTAAATAATATATTCAGCCGCTGTCTAAGAACTTTTTGAGGCCCAAATTTGAAGCGCCATCTAGACGAGACCAAAAGATACAAAAATTGTTAGGGGCAATGACATTTCTCCTCGTGGTTGTGTCAGCCTGCTGCAAAAAAAATCAAATAAAAAAAAGTGATTATATTTCTCTGTACCTTTTTCTCACGTCTCTGTTTAGCCCTGTGGTTGACTGGTATAGAATGCCTTAAGGCAGTAAGTTCGCCATTAAATTTTTGTTGTGTGCAATAAAATTGATACCTGTTCAATCAACCCAGGTCTCCACTGGGTATCGATGTTCTTATGGCTCATCTCGCCCAAGAACGTGTTCGACGGGGAGCGAGTAGGGCGCGCCAGAAAAGCGGCGCTCGCTGCGCTCATAGCCGCCGTCTATGTCCTCGCCTACGTCAATCTACAGGAGCATAGGCATAAGCAGAAAATGGTAAGTTACTGTTTTTATTTTACCCCACATACAAAAGCCTTACCAGCTTGAAAAGTCAACATAGCCATGGTCGCTGCGCTCATAGCCGCCGTCTATGTGCTCGCCTACGCCAATCTACAGGAGCATAGGCATAAGCAGAAAATGGTATCTTGTTGGATCTATTTTACCCCACATATAAAAGCCATAGTAGCTGGAAAAGTCAACATAGTCATGGTAATACTTGCTGCGCTAATTTCCGTCCAAAAAGTTTTTACGAATGTATCTATAGGAACATACATAAGCAAAAGATGATAAGTCTTTGTATCTATTTTACCCCACAAGCTAATGTCATAGTAGCTTGAAAAGTTTACATAGCTATGGTAATACTTGCTGCGGTCATTTCCGTCCAAAACGTTTTACGAATGTACCTATAGGAACATAGGCGTAAGCAGAAAATGGTAAGTTTCTGCATCTATTTTACCCCACAAGGTAATGTCATGTAGCTTAGTAAAATATATACAGAAAATACTGTATATATTTTACCCCACATATAAATGCTATAACTGCTTGAAAAGTTTACATAAGTCGTCACATTACCCATAGTAACGACGCTTGAAGCACGACCTTTAAATATAAAAAAAAAATATATAAAAAATATGTTTGTTGTTATAGCGGCAATATAAATACAGCCTTGGCCAGAAGTGTTGAGCACCAATGCGATTTTCATACAAAACTGGAAAGTTTAGTCCATCGTTTCCATCTTTGTTTAAGTTATTTTGTCAATTAATTTAAACTAATAGGCAAGTACCTTGAAAGTGTTATTAAGTGAAGTTTTCTATATTTATAAATAAAATATAACATTTACCGTTACCGTACATTGTTAGGATAGGGAAATAATGCTTAACATCAAAATTGTAAACAAAAAACACCTATGCTCAACACTTCTGGCCAAGGCTGTATATCATCTGTGAAGAGTTCGGCTGTCTAACTATCACGGTTCATGAGATACAGCCTGGTGATAGACGGACAGACAGCGGAGTCTTAGTAATAGAGTCCCGTTTTTACCCTTTGGGTACGGCACCCTAAACAAATTCAACTTATTGAAATATACTTGCAAGTCTTTTTCAACCGACTTTCGTCGGGATCTTTGCTGGTGCATTTCACGGAAAGTGTCGGGTACGTGACACTATATTTTTAGTACTTCTGGAAATGAGAAGAAGCTGATATTTGGCGTGATAACATTTGATAACTCGGCTTTAAGTTCGACGTTATATTCTACAGATTTATGCAGATCTTTAAGATAGCTGCCATTTGCGTCACGTCCCCGACAAAAGTTGACCTTTTCGTGGAATGCTCCTGCTGGTTTTTTAATGTATGTTCACCGATTATTCGAAAACGGCTGGACCGATTTGGAAAATTCTCTTTTTGTTTGAAAGAGTATTATACTTCACAGTTGGTCCCATTCTCACCAGGTCCGGATCTGATGATGGGATCCTGGAGAAATCGAGGGAACTCTTCAACTATTATAGGCACATAGTGATTTCAGTATTTTTTACAGCAACTCCGGCATTTCCCCTTGGAAAAGCGGATCCTAAGTGAAGTCGGTTCATTTTTTTGTTTAAAATTATTTTCAGCGATAAGTATTCTAACGACACGTGTTTTTAGGTGGCGTTCTACATCGTGATGTTTGTAGAAAACGCTCTACTCCTAGTCGCTTGGTGGTGGGCCGCGCCGCGGGCGAATATCTCCGTGGTTGGCTTCGCCGCCGCCGCTTATTTAGCTGGCCTCGCATGCATGCTGCTCTACTACAGGTTAGTTATGTTACTAGTAGTCCGCTTCGAACTGAGAACTTGTGATTTACTTGCAAACGAGATGACCAATATAACAACACCATTTTGAAAAAAAATATTTCGTCTTTTAGCTCTACAACTCCTTGATAGATCCTGCTCAATACGAACTTTCAAATTATACGAGTATGTATCTCTGCTGCAACCCCAACTAACTACACAAAGATCAGAAAAACGGTACTAAAAATCCGTACATGGCGGGAAGAAGTTGACAAGTCGCGGCGAATAGTTGATGAAATTTGAACCTTAAAAAAAAGGCATAAGGTTCAAATTTCTTCAATTTTATATCTCGAGTTATCAACTTCTTCCCGCCTTGTACCGAAATTATCGAGGAACAAACTTATTTTGCAGGTATTTCCACGTCCGAAGACTCGGCTACATGTTGGGTGAAAATCAACAAGGCACCAATAGTACAAATGCGTCCTCTCAAAATAAAAACGGTAAGATTTATATTATTCTCACAAAATTCAGTAGAAAAGTATTAAAGAAGTACAGTCACCGGCTCGAAGGCTACAAAAATATGTGACACGCTCTTATTTGTAGGGCGATAAGAGCGTGTCCGCCGTGGGGTGCCCGGCCTTGTAATTGTCCCCCACCATATCGTCCCGTGGTTGCAGTAGGAGTCTGCTAAGGAAATATACCGGGAGATGGGCAGCAGCATCTTCCGAAAGCCTACAAACAATAAAAAAAAACTGCGCGCGCCAACCCGCCTGCCAAGCGTGGCGCGTATGGCAAACCCCTCCCTTTAATCAAAGGGGAGGCCTATGTTCAGCAGTGGACGTCTTATGGCTGAGATGATGATGATGATGATGAAGAGCGTGTCACATATTTTTGCGGCCTTCATATAGTAAGATACTATTGCCTGTGACCGAGTTGCCTGAGGGCACCATTTTTCCGTCCGATGGTTGGCGGTCAAAGGGTTAACGCGTGATTTTTGCAGGGAAACAGGCGAACAGTGCGGACAACCCCGTGATTCCGGGCGTGTTCAACTGTCGCTTCACCAACCCAGTCAACAGCAGGTATTTCTCATTTACTTACTTATTTACTAGTGGCCAAATACATAGCTGGGCACCGTTAATCAAATAGTTAACTTCGTTAATCGTTAATCCGCTAAAAAAAAAGTTAGCTTCGTTAAACGTTAAAGCGTTACATTTCGGAAGAATTAACACAAGTTAACGTTAATCGTTAATCCGTTAATATGTGTAAAATCGTCGGGTATAAGGTGCATATTCCCCTTCATGATGATCAAACGAAACAAATCTCTTCGCAGTTTTCTTTCTCACTCGCACGCGCCGGCTAGTTTCTAGTTTTGTTTTCGTTTAACTCACTGCCACGCGCCGCCCGGCACTTGTCTGAACCTGTTTTTCGCGTTTTTCGCGCCGCGGTGCCGTGGGGTAACTATTAGGCATTGGATTAACGATTAACGGACTTCTGCATATTAACGGAAGTTAACGTGTCTGTTATCATTTTTAAAAGTCAACTTAAAAGTTAATCCGTTATTCAAAATGTTAACTTCGTTAATTAACGATTAACGGATTAACGAGTTAATGCCCAGCTACGGCCAAATATTATGTATAAATAGAGGAGCACAGTCTAAGAACTTTTTGAGACTTTTTTATTTAAAAAAAAACGGCTAGGCGTTTAACCATTATCTCACCTGATGGTTAGTGATGACACTGTTTACGGTGGGGAACGCTTACCTATGAGATACCTGTTTACTCTCGCTTTGAAGCATAGAGTAACTTATATAGTAGAGCAGCACAGCCTAAGAATTTTTTGAAGCTCAATCCAATCGCGCCATCTGCGTGAAAGCCCCCTGAAGATACCCAAAATGTAAGAGGAAATGTCACCTGCACTGCTAACGTGAAATGTTGTTTCAGCGCGGCTTTACGTAAGAAAAAGAAGCCAACTTCTTTCGTGCCGCCCCCCGCGGCCCCCGCGGCGCCCGCCCCCGCCGCGCCCGCGCCCGCGCCCGCGCCCGCGCCCGCCCCCGCCGCCTTCTGGCGTCGCCCGCTGCCGCACAACCATCACGTGAGTCGCATGCAGGGACTACACTACACACTCGCTATCAGATATCACGGAGCGACCAAGGTGGTCGCAAATATCTAAACAACACCGCTGTTGTCAAAGCGATAAAGTGCGTGTTCAGATATTTTTGAGTACATTGGCCGCTCCGATATATTTGATGGCGATTGTACAATACCAATTAAGACTACTTATTTTTTGCCAGCATCTAAATGCCGAACAAAATGGTAATCAGACCTGCTGTATTAAAGCGTTATCACAATTGCGATTTGCGAGCAAATTTTGTATAGAAATCGCTATCAAATCGCTCAAGTGTGTAAGGCCCTTAGCGACGCAATATTAGATGGCGGTAGTGCGTTCATCTGAATCTCCGAAACGCTTTTTAGTATAAACATAAAGTCCAGGATGGTCCTCGGTCTCATGCCATTTCTAACCACTATAGGATGATACAAAAGTTTTGGTTTGCGTCTTTCCTGTAGACAGTACCAAAGCTGAGTATTTTAAGCCAATTTTTGTCAAATACTTATAAAAATATTCGCACGTTGAATCATCATGACGTCCCCGTCTTTAGCTATTTTGATAGAAAATAATCTTAGCTACGAAAAGCGAAGTAATGATTCCGTAAGTTTTCATACAAATACCAAAAAAGCTTAACTCCAAATCACGACATAATCATACACATAAAGTGTACAATATGATATGATATATGAAAGTGATTTAAACTCGCACGATTTTCAATCATTACTTTGACAAAAACGGGACTTAATCGTGTACACTTACTTTTGTTATTTTCCTGACGTTTCGAGCGTGTCCTCTAACGTTATTTCTTTCAGGGTGGTTCTTCCGAAAACGAAGGCTCCAGCGTCGGCTCCCGCGTCAACATCCAACAGAAACTACAAGAGAAAAAGCAAAAACAACTCGCAGAGCTCCGCGTCATAGAGGAAGAGATCAAACAAGGAAAACTCGCCAAGACCACCCCTGTAGCTGCCGAAGAAATATACAGCAGTCTACAAAGACAGCCCATACCCAGGGCGAAGACACACGCGGAGCCCGCCTGGCCCAGCGCTGAAATGACTCACTCCTACCAAAACTACCCCGTACCACACACATGCAACTTATACCCCACCTACACAGAAATCAAAGGCTACACTCAAACATTCCAAAATAACAACACAGACAACGACCTTAAAATACACAGACGCTATGATATATACGAAAACCCGATATCGAGACCGAGAGAGATTCATTCACCGAACTATCTAGAAAATAGCTATGGAACTAATCGGGGCAGTCCTAGAACTAGCCCTAGGAACTACATCACTGAAAATAATTACGAAATATCTTTAGATAAACCTAGGTTACCCAACATATATAGCGATACTATACCGGAGTATTTCGAAAATCAGCCTTATAATAAGGATGAATATGTCTCAAATTTGCTAAATCAAAGCATAGATGCGAGATACGAGTGTTATGGGCAGAATTGTGAAAGGTTCCCGTATATGAAGAAGGAGGAAGGGAGAAGGAAGATGCAGCGGTGTCGGACGCCGGAGATACTGCTCGCACCTCATTATTTGGAGGGGTGTAATAGACAAGTTTGTTGTCATTGGGGAGCTCCATATCCGTGAGTAGTTTTTTTAAGTTTTTAATTTTATATTTTAACTGTCTTTTGGCATCTAAATGAAATCACCTTTCAATGAAATGACAAGTTAAATTGGACTTTTCTTGTGGATGTCGTGTTTGTGATGTTAGGACTTCATCATGACTTCATATAAATATTTAGACAAACGGCGTATACGCAACGCGAACAACTCAACTCCAAGTGGAGTGTCAGCATAAAATGGTTGATCACTACAGTAATACACACTACACATCACTACAGCAAAAAATCTCGTATATCGAACTCTACGTAAAAAGAGGGAAATCCCATAGAAAAAATCCCCTACATACTCTTCAATATTTCATCGGAATGGTTAGAGAGAGCGGGGATTCCCGCAACCAAGGACAATATGCATATTTTTAAGTATTTACTGCAATCCGCAAAATTCGAGGCATTTTACCGTGAATTTTCAAATTCGGGTTTAAGCGAAACCACGCATAATCGGGTCGCGTATAGCGGGGTATTAGTGTGCAAGGCCTGAGTGGACGCTCGGAGCGGAGCGTACAGCGGGGCGGCCGAGCGTGCATACAGTATGAGTTTCCTTTGTTTAACATGCACGCCGCACGCCCCGCCTCGCTGGACGCCCAACTCTAGCTTCCACTCCTTGCACTTACTGTACTTGTTGTCGCCGCCGGTGGAACAGCTGCCTAACCATTTATGTTGACCGCAGAAACAGGAAGAAGGAAGAGGGAGCGGCCAGTAGCGGCGACGAGTCCGCCGCCAGAGACACTCCCAGGGCGCCCTCTGATATCGACTCACAGGCAAGTACCGCTTCTGCGGTGTTTAATCTCATTTTTCTCAAACATGCTCAGAAATGGCCGTTTTTTATCGTAAATCGAAGACGGAAAGTGCCTAATTTTGTTCTTTTCAATTAAAAAGTTAAAACTATGGTATCCTAGGAGTAAAATAAATGTATGGAAATCCATTTTTACCCGCTGCGTTAAACTTTTAAAATTCTCAAAATTGCATACAAATCGGAAAAGCCAAGGCAAAAAAACATTAAGCCAAGCAAAACCATTCATTTAAACAACCGTGTGGAAAAGGCTTGACACAGTGCACGCGCTTTTACGCATGCGCGTACTGTGTCCGACTATCCTTAAAAAAAACTGCGAGTGCAAGCATGGGAGCCCCCTTAAATATTTATTTTATTCTGTTTTTTATTATTTGTTATAGCGGCAACAGAAATACGTCATCAGTAAAAATTACAACTGTCTAACTGTCACGGTTCTCTGGTGACAGACAGCGAAGTCTTAGTAATAGGGAATTTACCCTTTGGGTGCGGAACCCTAAATAATAAAAAATCTTGGTACAACATGAAATGGGCTATTGTGTAATGTTGTGTTCAGATCTCGCTGCCCCGCTCGTACACGCTGCCGCGCGAGTTCCGCTACTGGCGGCGGCGGCCGCGCCTGCGCGACCACGTGCCCAGCAACAACAGCAGCGACGGTAAGCAACTATAGTCCGCCAACGCTAACTCTACACTACGGAAACTTTACAAAATTACCCCTATTTTTTGTAGAATAAAATGAAAAACTTATCTTCATATCATTTTATTCGGAGCCTTTTTAGCGGTAAATCTGAATGTCAGATTTTGAGTCTCATTTCTGACTTGTGTCGCTTTCGGCCCGCAACCGGCCTATATAGACATTTGATGCTCACGACACGAATCGATGGATACATGAAAAATTAATCACGCCTATTATTGACAAGTACATTAAATTCCCAGGTGACGTCGACAGTGGCGACAACGACAGCGACCGCCGCTCCAACTGTTCCGCGCGGCAGCCGTACTGCGCGCCGCTCGCGCACGACCGCCGCCGCAAACCCGTGCCCAAGCCGGAGACCAAGCTGTAAGGCAACACTGGCCCCTGGCCCAAGTTAGGGACCAAGATTTAGGGAAAACTGGCCCAGGTTAGGGACCAAGCTGTAGAAAACTGGCCCAAGTCAGGGACCAAGCTGAAAGGAAACACTGGCCCAGGTCAGGGACCAAGCTGTAGGAACACTGGTCCAGGTCAGGGACCAAGATGTAGGAACCACTGGCCCAAGTTAGACCAAGCTGTAGAACACTGGCCCAAGTCAGGGACCAAGCTGTAGGGATACACTGGCCCAGGTTGGGGCCCAAGTTAGGCACCAAGCTACATGGAAACATTGGCCCAAGCTATAGAAGTTGAGAAGCGTCCATAGAACTTGGTTCCCACGGGCTTCCCTAATTTAAAAAACTTTGAGAACTTTTTCTACAATGATATCGCATTTATCAACGCCATATCAACGCGAAATTCTTTGCGTTTTTAAGGGCTTTGGCACATGTCCGCGGCGGAATCGGGCTGCACGACCGAAAGCGAAACGTTCTCGTTTTGCCACGAAGATGTGAAAAAGCTTTTAGGAATCGAAATCGAGTATGCAGGGGAAATATTTCTATATTAGAAGACTAACATTCCGTTATAATTCTATGCCCAATTCGTGTAGAATTAGGATCTAAAGTATTATTTTATGGCTGGAATATGCAATAGGATTGTTTTTCAAGCGTAGGTATAGTTTTACCTCGGAAGATGTTCGTGTAAATTAGGCATAATATATAGGCACAGATAACCTCAACCATTAAACCACTAGATAGATCATAAGTACAACTCGGGGTCACCACACATATGTGCTCCCGTACTAATTTTGTTGGCAGCCGTGGGGTGCCCGGCCTTAGAATTGTCCCCCACCATATCGTCCCGTGGTTGCAGTAGGAGTCTGCTAAGGGAATATACCGGGAGATGGGCAGCAGCATCTTCCGAAAGCCTACAAACGATAAACAAAAAAACTGCGCGCGCCAACCCGCCTGCCAAGCGTGGCGCGTATGGCAAACGCCCCCCCTTAAAGGGGAGGCCTATGTTCAGCAGTGGACGTCTTATGGCTGAGATGATGTACTAATTTTGTATGAGAGCGCGACCGCTTATTTCAGTTGAGGTAACGTTTTTGATCATTAAAAAAAAAAAACCAAAATATCCACAAAAATCAAGTTACAGGGGTGAACCTGGATTATTATGCTACAAATTGGTGTAGAATACTATTGAGATGTGCTGTTCAAATCGTAGAAATTTACGAATAAAATTGCACATATTTGTGGTGACCTCGTGCTCCCTGTAAAAGCTTAATGATGAGGTGTCTGTGTAGTCTGTATATAGGCCATTCATATTGAGTCTGTTTACGGTAACATTGCACCGATATCAGACTTGGCAGTGACAATAATTTACGACAGAGCCAAACAAAGAAATAGAATAAACTGACTCTAAGATGGATGTATTTTTTTAATGTAAACTTTGTACTTATGTAAAGAATGGCATAGCTCAAGTCACAAAACGCCTTATAGTTTTTAAGTTTAAATTACTTTACTAATATTCTCAATTAATTAAATGTATTTAAAGACTTAATATGAATCTCGACACCCGTCCGTATTAACTTAGATTAATGCCATTTATATAGACAAATTTATTCTATGTAAATTATACTATACATTTGTAAGATATTGTATATTTTATACAGTAGATGTAAGGATGGAAATAAAAGAGACATATCAAACTTTTATTTACTTTATTATCTATAATCCAATTGTAAAAGGGAACCAGTCGCTCGCTCACACCGTGTCACTACTGCGCTACAGATCAGCCATTTACACAAAAAAAACGTCAACCAAATAAGGTTAAAAATTCACAGTTACACATTTAATGTCGTTTAGAGCTAGCTTAACATTACAGGTGCGAGCGCGCCGGGAGGCGGGTAAAATAACGGAAGTGGATCATTTAATGCATCGTGGTATAGAGGTCGCATGCACGTGAATCGAGTTTATTACCACCTGTTACCACTGGTGACCCCTAGGATTGTTCCCATCTGTTACCAATAGAATAACACCAGTAGTCACCGGTGGTAACACATGGGAAAATATCGTAGTTGTTATCGATGGGAACAGGTGGGAATAACCCAAGTCTAGACCGCGAGGCAGGCGTCCCGGCGCGGCCGCACCACTACACCCGCGGAGCGACGTCGGCCACACACATCTACTAGTACTGGGGCCTTTCTCGAAAGGTATCACACCAGTCCACAAGTCTTACGGGTTTCCACGGTTATGATTAGTCTAATACCGTTCGAGACGGGCCCTCGCTGGACACGGAGCACCCAACATAACACGAAGCTGTACACCGCAGTGCACTGTAGGCGATTACATAACATCCAGGGAACGCCGGGGACGCGCCGCCCACGACCGAACGACCTATTTTATAATGCCGATGCTGGCAACATTCGACGGTGTATTCCCATTTGTGACGGTGTATTCCCGTCGATGACAGATGGTAATACACGCAACCAATGGCGTCATTTTAAGTGTTGCCTATTTTAAATTGTAACTAGTATTATAAAATGATTGTACATTATTTAATCGCGTTGCGCCGAGTCCCCGGTTAGTAACGTTCCGTTTACAAGTTTCTACTTATAACATTATTGTACTAATTATTTGACGAACTTAAATAAATCATACTGCGATTGATTTCAAAATGCATGTCAACACTATATTACATAGTGCACGATTAGTAAATGTCATTAGTGTATTATTAGTCACGGTGTAAATACATGATCGAGACGGCTCTGGGACTCGAAAGCTTCATTTTTAGATAGATATCTTATACAGTATCGTTAACTTTGTCCGTCTACACCGATGAATTTCAGGTAGAGTCAAGGCCAAAATATTTCCGACTTAAAATATCCAATATAATAGCGAGTTTCTCTTAGATATGACATACTACATTCAGATTACATAATATATTTAATCACACGTCCCAAACCATTGTGTATATTTACACATCTAAAAGTACACTTAATCAACTCTTAGCCCAAATAGTTTTAGTTCTGCGATAGTGTGAGACTGCGAGAAATTTCGACTTTAGATCTAAGTTCGTATTAAAAAAATAAACTTACATTCCGAGAGATATTTTCATAAAAACCAATCAACAACTTTTTAACTTAAATTAGACAAATTGGGATTCCTGAACTTTGTACAATGTTTTCGATGTTAAAAATAAACAGTACTTAAAAGAGTGACTTAGACAGGTCGTGCGTTAAGGTCAGTAACTTAAAATGGTCCCAAAATGCTGTTTTTCTCCTGATTATGGTTAAAAAAACATCGTGAATATCTATTTTCGTGGAACTTGACGCCGACTGGGCAGTTTCTTCACTTATAATAATCAACAAAACAGTGACCGGCGTAAACAAAACACAATAATAATTACAAGTGTGAAAACAAGATGTAAAAACTTAGAGCTGCTTATTTCGTTATACTTATTTCTAGTGGAAATTATTTCTAGAACATAAATTTATATAGGCCCGCGCCGCGACGGTGCCATGCCCGGGTGCGAACGCGGGGTATTCCACTCAACTAAACAGTAGGGTTCGATCCTAAGAAAGACATATATAGTTTTGGGCATATAGTCAACCTTTATTTAAAATTTATGCTCTACCAATACGGTAGATATCTAACAAGTTCATTTTAATTCACAATCGATGCATTCATTTGATTACGTCGCTCAAACAAGTTAAAATAAATGTTTCATTAAAAACCCGACTGTGGTATGTGCCTAAATTCACAATATTATTATTAGGGTGTATTGGGGTTATTTCGAAAGGCGGGTAATTCCGAAAATCATTCAATTATCTCTCGTATCCCACTGTAATAAGACTCAACTTTCGGAATTACCCGCCATTTTTTTCCTATCGAAATTACCCCAATGATGTCACTCCCAAAACTGAGAGAATCTAATGACACCTCACATACGTCGTAAAACGTCAAACGATGTATGCTGTAAGACGTGCCCAAGAAATTGGCATACTTAATATCGAAAAACAACACTCCTGCAGCAAAAAAAGGCCCATATTACAAAAAAATAGGAACAGGAGACCCCGGTTTGAATTGTCCGGCGTTGTCGAGCTAAGCATAAAAAAAGCAGTGATTTCACCCTATATTAATAATAATTTGACAATTGTAATCATATAAATAAGTGATGAATAACCCTGGGTAGAGCGGGGCCGCGGCGCGGCATTAGTCTAGGTTTTAAGTGGTGTACCTTACTACTACGAATGTGTTGGCGGCCGAGTACTCACTGCTCACGAAGAGATGAGCTGCAATACAATAAGTACGTAAATATTGTGGAACTATGTCACACCTATTGACCACCTACAAGTTGAACCATGGTAGGAAATAACATAATTTTAAACAAAAAAAGAACAGACTTCACTTAGGATCCGCTATTCTAAAAGGAAGTGGCCGAGTTGCTTTAAAAAATAGTGAAATCACTATATGTGTGCCTATAATAGTTGAAGAGTTCCCTCGATTTCTCCAGGATCCCATCATCAGACCCCGACTTGGTGACAATGGGACCATCTAGGGGTTATACCCGTTCGATTAAAAAAAAAAATTGAAAATCGGTTCACGATTCACGGAGATATCGAGTAAAAAAATAATGATAATAAAAAAAAAAAATTAAAAAAAATTCAGTCGAATTGAGAACCTCCTCCTTTTTTGAAGTCGGTTAAAAAACAAGGTATCGCGAAGACGTATGTCATTGTCACAGACACCACTTTTCTCTCAAACTTCAGTAATTTTAACTGGATGTGGCTTAGCGGATTTCGCATACTATGCAACTTAGATGATTGGCCAAATGCGCCTTAGCATTTACAAAGATTGCATATACATATACACGGGAAATTTCGACCGGTGCTTTCGTGGCCAGGTGGCGAAGTTGGTTAACGCGTCTGCCGCGAATGCAGAAGACGCTGGTTCGAATCCAGCCTTGGGCACCGGAGGCGTTGGTCACTTTTTCCTTTGTATATGACATCTATACAAGTTTATAATTTATAAATATAGTAGTGTGACTACTTAAAATAAAACAAATCAAAATATTCATTAAAAATAATTTGATTTGTTCTTTCAGTACTATGCAACTCTTGTTAACCTGGCCCTGGGCTCAGGCGCGGTCGCAGACGAAAATTTTGGGGGGGGGGGGGGGGGGGGACACTAATGTAGAATTTTTTTTTTCAAATATTTGAGGGGGTCTGTTACGGCCACTGGGTTAAAATTACCCCAAAATTTAAACTTACGAGAATCAATGCGGAGTCTATGACGTAGTGATGGCGATACCTTTTCTTCTATCATAAGATTCATAAGTTGAAAAATGAACATATAGATATATGGAAAACTTACAATGTACCAGCTGTATATGCCGTTTGGGAAGATTGGGAGATTGGGAAGGCGATCAATTTGTTTGTATATGGAACTTGTCATTTCCATACACAACGTGATTACTACATATTTCCATACAGAATGGATCTAAGGCACACCACACACCTGAGCTAAATTAAGAAATTGCATAGACAAAATGCTTAAATTTGTCTATGGCCTCCATACAAACTTAAGCAACCATAGACAAATTAAAGCATTATGTCCATGAATTTTCTTAATTCAGCTCAATGGGGTTGGCCAGTGAAGTTCTTTACAGATGGCGCCACCATAGATTGAATTGTACCTCTCATTCTACGAATGGCTTCCAATTCTTGTTTTGGCCGGCATGTTTAGCCTTTTAAGCCAATTCCCTTAGAACCCTAGAAACAGGGACAACCTATGCTGGCGACATCTGGCGAAACCTTAGGCAGTTGCCTGTCCCATTCGTTTGAACTTCAAATGTTTTTTTTATAGTACACTCAGCAGCAGAAGTATTTAAGCGGGCAACTTGTTCAAAATGACCTGCATACTCTCTTAAAATTTCATGAAATTATTACAAGAATAAAGAAAAAAAAGTTCTCTTTTATGTTATCTTTTATTGCTAATTGCACTCTTCTTTATACAACCCCTAACTGCTCACCAAGACCAATGCAACGAAGCCAAACACGACATGATAATGTTGAGTGGTTGAGGAGTTCCTATGGCCACCTTCCAGCTCCATCATCAGATCAGCTCCATGTCATCATAATATTGCACTGTCACGCGACACTCGCACTGTATCGCGACTGTGACTCGCTTCGCTCGTGATTCAATTATAGAATCTTTCGCTTACTCGGGACTCAAAATCAACACTCGCGAGAAAAACCAACTTTCCTTCTTGTTGCACAAATAACTATTTTCTCAAACATGCAATGAATATTCTCTTTACGTTCCTCATAATAGACTCGGAAGTATCCTTTTTCGGGCGCAGCAACTAGATACGGCCTGAAATGGGATTTCATACAACTTTTCCTGCAAAGTATTTTTTTTTGTCAAGTTCCAACGTCATTCATAGAGCGTCAAAGATGGCGGCAGGAGTTACCAACAGGTAAATTTAAGTAGATTGATTAACACTTAGTCCTTGTAGAGTTTAATTTATTTCATAGCATGTTTGAGAAAAGCACTAAAACGGATTCCCGGCCTCGTATCCGCTTGGCCGGAAATCCTTATTTTCCCGGTCTCTGATGTAATGTACAGACTAAATTGTGTTGTAAATGGTAATATAACATGCAATAAAAAAAAGCAAAGGTCTACCTTTTATAAAGCGGGTGTTCCACTGTCTCAGTTATTTATTTCTCATAATATATTATTACTGTAATAATATATAATATGTCCTTTATAAACTATAGGTATACTATGACGACATCTACACTCCGCCTTAACTCCTAAACATCTTAAATACACTGCAACAAAACAGAAAAAAACAATCAAAATAAAATAAATAAAAACACAATTACAACTATGACGAAAGCAAAAGATGACATGAGATTTGCTTAGAAAATTTACAAAATATGTGCAATTATTTTTGCTAGTGCTGTGATTACAAAATAAACACAGATGTTAAGAGTCGCCAGGACGCTCGCGTTCTCATACAAACGTAGTTCAGCTCTCATTTTAAAACGACATGCTTTAAACCATGAATTTTGGCATGGGCATTCTAGTAGTACAGATCTAGGTCGGACATTCGTTTTCGTTGCTAAAAATTGTAATACAAAGAAAATACAGCCAGTTACAGATTGACATACAAAACTAATTTTTGCTATATTTTCATTGTATTACAATTTTTAGCAACGAAAATGAATGTCCGACCTAGATCTGTACTACTAGAATGCCCATGCCAAATTTCATTGTTCTAAAGCATGTCGTTTTAAAATGAGAGCTGAACTACGTTTGTATGGGAACGCGAGTTCACGCGAGCGTCCTGGCGACTCTTAATGAACTGAGGTATTTTTTTACAGCCACCTTAGGTCTTCATCATCAGATTAATTATTGTTCCATAATATTGCATTTTCATTTAAAGCAAAGTTGTGTTAAAATTCAGCTTAATTGAATCATGGAACCTCCAACCTTTCTTGAAGGATTTGGATTTACACATTATTTTATACATACATACATACATACATACAATCACGCCTATATCCCAAAAGGGGTAGGCAGAGATCACGGATTTCCATTTGCTACGATCAATGCAGCAAAACGGCTCCCCGTGAGCCACTTCTCGCCCCCGTGAAGAACGAGACGTGATGGGTTACGAACCGCATCGCCGCCATGCGGATGACTATTAATTAAATAAATCACAGCGTTCTCACGAGCAGTAGGGATCAGAGGTTCCCTTATCCCTTAGTCGCCTCTTACGACACCCGCGGGAAGAGACGGGGTGGCACTATTCTAAAGCCGGGGCCATACAGCAATTTTATTCTAATACAATACCAACCAATAATATATCAACTTTGTGTTCTTTGTATGAGCATGTATAGAGTAAACAACAGTGGCGGCGCGTCCATAGAATTCGTTTCTCGCCAGCTTGTCAAATTTTCTGGCACGTAAGTAGTTTTCCTACAGCTCATGAAGAAATTTTAAGTCAAATTAAGCTTCGGCTTGCCTAAGAAAAAAACGCCGCCACTGGTAAACAATATTAGGTTAGTTTGTAGATATAGTTATTTTTTATAATCAAAAAGGACTAGTTTACCTCTGGGTTGGAAGGTCAGGCGCGTTCGTAAGTGCCTGCCCCAATTCATGAGCTTACATTGCCGAACGGAACCCAGGTAGCAAAAAGTCGGGACAAACGCAAGGAGGCTGGTAACTCCATCGTTAACTGCTCAAGGTTGGTAACTTACCGACTTGACTGTGACTTTGATGAAGTCCTTGTTGTGCGCCAGATCGAAGTCGGGGTAGTGGCTGTACACATGCTTGCACACGGTCTCCATCGTGCTCTGCTCCAGGCTGGTAACTTACCGACTTGACTGTGGCCTTGATGAAGTCCTTCTTGTGCGCCAGATCGAAGTCGGGGTAGTGGCTGTACACATGCTTGCACACGGTCTCCATCGTGCTCTGCTCGAGGCTGGTAACTTACCGACTTGACTGTGGCCTTGATGAAGTCCTTCTTGTGCGCCAGATCGAAGTCGGGGTAGTGGCTGTACACCTGCTTGCACACGGTCTCCATCGTGCTCTGCTCGAGGCTGGTAAC
Organism: Pammene fasciana; assembly: GCA_911728535.1. Lineage (NCBI taxonomy): Eukaryota > Metazoa > Arthropoda > Insecta > Lepidoptera > Tortricidae > Pammene > Pammene fasciana. Next base: position 6,284,619 of record OU452294.1, read on the forward strand.
TTACCGACTTGACTGTGGCCTTGATGAAGTCCTTCTTGTGCGCCAGATCGAAGTCGGGGTAGTGGCTGTACACCTGCTTGCACACGGTCTTCATCGTGATCTGCTCGAGGTTGGCGCCCTCGAGGATCTGCTTCACGTATTTCTTGATCTCATCGTCCTGTTGGAGTACAACGATGTTAGGAAAAGTCGATTGATACTTTTTGTCATATACATATAGCCGATTTCGAACCAGATCTGTGTCCTGAACAGTATGTATCAAGAACTTTTCATTGCCATAACAGCTAAAAGATCTTCACTTGATAGACTAGGCCTATTAAATAAGTATATAAGTCAAATCTAACAACATATTAGCCCACAGGAGACCTTTTGCCCAGCAGTGGGACACTAAAAAAGGCTGATCAATCATTTAAAACAAAAAAGAACCGACTTCACTTAGGCTCCGCTTTTCCAAGAGGAAATGCCCGAGGTGCTGTAAAAAATACTGAAATCACTATAGGTATGCCTATAATAGTTGAAGAGTTCCCTCGATTTCTCCAGGATCCTATCATGAGATCCGGACCTGGTGACAATGGGGTTAACTGTGAAGTATACTCTTTCAAACAAAAAAAGAATTTTCCAAATTGGTCCAGCCGACCTTCGAAATCTTGAAGTTGGTTGAAAAGGTTTCTGACCGTGGGTGGGCGTTTCTTCTTGTCGGCGGGCGCGTCGCTGTCTCCCGCGCTCTCCTCCTCGCTGCCCTCCTCCTCCTCACTGCCCTCCCCGGACTCCTCCTCGGAGGAGGCGGCCTTCTTGTTTGGCTTCTTGGCCGGTCGGCCCGCCGCTTTGCCCGCGGGCTTCTTCTTGGCTGAAATTACGTGATTGTTAGAATCGCAGAGCAATTTAAAAAAATGCTCTTCTCAGCATCACGAGTTCTTTCGATCCTAATAGGGCAAAAAGGATAATTTTTTTCTTCCCTACTGTATTGTCATAAAGTTTCAAAGGTGTATAGAAATTATGGGACCAATGTCCTCCCACTGAGATGAAAAGACTGCAAAGTTGTAAGTAGAAATGACATAAAACTCGTAGAAAATATCACTATACAGAGTGACCAAAAAAATAACTAAATTCCCGTTGGCTGTACGGTTTTCGAACACTACCAATCCTCCCTAGTTTTGGAACCTCACAGATAGATTTGATTTTTTTACTTTTATATAAAGTATCATTTTTAAAACGTAAAAGTTCATAGCTTAACATCTGGCGGCTTAGCATGACATGCGTTGTCGCGCGCGACTCCATACTTCGAGTCGCGCCTGAAGTATGGGGAGTCGCGCGACAACGTAAGTCATGCTAGACGTACTGGTCCCATAAAGAAGAGAGCAAGAAACAATAAACAGCAATATTTCCTTCCTTCCGGATAGGACCAGATTTTTGAAGGTTAGAGTCGCCAGGACGCTCGCGTTCCCATACAAACGTAGTATAGCTCTCATTTTAAAACGACATGCTTTAGAACCACGAAATTTGGCATGGGCATTCTAGTAGTACAGATCTATGTCGGTAATTCGTTTTCGTTGCTAAAAATTGTAATATAAAGAAAATACAGCCAGATACAGATTTACATACAAAACTTATTTATGCTATATCTTCTTTGTATTACAATTTTTAGCAACGAAAACGAATTACCGACATAGATCTGTACTGCTAGAATGCTAGTGCCAAATTTCGTGGTTCTAAAGCATGTCGTTTTAAAATGAGAGCTGAACTACGTTTGTATGGGGACGCGAGTTCACGCGAGCGTCCTGGCGACTCTTAAGGCGTAGGAATCCTTATTTTTTGAATGATAAAAATCGACTAGTTACCTGGTGGCGTAGGCGCTTTTCGCTTGACTGGCGTCGCCTTGGCGTTCTTGGCCACGGCGCCCTTGCGCCCCTTCACCGCCGGCCGCCCGCGCTTGGACTTGGGCTCCTGGATAACAATGTCAATAATCAACTCTAATATTACCTACATCTAGTGATAATTACAGTTGGAAGGGCTGCTATGAGGGATGATGTTGTGATTTTGGGTATCTTTAAGTGGCTCTCGGATAAATCATACATTGTCTCGGATGTATCAGCATACATTCATGGTCCTGCCCTATTATCATAGAGTAACTTGTATAGTAGAGCAGCACAGCCTAACTTTTTGAAGCATAAGTCTATCACGCCATCTATCCGAGAGCCACTTAAAGATACCCAAAATGTAAGAGGACATGTCACCTCCATCTCCATCAGTAACGAATAGCGTACTAGTAGTACACTAGTAGCTACTAGATGGAGTAACGGTGCAGGTGACATTTCCTCTTACATTTTGGGTATCTTTAGGTAGCTTTCGGGCAGATTGAAGCGAGTCGAGGAAATACTGTTTTTTCATTGAGAAAATACTCAGTTTATATACTAATACACATATGGTAATATACATATGGTTTGATGGATTGAACGATATGTTGGTCATTGTAAATGGAATGTCAAGGTAGGTAGGATACAGATGGAAAGTAGTATCATGTGTATATCAACTGTGGATCAGATGTGGGTCAGCTGTGGATCAGCTGTTACAATGGGGGTCACTACTCACTACAAGATGGCGCGATTGACTTGAGCTTCAAAATGTTCTTAGGCTGTGTTGCTCTACTATATAAGTTACTCTATGCTATTGTATAAGGAAGCCAGCCTTCCAAGAGTGTGATGAACATCAGAGCTACTTACATCCGACTCCTCCGCGTCGCTGCCCCCTCCCGACTCGGACTCGTTCTCGCTCTCTGACTTTTCGCTCTCCTCTTCGCTCTCAGAGCGCGCCCTCTTTGCCGCGCGTCCTTTCTTGCCCTGGTAAATAATAATAATAATAATTTTAAACAAAAAAAGAACCGACTTCACTTACGATCCGCTATTCCAACAGGAAATAGCAGAGTTGCTGTAAAAAAATAGTGACTCACTATCGGCTGTGGCCCTCGGGTAAATAACTTTAGTAACCCTGGCATACACATTGCACTCTAGGTATTATTTCGTTTTATTAAGTTCCATACGTGTTGTAGAACCACCCTGTGCAACCCGAATTGACCCACGTTGGTCTCGGATTTTCACCACCCATCATTTTTCTGACGGCTAACAACTCTGTCGGATCGATTACCGACCAACCCAGCCCACCCCAACCCAGCAGTATAGTAGAGCAGCACAGCCTTACAACTTTTTGAAGCTCAAGTCAATCGCGCCATCTGCGTGAAAGCCACCTAAAGATACCCAAAATGTAAGAGGAAATGTCACCTCCACCTAGTAACGAATAGCGTACAGTCACCGGTAAAAGTATCTTCCTACACGAAGGCCGCAAAAATATGTGACACGCTCTTATTTGTAGTCCATAATACAGTGTCACATATTTTTGCGGCCTTCGTGTAGGAAGATACTTTTACCGGTGACTGTACGCTATTCGTTACTAGGTGGAGGTGACATTTCCTCTTACATTTTGGGTATCTTTAGGCGGCTTTCACGCAGATGGCGCGATTGACTTGAGCTAAGTTGTTAGGCTGTGCTGCTGTACTATATATGAGTGACATCGTGTAGTTGAGTGGGGGGTGGCTTACCTTGGCAGGCTTGCCGCGGCCGCGCTTGCCGCGTTTCCCCGGCTTGCCGCTGGAGCGGCGGCGGCCGGTGCTCTTGCGCTTGCGCGTGGCGCCGGCCGCGCTCTCGCCGCCCTCGGGGTCGAAGTCCGAGTCCGCCTCCTCGGACCCGCTCGGGTTGAACGAACCCTGCGAGATACAACGACATATACACCTGTTTTAAAGTCAGTTTGCGATTGACAGACGAGTTTTATACACTTGTATCTCAATTTTGTTGTCATAATCAACAATAATAACTTTACAAGCATCACGTCATTTGGTGCCGTGTTTTGAACATGGATTTCCTTTATAAGGCTGAGGGATTATATTTTCCACCATTATTTGAACTTTATTTCAAAGTGACAGGGTTCAATTTCGCGTAATTTCTGACACTCTTATGCCCGTTAAAGGTAAAGGTAGAATATCAAATGGATGAATATTATCTGTCAAGTACAAACTTACTTTGAACGTACTGTAGTACAACTTGCATGTGTGATCTACAGTCAAGAACCCGGATTGTTGAGCTCGTAAATTAGCCGTGTTATATATGACTGATGTTACCGACTAGCTATCGCCTGTCAGTTACATAGGTCATTTATTACACGGCTAAATTACGAACAAGGGCAAGGTGGCTCAACAATCCGAGTTGGTAACTGTACTTAACACTTTCATTGCTATGCCGAAACCCAAGAGCATCGCCGAAGGCCAGTTTAAAGAAAAATAGCTACATAGGACTATAGTCTGTATCTTTAGGTATTTAAATAAAAGTAAACAAACAATTTGTACATTCTCGGGTAGTTATAATATTTATTGATTAACCAACCAAAAAGAGTATTATATAACCATATACAAAAGCGCCTACATCTGTCACTGAACGAACGACCTGACTTTAACCTACATTATTTGATCAGGTAATGTTTTCATCTACCCTCAACTGGCTTAAGGAGCCATTTGAGGGTAGATTTTGTTTACTTTTATTTAAATACCTAAAAATACAGACTATAGGGAGTCTAAAGGCACATTCGATACGTAAACAACGTTGCACGCCGAGATCTCCCCTGGGGAGTTCATATATTTGTATGCTCCGAAATTACTCGCTAGGGGAGTCGGTCGGCATGGCCTCTAGTCGTCTATAGCTAGTATAGACTGAGCTCCCCTCGGGAGTCGTGCAGCATGTGAGCAAAGTTACTGAGAACTCCGTAGGGGAGTTTTTGGCATAGACAGTGTTAACTCAAAAGTAGGGTAGTTGTAATTTTGAAAGAAACATTGAATTCTAACATTCCATTTTTTATAACTGAATGCAGAAGACGCTGGTCAGATCCCATCCCTGGTCACCAGAGGCCTACATCACTTTTTCCTTTGTATATGACATCTTTAATTAATTTTTTTTAAATATAAAACGAAAACTTATTTGGCGACATTATAAAGTGGAATTGTACTTACATCTGAATCTTCTGAGCCATCCTTAGCCGGTTTGGGACCCTTAACTTTCGTCTCCGGGTCAGTCTCGTACTCCTCATCAGAATAACCTGGACAAAGTATTCTATTGATACAAAGGCTTTAGACAACTTGTATGTGAACGAGTTTGTAATAAGCGCATGTTTGAGTTACAACGGTTTCCAGTCTACCAGTTTATTGAAGGTATCACGGATCTATAATATTAATATACCGGTCCTGTGATAGGCTTTCGTAGATCTAACACGTAGTGGACCTTTAGATAATTTTGTTATGTATATCGCCTGCTAAAACTCATTCACGGGAACATCAATAGGTATTCGCGAAACGGTTCCAGCAGACATTGTAGCTATTGCATATAAAATGGAAAGAGTACTGGGCTATAGTGTATAGATTGGGCTATTGAAATGACATCCAGGCACTTGCCATAACAATGTATTTGCTCCTGAAACTGCCGTCGAAAGACGTTCAGGAGCAAGAACGATGTGAGCGGGTCAGGATGCAGAGGCTGCCAGTGCCAACTCACGACTTAGGCCTCCTTCTGCATTTTGTTAGTGAGGCGGAAGTGGGACGAGACGTGAAGAGAGCGTATCGCGCGCGCGATCCGCTATAGGACACAGCGCCCAGTCGGCACGCTACGCCCGCGCAAACAGAGACAACAATATATAACTTCCTCGTGAAAGAGCAATGCGGGCGCGACGTGTGCCGCTCTCATCGCACCCCGCTAACAAAACGCGCGATTCTGCCGAAGCTTTGACTCCTTGCGTTGTTGAAGAGCTGCAGGATAGTGTGACAGTGTAGGTAGGACTAGGGTAGAGTGTGTTGTGTTACCTCGGTTGTGCACCTTGACGGCGGCGGAGCGGCGCGGGCGGCCGCCGGGCGTGGCGGCGGCGGCGGGCGGCGGGCGCGCCACGCCGCGCGCGTGCACGCTGTTGGCCACCGGCTGCTGCAGGAACCCCACCAGCCGCGCCGCCAGCTCCGCTGCAGACCCTGCACACACACACGCACCACACATCAGATACAACTAAACACTACTAGCGCTCCGAGAACTAACTACTCAACATTCGTGCATGACTTGACCAGTATAACAAAACTTAACAAAGATCTTAGGTCTTCTGATTTCAGGAGCTCCCGGTTAATCTAGCTCAGAATGCTAAGAACTCTCTAATAACATTTATCTCTGTTACAACCTCAACAAATTTAAAGCAGAAAACGTTACTAAAGTTAGCGCGGAACGAATAATCGTAATGCAAGGACATCCCAGTAGCCACTGTAGCCAGCAGACAGTTCTGTTGCGTCCAAAATTGTCTGTAAAAACATTGCTTCGCTTCGCTCGCATATTCGAACTGATGCTGTGACTAAACCCGTACCTTTCTTGTCCAAGTCCAGCATCTCGCACATGGTGCGGACTTGCTTGGGCTCCATCTTGGTGGTCTCCTCGAGCTTGGCCTTGTACTCGGCGGAGCTAGCGCCCCCTCGTAGCCGGGATGTTGTTGTTGTAACTAAACCCGTACCTTTCTTGTCCAAGTCCAGCATCTCGCACATGGTGCGCACTTGCTTGGGCTCCATCTTGGTGGTCTCCTCGAGCTTGGCCTTGTACTCGGCGGAGCTAGCGCCCCCTCGTAGCCGGGATGTTGTTGTTGTAACTGAACCCGTACCTTTCTTGTCCAAGTCCAGCATCTCGCACATGGTGCGCACTTGCTTGGGCTCCATCTTGGTGGTCTCCTCGAGCTTGGCCTTGTACTCGGCGGAGCTAGCGCCCCCTCGTAGCCGGGATGTTGTTGTTGTAACTGAACCCGTACCTTTCTTGTCCAAGTCCAGCATCTCGCACATGGTGCGCACTTGCTTGGGCTCCATCTTGGTGGTCTCCTCGAGCTTGGCCTTGTACTCGGCGGAGCTAGCGCCCCCTCGTAGCCGGGATGTTGTTGTAACTGAACCCGTACCTTTCTTGTCCAAGTCCAGCATCTCGCACATGGTGCGCACTTGCTTGGGCTCCATCTTGGTGGTCTCCTCGAGCTTGGCCTTGTACTCGGCGGAACCTATCGCCCACTCGTAACCGCGGAACTTCTTGATGTTACGCTTGACGTTGCGGTCGAGGCATAGTTGCTACGAAAAAAAAAAAGGTAAATTATCAGTGCTCTCTAAAAACTATATAAACTATCATTTAATATAAATTGCATGGGGTAGCGCATCGTTATCGGTGAACTCTCAATGCAACTTGGGACTCCGATGGCCGTTTAAGAAGTGTAAGACTTCTTCGGCATATGTCGCTAGGCGTCACCCTAAGACGCATATATAAATAAAGGATATGGTGGAGAAATACGCAGCCTTCAGGTAAGTCTCAATAGACCAGTTGGTCAAAGCGATGGGCATGTTTCCCAGAGTCGCGAGTTCGAGTCTCGCCTGAGGCAGTGGATTTTTCTACTTTTCCTTTATGTCTCAACATTGTGGTATCATTAGCAGACATTCCGTATACATAAATAAATTGCTGAGAAACCTATTCATCGTATCGGCTATATTTCATGCTACAATAATATTATCAAGTAATGATATCTGACTCTCACCCCGTAAAGGAACTGGTGGAGTATCTTCTGGTCCTGGGTCTTGAACCGTGACAGTGAGATCTCGACGTTGCTGATGTGGCCCAGCGGGATGCCCTTGCCTGCCGGCAGAGGCACTGGAGGTTCCGTGGGCTGGACAAATTGATACAAATATAACAATTTAAACAAAAAAAGAACCGACTTCACATAGGATCCGCTATTCCAAGAGGAAATGACCGAGTTGCTGAAAAAAATAGTGAAATCACTAGAGGTGTGCCGTGCCTATAATAGTTAAAGAGTTCCGTCGATTTCTCCAGGATCCCATCATCAGATCCTGGCCTAATGACAATGGGAACTGTCAAGCAGAGTTACCGCATACACATGGCGCTTCATTTACCGAAGAATTTATGGGGCCGCATACATTATGCGGTAACTGCGGTAGTTACCGCATAAAGTGTAGAACCGTAAAGCGCCATCTAGTAAAGCTATCAAACTTGGATCGGCGAAAAGCTCTTAGACTGTGCTCCTCTATTTATTTTATACATTCTCTTTATTCTGATAAAACTCTATGTCATCATCATCATCTCAGTCATAAGACGTCCACTGCTGAACATACGCCTCCCCTTTGGACCTCCATAAGTATCGGTTCGGAAGCGACTTGCATCCAGCGTCTTCCGGCGAACTCTAAGTATGAACTTTTTTTCTTACCTCTTTCTTGGGCTTAGGTTTGGGCGCCTCCTCTTCCTCCTCCTCCTCCTCTTCTTCTTCCTCCCCCTCTTCGTCCCCTTCCTCCTCCTCGTCGCCCTCTTCATCGCCTTCTTTGGCTTTCTTTGCTGGTTTCTTTACTCTGATAAAAAAAGCAATTTAATTAATTCAAAGAAACTATTTTTTTTTTACTAAGTTTTATTTAGCTTGAATAAACATGGGGGTTTATTAATTATTTACATGCATCAAATCTCGTGATTTAAATTTCAACCACTTTCCGGTGTCTGATTGAGCTGAAATTTGGTATACTTCCGTAATTTACATGACAATGCTATTTACTAGGTAGTCAGCAATAAAACTGTGGAGCAAAAAATTTTTTTGGGAGTTACTTGTTTCATAATGAATTTTCAGTAGTTGCATGACGAATAAGCCCTTGTATACATATAATAGGCGAGGTTTAAATTGTAAACTCAAGATATGAAACCCTCCAATGCGGTATCGGATTTACGGCCCGCCTGATAGTAAGCAACCACCGTAACATATAGACGCCTGGACTACAGGCGTGTACCGCGCACGTTGCCGAACCCTTAGAAAAGAGGATTCCCTGTATTAAAAAACGGGTCACTCCCGTAATTTTGGTCGATTTTTGCTCGACATGTTTCGGTCAATTGAGGTTGGGTGACCCGTTATAAATATTTTCAATATATTAGAGTATCACGAGAGCTCTGTAGTTAAAATAGTATGCACTCTGTTGATTTATTCTACGTACGTTTGATGTTGCTCCTTTGTACTTACTTTTCTTTGGGCTTCTTCTCGTCCTCCTCTCCTTCCTCGTCGCCCTCCTCTCCCTCCTCGTCCTCCTCCTCCTCTTCTTCCTCATCTTCGTCCTCTTCTTCTGTGTCCTGTATAAGCAATAAACTTATATTTGTTTCTCCTTTAAAAAATAAGGGGCCTATTCCGGTCTTTTGATAGGCTTGTATGATAAAGATTCAACACACAGTGGCCATTTTTACCATTATAATACAATTGCTAGAACCCATTGACGGGCAAATCAAAGGGTACCAGTGAACCGGTCCCAGCAGGTGTTGGGGCTGTTAATAAAAAATTGTAATTATTATTAATAATGAAAATGTTGATGCTATTTAGACAGACTTTAGATGACTTTCATATGAAACAGACAAATTGAAATTTTAAACCATTTAAGAAAACAGCGAGATACACAAGCCCATACAACTTTTACTATGGGACCAATTCCGAAATCGCGAAAAAAAATCTCGTCTCCCCATGAAAACGACAACATGTGATCGACTGAAAGGTATGATACTGACAAAAAAAACTCGCGATTTCGGATTGGTCCCATAGTAAAAGTTGTTCAGTATGGGCTTGCCTATCATGCCTTGATTGCTTGATACACGACCCCTAAATCATCCTGTATATTGCATACCTCTTTCTTAGCCTTCTTTTTCGGAGGCGGTTTCTTCGTGCTCTTGTTATCCTTCACGTCTTCTTTCTCGTCGTCATCGTGTGTCTCACCATTTTCTTCCTGCGATCAAAAGTATACCGTGAATTATATTTCAATCATATACTAGTGGTCCTGTGAACCGTAGACTTCGGAGAACATAAATAACGCGACAGCAAACTTCCCCCCTTTTCCCCCCAATCTAAAAAATGGCTCGACAATTTTTGGCAAATAAATCAAGGAACGTACATGCCAAGTTTCATCGAAATCGGATGAAAAATGCGACCTCTAGACCGACACTGACCAACCAACCAACCAACCAACCAACCAATACACACACATCAATCTGCCAAATCGTCGTACCAGTGAAAACGGAGACGTTCGTCGCCTCGCTACGCTCGGCTCCTCAGTCAACTAGTAGTCTGCCTCGAACTGAGAACTCGCTCGAACAAGACCCTTATGAAGATTTTTTTTGCCTTCTAATTCCACAGCCCCTTAATCGATCCGGCTCATAAACGAACTCGCAAATTGTATGTATCTCTGCTACAACCCCAACAAATTTCATAAAGACACAAAAACGTTACTGAAGTCATTGTCAAACAAACACTCAAAATCAGGTAGCCATCGAAATAACGAGACGTCCAGAAGTTGTTTGTAAGAACTCGCTTCGCTTATGCTCCGCTCGTTCGATGACTTACCTATAAGTAGGCCATACACGATTAGTCGTATCGTATGGACGGTCTATCATATAGTATAGCGCTGTCACGCTTGCACACGCGGTTAGCGCATGCGGTTGCGGTGCCAGTGTGATAATCGCCTAAGATACAATATAATTCGATTATGATTATATCGTACTTTTTTACTTCGCCTCCTGCTTTAAGACTTCAGCAACAAGCGGCAGCTATAGGTGAAATCGAAAAGTCGGAGCTCGTTATCCTCCATCTTGGGCGTCTTCCTTCTGCAGCTGACTGTACATTACTATATATTTTAAATGATGCCAGTACCTTTTTTACATCGCCCCCTGCCTTCGCGTCCGTTTTGTCGTCCTTAGAGTCATCTCCGCCCGCGTCGTCATCCTTCCCGTTGGCCGTTGTGCTTTTGGCGTCACCTGTACCAAGAGAAAATATAATGTGGACAACGCGATATTTCATAGACTCTTTATAAGTTGAGAATCAACTTTACAAATACAGATATTTTTATTTAAACGTCATAAAAAAACACCCTTATGCATAGACATACTATCCCTAGACCTGCCACAGTAATAACAATACGAAGATTAAACGGGATGGTCTTATTACACTTTCCGTAGATATGACAGAGAATGCGCTATTATCGTTGGTCCTTATAGACTCAACCTTGTGATTATTGCTTACTTCCAAACAGCCCTAATACAATAGAAACGTTTATTACCCTCCACCGCTTTGAAGCGTAACAATGAAACCGACTGAATTATGCAGGATAGTTACGGTATGCTATCAGCCATCGTGAAACGTGTTTTAAAATCAGTCGCGTTGCGTGTATTCTGTCCTTTTTGGTCGCGTGTTTCAACTCTAGAGATATACTTGCTTTTAGCCCTTATGATTTTAATTTTTAAACGGAAATTTTTAAATTGACGTTCGAGATATAGGCCCATGGTAACAGAACGAGCGAATCCGCACCTATGGGCTTTAGCACATATCCGCGGCGTTTCTCCATTGTTTCGAGAAGGCGGAATTAGAAGAACAAACGCAAAACGGAGCGTATGGCGATTATCACACTGGCGACGGATCCGCATGCGGCGCCGGTGCGCGAACGAGATAATGCGCGCGATCCCGCATGGGGATCCGTCGCCAGTGTGATGATAACCGCCTATCAGAGACAGCGCGAAGGTACATAACATAACATAAAAAGCAGTCAGTTTCGCTATCGTTTCGTGCTTCATATCGCGGACAACTAGGTGGATTCATACAAGGCGGAGACATGCAATAGTAGATTGTACAACAAGTGCATAAAACGAGCCATTTTACGCGAGGCGTTTATCTATCCGAGCGAGCTCGCGAGCGAGGATTGATATAAAGTCGAGCGTAAAATGGGTTTTATGGACACGTTGCACACTCTACTTTTCGCTTCGATTGCGAGAAAATAAAGCAATTTCAGGTTGTAACACAAAATTACAACGAAAAATAAATGCAGTTCCCGCCTGTTAACTTTTTTTTTCAGTAGGTACGTGACAAAGGTCGTAGTGAATTTTTTTAATAAAGTTTAGGAAGTTGTTTGCTTGCGGCTATTGGACCAACTGCCTTGGTATTCGACGAAGATTTTACTTTAGGCCCAAGTGCATAAAAAGCGATTTTAGGTCGTCTACGCAAGGCTTAAAGACGAACTTTTAGAGCAAGAGAAGTGAAAAAGCCTTATCAATCTTATCATGCCCCTATTTGCTAACCGTGTAAGTCCTATAGAGAAGTTACATCACGCCTACATTTAGACTATATAAAATAACTTATCTTTATATAATAGAAAACGATTAGCAGATAAAGTTACCTCATAAAAATTCTTCGCAAACTCCGACCTTGAATTTGAATAATTTGAGTCATAAACAGAACCGGTAGTAGCGCACTAGTAACCTAGTGGTCGGGAACGAGATTTTTGTACAGTCGCCATCAAATATATCGGAGCGGCCAAGGTGATCTATCGCCTTGACAATAGAGGCGCTGCTTAGATATTTGTGGGGTTTGTGGTGGAGGGGGGGGTCTACATGAGACATTGCCCCCCCCAAATGGTATATGTCAAATTGAAAAAATCATTACGGACCCTCTCAAAAATTAATTTCTATACTCAAAGCAAGAATTTAACTAGAGACCGCATACGTTTCTATTGTACTTAGGGCCTTTTGGAAGTAAGCAATAATCACAAGGGTGAGTGTATGATAAGGACCAACGATAATAGCGCCTTCTCTGTCATATTCAATTCGTTCGTTCAATCTTGGTATTATTATTTCCGTGTCCGCTCTATGGGTGGTATGTCTATGTTTCTATATTAGTGAACCCACCCAAAATATCAGGCTGCGACCGCGCCTGTGAGTGGAGTCGTGCTACCCTAATTCTCTTATTGATACTGTTGAAAAGAGAAGGAAAATCCTATCTCGTGCAACTTGACAGATATGCACACAGATTAAAAGTTGTGTTACAATATTTCGTAAAACGTTTGTACATTCATGAAACCGGTTTTATCTCTGTGCATACTCTTATCAAGTTATCACATAGTAGATAATTTTTTTCGCTAAAATGATTAACTAATAGTGTGTAATATCATTATATGATAAGGTGTGTTGCTACTGATCCTGATTGACAGGATGACCATGATTTTAGACTAGCAGCCCGCCCCGGCTACGCACGGATGCAATTATTATACATATAAACCTTCCAAAACCGGCCAAAAGCATGTCGGGCCATGCTCAGTATAGGGCTCCGTAGTTGCCGGTCTGTTACAATTCATTAATTCAAAAGGTCGTTTCTTACGGGAAATTTGGCGGCGCTTACGTCATTTCACTTACAATTACGTCCTTTCAATACGGGTTTTTGAGTGATAACTCAAAAACGGCTCAACCGACTTAATTCAATAGTTTTCATTGAAGGTACTTATGTAGAGATGCGCCGAATATTCGGTAATTATTCGGTATTCGGCATATTCGGCGTGTTTTTCAATGTTCGGTATTCGGCCGAATTATTCGGTAAAACTGCCGAATATTTACCGAATAAACATATGATATTTATCTGATAATAAATTAATCATTCATACAATTTTTAGCTCTTAAAAGTTAAGTTATTAAAAGATATATAGAAAACTTGATTTTTGTAAGCTTTATTATTCAGTTTAAGGCCATTCCTCGATTCGGACAACCCACGCCCATCCGTTAGAGACACGTTTATGGCTCCCGTGCACGAAAGAAAGAGATGCAGCGCTCTTAAGGATCAGACTTTTTGAACAAACTACGATAAATAAGCGAATCTATAAAGTTTTGTCTAATTTTACTTCTGTGACTTTTTAGATAAACCAGAATACCATATTTTTTACTTAGTTATATTGCTTAATCTCTAATATAGTTTACGTAAGCTAAGAAAAATAAGGGGAAAAAGGACCCAACTTTGGATTATTTTTCTATCGAGGCAACTTTCAGCAATCGTGTTTCGGCTTGTGCCAAAAAAAAGAGTATATAGTCTAATAATATATATTCGAAAATAAATTCACTCCCTTTTCCTGTTTAGTCACTAGAGCGTTTGAAAAACCTATAATTTTTCAAAGTAGCCCCTTAAGCACCATATCAGCGTCTGTCACCAATTCACCATCAATATTATCAATAACAATTGCAAATGTTGACATTATCATTGACAATGCCAAGGTCGCATACACATATTATTTTACTAGAAATAAAAAAATCGCGTTCATCGAGCCGCGCGGACCTGCATAAACCTGTTTAGATTTACCGAATAATTCGGCCGAATATTCGGTTCGGTAAGATCTGAACCGAACGTTCGGCCGAATATTCGTATTCGGTAAAGTCTATATTCGGCGCATCTCTAACTTATCATAACCTCACTATCATAATTTTTTTCAAAAATTTTGGACCCACGGTTCAAAAGTTAGATGGGGGGGGGGGCCTGTTTTAAACTTTCGGAGCTATTATTTACGAAACTATTTGTTTTATCCAAAAACTTTTAAAAGACCCTAATTGTTTTTAAAGGACCTATCCAACGATACCCCACACAACTGGGTTGCAACGAAAAAAAAACTCGCCCCCCCCCATTTCACGTGTACGGGAGGTACCCTAACATAATATATTTTTCCAGTTTTTATCCTACCATTTTGTCGGCTTCAAACCAAATTTCAGCTTTCTAGTGCTAACGGTCACTGAGCTAGACCGCGGACGGACGGACGGACGGACATGGCGAAACTATAAGGGTTCCGTTTTTGCCATTTTGGCTACGGAACCCTAAAAAACTGCACCAAAATCCGTTGTGTGGTTTTAAAGATATAAGCATACATACAGACAGACAGCGTAAGCGACTTTGTTTTATACTATGTAGTGATTGGTGAACTCAACTACTTTTGTTGAAAGCATTTTTAGGGTTCCGTAGCCAAAATGGCAAAAACGGAACCCTTATAGTTTCGCCATGTCCGTCCGTCCGTCCGTCCGTCCGTCCGTCCGTCCGTCCGTCCGTCCGTCCGCGGTCTAGCTCAGTGACCGTTAGCACTAGAAAGCTGAAATTTGGTTTGAATATGTGCATTAACTTAATAAAAATATATTTTGTTAGGGTACCTCCCGTACACGTGAAGTGGGGGGTGAAATTTTTTTTCGTTCCAACCATGTTGTGAAGGATATCGTTGGATAGGTCTTTTAAAAAAAATTAGGGTCTTTTAAAACAGTTTTTGGATGAAACTAATACTCTCGGAAATAATAGCTCCGAAAGTTTAAAACAGGGCGCCCCCCCCCCCCCCCCCATCTAACTTTTGAATCGTGGGTCCTAAAATTTTGAAAAAATTCATGCAAACTGAGGCCTAATTAGTATTTTCAATGAAAACTATATTGAAATAAATCGATTTAGCCGTTTTTGAGTTATCATTCAAAAACCCATAGTGAAAGGACGTAAGTAAAAATGACGTAAGCGCCGCAAAATTTCCCGTAAGAAACGACCTTTTGATTTAATGGTCTCAGTTTACGGAACCCTACACTGAGCATGGCCCGACATGCTCTTGGCCGGTTTTTTAAAATAGGTAACTGTAATTAATACGTCAAACTGAGTTGGCGCTGAACGTGTATATATTTAAATACTAGTCCGCCTCGAACTGAGAACTCGCGATTCCCTTGCAACCGAGTTGACAAATATAACAAGACCCTTCTGATAATTGTTTCAAGGCTTCTAGCTCCATAATCCTGATCAATCCTGCTCATATACGAACTCTCAAATTGTATGTATCTCTGCTACAACCCCAATAAATTTCATAAAGATCAGAAAAACGGTACTAAAGTTACCGCGGAACAACTATTCAAATTCAAAAAGCCATCGAAATGCAGCGACGTCTAGGTAGCCAGCTGACAATTCCGCTGTGTCCGAAGTTCTCTATAAGAACTCACTTCTCTTACGCTCCGCTCGTTCGATTAGTATTTTTTATTTGCCGTTAAAACTGTTAATGTACACTTTCTATTTGATATGTTCGAAGATAAGTTATAGTTAGGTATTACTTTAAAACTAGTTACAATGATTTTGAATATGGCAAGTTTCCAAGTACAGCCATCAGATATATCGGACCGGCCAGGGTACTCAAAAATATCTAAACATGTTATCGCCTAGACAATAGAGATGTTCAGATATTTGTGGTCACCTTGGCCGCTTCGATATACCTGATGGCGAGTGTACAGTCAGCAGCAGAAGTGCCTAAGCTGCTGCCTGTTCAAAGACAGAAAGCTCATTTTTAGCCACTTTTACTGCTGTGCTAACTGTATAAGGGGTCATCCATGAATTACGACACACGTAATGGGGGTTAAACTTGTGACAAGGTGAGTGGGAAAGTGTCAATCTTTGTGACGCCTCATTGACAAACAGTGGCATCATCATCATACAGTGTGTAGTTTTTTAACCGACTTCAAAAAAGGAGGAGGTTCTCAATTCGACTGAATTTTTTTTTTATCATTTTTTTTTTGTATGTATGTTACTCCATATCTCCGTGAATTGTGAACCGATTTTCAAATTATTTTTTTTAATCGAACAGCTATAACCCCTAGATGGTCCCATTGTCACCAAGTCGGGGTCTGATGATGGGATCCTGGAGAAATCGAGGGAACTCTTCAACTATTATAGGCACACCTATACTCATTTCACTATTTTTTACAGCAACTCCGCCACTTCCTCTTGGAATAGCGGATCCTAAGTGAAGTCGGTTCTTTTTTTGTTTTAAATTATTTATGACATAGGAGGCAAACGAGCAGACGAATCGCCTGATGGTAAGCAATTACCGCCGCCCATGGACGCCCGCAACACCAGGGGGGTCACAAGCGCGTTGCCGGCCTTTTAGACGGGAATACGCTCTTATTAAATTAAAATGATTTATTTATTTAATCTTTCGGCATTCTCTCCCCGTCAACCTTAGAGCAAAACAGAAAATACTGTAAGCGGTGCGTCTAATGAAAGTAATAACTAGAAATAATTCTGTAGTTCTATTACCTACCTTGAGCCACTCTATGGGTTTTAAATTTTTCTAATATTGATGTAATGATGTCATAAAAATCGGTTTAGCCAAACGCGAGATAATCGCGAACAAACATACATCCTCCTTTTTTTTGAAGTCGGTTAAAAAATAGGTATTTTTGCGAAAAATATTTATCTCTTTACACGGTTGACTTTATTTCAAATTTAAAATTAAATTGATGATCTGTGACATCACACCAGGGGGAGGGGGTGCACAAATGTGACGTGTGACAAGGACCGGGGGAGGGAGGGGTAAAAAAAAACATTAAATTTATATGACGTAATTTGTGGATGTACATCGAACATTCAGGTAAAAATTAATGACCAAGTTTGATGTGAGATGGGTGACTATGATGGTGACACATACTGCAATGATGATTCACATTTCACAAATGTTATCCCTTAAAACAAACACAGATGAGAAAGGGTGGTTCCCATTTGTCCTAGTCCAGCCAGCATATCGAGACAGCCAAAGTGATGGAATATATCTCAACAAATATATAACAAAGACAAGTCTTCGTATTAGGCGGGTTTACACCGAACGAGCCACCTTGCAATTAAATTGCCGCGCGAAGCAGACTCGGCCAGTGTAGCCGTGCCTCGCCGCAGGTATTGCACATTCCCCGCGTGTGTTTGCCTTAACGTGCGTCTACGCGCAGTTTCGCGTGACAATTCCCTCGCAAGGCGGCTCGGTGTGAGCCTATTGAAATTTCTATACAAGGTGAACCATTTTTATTGGTCTGAAAAGATTTTATTACTTTACATCTATTTGTGACGTCCCACGGGTGAAAGTACCTTATGGCGGTTGGCGTTTACGTTGCAAATCAATCGCATTAGTATTGCAGCGTCGTTAGAAATAGCGTAAGCCCCAACCGCCATAAGGTACCTTTTCTCGTGAAATGTCACATTTATTATAAAACACGCCTGATATACAACATGTTTTTTTTATTTCCTTTAATTACAGCATATGGTTCGGTACGATTAAGAATACGAATTAGCATAATTAGTTTCAAAAAAATGTT
Source organism: Pammene fasciana (assembly GCA_911728535.1). Classification (NCBI taxonomy): domain Eukaryota; kingdom Metazoa; phylum Arthropoda; class Insecta; order Lepidoptera; family Tortricidae; genus Pammene; species Pammene fasciana. The sequence goes on from OU452294.1 coordinate 6,302,627, forward strand.
TTTTTTTTTTCTTTTAATAACTGTTATATCAGTCACTAATGTATCTAGGGTATTAGGGTGTTATGATTAACTCAACCAAATAATTGAAAATTATGACATTTCAATGTAATTTCGAACATTAAAATACTCCGAGATACAAAGGAAGCTTATTTTATTGACATAACATAACACACAAGTGAATCATTTATTGCGGCGTCTCAGAGTACAAAAACAATTTAAAATGTAGGTTTACGCAGTCCGAAAGGCAAACATTAACTATGAATTATCTCAGAACTGGAGCTAATTAGGACTCTGGTATCTTTGAGAAATATACTTAAATGAAGCTCAGGAATACACCCTCGCAATTTTAAAGGAAATAAAAAAAACACGGTGTATACAAGACGCGTCAGCGCGTGGTACTTAAATCGCTCCTAGGTAGATCATGGCGACAATGTAACTGTACCTATAGGACAAATAAATACCACCCAAGTTAGTATCCCACACAGGTTAGGTGCAATGTAGATGAACAGCCAGACCCAACACTTGTGACTCTGACCTTCAAGGTTCTCTGTTTTGGGTACTTCCTCGCTTGGTTGATCTACATCGGTGTTACCTGGCAGGCCCTGGTCGGCAGGGCACTCACCCTTGGAGTCTTGGGAGGACTCGTCTTCTGTTGTATGTCCGTCGCCTGCTGCAGACTTCTTGTCTTCATCCTGGGTGGAAATAATGAAATTAAAAACTGCAACAGATAATTTCTACCTGCGTAATTTCAAAATTTGAGGTTCGGAGACACCGTTTTCAAACATTACCAGGTTATAAAATTTATACATTTTTAATACATTTATTAATCCTTACACTCATACTAGATAAAACATATTTTTCCTTAATTTCATTCAATTAGTAGGTATTGTAACCTTAACCCTTAAAATGCGTAATCACCAGTGTTCATACATAGAGTTTGTCCAGAAAAAGAAGTGTCATGGTTTAAATGGGAACTCATAGATCCTACGGCACTTATTTTTCCGGACAGACTATGTATATTCGGACGACGATGCAATTAATTACTAAAAAAAAATTTATGCACAATATTAATGATATGGCAATAAGTTTGTGTACCCTTTATACTTATTTTTGATATCTTAGTTAGACCATGATTGTAGAAATATATGCTCTTGGACTTTGGATGTGCTAATTGTGATGAAATGTTTTATTATTATTGAAATTTTTGAGTAATGTTTACATTAATGATTAGTGGAAAAAACATAATATTGATTCATTCAATCAGAATCAAAAATTAATTCCTGAAATAAATTTGAGACTGAATGTGGTACAGTCAAGATCATAAATATATAATATTAGTATGGATGTATAAATAAAATAACAAAAAAAAAATCACACCCTATTGACAATAAAGTTAGTGTGAACATACTATTTTTGTTTTAATGTTTTTAGATTTCCTGTAAAACTACCTACAAGGAAAATTAGCACAATTAATGCTGCCATTTAACATATATTTTTATATATCAACATATAACCAGTTTGAACCTAATTCCATAATACTATTAGTGCATTTTGGACATAAATTGTCGATAGAAGTTTACATACATAAATTTTCATAGGTAAGCTAGTAAGATGTCACATAAGTAAAATGAATACTTTTAATACAATTCTCTCAGTTCAAACATATTTTACTAACTACACCCAATATGTAATTTCAAAAATTTTATAATCAATTCATATGTAAAATTACAATTCAGACATTTCAGTCGGCAAATCTGCAACTGAAGTTCGAAGCGTCAGTTTGATTTCGCGCCATTCGACATTGAACCTTATTGCACACGCGCAAAGTCCACATTCTAATAGACACCTATCTTACCGCTATACATACCCAAATATACAGCTGTGTACATATAGCGACTAGGTATAGGAATTATATCTAGTTTTACATTTTAGGGTCAATCGACCTATCGTTGTCTGTTATCGAAAACGATATTGAAACATAACTACGGCATTATAACGTCCACATAGAGCGAAAATTGACCGAGGTCAGCATTTTACTCGAAAGAAACCATGTTTATTTACATCGACGGCCCAGCTCCGCGACGAAATAGCGAAGCGCCAAGCGACGGGGCATTGGATTGACAACATTATCGCTCTACGTCTAAAAAATAATCGCAAAAACCAAATACCAAGGTCATGCGGATTTCCTATCAATGTCATTATGTACATATATCTTGGTATATTAACAAAGGCCTGCACCTAAATGCAAAGGGGCGGGGGTGGCAAAAATATGCGAAATCTTGAAAATAATCCCATCAATATCAGTTTCGATAACCGATCACAATGGCATTCACAGTTTTTCTTGCGAAATATTGACTAATATCACAACCCTCCGTGGCGCAGTTCCCGCGTTTAGCGGGAAGCGAACGTTCTGTCAGCCATGTTGAGACGCAGACAAACATTAGTGATATAACACGGAAATAACATCACTTCACCACTAAAAATACTCTTAATAGACGCGCACCACTGCATAGAAATATAATACAAAAACATATTTCACAACTATACCTGATTATCACTGATTTTCGCTTTATCGGTATCACCCGACATTTTTCCTACGAAGAAATTGAAAGCGAATTCAAAGCGTCTTCAAACACCGGACAACACAAATGCACGCACCCATTAAAAAAAAGTTTTGGCGTTTAGTTATCAATATAGCTTTCGTTCTATTTATATTTGGCGGTATTTCTTAAATTATAATATTTGCATGAATATTATGTTTTACACATTACATATAATTATTTGCTTAAAAATTAGTTAGAATAATAGTAGTATAGATAGATTAGAGGAATATAAAAAAAGATGCAATGGAATAATTTATTATGATTAAAATATGATTTTATAAAAAAAAATAAGGAAACACGTTAATATTCAAGAAATGATAGAGAAATCTCCGATAGAGGTCAAATCCAACGTTAAATGTTAAAACCATGGCATATCGACTAACTTAATAGTAATTAAAATAAAATATGCTTCGTAATTTTAATGACTAAATATAACTTGGAAGTCAAATATTGTCAAGAAGAAGTAAATATGTATTAATTCAAAATTAAATATCCCATTTTCTCGTAGAGTAATGTTCAACATTTTGTTGAAAGATTTTATCAATATTGTACTACAAATTTGTACTATGAATTTGTAGGATTGAATTTCCCTATGTAAAAACTAAACGCAGACATAAAAATACCATAGACAAGTTTTTTAGGTTATTTATAGTCCCTACTTGGGAAACATATATGAATTATCATTTAGTTATAAAAATTCAACCTAAACTCCATACGTATATAATTAAATACAGAGTTATCGTTTTAAATAAAGTGTAATATATTTATAACAGAGTGTCATATTGCTAATATACTATAGATGCTACAGCAATATTTTAGATGAATGTGTACGTTGTCACCTATAAAACACCTATGCCTAGAGTTTTCGTGTCTGTGATACGCCGCGTCTTTTCTCGCGACGCGAGTTGCGACAACCGTATAAATTTATTTTGGGTTATTTGATCCTTTTTAATGGCTGCCGTATAACGACTGAATGTGTACTTAAATCAAACATGAGTGATTATTCTTCTATGGCTACGCTTCAAAACAATAGCCAACCGGCGGGATTTGCGGCTGCTCTACAACGTGCTAAATTGGTGAGACAAACTGCATTTTGTACCTATTTATTTATTTCTATATTTGTAACGTCCGCATAGTTTATACAAAAATGTCTGTTTACCTCCTTTATTCGCAACTTGTAACGTATCTCCGTGACATAATCCACCCTCTTTTCATTGACGGGTGACTTTAGTAGCTATTGAAAAACGTTAAATTCACTATAACCTACTTAAATTATGAACTTTCTCGTGGTGTTTTTACATCCTTCAAAACAATAAGAGGTATTCAAATTTCTAATTTATACGAATTAGTGTCAATATCGTTGAATTTAATTGATATTGTCACATATATTGTCAAATTCGAATAGAATACCTATAATTGACGTAAGTTGGGTTGATTTTAGGTTGCTGCTAAGATCGAGGGTGGTGGTAGCAAGAGACCTTTGGAAGACGGAACTGAGCCGAGTGCTAAGAAATTGGCTTCGATTGATCCGATTTATCAGCAACAACAACAGGCAGCAATGAGGTGAGAAGTCAAACTTAGAAAAAAAACTTGAAATGATAACAAACACTTCTAATTTAATCAAACGTAAATTGAACTTGGCCTACATCTTTGATACCGTTTACCTACTTTAATTAGGACAGTTACCTTTGAACTAATAAATAAGTAGTTTGTGGTCTACAAAAAATGAAACTCAACATTAGTCATCTCATCTCCCTATTAATAAAAAAAACTCCTTAGCTATCCTGATATCTGATGGCAATTGTACCTTTATCAGATTGGTGGTTAATGCATTATTTAAGAGCTACAATCCTTAACAGGTTGGTATTTTAAGTTGGTTTTGGTGTAGTTGGTGTGGTCCCCTGCGGGTAAAAGCCTCCTCCAGCTGTTTCCATTTTGAACGATTGGTAGCAATAGTCATCCAATTTCTGCTGGTTGCCTCCACTATTTCATCAACCCATCTTACCTTCGGGTTTTCCTGGTCTTCTCTTGCCCAGAGGGCCCAGCCATTTTGTTGTTTGCTGTGTCCATCTCTACAAATAATGAGCCAGCACATAAAGAAATTCCCACACTAAGCATCTCTGTTTGTGTAGACGGCCTCTGCCAAGGCAAACACACGCTCCTCTGCAGTCCCTCACACAAAGCACGTCTGGATGATCATGGAATGAACTGCTACCTATGGATAATACCATGCGAGGCAGTGAAATCTTTTTTAAATCTGTTTTTTACATTATTTAATATACTTGTAATAGTAAATCTATATTTTCATCGGCAGTTCCTCCTCGGCGGCGGCTGCTGCTGCAGCAGCGGCGGCGGCAGCGGCCCGTATCGCCGCGGCCAACCCCACGCCACCGGCCCAGGCGCCACCCGGCATGATGCAGGATCAGACCCTCAATGAATACATCCGCGTGCCAGACAAGATGGTTGGCCTGAGTAAGTACACATATTTAATACAGCCTACTTTGCCACAGCCACCAGCCCCAGCACTGCTTGGTCTGATGGAGGATCAGACCCTCATCAACTACATCCAGATGCCCAACAAGAGGTTTAGATATCATCATCAATGGCCACTGAATTCCCGATGGATGATTATTCCAATGCGGTGTCAAGTCAGGTAAGGTTAAAACGGCTGATTCAGCCGCACTAATGGCTATATAAGCCTACCTTTAAGTTTTAAGTTTTCCGGCCACACTTCATGCCTTAACATCTCTGCACTGAGGTTTATGCCATTCAGATCTTCAGCATGTGCTTCCCAGGCACCAGTACTTGAGTCAAAACTATCAATCTCACGCTTACAGTACTTACCAGTGTTTAAATCTGAGCATAGGACGTCCCATGGGTATTTTTGCGTGTGCTATCTGGCCTATTATCATCATGGTGATCTGGGTTCATCTGGTGTATATGCCCCAACCACTGCAGTCTTCTGTGCTAAAGGATTACTGTAATGCTGGTGATGCCCGTCTCTGTTAGAGCTTGCGTTTGTAACCACTTGCAAAACCAAACCATTAAGCGTTATACTTAGGCTAACTGCCCCTTGAACCATAACCACAGTTTTCTTGGTGTTGTCACTCATGGAAAATAGCTAGATTGTAATAAATATATTGACAGCAGCGTACATGAAAACACCCAACCCCACGGGACCAGCCCTGGGACCGCCTGGCCTGATGCAGGACCAGACCCTCAATGAGAACATCTACGTGCCCGAAAAGATGGTTGGCCTGAGTAAGTACCTACACACACAATTTAAATTGGCAGCCGCTTGCATTGCCACCAACACCACGCTGCCAGTCCCTGGCACTGCCTGGTCTGATACAGGTCTAGACCTGAGAGTAAGTACATACATACTTGTAGGTTGAGGACTCGATGCACGCAACTGGCAGAGATGACCGGCGACCGGACCAGAACGGGTCCATTCAAGTTTATACATTTTGATTGATTCACGCGAGCTTGCGTCCGCTCCGAGCGGCACGATCAAAATCTATAGAATCATATGGACCTGTTTTGGAACAGCGATGGCCGCTCGACTCGCTGCTTGCCGCGTCACAATTCGCGCCGCCAGTCACGTGCATCGAGTCCGCGGCCTTGAGCTTGCAGATTGGTCTCGCCGCTCGCCGCGCTGCAGTTCACATCGCTGATCGCGTGCATCGAGTCTGCGGCCTGCCCTGACACTCCAGATGGGCTCTATACTAAGACAAATAAGGAAAAAAGACGGGTAGTCTATGTCGCGCGCGAGATACTGTCGCGTCAGTCTTGTGCTAACCGTGCAGGGATACGAGACGACCGTCGAGCCCGCGGCCTAATGGCGGCCCCACACTGATGTCTTGTCTTATGCCTTTGTAAGTCACAGTGTAACAAGGATGTCATTATGACGATGACATACTAGCGGCATCCTTTTTACACTGTGTTTTTAGATAACAACGACTGACTAATTTGCACAGATCTCATGAAATTCTCCAAAACCGTGTACGTTTACATCGAATTTCCGTTTATTCAAAAGGAATACATTATAAATCGCTCTCGTACAGTCGCCATCAGATATATCGTAGCGGCCAAGGTGGTCACAAATATCTGAACAACGCCTCTATAAAGAAAAAATCATTTATTCAATAACAACATATGTCAAATCTTCAAATAATAAATGCATTGAACAACTTATAATATCCGCAACACAGGCATTGTCAGGTGGCTACAAATGGAAATCCGCAACAGGCTTCGTCTCATACAAACCAATGATGAAATCCGCAACAGGCTTCGTCTCATACAAACCAATGATGAAATCCGCAACAGGCTTCGTCTCATACAAACCAATGATGAAATCCGCAACAGGCTTCGTCTCATACAAACCAATGATGAAATCCGCAACAGGCTTCGTCTCATACAAACCAATGATGAAATCCGCAACAGGCTTCGTCAAACTTATTTACTAACAGGAGCTAGGTCCGGGACCCGTCACGAATCGTACCCGGCTCAAATATCTATAAAGTGTATAAGGCGATAAAGTGCAAGTTCAGATATTTTTGAGTACCGTGGCCGGTCCGATATATTTGATGGCGACTGACAGTCGACGTAGAAATTGATTTATTTGAGGCAGATGTCCTGAGCAAGTTATCGCAACACCTGGCTGTTTGCCATACTAACGTTCTAGTGCTAAATGTCACTTAATGCACTAAATATTCAATAATTTAAATGAATGTTATGTGAAGATGTGCGTTCGCATACTCGCGTTCGCTATTCACCTGGCCAAATAACATTTTCCTATCTTAATTTATAGTATTAATAACTATGTCAAGCTGAAGATCTAACCGTTCAGTAGCCTTCATATATATCGGAGCGGCCAAGGTGGTCGTCGTCGCGGCCAAATATCTGAACAACGCCTCTATAAGGCGATAAAGTGCATGTTCAGATATTTTTGAGTACCGTGGCCGTTCCGATATATTTGATGGCGACTGTACCAGTAAGACTTAAGAGCCAAAAGTGTTCTCAAGGCCTTCCTCGTTTAAGTTCCGTAGCCAAGGAGCAGCACTGTACAGTCGCTGTCAAATATATCGGAGCGGCCAGAGTACTCAAAAATATCTGAACATGCACTTTATCGCCTTGACAATAGAGGCATTGTTCAGATATTTGTGACCACCGTGGCCGCTCCGATATATCTGATGGTTACTGTACTTCTCGTAAGATAATAGAACTGCTGGTGTCTAATAAATGTATGGGACAGAGGCTCTAGACCTCTCTAGTAAATGGTTCCAAAGTAAGTGGCACCATTTATAATTTGTGAGCATCCATTATTCTATCACAGAGTTCTTAAGACCTTCAGCCTCCAGCATCAGACCAGCTCGTTGGTACCAAAATATGGTATTGTCGTCCAAGTTACGAAAGTATGCTAAATTTCAGTTCAATCAGACATCAGGAACTGGTTCAAATCTGGCTTGCAAGATTCTAAACTACGAACTAAGTAACTGACAAACTCCAATAAAAACCTAGGTGTATAAGAAGGTTGACTGGTAGAGAATGCTTTATAGCATTAAGTCCGCCTGTTGTACGAATGTGTTTTTCCTTTTGTGCAATAAAGTTTAATTAATAAATATAATGAATTACTTTTGTCTATAATGCTTAGGGCTTTAACGGCCTCCTAGCCTAGTTGTTAGTGATCCTGTCTATGAAGCATGAGGTCCTGGGTTCGAATCCTGGTCAGGGCATTTATTTGAGTATATCACAGGTATTTGTTCCTGAGTTATGGATGTTTTCTATATATTTAATTATTTATCGATATCTATCTATTATACAAGTCTTATTGAGCTTACTATGGGACTAGGTTGATTTGTGTAAAGCGCGTGCCAGACGGGATACAACAAGCCCCTCTGACAGAGCGACCTTGATCAGGACGGACCGTGTAGACAATTGTTGTCAGGGTTACCTTAGACCGTCGGCAGCCTTGTTGGCAACCATCTGGATGTTACTTAAGATTGTCCCAATATATTTATTTCTTATTTATATTAGGTATCCAATCACCAGGCTCCCACCAAAGTCATCAAAACAGTTCAAAACCTTCGGTTTTCGGTTCTGCATCTTTACAGTAACATTTGTTGACAGTCATTGGTCGCGGCGGAGAGCAGATCACCCGATTGCAAGCGGAGTCCGGTTGCAAGATCCAAATGGCCCCCGGCTCCGGTGGTCAGCCGGATCGCGTCTGCACCCTTACTGGGTCCAGGGAGGCTATTGCCAGGGCCAGGTTTGTGGACACTTTACAATCTGTATCTCAATACATTACAAACTAACTAGAGAACAAATCTAAGTATTTTAACCTTTTGTACGCCAAGCGTTGAACAAAAATGATGCATCACTGACGCCACGCAAGCGCATTGTTTGAGCGAAATTGAACTTTGCGGAATTCTGCGTAGGTGCCTATTGAATTGGCAAACCTGTCGGCTGTGGCCGTCGTTGGCGTCCATGGCACGACTTTCGGATGTCGGCCACAGCCTACTGTGGCGGTCAAAGGGTTAATAAATATTTTGATTTGTTTATTTTTTTAATAGACACATTATTATATGAGGAGTTGGGGGGACGAGCACAAACTGCTCTGCCTTAGATTATTAGATTGCGCCTGAGCATTTACAATACAAAGCTTGCATATATATGAGAAATGTTGACTGGGGCCACTGTAACCCAGCCAACCCAGGTAGCTTGGGGTTAGGGTGTCCGCCACGAATGCAGAAGACGCTGGTTCGATACCAACCCTAGGCAACCGATTCATTGGTCACTTTCCTTTGTATGCGACATCTATAGTTTGGCAAGGGTCTGATTGACTTCAAGCATAGACAAAGAGAATCATACTGTCTCTTTCTTACGCTATTACCCTCGCCACTAAGAAAGGGATGAGTATAGCTTATTACTTTCTGTTACTGCACTTCTTGGTTAGCCAGACTATATTTAAGTTTATAAATCTGTCACAGGGAACTGGTGAACCAAATAGTGAACCACCGCGGACGGGAAAATGCGCCCGCGCACGGAGACGGGCCCGGCATGGGCATGGGCATGGGCGGCGGCGACATGGGCAGCCCGCCCATGCAGCGCGGCGGGGGCGGCGGCGGCGGAGGCCTGGCGATTACTGTGAGTATTGTGATATCAACAGAAAACTTTCCCACTACTATTACCACCTGAAGGAAGAAATGATTCTCTATATCAAGTGACGTGTAGCCATTCGATAAATAAATCAGAAAATACCTAAAATAAGTCACCACTAGAGTTGTGCCGTTCTTGAGAACGTTCTCCATTAATATTGGAGATATTCTCGAACGAGAAGAGCACAACAGCCTTCTCAAAATACCAGAAAAATTGGGCGTCAATTGACATGGTGAATATATTTTTGGCAGGCAGTTGATATGGTTTGACGAGCATCTAAGTTTCTGGTGAAATAGATGTATTCTATTATAATTCTTACAAAATCTTTATTTACATTATTTAAAACCACAAAACAGACATGATAAAGCTGCCGTCTCCTCTCATCTACTCTTCAGTGAAAAGGCAGCCGAAACCATTTTACCCTTTGCCCGCCAAGCATCGGACAAAAAAATCGTGCCACTGACGCCAGAGCGCGCAAGCAGTCATAATCTAGACATGATATCACGGGCTGGCGCTGAGGCACGACTTTCCGTGCACGTGATTTGACGTCTTTGGCGGTCTGATTGGCATATTTGAACCACGTTATTGTAGTTTCATCCTTGCTAATTAACATCATTTTGTTAACAGGAAGAAGTGATGCTACCCGGTCCCAAAGTGGGTCTGATCATCGGCAAGAACGGCAAGACCATCAAACAGTTGCAGGAGCAGTCCGGCGCCAAGATGGTCGTCATCCAGGACGGACCTAACACGGAATATGTAAGTTTTCTTTAAAAAAAAATAGTCTGGAAGTAATGACGTAGCCCTGATTAAAGTTGCCAGGACACAAACATCAACAACTATACTCGGTGTTGGAAATGTCCAGACATTTTGGCCATAACTATTATGAATTTAAAATGTAGATATACCCTTGAACCGACTGATAAACACTCACTAGAATATCTGCTCTCAAATAATAAACCGCATATAAATCGGTTCAATCGTTTTAGCGCTACGGTGCCACAGTCAGACACACAGAAAAGCGCAAAAACGGTCGTATAATATAACACCCCTCTTTGCGTCGCGGGTTATAAGTACCTGTAGTCAGTTAAAACTAGATATGTCCAACTTAAACTAGACCTGTAATAGGTTGCAGGTCTAGTACAAAAAGTAGTAGTAGGAAAGCGCGCCTCGTACTTTCGCCAAGTCTCGCAAGTTTGGTTGTTATATACATCTCTGTGTTTTTAGCGCAATGTGTATCTTACAAGCGCGACTGACTGGTGGAGAAAGGATGAGGTCTTGAAGCACTTCCTTTATTTTGATATTTTAATATTACGATTTTATTTGTTTTGTCAACAGGAGAAGCCTCTTCGTATCTCAGGCGACCCGAGCAAAGTGGAGCACGCGAAACAGCTGGTGTTCGAGCTGCTAGCCGACAAGGACGCCGGTGGCGGCGGCGGCGGCGGCGGCGGCGGCCGGCAGTACGACGACGTGTACTCTCCGCAGGACCAGGGCAACCATATGGGCGGCAACTCCACCGAGGTCAGTCCAATCCTCGTGTAGCACGTGAGACAGCTGGTGTTCGAGCTGCTAGCCGACAAGGACGCCGGCGGCGGCGGCGGACGGCAGTACGACGACGTGTACTCACCGCAGGACCAGGGCAACCATGTGGGCGGCAACTCCACCGGGGTCAGTCCAATCTTCGTGTAGCACGTGAGACAGCTGGTGTTCGAGCTGCTAGCCGACAAGGACGCCAGTGGCGGCGGACGGCAGTACGACGACGTGTACTCACCGCAGGACCAGGGCAACCATGTGGGCGGCAACTCCACCGGGGTCAGTCCAATCCTCGTGTAGCACGTGAGACAGCTGGTGTTCGAGCTGCTAGCCGACAAGGACGCCAGTGGCGGCGGACGGCAGTACGACGACGTGTACTCACCGCAGGACCAGGGCAACCATGTGGGCGGCAACTCCACCGGGGTCAGTCCAATCCTCGTGTAGCACGTGAGACAGCTGGTGTTCGAGCTGCTAGCCGACAAGGACGCCGGCGGCGGCGGCGGACGGCAGTACGACGACGTGTACTCACCGCAGGACCAGGGCAACCATGTGGGCGGCAACTCCACCGGGGTCAGTCCAATCCTCGTGTAGCACGTGAGACAGCTGGTGTTCGAGCTGCTAGCCGACAAGGACGCCAGTGGCGGCGGACGGCAGTACGACGACGTGTACTCACCGCAGGACCAGGGCAACCATGTGGGCGGCAACTCCACCGGGGTCAGTCCAATCTTCGTGTAGCACGTGAGACAGCTGGTGTTCGAGCTGCTAGCCGACAAGGACGCCAGTGGCGGCGGACGGCAGTACGACGACGTGTACTCACCGCAGGACCAGGGCAACCATGTGGGCGGCAACTCCACCGGGGTCAGTCCAATCCTCGTGTAGCACGTGAGACAGCTGGTGTTCGAGCTGCTAGCCGACAAGGACGCCAGTGGCGGCGGACGGCAGTACGACGACGTGTACTCACCGCAGGACCAGGGCAACCATGTGGGCGGCAACTCCACCGGGGTCAGTCCAATCCTCGTGTAGCACGTGAGACAGCTGGTGTTCGAGCTGCTAGCCGACAAGGACGGCGGCGGCGGACGGCAGTACGACGACGTGTACTCACCGCAGGACCAGGGCAACCATGTGGGCGGCAACTCCACCGGGGTCAGTCCAATCCTCGTGTAGCACGTGAGACAGCTGGTGTTCGAGCTGCTAGCCGACAAGGACGCCAGTGGCGGCGGACGGCAGTACGACGACGTGTACTCACCGCAGGACCAGGGCAACCATGTGGGCGGCAACTCCACCGGGGTCAGTCCAATCCTCGTGTAGCACGTGAGACAGCTGGTGTTCGAGCTGCTAGCCGACAAGGACGCCGGCGGCGGACGGCAGTACGACGACGTGTACTCACCGCAGGACCAGGGCAACCATGTGGGCGGCAACTCCACCGGGGTCAGTCCAATCCTCGTGTAGCACGTGAGACAGCTGGTGTTCGAGCTGCTAGCCGACAAGGACGCCAGTGGCGGCGGACGGCAGTACGACGACGTGTACTCACCGCAGGACCAGGGCAACCATGTGGGCGGCAACTCCACCGGGGTCAGTCCAATCCTCGTGTAGCACGTGAGACAGCTGGTGTTCGAGCTGCTAGCCGACAAGGACGCCAGTGGCGGCGGACGGCAGTACGACGACGTGTACTCATCGCAGGACCAGGGCAACCATGTGGGCGGCAACTCCACCGGGGTCAGTCCAATCCTCGTGTAGCACGTGAGACAGCTGGTGTTCGAGCTGCTAGCCGACAAGGACGCCAGTGGCGGCGGACGGCAGTACGACGACGTGTACTCACCGCAGGACCAGGGCAACCATGTGGGCGGCAACTCCACCGGGGTCAGTCCAATCCTCGTGTAGCACGTGAGACAGCTGGTGTTCGAGCTGCTAGCCGACAAGGACGCCGGCGGCGGCGGCGGCCGGCAGTACGACGACGTGTACTCACCGCAGGACCAGGGCAACCATATGGGCGGCAACTCGAGGTTAGTGTCTCCCACTTAAGGCTCCGTCAAATTGGCGCGTTTTGCGAGCGGAGCGCGAGCTGGGTGCGATGCGCGCTGCTCTCATAGCGCCTCGCTACGTTGACTGAGCCTTTAGAGACAAAGACCATCGAGTACTGGCAAGTATGCCATGTTGTGAGTATGTGAAGGTCGGGGAAAGATAAAAAATATGCTTACTGATAGATTGTACCTCCTGTAAGCAGATGTTAGAATGGTAGTTTCAAATGTACTTAGAAAGGACAATGTTATTTCTTTATGATATGCATTTCGTACTGACACGAGATATTCAAGATTAGATTTTACCAGTTCTGCCTCTCCTATTAAGTTGAAATTTAGTGTCCGTAACTTTTGTAACAAGGCAGTGGACAGTCGGCAGCAAAAGTAGCTAAGCGGGTAGGGTGTTCAAAACGAGCTGGACACGACTTTATTGCTAAGAGAATAAGAGCGTGTGTAGGTCATTTTGCACGCCCTACCAGCTTAGCTACTTTTGCTACTGATTGTACCATCTTGTTATATGACGATGCATACCGAAGTTAGCTCAATGGCTATAATACGGCCTTATAACTTATTTATCTACTTAATACCGGGAAGGCCCTGAATGAAAACATTTTGTTTAGTGACTGTAATTATAATGTAAATGAAAGTACTGTAGACTTAACTCTTATGTATTATTTTCACAAAAATCACTTGATAACAAGATATACAACTATTACTATTTTTGTGTAGGTACTAGTACCAAAAATAGCCGTCGGAGTAGTGATCGGGCGCGGGGGAGACATGATCAAGAAGATCCAGGCGGAGACCGGATGCCGAGTGCAGTTCCACCAGGAGAGGGACGACGGGCCCGGAGACAAGAGGTGAGTCCGCATTTAGAGTATGGCTAACCTAGGGTGACCAGATCTTATTTCCGATTTTACGGGACTACTGTGTTGAAAATACGGGACAGGGGACTTTCCGGACTGGCCTGTATTGGTTTCTCTAAATTACGGGATAGAGATATTCGTGCGTCAAATACGGGACATCTGGTCACTTTAGGCTAACCAGTTTCTGTATAGTTAAAAACTATACTCATCCCTTTTTTGAACTGATATCGTATATTTTATTTGTGTAACTATTATGGGGATAAAATGATTCAGGCTCCTGAACACGTCTGAAAATTCGACTTTTTGTTTTCCTAGATGTTACCTACAAGGCAAACCTCACCAAGTGGATCAGGCGCGTCAAATGATTGAAGATTTAATCGCGAGCGTCAATGTAAGTACACTTTATCATCTGTGAATATATTTTTTGTTTTTTGACACTGGACTATAATAGTCCCCCTTGTCGTATAAAGGAAGTTTTACATAAGATGATCATACTTACTGGTGCCTTCAGAAAACTAGATATTCTACCTAAAACTAATAACCCGTATTCAATTCGTTTAGAAGAATCGAGAAAACGTATAAAATACTCTTTCAAAGCACTCCCCAATCAGGGGTATACAAATAATTTCCAAATATCAGGCAACATTCTTACAGGAATTAACTTTAAAACGATGTTTTGTTAGTGTTATTGGGTACTAAATGAAAACAACTGTGCGCAGGTCTCACACCAGCGCGAATCGCAAGTGAGAAACATTTTTAACCACACTAGTGTTGTGTTTGCACTGTCTTTAGTCTGTGGTCACACTGTGTTCGAATAACGAGTGAATACACTACGCTATTTCTCGGGCCCTGTTTCTCAGGTAGGGTAATGTGATAAGATTTAGGAAGTACAGGTAATAGAGGCAGGCAGGGTACCAGAGAAATCGGGCCCTAGAGAACGCCTTGATCGTACGGTTATTGAAACCGGTAGTTATTTCGGTATATCTTAAGAGTCGCCAGGACGCTCGCGTTCCCATACAAACGTAGTTTAGCTCTCATTTTAAAACGACATGCTTCAGAACCACGAAATTTGGCATGGGCATTCTAGCAGTACAGATCTATGTCGGTAATTCGTTTTCGTTGCAAAAAATTGTAATACAAAGAAAATACAGCCAGATACAGATTTACATACAAAACTTATTTTTGCAATATTTTCTTTGTATTACAATTTTTTGCAACGAAAACGAATTACCGACATAGATCTGTACTGCTAGAATGCCCATGCCAAATTTCGTGGTTCTAAAGCATGTTGTTTTAAAATTAGAGTTGAACTACGTTTGTATGGGAACGCGAGTTCACGCGAGCGTCCTGGCGACTCTTAATAAGAGAGAATACAGCACGCTTACACTATGTATTTGTTGCTAAGCTAAGGTCGCGTTTTATAGTTAAAATTTTGCTGATATATCTTTCTAACAAGAAGAAAACGGCGAAATTGTAACTTGTTACTTTATATAATTTGACATTTTCAGTTTAAAGTTGCCGGATCGACTATTGTTGATAAGGTGTTACTACTATTAAAATTCGACTAGTAATAAACCTTATCAACAAGCAACAATCCGGTAACTTATAATTGAAAGCGTCACTAAACTATTCAGTCGTTATTCCTTCATAGTAGTACAGTACAGATCTTTGGGTTCTTCGCTTTTACCAAATTGGGTTCTATACTTCTTACAATAAACTATGGTGTGAAATGAAGACTAAAAACATTCACAGTAAAAATGCCAAATTCAAATAATCCAATAAATTAAAATCCTAATGTTTTAAGTCAAAATCTGGTTACAGTACCAGGTGGTTCTTTATTTTACAGTCAACAGCCAGAAATAGCTAAGCGGGTAGGGTGTCCAAAATGACCTACACACGCTCTTATTCTCTTAACAATAAAGTCGTGTCCGATCGTTTTGAACACTCAACCACTTAGCTACTTTTGACTGTACTTATAGCTGGATTAACAAATATACACTTCAGTCGTACTTCATTTCCTATGCTTTGCATAGATATGTAATTCTTTGACGAAGACTAATTTTGGGTGCTCTGATTTACATTGGTAGGTTTTTAAATGGGTTTTTATATTGTTGTGGTAAGTATAACGAAAATATAAAATATATTATGTTTGTAATTTTGTGGTGTCAAAAAATTACGAGGTCAAATTTAGCGCGACGCGATGGCGTGACATTTGAATTAGGAACGGGTGGGAGCTAAGCGTCATATTTTGCTATTTCATACATAACAAATGCTCCCGTCATCGTGCCGCGCTGATATTGGGATGTATTGGAACTTGGGACTCTTAGGCCGCGGTTAGACTGCTAACAGGTAGCTGGGGAAGAGCGGGCGTTTATATAAAATAAGGCCGCGGACTCAAAACATACGACCTGTGACCGCGGTGAGCTGTGCTGTGAGGCCAGTCGCCGCCGCTGTTTTCTAAAACGGCTCCATTCATGCCTATTGATTTTCATCTTGCCGCTCGGAACTGAGCGGTGGCGGCGATCGGCGGGCTCGCGCGACGATTGAGTCGTCGCGGAATTAATTGTAATATCTATAGACTTCGATGGAGCCGGTTTGAAAACAGCGGCGGGCGCCCGCTGCTTGCTGACGTTCAGACCGCGGCCTTTCATTCACAGTAAAGATTACTGCGTGTATTCTGGGAAACAATCGACGGTTAACTAGAGTGTATCTACAGGGTGGGTGAATTTTAAAAATACACCGCCATTAAAAACAATGTTCTTAACAGAGGCGGGATCAGGAAGTACGATCTGGACGAGGCCGCGGTGGCTCCGGGCAGCGCAATGGCGATCGCGGGGACTTCCAACAGTGGCAGGACCAGGAAATACGAGTCACCTTCACCGTGTCTAACCTGAAGTGCGGACTCATCATCGGCAGAGGTGAGCAAACACATTTGGGACCTGCTCCTACTTAAGGTTCAGGGCGGCGGAACGCAGACTGCGCTATCTTCCTATATGTAAGGAAAAACTTCTAGCAGTGGTAGGCTAGGAAATATGAGCTACTTTCATATCGTGTCTAACCTAAAGTGCTTTTATTCACAGGCGGTGAAGTAATAAAGCAGATAAACGCGCAATCTGGCGCGCACTGCGAGCTAGACAGACGCGCGCAGGGCGCGGACCGCAACAACCGCACGTTCTACATCCGCGGACACCCCGACGCAGTCGAGCACTGCAAGCGGATCATCATGGAGAAAGTCGGCATGGTGAGTGTCTGTACTGGCGGGCCAGGGTCGCCATGTGGCGGGCAGTAGTGAGGCAGAGTAACTCGACAGACGCTTGCTCATATCATAATGGAGAAAATCGGCTGCAGTGGCGGGTTCATCATGTAGCGGGAAGTAATAGTAAAAGCGTAGAAACGTGCGGCGCGCAAAGATTATATAAAAATGTAATTTCACAAAGTCGAACACTTCTTTCACTGTTTTTTCATAATTTTGCGCGTTCCGCACATACAACCAACAACTAACTAATCTAATTTTTTATGTCCAGCCGGTGAACTTCATCCAAGAGGGCGGCAACGGCGGCGGCAGCAATAACGGCAACGGCAACGGAGGAGGCGACTACTACGGCGGCGGCGGCCCGCAGGGCGCGGCCTGGGGCTACAACCCACACTGGCACCAGCCCAACAACCAGCCGCCACAGGTATGTCTTCCTCCTTGGTAGCTATGCATGTCTTCAGCGTGGTCTCGCTTGCACACCGTCGCCGCATCCGGTGCGGTGCCAGTGTGAGGACCGCCTTATTTGTTTGTACCATTCCAGTTTATCTTAGGGATTAATTAGAATCTTCAAGTGTCCAGTACAAGGTGCAACAAGTAATCAGGACACTTACAATGGTTTTATATAAACGCCGATAACGCCGCCGGTTTGGTTACTTCTTCTTTGTCACACTAAACCAGGTTTTATATTTTAATCACCAAACATGTATATTTGTGATACTTTGTGTGGCATAATATTTCTTATAACACATTGCGCAGAGGATAAAAGTCACCTAGGGGAAAGAGCAAGAATAACTACCAGAAATCCATGATCTAGGTCACATTCAAAAAAGAATCCTACAGTACAGTGTATATTTCCATTAACCCATTCGAGCCTTTTTGCCACCTTTAACATTTATTCACCCAGAAGACGAGTTGTAGAAAATGTTATGATTTTAAGTCACAATTAAATTTTGTAAACAGCAACAAGTGAACATCAACCCGTCGACGGGCCAGCCCGACTACTCGCAGCAGTGGATCGACTACTACCGCTCGCTGGGACTCATGAGGGAAGCGGAGGCGATAGAGCAGCAGGCTAAACAACAACAGCAAGGTAGGGTCATTGTTACATAACAAATACGCTGCAAAACACGCTAGCAGCGCCGGCGCAAGATCACCCTCAACAAGCTTTGTCAGCAACGCGAAACGTGCCGCGCCGCGCCGGACGCAGGACGGCAGTCGGCAACGCAACGTGCAGCAGTGCGTTATGGGCCGGTTCAAATAGCTTTCTTAGTGCTCGAAGATGGCGATCTAAGCTCCGAAATATGTCGCGCGAAGTGACGTGAGTGTAATCGTTATGTTATGTTTTATGGTTATAAGATATCTGTACATTGTTAACGTTATGTAAGTTACATTTTCTAAGGTCAAACCGTTCAGCTAATTCACGAGGACCTATTCATAGCATATTTGTGATATATTTGGTTCAGAACCTGCTTTATGAGAATGTTTTTCAGGAGAACGATAATTTCCGATGGTTTGGTTTTGGAATAGAGACCTCAAACTTTTAACTTCTCGTACAGGTGGAGCCGGCAACGGCGCCCCTGGCGGCGCCCCCGCTGGCGCGGCGCCCGGCCAGCCCGGCCCCGCGCCGTCGCCCGCGCCCGCCGCGGCCGCCGGCGCCGACTACAGCGCGCAGTGGGCCGAGTACTACCGCAGCATCGGCAAGGTCAAGGAAGCTGAGGCTATCGAGCAGCAGATTAAGATGAAGGTAGGTTGAGTGTTGAGACACTGTTCGTCATTTTACCGTGAAATTTCTTATATTTTCGTATTTAATAACTAGTAGTCTGCCTCGAACTGAGAACTCTCGATTTACTTGCGAACACGATGACCCATGTGATGATTTTAATGATTTTTTCGCGCCTTCTAGCTCCATAATCCTTTGATCGATCCTGCTTATATACGAACACTCAAATAGTATGTATTTCTGCTACAATTTCAACAATTTCATAAAGACCAGAAAAACGTTAAAGTTACCGTCGAACAAATTCTCAAAATCAAAAAGCCATCGAAATGCCGAGACGTCCCAGTAGCCAGTTGTTTGTAAGAACTTGCTTCGATTATGCTCTGCTCGTTCGATTAGAAAGAAAGAAAAATCATTTTCTCAAACATACTCCGAAATGTATGCGTTAATGTCACGAAATGAAGACATGAAGTTGCTCATTTAAGGATCCTTAAATTACTTCTTGGCCTTAGGCCAAGAAGTAATGTATTAGACTAAGATTAGATGGTAGTGCACCCTACCTAATCGGGTAGCAAGATTCGGCATATATAGGGGGTAGCACCTTAAAAAGTTATGACTTTTAGTATGGGACACAATGAGCCAAACCTGGAGCGTTCGGAATGCAGCCAACTTTTCGGGTACCAAAAAAAGTCAGAAAATACCTCATCGGGTAGCAAGATTCGACATATACAGGGGGTAGCACCTTAAAAAGTTATGACTTTTTGTATGGAACACTATGAGCCAAACCTGGAGCATTCGAAATGCAGCCTGATTTTAGGGTGCCAGAAAATATCGAAAAATACCTCATCGGGTAGCAAGATGAAACTAATGCCAAATGAAAGTACTAATCATCCTGTTAATAAAAAAAATTGGTAGGCGGTCCTAAACCTGGAGCATTTCAAATGCAGCCAACTTTTGTGATCGAACAAAAAACTCATCTGATACCATTACAACGTAGAAATGGCCCCAGAAGATGGTTCAAAAGACATAAACAAGCTTAATTTGACAGAATTTATCAAAAAGTGCCAAAATATACCAGGTTTACTCACCCAAACTTATCACTTTCGTGATTTGGCTTAATTTTAGGGTACCTGAAGATTTAAAAAAATACCTTATTGAGTAGCACGATAATATATATGCCATATGAAAGGACTTATCATCCTGTTAATAAAAAAAATAGCAGCGGGTCCTAAACCTGGAACACTCCAAATGCAGCCAACTTTTGTAATCGAACAAAAAACTCATCTGATACCATTACAACGTAGAAATGGCCTCAGAAGATGGTTCAAAAGACATAAACAAGCTTAATTTGATGGAATTTATCAAAAAGTGCCAAAATATATTAGGTTTACTCACCCAAACTTATCACTTTCGTGATTTGGCTTAATTTTAGGGTACCTGAAGATTTAAAAAAATACCTTATTGAGTGGCACGATAAGATGTATGTCAAATGAAAGGACTTATCTTCCTGTTAATAGAAAAAAATAGCAGCGGGTCCTAAACCTGGAACATTCCAAATGCAGCCAACTTTTGTGATCGAACAAAAAACTCATCTGATACCATTACAACGTATAAAAGGCCCCAGAAGATGGTTCAAAATACATAAACAAGCTTAATTTGATAGAATTTATCAAAAAGTGCCATATATATTAGGTTTACTAACCCAAACTTATCACTTTCGTGATTTGGCTTAATTTTAGGGTACCTGAAGATTTAAAAAATACCTTATTGAGTAGCACGATAAGATGTATGCCAAATGAAAGAACTTATCATCCTGTTAATAAAAAAAATAGCAGCGGGTCCTAAACCTGGAACATTCCAAATGCAGCCAACTTTTGTGATCGAACAAAAAACTCATCTGATACCATTAGAACGTAGAAATGGCCCCAGAAGATGGTTCAAAATACATAAACAAGCTTAATTTGATAGAATGTATCAAAAAGTGCCAAATATATTAGGTTTACTCACCCAAATTTATCACTCTCGTGATTTGGCTTAATTTTAGGGTACCTGAAGATTTAAAAAAATACCTTATTGAGTAGCACGATAAGATGTATGCCAAATGAAAGGACTTATCATTCTGTTAATTAAAAAAAATAGCAGCGGGTCCTAAACCTGGAACATTCCAAATGCAGCCAACTTTTGTGCTCGAACAAAAAACTCATCTGATACCATTACAACGTAGAAATGGCCTCAGAAGATGGTTCAAAAGACATAAACAAGCTTAATTTGATGTAATTTATCAAAAAGTGCCGAAATAGATTAGGTTACTCACCCAAATTTATCACTTTCGTGATTTCGCTTAATTTTAGGGTACCTGAAGATTTAAAAAAATACCTTATTGAGCAGCACGATAAGATGTATGGCAAATGAAAGGACTTATCATCCTGATAATAAAAAAAATAGCAGCGGCTTCTAAACCTGGAACATTCTTAATGCAGCCTACTTTTGTGATCGAAC
This sequence comes from Pammene fasciana, assembly GCA_911728535.1. NCBI lineage: Eukaryota > Metazoa > Arthropoda > Insecta > Lepidoptera > Tortricidae > Pammene > Pammene fasciana. The sequence continues at coordinate 6,324,271 of OU452294.1, forward strand.
AAAAAAACTCAGCTGATAAGCCAAATCACGAAAGTGATAAGTCTGGGTGAGTAAACCTAATATATATGGCACTTTTTGATAAATTCTATCAAATTAAGCTTGTTTATGTATTTTGAACCATCTACTGAGGCCATTTCTACGTTGTAATGGTATCAGATGAGTTTTTTGTTCGATCACAAAAGTTGGCTGCATTCGGAATGTTCCAGGTTTAGGACCCGCTGCTATTTTTTTTTATTAACAGGATGATAAGTCCTTTCATTTGGCATACATCTTATTGTGCTACTCAAAAAGGTATTTTTTAAATCTTCAGGTACCCTAAAATTAAGCCAAATCACGAAAGATATAAGTTTGGGTGAGTAAACCTAACATATTTTGCACTTTTTGATGAATTCCATCAAATTAAGCTTGTTTATGTATTTTGAGCCATCTTCTGGGGCCATTTCTACGTTGTAAAGGTATCAGATGAGTTTTTTGTTCGATCACAAAAGTTGGCTGCATTTGGAATGTTCCAGGTTTAGGACCCGCTGCTATTTTTTTCTACTAACAAGAAGATAAGTCCTTTCATTTGACATACATCTTATCGTGCCACTCAATAAGGTATTTTTTTTAATCTTCAGTTACCCTAAAATTAAGCCAAATCACGAAAGTGATAAGTTTGGGTGAGTAAACCTGAAATATTTTGGCACTTTTTGATAAATTCTATCAAATTAAGCTTATTTATGTATTTTGAACCATCTTCTGGAGCCATTTCTACGTTCTAATGGTATCAGATGAGTTTTTTGTTCGATCACAAAAGTTGGCTGCATTTGGAATGTTCCAGGTTTAGGACCCGCTGCTATTTTTTTTATTAACAGGATGATAAGTCCTTTCATTTGGCATACATATTATCGTGCTACTCAATAAGGTATTTTTTTTAATCTTCAGGTACCCTAAAATTAAGCCAAATCACGATAGTGATAAGTTTGGGTGAGTAAACCTGAAATATTTTGGCACTTTTTGATAATTTCTATCAAATTAAGCTTGTTCATGTATTTTGAACCATCTTCTGGGGCCATTTCTACGTTGTAATGGTATCAGATGAGTTTTTTGTTCGATCACAAAAGTTGGCTGCATTTGGAATGTTCCAGGTTTAGGACCCGCTGCTATTTTTTTCTATTAACAGGTTGATAAGTCCTTTCATTTGGCATACATCTTATTGTGCTACTCAATAAGGTATTTTTTTAAATCTTCAGGTACCCTAAAATTAAGCCAAATCACGAAAGTGATAAGTTTGGGTGAGTAAACCTGAAATATTTTGGCACTTTTTGATAAATTTTATCAAATTAAGCTTGTTTATGTCTTTTGAACCATCTTCTAGGGCCATTTCTACGTTGTAATGGTATCAGATGAGTTTTTTGTTCGGTCACAAAAGTTGGCTGCATTTGAAATGCTCCAGGTTTAGGACCGACTACCAATTTTTTTTATTAACAGGATGATTAGTACTTTCATTTGGCATTAGTTTCATCTTGCTACCCGATGAGGTATTTTTCGATATTTTCTGGCACCCTAAAATCAGGCTGCATTTCGAATGCTCCAGGTTTGGCTCATAGTGTTCCATACAAAAAGTCATAACTTTTTAAGGTGCTACCCCCTGTATATGTCGAATCTTGCTACCCGATGAGGTATTTTCTGACTTTTTTTGGTACCCGAAAAGTTGGCTGCATTCCGAACGCTCCAGGTTTGGCTCATAGTGTCCCATACTGAAAGTCATAACTTTTTAAGGTGCTACCCCCTATATATGCCGAATCTTGCTACCCGATTAGGTAGGGTGCACTACCACCTAATCTTAGTCTATATGGAGTTAGTATGAAGCGTACATTATTGTCCGCTGCTCTAACTTTTTAAATTTGCTTACTAAGATTACACTGACAAAGGAAATATCACATACAGCCAATGACCACTCTCTATGAAAGCATACTTGCGACATTAAAATTAAAAAAGAACTATATTTATAAGCGGTTAAACATGGTGCTCGAATAGCTTTTTCAAATGTCAAGTTTAAAAAATAAAAAAGGCGCAATGTAAACATTTTACTTGATTACTTAATAATAACTTAATAGTTATTTTAATTATTAGTACATTGTTGTAGAGGCTAGAAAGTAAGCTATAGGTGGATCGAGTTAGTTCGAGGGCCGACCCGCTAGGGGAGGCCCTCGAAGATACGAGTCCACCTATAGCGCTTTCGGCCGAGACATTACATAGTGCTTTTCACGACTACTGTGAGGAAATAAAATAAAAAATTAATTGGCATAATAATACAAACACTTTAATAGATACTATAGGTATATTGAAGGTTCATGTGCTTTTCGCAAGCACGATAAAGTAAACGAGCATGTAACTTTCTGCAAATAAATGCTTCTTTTCGCCATCCTTCCATAATATGAATTGTTCGTCGGATATTATATTGTATACAAAATATCACTGTTCATGGGCCTTCTTAATTTAGGACGCGATTCCACTGGTAACAAATTTGTACGCCTATGCAGTTTCTTGAATTTCGGTGGGCGCCAGCGTATTAATAACATTTTCTACACTTATTGAACTCCTTTTTACTGCATAAATACAACTTTCTTGTTTTTCAGTCAAACATTATCCAATTCAATATGTATTTTTCCCACTCCACCTTTATTACTTTTGTTTCACTTTTAAGAAGCGTTTTATGATGTTCGCTTCAATCCGACTCAAACGGCTATTAGACATTGCAACCTGCAGGGCCCAATCTGTCAGGTTGGTAGGTATAATTAAAGGTAGGGCCCGTAGGGAGCTGAAGGAGGGAGAGGGAGAGGCAGGGTACACAACAGATGGGCCCTGCAAGTTGCCATGTCTAATAGCCGGTTCACTCCTTACCCACTTTTTGATAGAAAACCACAAACGGTTAAAAAGGTAAAAACGCCTTAAGGGTGATCTGAATGATTCTGACGTTTCTTTTTTTTTAACAAGTAAATTGGTTCGATAAACAACCTTATTTTATTTTAGAATGAAAATTTGGTGCCAAAAAAAGACCTTTTTAATGTTTTAAATGATTCTCATTGGCGGGTCCAATGCAATGACATTTTACTTTTCTACTATGACATTTCATTGCTGCAAAATAGCAATTCTTGTAGTGGTTGATCAGATGCTACAGCAATTGCTTACTTTCCAGCTTGGATTTTGATCTTCTTTTGCCACATTTCCGAGCAGGTGGCGTGAAAAATATTTTCTTACAATGTTTGAGAAAGGCACTATACAATCCTTGGCCGGAAGAGGGATTGAAGGACTCGCTTTATCCGGCCTCTTCTACGACTCGGCCGTCTACCGCAATCTCGTCCTTAAATCCCTTACTTCACGGCCTCTGAAGTAATGTACTATTATTGCAAATAAACTACAAATGTCCCTTTTCCATAGAAAATTTAAGTAGTGCAAGAGAAAAATGCTGACGATTCGGAGTAGAATGAGTCCAGAAAAGTTTAGACTCGTCGAAGTCGAATTTAGTGTTAAAAAAGACTCGATTTTGAAAAGTAATTCACGCAGAACAATGGTTTGCGTTTTATTTTTATACAAAAACGTTGGTCCACTAGATATAATCGTTTTTGGAAGTACTAAAGTTGCATTTCAAATATTTTTGAGCATAAAAATCATGGGTCTAAAGTGAGGTTGTCACTGTGCAGTCGGCCCCCGGCGGCGGCGCCCCCGCGGCGCCCGCACCGGCCGCCACGCCGCCGGGCGCGGGCGCGGGCCCGGGCGCCGGGCTCATGCCGCAGCAGTACCAGGCCTACCCCGGCTACCCTGTGCAGGCCTACCCGCCCTACCAGCCCTACCCCGGCCAGTATCCCGCGCAACCCGACCACCAGCAGTGAACGTGAGTACTGACTACCCACATATACAAACTCGGGTTACATTGGCCCTGGGGGGTAACTTTGGAGTTTGGGGTTTACTTGGTCGTTTTAGAGATGCGTAAATTTATGGCACATTTCCATGACCTTCATTTTAACTAGCCGTCTACATTTTTTATATTTTTTATTAGACCGCTCACGTGAGTTTTAGTTCAGCCAAAGTAACCCTCCATTGAGTCCTTTGTATCATAGCGCTTTACGATTGCTTCAATTTTGGAAATGTCATTGTAATTTTTCGCTGTTTTCTGTTTTCCTATTTACTATTTACCTTTAGCAAATATTTAGCGATTTTATAAGATGTATTGTCTAATACCCTTATTCATAAACGGCCACTAAAGTTAAGAGATCGCTGATAATTGTTTGTCCCTTTCCCTCATATATGTTAGACGGAAAGGGACAAACGATTATCAGAGGCCTCTTAACTTTAGTGGCCGTTTATGAATAAGGGGGTAAGAAATTAAAGTGCTCGGGATGACGTTTCACCGCTTGTTATCTTGAAACTTGAGAGCAAAAATATCAATGAAATTGTGTGTATATATATTGTATTAGAATAGATTGTTCATGTATTAGTGTTATTCAGCATGCTTACTTATTAGTCTATATCTAGGCGTATCACTCAACCGTGTCAATATGACGACTATTGATTCATTTATTGTATGAATCAATACGTTTTTAGTAAACATTGATATATATAACTTGCCTCATATTTTTAGGATGTTAGTAAATTCTACTTTCCTTATTCAAGTTCTGGTGTCCTAAATTGTACTAACCATATATAACAATAAAAAATACTAAACTACATAAAACGTTAGTAATAGTAATATAAAAATGACAAAATAGGTATATAAATTTATTTTATCATAAACTCCTTACACATTGCTTATATTTGTGTTTAAATTATTTGTTATATACACTGTGTCAAAGATTTCGCTTTGTATGTACATTTTACGCATGATATGTATTCTATAACTATAATCAATGTTAATATTACAAAATTTCGTCGATTTATGACCGCTGAAATGTTTACATGTGTCGTGAAATTGAATACTTAGGTGTAGCTGGAATGTTTATTTTTACAGGGATTTAGTTTATTTAATACAGTGATTTGCTGATTGCATGTTTTAATTTAGACGACATCTTTTTCAGTTTATCGCATGAAATATACTTGATACGTTATAAATATAAGCTAATATTAAGATTGGGTATTATGTTGGCTATGTTGGGACACAAGTAATTTTTAATTTAATCAATTTGTCTTACTAGCCAATTATTACGTCAATTAGGATATGAGCACGAAATACCACCATTAAAAAACGGCCAAGAGCATGTCAGGCCATGCTCAATGTAGTGTTACTTAGTTGCTGGTCCGTCACAATACACACTATCATTATCCATGGACAACTGCCCTTGTGACATGATTACTTGTACAGTGGTCTAGGAATCAAATTGGTTGACCGTAGATTCAGATGAAGCCTCTGTCCATCAGTAGATGGGTTGGCGCAGAACCAATCTGACACTTGACGCGATTTCACACATAAGTGGCGTCACCTGGTGAGCAAAACGGTGCAATGGTGCTTACATACAGTGTCAGTTATGGATGCCATACTTATTATTATTAGGGAGAAATAGTATTTAACCAACTTAAATGTAAATAACAATGACTTTATATCATTGAACGGGTTATTTGGCAACGCTAGTGCCAGTTACCTGAACTAACATTTAATAAATATGTAGTTACTCGTAAAGCCTAATAGTAGGAGTGAACTGTTGTGTATAGTGTTGCAGATAGGCTCGGCTGGCGTGCTCGGGACTTCCTCTATTTCTGTCGTTTGCCATGTTCTTTGTTTTGTGATTGCAGACGCCGGGGCGCAACCTACACCGACGAGTCGACACTACATTCTAGACTGTAAGGCCTCGCCTTAACTGAGCGACAAAAATGACAAGGCGATAGCGAAAAATTTAGCGATGCGCTGTTTTCAATGAGTCAAATTGCGTTTTTGTCACTCAGCTAAGACAAGCCAATTACCTTAAGCCAAATCCGACGACTAATTCAAAACGCCCACAATAAATAACACGTCTAAGACATACCAAGCATTTATTTCTTGTGGGTCACCCTACGTTAAATCACGTGATTACCGGTATTACTTAACTGTGTTCGGCTGTGTGGTCTATAATGTGAACGTTCTAGAGATTTCCATGTTGATTGACGTGCCGAGTTTGTCCAGGATCAGTAGACTGCCTTTAATACAGACATCAGCCGGGCCTTAGAACGCAAAGCGTAGTGCCGCCAGCCTCGCGCCGCTGCGGACTCGGAGGTAACAGTTCAAGTATATAGTATCTCATGTCTTTTGCGTGTTATATATTATATGTACATTCTACAATCAATTTTAATCTACGCCCCGTTAGTTTAGGTCAATCGGATAATCTCCATTTCATAATTATGTCTTAGAATAAGTAACTTACGATTGTGAGAACGCTCTCGATTTAGGGTTCACGTCGTCGAAAATAAATAAAACATACATATTATATGTATTTTTCGATTTAAACTAGCTTTGAATAATGGAGATTCGGTGTTAGTGTAACGAAGGTAATGTAAGTTGAGCTACATTCCTTTAAAAATTGTTCAATTCTATATATTGCGTGAGCTGCGCTCCGTTCATTCTTCAAACAGAACGTTATATAGCAAATACTCGGTCATTTTACAACTTAATTATTGGTAGCCAATTAAAACCACACGAACATGAATTTAATATCTGTAAATGGATTTTAAACCGTAAAGATGTACTCGTTTGCTATATAGCGTTTTATTTGGACAGATAAAGGAGCTTCTCCAGCGCGATCGCTTCACGGGCAACCCCCGAGTCATTGTATTAATATTTAAGATATAAAGTGTATGTTGATTGATATGCGTGTTCATTTTATTTATAATCATGATTTCTCTCCACAGTACCTTGGAGGTAAGTCCCCTGTGACAGATCTCTCCATCTTTATCGATCTTTGCACTATTCGAGATGTCCTGACTGTTCCGATTTGATATTATCGATTTTATTTTTGATGATCATGTTTTGTGTGCATTTATTACTGACGTGTTGTTTAGGGCCGCATATCATGCTCGGTTGATTTTATATGTCCATGCCATTATTATTTATGCTGTGTACAATACGATGGTCTTTATTTTATCTATGGCTTGTTGATATTGCCTCTTTCCATTTCACAGTGGTCACAGACGACGCACACAGATCCAAAAATAATACCGGCCGTTGGATACCTGGGTTAGATTAGACCCCCAACAAGTCGACGACTGGTCAACCCTAGTTGTGCTATTTTTTGTATATCTGGGCCATTTTATTTAAAGTTGTATATTCCACTTTCTTTTCAATTTGGTAAATTGTAGGTGATTTCGACTCAGAATCACGAGCTCTTTCGATTTTATTACGACAAAAAATGTGTCCCAAGTTTTTCTTCCATTCCGTTACCATTTTTCCATAGACTTCTTATAGGGTAGCGGTAACGGAATTAATTTAGTTAACAAAAAAATTATGAACATTTTGGGGCACATTTTGTGTCCTACTCAGATCGAAAGAGCTCGTGATTCTGAGTCGATATCATATAAAACTTCCCAGATTAAAAAGGAAAGTTGAGGGTACAAAAAAAATTGGCCCATCTTGTGTTATGCCTGTGTATTTTGATATGATCTGTTATTTTATAATGTCTTCGCATTCCATCTCTTGATGCACCTTGTCTTATTGTCGTGTTGAAGGTGGATGCTGGCACTCCTTATATACTCCAGTCATAATAATCGCACCTTACTGAAGTTGCCAGGAATGATATTTAGCTACATATACAGCTATAAATACATGAGAGATTATGATGGATTTGACGCCATTGTGGGTAAGTCGTATGAAAACAACACACTATTGGTTGCTTGATCGTATATTATCATTATCACTGAGATATCAACTCATATCTTTACGAAATAAATATTTCTCTGAACTACTAGTTATCTCATAATTTTGAGATCAGTACTTTTTTTTTCAAAATTATCTCGTAAATTTTATTAGGATTGGAACAGTTAACTGAAACATTTTCGTCGTCAACTTGAAAGTTTTTTCGTGCAAGTACCCGCTTATTCATAAACGTCTTACAATTCTCATTTAACTAAATAATCGTTTTTCATTATCTGTCATCTTGATAGTTGTGTTTGTTAGAAGTAAACAAAACATAATTTAACTAAATAAGGATTGTAAGACGTTTATGAATAAGCTGATTAGACACTGTAACACGACAAAATCATATAATGTGGTGGTAATGCTGATTTAATGATTTTCAAATAAACAATTTTCTTGACAGACTTGTCCATAATGTTGATCGTTAAGACATTTTGAAACCACCAATTTAAGACAATTTACACAATCAATTTAATATTAGGTAAAAATAACTTAGGTTAACTCCTCTTGCCTGTAGTGATGGAGGAACCTATACGTTTTAAGTTTACGAACATTGTTACCACTACATTATTATTTTGTGTCAAATTTAGTTATTTATAATAGAAGGGCAAAAGAAGAAGAGCTATATAGTAACCTTTTCTAAAATAAATTATTATATGTGATATTCTCCATCAAAGGGTACCATTTGGCGGCCAGCGCTTAGGTACTTTTTTTTATAGGTATTGTTCGAATACAATATTGAATCGGTACAACAATACGCCTTCGGCCAAATGGTACCTTTTCCAAAAAAGTGCCACAATGATTTCATGATAAGAGATCCTGGGTGAATCTTCAAAGTTTTATGACATTTTAATCATCTATAAAGTAAGTAGACAAAATACTAAAAGCTATATAATTTAATTGGTTCTCGTCCCTTTCTATGATATGGTTATGTCAAAGAAACAAGTATTTTGACATCTACATTGAAACTTCAATGACTTAGTACCAAATAACTTTAGAGAAATACGTTTTGGTATCTAAGTTATAATAGTACATTACGTACCTAGGGCGGTAAAATAAAGAAGGGCTCGGACCGCTGGCATTTGTGGCCCGAACCGAAGGTAAGGGCTATAAATAAGCGATCCGAGGCGTTCATTATTACCGCCCGTGGTGTGTACATAATTTTACGTCTTGTGTGAAGTGCGATTTGCCGCTGCGCCCTAGGGCGGTAAATCTCAATTAGCGCCCAGAGTGACGTAAATATCTTAACAAATTGAGCCCCCCACTACTTACATATTTTGCTGAAATTTATTTTATTTTTTGTGTTTTATCTTTGGTATATGTATATGATCTTACATACATACTATGCTATACCCATTCTATTGCATTTCTAATTGACTTTTTAACAGTGCAGTCCGGGGAATAAAATATTATTTTGATAATGATTGTTTTATTTCCATAAAATGGTCCAGAATTAATATAAATAACTCACTGAAACTCTTAATATCATAGTTTTAAGTACGCATACTAACCACGACTTTAACTATCAAATAATTGACCTAATCTTTGGGCTAAATAATTGTGATTGGTCAAATTAATAAGAACTAAAACACGTCTAATATTTCTACAATAGACTTAGCTAGTGATATAAGGACAGAAATAGAAATTCGGTACCTTCAGAACGAAGATTGTACAGTCGCCATCAGATATATCGGAGCGGCCAAGGTGGTCACAAATATCTGAACAACGCCTCTATTGTCAAGATGATAAAGTGCATATTCAGATATTTTTGAGTAAGTACCCTGGCCGCTTCGATATATTTGATAGCGACTGTATTAACTGAGTAAACTTAATTAATTAGAAATCTGCTTAAGTTTCTCTGTTGAAGTGTAGTTAGACTATGTAGAATAGGTAGGGTATTCATTGATATAACAAACAAAACTAGAAATAGCTAACCGATTTCCGACTAATACCTGAAGAAATAGGTACGTTCCGCTACTACTAAAGTTCCAATTCTACTAGAGTTATTTATTATAGAAGAGATAGTGTTTAGAAATATTTAACAGTAGATGGCAATGGCGATGTGCTGTGCAGAAACATCGAGCACAAAACATGGCCCCCTTCAGTGCCACTTTTACTGTCAAACTGTTTTTTTTTTCCGAAGACTACAACTGTTTACAAACTCTCATTTCTACACACTACTGAATACTGCTGGTAACTCAATACCTGGGCGACTCCGTATCGGTCAATGAGGCTGTCGAAGCGCTTGAGGAGCGGATGAGTCGTGAGAGGCGAGACAGCGGCGCCGTGGCCCAGGGCTCCAGGGGGCTGCCGGCTTCGGGCACTGGAGACACTCTGCGATTGGTAAGGAAATGATCGTAAGTATTGGAAGAAAACTTATCAATGATCGACCCAGATGTTTCTGTCAGATGCTTGGCGGTCGAAGGGTTCGGGGGTAGATTACTAATTCTATGCAGACGAAGGCGCGGACAAAAGAATACCGTCACGTGCTACAATTTTGCCTGGTTTGAAAAACGATTTTCTTCACCATATAGCCAACTATATCTTATTCCTGAGATGGGAGAAAGGCGATCGGCATCTCGCGGATACGATATAAATACCTGTTAGGTGAAGAAAACCTTTCAAGCCAGGCAAAGTTGTATCAAACAGTCGTATATATTAAAACATATACCGAACATCCTATTATGTCTAGTAAATTATTACCTATTTCGGCGAACGCGCGCCGTTTTTGGCCTAACTCTTCTCTCGTGCTTATTAGGTTTGCTCTGTAGTGGTGTGGCTTCCACTTCTGCACCATCACCGGAACCTACGAGTAAAAAAAATTATACAATAACCTCTGCAATAGTATCTTCCTCTACAAAAGCCGCAAAAAAAATCCGATTGTAGCGCGACATGGAGCGTGTCACATTTTCGCAGCCTTCGTTGAGGATACTATATTACACTCTCTTATTATGGCAGGTTTTCGCCGAAGATTAAGGCTCAAAACACACCTAGCGGAATGGAGGCAGTAATGTAAGGAGGCCATAGACAAATTTAGCTACTATAGTCTGGCAAACCAAAAAGCGCAGTAACAAGTCAGAGTAACATGCTATACCCCAGGCGCGGTCGCAGACGAAAATTTTGGGGGGGACTAATGTAGATTTTTTTTTCAAATTTTTGAGGGGGCCTGTAAAACTCCATACATTACTGCCTTCATTCCGCTAGGTGTGATTTGAGCCTAAGGCTTCTAGGTTTATACACCCCATTTTAAAAGGTTAACCCTTAAATGCATGATGTTTAGTAGAAAACAAAATGTTTTGTTCAGTTCATGAGATGTACGTAGGATCTGAAAAAAACAGCTTTTATATTCACTTGTTTATATACATAGTTGCCAAACGGCAACGTACCTTTTTTTCACTAAAGTGATCTCGAAATCCGTAATATTGTTTTTTTTTAATATTCCAACTAGATTACTTACTTTACTCCGAAATAAATAACGTTTTTTCATTGAATAAATAACACTTACCCTAACATGAAATCAAAAATAAATCTTCCGCTAACTTTAGTAAAAACTACGTTGCCGCTAACTCAAATGTCAAAATTTTAAAAAGTGCGCAGATTTTAGTGTTGCCAGTTATTATTTCCCAAGACTACTACTTGACGTTTGGTATAAACATAGACATAGGATAAAAGGTGTAGACGGGGCATGGTAATAGTCATACCACGATAGAACGGGATAGTCTTATTACACTTTCAATGGGTACGGCAGAGAGGTGCTATAATCGTTGGTCCTTGTCATAGTTCATATTACCCTCCACGCGTTACTTCTAGCAGTGGAGGGTAATAAACAGATATAATTCGCGATTTCTTCAAGAATTTCTGTGATTGCTACGAGAAAAGCTGTTATTTTTCCTAGAAAGTTGTGTCTGCTAAGGAAAACAATGATAAATTGTTCTGTTTTGTGCTGTAGAAGTGATATGGGCATCTATATATCTATCCCTTACGGGGGTACACGTGTGCGTGCTCTAGTTAACGCTTGCTTTGAGGGTATAAAGCTGCGTTCAAGAACGTAAGCCTCTTTTTAAATCTGTGAGCTGTCTAATGCTTTAGACATTTGGCAAAAGACGCATTTAAGGGTTAAACATGAAATTGTTATGGTTATGTTGTAAGGCACTTTAAAACGATAGTTTGCTTACCTACGACATAGACGGAATGCTCCACAGGGTTCTGTCCTGCCGCCTGCAGAATGCAGAGCGGTCGTGCCGCTCGTATTCGCGCCGCGTCGTCTCGTCTCGTTCCCATTGCACTGGAAATGGTATAGGTAAGTATTCTTCACCCTTTGACTGCCAAGCATTGGACAGAAAAATCGTACCACTGACACAAAATTACCGCGAGCGCACTCTGTTATACAACTTAGAGCATGATATCCCGCGCTGACGCGGAGGGCACGATTTTTCGTAGGTAATTCGTGCGCGTTATTTGACGTCTTTGGCGTTAATAAATAGGTTTTTAGAGAAAAAGTTTCCAGGTAAAAGGTGTCACATCGGTTATTGATAAGGTCTAGCATAGACTATTCTATTTTTAACCCTTTCACCGCCACAGTGGGCTGTGGCCGACATCAAAAAGTCGTGCCATGGATGGACGGCAACAGCCGACAGGCTTTGTAGTCCAATAGGGACCTACGCGGGCTTCCGCAAAGTTCAATTTCGCTTGACAAAACACGATTACGTGGCGTCGGTGGCGCGTCATTTTTGTTCAACGGTCGGCGGTCAAAAGGTCGATGGGGTGGGCCGGCCGAACGTTTATTTATACAGATGGCGTCAGCAATAGGTTTTACGTGTCAGTCAATCTGACGCCATCCGGGAAAACCTTTGACGATAATTGCTTTTTCCGTTGAATTTTCACTGCTAAAGCCCCTTATTAATTAACTACCAACAACAATTACATACCCTATATGGTTATAATATAAATGTAAGGATACTAACGAGTTATTGCCCGAACTGGGCTGGTCCTCCAAGGGGGCGTCACTTTCCAGAGCACTGCTTTCCGACGCGACGAAATACATTGACCTGAAAGAACGCGTACGTATGACGCTTTAGTTTAGGGGAGGGGTTTACCATAATGACCATGTCTGCTTGTCCCTATGAGAGACGGATTTTAGTTCTCTTTTTTTCTTACGTGGCAAAGGTGATCAATAGTAAATGAATGACGCGTATATTATGACCTACCTGGCTGGCACGTAGAGGTGCGGCGGGGGCGGCTCCGCGCGCTTCGACGCGGAGCGCGCTCGACGCGCGCGCGACGCTCGTCCGAGCAACACGGATTCTGAACACAAGCAAAAACTTTACAACACCAGACTAGATACTACCTAGTCTACAAAGTTTCCGTATCTATACGTACGCTGAAAACTTTTCTAGGTAGTTAAAAAGGTAACTTTTCAGCGGACGTTCACGGTATACAGTGAAATAGGAAATCATGACGGTATCGTATGTTAAAGGGAGCGATAAGCTGCGGGAATAACCAATGGCATCATCTGCCGCTAACCCCCGCTTCATTTATGATTAATGAAAAAACCAAATACACCAAAGTGCCCCGGTCTACCCTGACGCAGATCGCTGTCGCTCTGCTCATGCCGCTCGCGGCGCCAACTGGCGTTCGGCCGCCACGCCAAACAACCCCGGCACCGCTTTGTACAGTCGTCATCATATATATCGGAGCGGCCAAGGTGGTCACAAATGTCTGAGTAACGCCTCTATTGTCAAGGCAATAATAAATGCATGTTCGGATATTTTTTGAGTACCTTGGCCACTCCGATATATTTGACGGCTTACTATACGGTAATGTCCTTGTAAAGTGACCTACCTGACGGTGGATCGCTGTCGCTCTGCTCGTGGCGCTCGCGTCGCCAGCCGGCGTCGGCGGCGGGCGCGTCGGCCGCCACTCCGAACAACCCCGACACCGCCCCTGCCACCACCTTGCGAGCCGACTTTGCTGCCGTCTGCAAATACATAAGTTAGACATGAATAGTTTTATATATTATGAGTTTCCATAGCTGCCGCTGAACCGCTGATCCGGGCTCTAGCTGTGAATCCGCCAGCAGAACTAATTCGAAGAACTTTACTTCTGAGATGTGCCGCTAGATGTCGCTGTACCGGCCGTGAACTATTACCTAAACGAAATTATGAAAAGAAACTCGCTCATATTTATATCGATCTCTGGACTGCAGGTCAGCAGCTTGCTCCGCTTTGCCGCTCTGTAAATCCGCGCCAGCAGAACGAGCTCGAAAAACTTCACTTCTGAGATGTGCCGGTAGATGTCGCTGTACCGGCCCTGAACTAGTTAACGAAATCATGAAAAGAAACTCACGCTCATATTGATATCGATTTCCGGAACTCCCCGCAAATCAGAGGCTTGCTCTGCAAGATTCCGAAGCTGTCGCTGGTCCGGGCTCTGCGAATCTGACAGCAGAACCAGCTCGAAGAAAAAGTCCCGGAACGATTCTACTGGCGCTGGAAAAGACACAGTGCTGCAAAATATACTTCTGTAAGAGATGTTGAAACTATTGAGAATGAAAAACAAGAAAAACTGTGGAGTCGTTGGTGACATCAATTTCCAAGACGTTACCTAGGTAATAAATGTAATAATAGATACCTAATAGAGAAGAACAGTTCTATGCAGAGATAAGAGCACAGTCTTAGAACTTTTTGAGGCTCTAAGTGAGGTTCAGACTTTTTGAGGGTCTCAAAGAGTTCTGAACGGTTTAAGCTCCTCTATTAAATACAAACTCTCTGGTTAAGCAAACTTTCTTTTGACGCAAAGTGGATTTTAAGGTCTGTCGCAATCACATATTCACTTATCTTAGTTAATAAAATACATATTATGCTCTTAGAACAAAAGAAGGAAAATCAACTTACTTGGTGGCTGTGGTATTCCAATCCTCAACAAATCCTGAGTCATAGATATTTGACCTGTACCAGCCCCTTGTCCTGGCAATGTTCCTTGACCAGCTACAGGTCCTGACACACCTTGTCCAGGTATACCTGGAGCAGTCAAACCTTGCCCAGGTCCTGGCAAAATGCTTTGAGAGCTTGGAACTCCTTGTACAGCCAACACGGGTCCTGGCGAACTCCCTGGAGACGTTGAAACGATCCCAGAAGGCACTTGTAGCCCTGTACTAGCTGTTCCAGTTAAAGGTGCAGGTAATCCAGCAGTTTTTGGAACTGCTAGGTTTGGTTGGCCAGGTGTTGCAGGAACCTGTCCAGGTTGACTAGCTGTAGGGACTCCTGGTTTGGGAACGGTTTTTCCGTTGACCAGGAGATCTGGCGTCGGTTGTTTCATTTGATCTGTACAGTAACACATAATAAATAGTACATTACGTACCTAAGGGCGGTAAAATAAAGAATGGCTCAGATCGCGGGTATTTGTGGCCCGAACCGAAGGTACGGGCCATAAAAGAGCGATCCGAGGCCTTCTTTATTGCCGCCCGTGGTGCAATTGGTGCGTACACAATTTTACGTCTTCTCCTGGGTGTAAAGTGAGATTTGCCGCTACGCCCGTGGGCGGCAAATATCACTTACCGCCCAGAGTGACGTAAAGAGATTTTGCGTGTTTTCGTAAACTGTATAAAGTATAGACGTTATAACTTAATAAGTTTTTTTTTCTAAAGGTATATCATAATATCTGGCGAATGCGCCAATTCGTGAACCGCTCGTGCGCTGCAGGCATCATATATGCGGTCTTGCAGTTAGAGGCATTTCTGAAAATGTAAGTGGCGCTTAATAGTAATGTCTTGTTTTTAAAATGGCGGACGGCGGCAAGGCAATGGAAATTATCTAGCGAATGACAGTTTTGAGCCCTATTTTGATATAGGTTCGCTATCTGACAAGATGTTACATACCTGTTGAACCAAGATCCAGGTCATGCGTAAAAGCCATGACGTCTAAAGCGGAAGATAGCGCGGAACCAACTCCATTCAGAGCGTCTCCACCAGACAAGCCGATCTGACTGACTTCAGCCGCCGCCACACAGTCTGGCGGCGGGGCTTGTGGGCGTCTTCTACAAATCAAATAATATTTAATAAAAAATACTCAAACACCAGATCGTGGGTCAGATGTCAATCGTCTATAAATCGTACAAATAGACGATGAGAAGACCACTCCACCGCAATGGGACAGTGCCCCGACACGAGCCATAACTGAGTAGCGTATGCTCTAGCCCCTGCCTCTAATATTCAAGCAAGATGGCAAGACTCTACCACTAATACATTAAAATATAATTTGGGTCGGCAGTCTTTACATACTTTCTGAGGAATGAGGGTTTCCTGAATCGATGTTTTCATCAGGTGGCAGCACTATGGCGAGAGGTCCAGCTGTCATAATTCACCAATTATGTTAAATCACATTTTTTATTGGTGGATTTTGACAGCTGCTGTCAAAAAGATCTCGTCACTCACAGTGCCGCCAGCCGCCACCTGGTTTTCCGGAAACCCTCATTGTAGGGAACGACCTGGAAATCTGTCCAGAATTTGTATTGAAAGTGCGGAAAAGTCAATGTCCAGCAGTGGAAGTTTTTATACTCTTTAGGCTGCGTTCCCACCAGAGATGAGGGAGGGTATGCGTTACAAGAAATGTGTTTAATAAGAACCAATCCTGGAGCTGCACTGTGCGAGGATAGGTAAAATGAGGTCTACTGATTCTTAACAAATATATTCCTTGCAATGCATTCTCGCTCATCTCTGGTGGAAACGCAGTCTTATCAGGGCCGTAGCTAGGGGGGAGGAGGCTTCATTAGGGTGCAATGCCCTACCTTAAAATTGGCTATAAGCCCTATCTTAACTGCAATTCTGGCTACGGCCCTGAGTCTCATAGGCTAAGAAGATGATGATGTTACCCAAGGGGCGCCTTAGTGGGTGTGGATATCGATACGCGACCCCACATCAGCCTGCGAAGGTCTTCTCCCGTGATGCCCCGTCTCCGCAGCTCTGCTATAGTCACCCTCCCAACGCGCTGTTCATCAAAAACGTCATTAATCACCATTTATATCAACTCATAACTGCTAAAAGAAATTGACTAGATAAATAATATTTTACCTTCCAATTTGCCAGTGCTCCTTTCCTCTGCTTGGCTCTCGTCTTATCCTTACTCTTGATGACCATGACTCCACGCTGCTCGTAACGAGGGTCGTCTGACGGCCCTAAGCCGATGGAGTACTCCTGAAGGTATCTATGGGCATCTTCTTGGGCCACGGAACGTTCGAGAGAGACGACTATCTTCGCCCACTGTTAGGAAAAGATACCATTACGTAAAGGTATTATAAGGTTATAGCAGGATCAAGACTGTGTATCGTCAGCAACCTTTTGTTATGACTGCTCTACTTGATGGGCCATCATAGGGACGCACCTATACGACAGAACGAGATCGGAATATCGTTAGCTCCCTCTAACGGATAGCTGCATCCCTATGATGGCCCATCATGTAGAGGAGCCATTACATCTTCGAGGCAAATAGTGACCCAGGACAGGACATATGCTGAAATAATTTATTGGGACATGCCAGCCTGACATTTTAAATTAACGTATTTTCGTATAGAAACAGATACGAATAGGTACCTACCCACTTAGTTTTTTGATTTTGTTCTCTACCCGATTATTCATTTTTGAAGACACCTTGAAATTTTGATGAAGTACAAAGAAAATCAGCAGCGAGAAGTAAGAAAAATCCGACAAATTCTCACCTGTTTAACCCATTCCTTCTCAGACTGCTCGATGACGTGTGCGTACGTGTTGCCCATCATGGCGATCAACATGTTGAGAAGCAGGATCGGGACGAAGATCATGAACAGCGTGAACACGGACTTGGTCAGGTTGGGGTAGGAGGTCATTCCCAGGTCTGAGTACTGGAATCATCAATTTCAAATAACGGGAAAAATGAAAAAAAAACAACTCGAACCAATGTCCAATAGTCGTACAAGCCCGCGGCTCTACTAATTGATCTATGAGACAGTTGAATCGTTAGACCCCATTCCCAGTTGTCGGATGGATCAGTTAGGAATCGGATGTTCCAGTGGTAGAACATTTTATATGAAGCTGTTCCCACTTGCACGACACAATTTTGTATGAGGCGCCGATTACCGATTAAAATCCGTGCCCGACATCGGATAAGTGGGAACGGGGTCTTACTATCGTTAGCAAACGTCTCTGCTTGATTCAAAAATCATTTAATATGGTCTTCATTATGTTTAAGAGTAAAATATTGCTAACCAATCCTTGTTAGAGCTCATTGGTATAAACTTTTATCTACTTACGCTATAATCTCCTAGTGTGATTTGAAACAACGCCATCCATGTTGTTGGATAACTTGAATACAAGGTGGATTGAACGTTGGGGAATCCTGAAAAAAAAAAAATTAATAATAATAGACAAATGTATGAAACAGAGACGATGGGTGCATCTATTCCCATCTGCCCATAAAATAGGTTTTTTTAAGAAAGCAATTATTCCCATTCGCCCCCGCCGCCACCACATTGTAGGTGCACGACGCACGACCGAAGCGAGGACAATTGGGAAAACAGGAAACGATACCACAACCACACATACCTTTGTAAAGGAAGTAGAAAGACTGGGAGAATCCGAAGAGCACGATGCAGTAGATGATGCCGAAAGTAAACATGTCACCGGTGATCATACTGTAGATCATCGTCACGAAGGGTCCTGTCAGGCGCACTGCCCTGCATTTCAAATAAATAGTTCAAGTTTTAAACATAGACTAAGATTAGGTGGTAGTGCACCCTACCTAATCGGGTAGCAAGATTCGGCATATATAGGGGGTAGCACCTTAAAAAGTTATGACTTTTAGTATGGGACACTATGAGCCAAACCTGGAGCGTTCGGAATGCAGCCAACTTTTCGGGTACCAAAAAAAGTCAGAAAATACCTCATCGGGTAGCAAGATTCGACATATACAGGGGGTAGCACCTTAAAAAGTTATGACTTTTTGTATGGAACACTATGAGCCAAACCTGGAGCATTCGGAATGCAGCCTGATTTTAGGGTGCCAGAAAATATCGAAAAATACCTCATCGGGTAGCAAGATGAAACTAATGCCAAATGAAAGTACTAATCATCCTGTTCATAAAAAAAATTGGTAGTCGGTCCTAAACCTGGAGCATTTCAAATGCAGCCAACTTTTGTGATCGAACAAAAAACTCATCTGATACCATTACAACGTAGAAATGGCCCCAGAAGATGGTTCAAAAGACATAAACAAGCTTAATTTGATAGAATTTATCAAAAAGTGCCAAAATATTTCAGGTTTATTCACCCAAACTTATCATTTTCGTGATTTGGCTTAATTTTAGGGTACCTGAAGATTAAAAAAAATACCTTATTGAGTAGCACGATAATATGTATGCCAAATGAAAGGACTTATCATCATGTTAATAAAAAAAAATAGCAGCGGGTCCTAAACCTGGAACATTCCAAATGCAGCCAACTTTTGTGATCGAACAAAAAACTCATCTGATACCATTAGAACGTAGAAATGGCCCCAGAAGATGGTTCAAAAGACATAAACAAGCTTAATTTGATAGAATTTATCAAAAAGTGCCAAAATATATTAGGTTTACTCACCCAAACTTATCACTTTCGTGATTTGGCTTAATTTTAGGAAACCTGAAGATTTAAAAAATACCTTATTGAGTAGCACGATAATATGTATGCCAAATGAAAGGACTTATCATCCTGTTAATTAAAAAAAATAGCAGCGGGTCCTAAACCTGGAACATTCCAAATGCAGCCAACTTTTGTGATCGAACAAAAAACTCATCTGATACCATTAGAACGTAGAAATGGCCCCAGAAGATGGTTCAAAAGACATAAACAAGCTTAAGTTGATAGAATTTATCAAAAAGTGCCAAATTATTTCAGGTTTACTCACCCAAACTTATCACTTTCGTGATTTGGCTTAATTTTAGGGTACCTGAAGATTTAAAAATATACCTTATTGAGTAGCACGATAAGATGTATGCCAAATGAAAGGACTTATCATCCTGTTAATTAAAAAAATAGCAGTGGGTCCTAAACCTGGAACATTCCAAATGCAGCCAACTTTTGTGATCGAACAAAAAACTCATCTGATACGATTCCAACGTAGAAATGGCCCCAGAAGATAGTTCAAAATACATAAACAAGCTTAATTTGATAGAATTTATCAAAAAGTGCCAAAATATTTCAGGTTTACTCACCCAAACTTATCACTTTCGTGATTTCGCTTATCAAATGAGTTTTTTTGTTCGATCACAAAAGTAGGCTGCATTTGGAATGTTCCAGGTTTAGAAGCCGCTGCTATTTTTTTTATTAACAGGATGATAAGTCCATTCATTTGGCATACATCTTATCGTGCTGCTATATAAGGTATTTTTTAAAATCTTCAGGTACCCTAAAATTAAGCCAAATCACGAAAGTGATAAATTTGAGTGAGTAACCTAATATATTTTGGCACTTTTTTAAAAATTTCATCAAATTAAGCTTGTTTATGTCTTTTGAACCATCTTCTGGGGCCATTTCTACGTTGTAATGGTATCAGATGAGTTTTTTGTTCGATCACAAAAGTTGGCTGCATTTGGAATGTTCCAGGTTTAGGACCCGCTGCTATTTTTTTTTATTAACAGGATGATAAGTCCTTTCATTTGGCATACATATTATCGTGCTACTCAATAAGGTATTTTTTTTAATCTTCAGGTACCCTAAAATTAAGCCAAATCACGAAAGTGATAAGTTTGGGTGAGTAAACCTGAAATATTTTGGCACGTTTTGATAAATTCTATCAAATTAAGCTTGTTTATGTCTTTTGAACCATCTTCTGGGGCCATTTCTACGTTGTAATGGTATCAGATGAGTTTTTTGTTCGATCACAAAAGTTGGCTGCATTTGGAATGTTCCAGGTTTAGGACCCGCTGTTATTTTTTTTATTAACAGCATGATAAGTCCTTTCATTTGGCATACATATTATCGTGCTACTCAATAAGGTATTTTTTTAAATCTTCAGGTACCCTAAAATTAAGCCAAATCACGAAAATGATAAGTTTGGGTGAATAAACCTGAAATATTTTGGCACTTTTTGATAAATTCTATCAAATTAAGCTTGTTTATGTCTTTTGAACCATCTTCTGGGGCCATTTCTACGTTGTAATGGTATCAGACGAGTTTTTTGTTCGGTCACAAAAGTTGGCTGCATTTGAAATGCTCCAGGTTTAGGACCGACTACCAATTTTTTTTATTAACAGGATGATTAGTACTTTCATTTGGCATTAGTTTCATCTTGCTACCCGATGAGGTATTTTTCGATATTTTCTGGCACCCTAAAATCAGGCTGCATTCCGAATGCTCCAGGTTTGGCTCATAGTGTTCCATACAAAAAGTCATAACTTTTTAAGGTGCTACCCCCTGTATATGTCGAATCTTGCTACCCGATGAGGTATTTTCTGACTTTTTTTGGTACCCGAAAAGTTGGCTGCATTCCGAACGCTCCAGGTTTGGCTCATAGTGTCCCATACTAAAAGTCATAACTTTTTAAGGTGCTACCCCCTATATATGCCGAATCTTGCTACCCGATTAGGTAGGGTGCACTACCACCTAATCTTAGTCTAACAGCTTTTATGCTGCCGATTTTGGTGAAAAGGGTCAGAAAAAATTAACTACAGCAGGTCTGTGCGGAACATAAAGTTAAATTCTATATAGTGAAAGAAAGAAAGAAAAGATTTATTCAGCAGCACGCTAAAAACAATAAAATTGTTACAGAAACATTTTAAATTATAGCGTCACTGAAAAGGTTTTCGCCCATGAAACCCTGATGATACCTTAACGCTGGTCTTCCGAGAAAACCTTTCCAAAACAGCATAAATGAAAATAAAGATAAAATCTTATCTCTAGATAATGGACCTTATTACTAAAGACTAAAGTGTCGTAGAATTCACTTGTCTTTTCGCACAAATTATTTCAATGTCATTAGAATCTGTCCGGAAAGAGGAGTGTCGAATGTACACTAAAGCTCCCATATAAACCACGACACTTCTCTTTCCGGACAAACTGTATAGCGATAACAGCTTGGCCATCCGTTTCGACCGACACAACCCGACATCGCTTATTGGTATACGAAGTTTGAAGTGTGGCTATGGGCAGTACTTTGCTGTAATATTAAGCCCGACTTCATAAACTTGTGCCGAACTGTCCCTCTTGTGCGATTCGCCTCACACATACATTGATGTGAAACATTGTCCCCAAATATTTATTACACCAATAACAGATACTTTTAGTTTAGAAATGTCTTACCCTGCAAAGAACATGAGAAGAAACCAAGAGCCAGGCAGCAGGAAGATGAGAATTGCCTCCTCCAGCATTGGAAGTCGCATTAAACGCGCTGGTATACATACCAAGAGTAGGAGATTCGATACCAAAAAGATGAATTTTGCTGGCTCGTGAATCTGTGGGCAAAACAAAATAACTATTGATTGTGTACTCTGAAAGTACAAACAAATCGTGATCTCCAAAAGCAAAGAAGTAGGAAAGAAGAACCTTCACCATGATCACAAACTAGTTGAATTTGCTGAGAATTCACTCACCAGTTGTTTGAAGTACGCGACTAACCCTTGATTTTTAAGTTCGTCACCTTGTTGAAGAATTATGTAGCACAGCGTACTGACTATGGTGCCCAGTTCACTTGCCAGTCTGATGCCACCACGAGCGTCTGTTATCTGAATAACATGCAATTATCAGTTATGACTGTTATGAGGTTCACAAGAAATACAACTGCAACAACATGCTTTGAAGGAAAACGTTACAAAGCGCTTTCGGGCAGCTTAACCCTTTGAACATTGTCACAAACGGCACGGCGCACAGAAAGTCGTGTCCTCAGCGCCAGCACAGGCAGCAGGTGATAACACCTCCAAAATATAACCAGTTTGCCTTGCCTTGCGCGCTCGGGCGCGCTGGCGCTGAGAGAACGATTTTTCTGTCAAATGCTTGACGATCAAAGGGTAAAATCAGTTTCCAGGTAAAAAACAAGCAAACTATCCAGGAAATATCGCATAACCTAAACCATCCAGTTCCAGATCTAAAGGGCCGCTTTCTATTCATCTCGTCGATCGTGCGGTATGTCAAATGAGATATTTAAAAAAATATTTCTAGGAAACGGGAGGGAATAAAAAAAAACCGCCACAGTTTTGAACTCCATTATGAGTTTACTGACTACGAAAAATATAATATGGATCACTTCGAAAAACTTAAGGTACCCAATTGATGGTATTTCCACTTCTATTCGTTTCCTGCGTATTTCGTATTTTCTCGTAGTGTAGGTAAAATTTAGAGACGAATAAAATAAGACTTCACCTCAAGTCTCCAATTAGGATTAGCCTCTGCCTCTGCAGCACTGTGCCGAAGATACACTGACATGGAGAGGAGAATAAGATGTACCAATAGAATCAGGAGTCTTTTGAGGAATTTATTCTGAAATAATTCAAGATACATAAGAATTTATAAGCCTGCATGGGAACTGTTTTCTTTCTTTACCAGTACCAGAATTCTTGCAAGCGGAATCTAAATACCTAACTTTGCCTCATGCAATGAAATTAAAAGTTTTTGTAAAATTAAGAACTTACTCTAGCAAAAGTCTTCCACTTTTCTTCCAGTAGCCTTTGGATGATCCCTCCATCCAACATGTTCAAGTGCTCTTGTTTTGTTCCGTTAAGGATTATGAACAGTGCAGAGTTCCAGTCTAGAATAGAATAGAATTAAGTAAGTATATATCAAGAACCGCCACCACCATAATATAGATAAAATGTACCGTCTGATTGCCGCGACTTGATTGCCAGAAGTTGGTTAAAATGATGTCCTACGAAGAGGTACAAATTCATCAGGATGTATAGACTTTCAAGGCGCAGTAAGGTTTTATCGACGCCACAAGGTCAAGGTTGACTAAGAACCTTAAGAAGGAATAACATACTTGTTCTTCCATCTGGTAAAAGAGTATCCAGAGCATTAAGCGGATACGCAGAGCACGTGATGTTGGAGTACCGCCAGAACTCCCTGCAGGACAGTTCCAACATCTCCCTGAACACGGAGTCTCGGCCCAGCTGGCAGGCCAGGGTGAGGGGAGTGAAGCCGGCCAGGTTCATGCGGCCGTTGCTGGCTGGAACCTTTGGGTGGCGGAGCGCGTAACCGAACATATCCTGGTCAAAGATGGTCGGGTTCAGTTTAGTATTCAATAAGCTGGTTGACTGCGTTAAATTTATAACTGTTACCAGAAGCAGCAGAGATATTTGTCTTGCTCTTTTCAGGAATTCTACAGCTCTGGAGAGACTAGCTTAATGCTATATGGCGTTCTCTGCCAGTCAAATTTAAGGCATTTTTAACAATCAACCTTACGGAAAATAACATGTCTAGGGCGCTATAAGAAGTAGCCAGTACTTTGCTGTGTTCATTAAAAAATATCATAATCCTAAGAACATTCTAACTCTTACATTACACTGATGTCTACGATGATTATTAACATTACATAGCTGATCTTCCTGCATTTATCTGGCACCTATTTGATTGTGAGTTACACGTCTGTATTTATCAATATAGTTTGCCAAATGACTTGATCCCGTACCAGTTTATCACAAACGACGACCATGTGCAGTATCATGTTGCCAAACGAGTCCTGCATGTCTGGATCCGCGCCGGACTCAAGTAGCAAGTTGTAGACGGACTCGTTGGCGCAGCAAGCTGCCCAGGCCAGCGGGTACTCGCCCAAGTAAGCCAGGCCTTCGTAATTGGTTTGCCGCGCTGGCGGGACCTTCTGCTGATCGCGGGGTAGGAAGAAACTGCCTGGCATTTTGGGAAAATAAACTCAGTGATGCAACAAATAGAACACAAATTCATTTATAGTATTATTTGTCATGTTGCTATGCTTACCAATCGCTCGCTGGTTGACGTCACAACCACAGTCCACTAAATCTTGTACTAGTTCGTTGTTACTGTATGCTATGGCCAAGTGTAAAGAGCTGGCTCCTGTAAATGAAAATCAAAATGAATTCTTGGGAATGCGTATGCTTGTTTGCTGCCGTCGTGGTATAAAAAAGTTGTGTGTGATTGTCGCAATATTCAGACGTCTGAAACGTAGTCGATATTAGATTAAATAAAACTAAAAATTCTCAGTTTCCGACACGGCCGTCCTAACTTTTCTGCGTCCTCGCATCCGATAATGCACAATGATCTAATTCGTAATACCACATTAATCTTGTTTTGTTTACCTAAATACTCCTCGCCTTCCACGACGTCCATAGACAGTTTTGGAAAACATTTAAGAAGGGTTCTAGCGAGTCTGGTGTGTATCTGAAATATATGAAGAAGATGATTAATAAAAACAGAGGATTTGTATTAATTGGTCGTTTAAGCAATGCCGATAAGAAAATTGAAAACTGGTTGCCATTGGTTGGTGACGTCTTTCAGTTGACATACTAGATACTCGTAAAATCATGAAGTAGCTATTTAAGCAGGTGAAGATTCAAAATGATCTTGGCATAACTTTATTTTTAAAAGAATAAGAGCGTGTGAAGGTCATTTAGAACACATAACCCGCTTCTTCTGCTTCTGACTATAGTGCTACATGCTAATATATTTACCTTAGTGTCGCATATAATGAGTACGTGCAGCAGAGACTCTCCTAACGCGCCGCGGTAACTCATTTGCCAGCAGGACATGTGGTCCTGCCACTTCGCTAGGGGGTCATGTGGAGACAGCGACGCTTCAATTGGCAGGACTACCTGGATTTTATTATTTATATATCAAAATAGGTAAATAATCAAACGAGCGGAGCGTAAGCGAAGTTAAGTTCTTACAGACAACTTCGGATACAATGGAACTTTCAGCTGACTAAATGGGGCATAAATATAATTTGGGAGTTCGTACATGAGCAGGATCGATCAAAGGGTTATAGCTAAAGCTTAAGCTAGAAGGCGTGAAACAATCTTTATGAGGGTCTTGTTATGTTAGTCTACTCGTTTGCAAGTAAATCGTGAGTTCTCAGTTCAATGCGGACTACTATAATTAAAGCGCATTCCGTGCTGTGGTGCTATACATGTTTATTTCTTTCGAACAGTCTGTCCACTAGTTTACACTTGATTGGTGTACCTGTTCCTGATCTCGGAATTTCCACCGCAAGTACTCCGCGCGGTTGATGACTCTCCCTCGCCCCCCGGCGTACATGTAGGCAGCGAACTCCTCGCGAATCAGCTTCTCTGCTGCCACCATGCCTCCTTTAGCATACGTCTCTAGCAGTAGGCCTCCTGAACACATATTATATAGTTGTTTACTACACAAGGGAGCAACGTTTCTGTTTAACTTCCCGTGCTAGCGAAATATTCTAAAATAGAGCCACGAGTGTAGCCTTATTGGCGTAGCGACTGGTTCAAAAGTCTTGAGCGTGCGAGGGCATCAACTCACGAGTAATAGAACATTTTTCACCACCCCTATGCGAGCTAAAAGAAAATGGAAAAAATAAAAATAAAATTGATAAAGCTCTAAATAACTTATGAAAGACCAACCATCAATTTTTTTTTATTTGAGACCTTCCATTGTAATTAATAGTTACCCAAATTATACACCGTTTTAAGTAATTTGTATTTTCAACACGGCCATCCTGACATTTTGCACGTCCCAGTACACTAAAGAAAACTTTTTAAGAATCCCTAATGTTTCTTCCTTATTAGAACTTGCTAGAACTCACCTTTGTGGAAATCCGCGAGTTTGTACAGAACCGTATGAGCCTCGCTGCTAGGCTGTGAGATGACGCGGTCAAGCACGGAGCCCACAGCCTGGACTTGGGGCGAACAAAGCTTGCCTAGTTTCCCTCCCATTTCACTAAAAAAATAAAATAAAGCAGACATCATCATCAGCCTTTATACGTATAACTTCTTGCCATAGGTTTCAATGCATACGAGGCTAAAAGGCAGACCAAATTAAGGAAAGTATACAAGATTTATTTCATCTTTTTAGCGACTATCCCAGTTTTTTGTGACGGCGCGATAAAGTAGTAGCAACCTAATCCCAAGATTTGGTGTAGGCGGGTACCTACTATTTTTTTAAAGCGACTGCCGTCAGACCACCCTTTCTACTCTAAATTAAGCATTATTTAGATTAGGTCCGGCTTTCTCACAACGATTTCAAGGTTTTATTTAGGAAAACCTAAATTGAAAAGAAATTGATACTTACAGAAGATATTCGGCAGTTTCTCACAATCCTGCTTAGTTTCTTCATAATCACCCTCCGAATCGAGGTAGAGAAGGAATGGCACGGGCACACCATCTCTCAAATTTCCATTTATTTATTTTGCGAAATCGCTTTTAACGTTTTAGTCCATTTCTCCTAATGTAAATCTAAAAAATATGCAGTTCAGAAAGTTAGTGTAGGTAACATTATAGTATTTTTATACTCGGCGACTGTAATACTCGAATTGAGATTGTGGTGGCGGAACTACTAGCGCATACTTTTCGATAGAGCTTCTATGGTCGCATATTGTAGCATCCATAACAATCACAGAAAGGATTTCCATACAATATTGTGAAACTGATGTCGGGCCCCGCATTGCGTGTCGCCGCCGGCACAATCCACCGGGAGATCGAACGTTACGAGATTACATAGAAGCAGTAGGTTGTGCACGGCTTTCGTCGAACTCAATTCTTACCGGCTTGCTTAAGCACTCGTATAAAAACTATTGTGTGCAACGGTACATAATAAGGGTTCTTAAAATTCTCGGGTCTGTTTTTACAAAATCCGGCTTCGCCTCATTTTGTAACTTCGACCCTCGAATCTTAAGAACCCTCATTATGTAACTGTTGCACAAAATACTATTGTAAAACACAGGTGATACAATGTGATAGTACCACTGCTTTGTGGATAGTACAGAACTCTGTGTTTTGCTTGTTGGCGTACAAATTTTTATGAAATTATATATATATATGTATATACATCTAAACAATAATATTAAGTTAAATTGACTACATAATAACATGAACGAAACAAGTTTGCATGAGGTTATTTATATATCTTCGGAAAAATCTTTTACTGAGTAGTAGCACTTACTTACTAAATAGATATGATTTGAACTGTATTTTAAATTGATCAGCTTTCAAGGCTTTTATGCAGTTTCGGATTTTATTAAATATTTTTGGTGCCATTCCTGGTATACCCTTGGCCAAGAAAGCTGTGTTTTGTTGGCTGTTACATACGTTGTTCATATTATATTGTGAACGTACGGGTAAGCTGCGTTGGTCAGATAGGTACCATTTTGAACAATTGAGGATTGTTTTTTTTTGTTTTTTTTTTTTAACATAATATGTTTAAATAAATTACTTTATATTAATATGGAAGTAAATAGCTAGGTACAATGTTAGTAGAAAGTATCAGCTGCAGAATTGCCTACCCAGTTTAAGAATGAATTCATTGATAAACTGGGTAGGCAATTCTGCAGCTGATGGTACCATGAATAGATTGCTAACTCCATACATAGCAAAACTATTTAATAAATAATAAGTCGTATGGGAGGTATGGTTAAACTCATTTTTACTAAGTTTTAAGCACACTTAAATCGTAATACGTATTAAGCTGTAATCTTTAGAATAATAACTTTTAGCAAAGCTCGCTTAAAAAGTTAAAACTTATTATATCATATATACGCATTTAGCCATGTATGGAGAGAACACACTAATAGGTACTTAATTCTCTTTGAAAGTACGGACACATTTATCTTACCGAAATATTACTGAAATAAGTCACCTAAATTCACATATTCATTGTACCAAGAAGAAGGTACCTACCTAAATCATTGTAAATTCAACACGGTCTAGTTCAATTTCAGTCTCAAAATTCATTACAAACCTACTATAATTTCCACTCAATGTATCAAATAGAAATAAATAATTCACTTAAATACAACAAATTTACGTAGACAAATGAAAAACGACAGAAATGCGAGCACTAATTACGAGTTGCAAAGGATAAACATGTATGGTTACCATGGTTACCGGTCAACAAGAATGGCGATAAACGGATAGGTAGGTAGCTACAGTCAGCAGCTGAAGTAGCTAAGCGGGTGACGTGTTCAAAATGAGCTTGACGCGACTTTATTGTTAACAGTCGCCAGGACGCTCGCGTGAACTCGCGTCCCCATACGAACGTAGTTCAGCACTCATTTTAAAACGACATGCTTTAAAACCACGAAATTTGGCATGGGCATTCTAGCAGTACAGATCTATGTCGGTAATTCGTTTTCGTTGCTAAAAATTTTAATACAAAGAAAATATAGCAAAAATAAGTTTTGTATGTAAATCTGTATCTGTCTGTATTTTCTTTGTATTACAATTTTTAGCAACGAAAACTAATTACCGACATAGATCTACACTACTAGAATTCCCATGCCAAATTTCGTGGTTCTAAAGCATATCGTTTTAAAATGAGAGCTAAACTACGTTTGTATGGGAACGCGAGAGTCCTGGCGACTCTTAAGAGAATAAGAGCGTGTGAAGACTGTGAAGGTCATTTTGAACAGCTCATGAGCTCACCCGCTTAGATACTTCTGCTGCGCTGCTGGCTGTACGTAGTCTAACCTCAAATAAATGTGTCTGTGTACGGACAAAGGGACCACTTTGTCGAAATGGAGTTACTGGTACTTTCTAAAACTAGGCAATAAGCACTATCTATTTGTGAAAGAAATAAGTGTCCTTGTAAATCGACAAAGTGGTCCCTTGCACCTGCACTAAACTCGTCCACAAATGGCACCATAAAATATAAACAAAACTAAAAAAAAAACCTGAACTAAAATGATACTTACTTTAATTTAATTTGGTAAATTTGTGAAGTACTTTGTTTTGAATATTTATCGGTCAAAGCGTTTTTGAGTTATCTCCAAAAATCTTCTTTCGTAGGCAGATACGACCTTTTGATATTTTTTTCTATAGTATTGAATCCTTCGTTATGCGTGGTCCGACACGCACTTGGCCGGTTTTTTGTAGGCGGTTTATTCCGTGGTGTCACTTTTTACATAAACAGTTCTGAATTACGAAATTCAACTTTATTCCTAGAATCATAAGAACTTTAATAACCGCATTGCTGATAAGTTACGTTCGGGCTGTGTCGTGTCCAATGTCCAAGTGACTGAATATAGCGATTTGGTAGGTAGGGCCTGGTTTTGAGACTGGAGCCTTTTGATTCAATCTATTACTTAAGAGTGAGGATTTGATGGCTCATAGGGACGCAGCTATGCGTTAGAGGGAGACAACGAAATTGCGATCTCGTTCCGTCGTATAGCTGCGTCCCTATGATGGCCCATTATGTAGAGCCAGCCTGAGGAGTAATCCCACAGTTCAATGATGTTAATTATGTAACTGTCTTTTGTATTAGAACATTCTAAAACTACAAGTTAACAGACTTTTTCGTCCACGGTATATGAATTTAGCATATTCAATGAGATCTTTTTACACGATTGAAACGCCATCTGTGCCACATTTTGCACGTTTCATTTTTGTTATTTTATTATTCTCCCCAGTTAAATAAGCCAGTATAATTCCTAGTCAAATGAGTCAAATCAAAACCACATAATGATCCTAAGAATTAAACAATTGAATTAATATACAAACGCTAAATTGTAATTTTAAACGTAGGCTACGATGACTGCTTACCATCAGACGGGCTATATGCTTGTTTGCCATCGACGTGGTGTACCTAAAAACAAATTATATTTTGACAAGGCGAAGGGCGAAGTTGATTATGATTACTTTTAAGGTTAACTGGAAGAGATCCCTTACAGGGATAAGTTCGCCTTTGTACTTTGTTTTCTCTTTTATCATGTTTTATTGTAACTTTTTTATGTACAATAAAGTGTTTACATACATACATACATACATACATACATACATACATACATACTTTTGATACGCTGTCAATACGCTGCCTCTTATCAATGAAGGCACGCCGCGTCTCTACGGGGAAACCACTACTATGTGTGAGTGACCTCGCAACGACGTACACCTATATCTACATTAATAAAATACCCCCGCTTCGCTTCGTCCCGCACACCGTTGCCCACACGCACACATAGAAAAGTCGGTGCTAACGCTATGAACACATTGACAAGGCAACGACGTAGAATATTCTGTGTTAGTGTGAGTTGGCGCGTACTCCCGCCCCCCTCCCCTGCTCCGCGATGTATGTCACACATTCTTGGGTACTAAAGTGTACAGTAACCAGTATAAACAGAATTTTACGCTTAACGTAGATGGCGCTGCAATTGAAAAAAAAAATCGTTTTAATTAATATAGAAACATTTAGTTTGTTAGTGTAGGTACCTAATCTACCTATAGGATAGGTACCTACACAAAAAATACTTTATTTGGCGTAGATACTGTTTTATAAACTTCTGGTATCTCTTTCTGACAGTAGGTAACAATATTGCCATGTCAAAAACTTTGCCATAAGACTTATAGTTTGTTAATGAATAATTATCATACTTACCCAGTAGTCGTACCCAGACAGAATCTATAAACTGAAACAAGGGGTCAACTTATATTGGCTTGCAAAATTTCTCACGGGCGGGGGACGGGCTTCGAATTTCACTTTTTTTGTACAGATAATACGTTACAAGAACACAAAAATTGCCTCATGCGTTAATTGTCCATTGTATGGAGCAGTCGAATTAAACAATTATCCCTTTTCTGAGGCTAGAAAGCTAAAACTATGCTAACATTTTAAAACAATGTAGGTGTAGGTACCTACCTAAAATATTTACTAAATGGCTGAATAGATATTCAAACGTCAATGAATGTAAATTTTATATAAAAATTTCAGCATTTCGAAATAATGTCAATAAAACCCATTTAGGTAAATAAACAAAATAAATAGGCTACTCGCCCGCGAGTCGATGTAAACGCGGCACGAGGGGGCGAGGCACACGTGAGCCGCGAGAGCGGTGACGCCGCCGCGGCCATCTTGTTTACAATGGGGCAGAGCGGGACGGGGATATCGACGCGTCAGCTGCTCGCTCTACTTGCCGGGCATAACAAACGAGTACTTAAATAGGTAGTTAAGTAATTATAGTTGTCTGGTCAAGTTAAAATCCGAATAAACAATTCAAGGATAAGTATTGTTTTTATTTATTTTATCGATTAAATAAATAAATAAAGTTACGGATGATAATAAAATTTATTTCTAAATGATTTTATGGCAGTAACGCCTTATCGATATCCGATAATGATGTGCCTTTGACTTGGAAATATCACAACTGTAATTTTAAAAAAACGTAGTTTTTTATCGTATTAACTAATGTAGTATGAAAACTAAATCCTATAGTCTGGCTGGCCTTAAAGTGCAGTACCTACCTAACAGTGGAAGCTTATAAAATAAGCTATAAGTACTAGCATAAGAAAGAAATAGTATGATTTTCTCTGTCTATGCTTGAAGTAAAACAGACCCTGGCCCAACTAGTTTAATTTTTAATTTCAAAGTACCCACATTTTTTTATTCAGAAATTATTTATCGTCGTAAACTGTATTTGTTTGCATGTGTATGTGTTAATTTTAGGAGGGGGGATCGATTATGAAATTATTATATAAATTCTCAAATAAAGTCATCAAAACCATGGCTAGCTGTCGAGTGTCGTGTGATGTGAATAGTTAGTAAATTTACCGTAGGTACTTTCTGCTAACAATAAAAAGAACTACAGGTCAACTACCTCGTTTTTGGAAAAATCTTGAATATTAAAAAAAAATAAGTTTTATGAAAAAAAAATTTTTACAATAAATTTTCGTGTCATAGTGGAAAGTTTTCTGGAGCTATTATGCCCTAGTTCTTAAGCTGCCGAAAGATCATAAAATTCTTTTGCACATGTGCGACGGATATTTTGACAAATAATGGTTAATTTACCAAGTGCGGTAAAGTGTGTAGCTATAAAACTTTAAAGGGGTGCAGTTCAAAAATTGTTGAAAAAAATGGGCTAAGAGCTGTTTTTTCGATAAAATGTATCACACCATACTATACTAACCACGTGTAGTACATACGTGTACAAACACATAGTATAATACACTACAAAAAATATAAGTATCGAAATATTCGGATTAGACTAGTCCAGAACAATCCCGTAACCTGTAAGGAAATCATATCAATGAGTTATTGATACACGGACACGGACTATGAATATGATAATTTTGCGGAAATATACTATGGAAAGTACTTAAAGGTACTTACATTAGTTACATTGCATCCCTAAAACAAAACTGTTTATTAAATTAGTAATGATGTAAATAAATAGGTATATTAAAAATACGTACAATAATTCATGTAAGTAATCAAAAAATACACATGACGTAAGTGGTTAATATTAAAATCCAAAAGTAAAGACAAAAAAGTGTAGGTACAGTAATACCTACTCTCTTGTGTTAAATTTCTCCTCAAAAATACCATTTGTTCCACCTTTTTGCTACTCAATGGACCCTAAAACTCAGCTTATCCGCTATACATAAAATTAAAATCGTACTTACTCGCCCCCCCCCCCCCCCCCTTCCCCGCACAAAATACGTTCCTCGTGCGAGTAGCCGAAGTCGTTCAAACGCGCCTCTTCACCTCCCCGCTCGCCGGTTTCCCCCCTCTACCGCACCCCGCACACCCGCGCACAGCGCCGTTGCTTTGCTTTCCCCCCTTCCCTTCAGTTGCCTGGTGCGTCGTCTATTGACAGCAGTTTTGCGTTGTAACATAAAACATAACCTTAAAAATGTACGTAAATAAAAGTGATGACTTTTTAAGAGTTGACTTGGTGACTGTGGTAGATCTGTGATGGGTTTTAAGTGGCAAATTCGAACGCAGCTCGGATCATGTTGTCAATTGTAAAGATGGACTTCGATTCAGGTATTTCAATAGTTTTTATATGACAATAATCGCTGTACTCATTTTAATTTGTCTTAAACTTTCGTTTCGGGTTTGGGTCGCGAAGATACCTAGGTTTTTTTATTAAGTTTTGCGTGTTTGTTTACGTTTGGTTCGTCACTACGGCTACTGCGAGTGCGTTTCTCACTAGCAACTCGCGCGATAGTTAGGTACTATCAGCTGCAGAATTGCCTACCCAGTTTATGAATGAATTCATTGATAAAGTGGGTAGGCAATTCTGCAGCTGATGGTACCTATTCGGTTTCATCGAGTATTAAGAGTCGCCAGGACGCTCGCGTTCCCATACAAACGTAGTTTAGCTCTCATTTTAAAACGACATGCATTAGAACCACTAAATTTGGCATGGGAATTCTAGTATATAGACCTATGTCGGTAATTAGTTTTCGTTGCTAAAAATTGTAATACAAAGAAAATACAGCCAGATACAGATTTACATACAAAACTTATTTTTGCTATATTTTCTTTACACAATTTTTCTTTCTACAATTTTTAGCAACGAAAACGAATTACCGACATAGATCTGTACTGCTAGAATGCCCATGCCAAATTTCGTGGTTCTAAAGCATGTCGTTTTAAAACGAGAGCTGAACTACGTTTGTATGGGGACGCGAGTTCACGCGAGCGTCCTGGCGACTCTTAAATTAAGACACTATATCTATCTTGTCTTGACTAATAATTACTAAATATAAACGTTTCTAACATTGAAATGAGGTTAAACGCGCAATGTAACGCGAAAAGACACGTTTATAAAAAAAATGTTAGGCGCAGGGATCGAATACCGGTATTATTTTCATACAAATTAACCCGTATTCAATTTCAGTATCTCGGCTGTCAGTGTCAATGAGTGTTTTTGAGTATTTTTCGGATAATATACGTTTACCTAAATTACATTTCAAAATATGAACAATATCACTTAAGCATTGCAAAAGTCGGGCGCTATTTCGATGTTTAGTAATATCGGTAACAATAACAATTCCCGTTGTGCGATTACGATAAGGTATTGTAAATTTTTGACAGCTCACGATTTGTCACGATTACCCTGACCTCACTGACGTCATCAGGGAACGCTGCGGTTCTCAAAGTCCAAAAATAGGGAAAATTATTTGATATGTAACTAGTAGGTAGTCCGCCTCTAACTGAGAACTAGCGATTTACTTGCAAACGAGTTGACCAATATAACAAGACCCTAAGGAGGATTTTTTTCTCCTTCTAGCTCTAATTTTATGTATCTCTGCTACAGCCACAATAAATTTTATAAAGATCAGAAAAACGTTACTAAAGTTATCGTCGGAGAAACTATCGAAATCAAAAAGCCATCCAAATGCCGAGACGTCCCAGTAGCCAGGTGACAGTTCGGTCTCGAGTTGTTTGTAAGAACTCACTTCGCTTACGCTCCGGAGTTCGATTAATAGTGTTGTGTTCCTGCTGGTGAGTAAGGTTGCCAAAGAGCTCAAAGAGGACCCTGTGTGTTGACGACAAGGGACTTCTCTTGTTCCTTTAGCCGTCAACACAGTGAATCCTCCTGTTTTTAAAGGGCCGGCAACGCGCATGTGACACCTCTGGTGTTTCAGGCGTCCATAGGCTACGGTAGCTGCTTACCATGTGTCATTAGATAACCTTAGAGCCACCCCACACTAGCGTCATTCGAGCGTCGACATCGCGCGAGCGTCCGCGCAGCGACGACGCGGCGTCGACCGACGGACGCTTGTATCGTCCGCTATTGTCCCTAACTCAATGCCAATTTCGCTGATATGAACCGAAAAAAGGAAAAGTAATAAGCCAGCCGCTTATATTCTTGCACAAATTAATTGTCAATCAATAATAATTCATTATAAATTGCAATTTTATAAGTCGCTTACCATATCGTTTCGTTCTTTTAGATTTACAAATCTTGAGCCACTCATGAGCTGCTGCCTCATCCTTTGGAACACTAAAAAAAATTACAGGACTGCTCTTTTCGCTCCGATTTTTACAATTTATCACGGAGCAACCAACCATGGCGTATTAGGTACACACATTTGCGCTTAATAATTGTATAAATTAAAACTCATAAATATTTGGGAATCTCAGTCAAATATGAAACAGCGCGATAAGTTAAAATGAAATACAGATAATACAATATGGCCGACTGTCAGTGTGATTGCTCGCCAAATCCTTGTATTGCCACTAGGTTAAAAAAAGTCCTCATTAAATTACATGACGTAAATGACTTACTAACTAAAAGTCTTGTATTTAATTATATATATTGATATGATGTTTATTTGCAACATAAAATGATTAAAAACCATATTATAAAATGAGTAACGACACGCTAACATTTTTTAATCATGAATCGTATATTCACAAAACTCCCTGACTGATTTGAAGATGTCAACGAATGGTATCATTAGTGACGTAAGTGAGGTCTTTTCGGACGAGCTGTCAAAAAACGAACACACCTTACTTCTTATTCCACCATGCGATTACCTATCCTATCACACTGGCGTGGCGCCGCACGGTGTGCAAGCGTGACAGCGCAATATACCTACACGCAAAGCGCTATCTCGCTCACGTACCGGCGCTGCATGCGGAAACCGCAGCAGTGAAACGCCTATTGTGATCAAATCACGCAGAATACGCAGAAAACGCAGAATACACCGTTACTCCACAAATTGAGAAGAGATGTCATGCATTTTTGTAGGTATACCAAAATTGTTTTGAACATTAAATCAAATACAAACTTTGAAAACATTGAAAAATTAATCAACCCATGCAAAACATGTAAAAACAATTATATTTCGTGTTATCTCCAAAAAACTCCGGATACCTATGATATGACGTTTGGTACCTGTTGGTTATTCCATTGAAGATACGGACCCCCTTAGAGCGGTTATCACACTTGCGATTTGCGAGCGAGTTTTGTATGGCGATTTCGCCGCGTACGAACGATTTTTGTATAGAAATCGCTCAAATGTGATAAGGCCATTACGGATACCCTTCATTATGCGTGGGTCCGACACGCACTTGGCCGGTTATTTACTTTGCGAATCGGGTAGGGTAGGGTAGTTATGCCTAGGGAATGCAAACCGGTTATTTTTTGTATGAAAATAACCGGTTATTAACCGAAAAACCGGTTATTTTCATACAAAAAATAATCGGTTTGCATTCCCTAGTTATGCCTGTTTCCCGTCCGGTCCGGGTTCAGTTCACTTCGAAAGGAGTAATAACTTAGTAATACTAATAAGTAAGTTTATACGAATAGGTAGGTATTTTATGTTTTTGATAGTATTCGCGACGCGATCACTTTATTTATTTGGTGGACAAATGAGCGGACACCTAGGGGGCGCCGGGCCACAGGGGCGCCCCAGGGCTCCCAGAGCACCAAAAAAAATTGCTTATTGCTTAATTTTTAGAGTTCTTGCGCTTTCCGGGCGCTGCCGCGGTACGCTAGTTCGGCTTGGCGTTGGCGCACTATTAGGTCACAGTTGACCTAACACACTCTTCCTCGCTTCGCTCATAGTCGCATCTATATTGACTCCGTGAAACTTTTTTATTTTTATTTTGGTGGTAGTTCTAGTAACTATTCCGGTTATAATAATCTGGTGATCAACGTTTTAAATTAGGTGCAATTATCCATTAACTTGATGTTTCTGGTGACCGTTTTATATAGAATGGTCCCAGACCAGATGTATTTGTTGTAGGCAGATATAATAATTAGGGAATACAAATTAGTTGGCAGATCTTAATTTTGGTGGCAGAAAACGGTTCACCCTGTTTTCGCATAATCATTGTGGTAATAAATAATTATATTGTTCATAAATCATAATCTATATTATCATAATTAGCTGTAACCATAAACTGTTTTGGCATACGTATGTTGAGCATAATTGGCTTTGCCAGATTTTTATTGGTCCGAATATTAGTTGGTCATAAAGTCATTATTCCGAATCCTAGTTAGGCATAAAGTGTATGTGCAGAAAAATTAGTTGCCGAAAATTTTGTAGCATAATTTTATTTGGCAGAACAGTGTTAGGGCCGAATTGCATCATTCAAATCATAGGCAGGTCATATTGTATAAGTACTTACTGTCACGTCAATGCAGCATTGAAGGTGTGATGCGTTTCTTTGGATTGGAGGGGTTTCTTTGGATAGTTCTAACCTAACCTAACCTACTTTCTGGCAGCCGTTTTATTTTGTAGAGGGTCATAGTTCTAACCAGGGACTGATTTCGTTACGGTAGAAGCGTTACGGTACTGGTATAGAATTACGATACCGCAATGTTTTAAAGGTAGAGCTATAGCGGTTGAAATATTGCGGTACGGTACCGAAATAAAATTACGATATCGCAATTTTTTCGTTACGGTACTTATACCTTAATATAGCGATACTTATACCGTTATGATTTCGGTATCGTTATTTTCATCGCAGAATTTACGAGGTAGGTACTT